>JARBWK010000005.1:77904484-79104484 GCA_030556195.1 Anolis apletophallus
GGAGACTGGAACCAAACCCCAGTGGACACCTGTACCACCCCACCACGTGCAAGCGACAAAACTTTTCCTTTTGTGGCCTGAGGCATAGGAGAAGCTGTGGTCTTATACGTGGTCCACTTGGTGAGACTCAAAGCATTTTTTTCATTAGTTATGTGCTTAGTTACTAGTCTGGAACTAAGCAAATAACTAATTAGGGCTTGAAAATACAACATCCCATCCCTCATAAACAGTTTCCTATAAAGCCACAAAACATGCAAATGTGCGTAGATTAATAGGTACCCCTTCAGCAATCATGCCAGTCACATTACCTAGGAGGTGTCTATGGACAACACTGGCTCTTTGGTTTAGAAATTGAGATGAGGACACCCCCCCCCCCCCCGAGTCAGACTCAACTAGACTTAATGTCAAGGGGAAACCTTTATCTTTAAGCCACAAAACAGTCCTATTGTTCCACGTTGTAAACATTTAAGGTAGTAACCCTTAGCCTTGATAATACTCTGGGCCCTTCTACACAGCCATATAACCCAGAATATCAAGGCAGAAAATCCCACAATATCTGCTTTGAACTGGGTTATCTGAATCCACACTGCCATATAACCCAGTTCAAAGCAGACAATGTGGGATTTTATTCAGCTATGTGGAAGGGGCCTATGTTTCTTATTACTCTGACCTATGCTGCGTTATATAAATTTCAATACTATCAAGTTCCCTAACCTCCAGTTATAGAATATGGAAGCAACAGGGTTTGTTTTGTTGATGTTAAAACAATCCCCAGCTCACTTTTTTATTCCTGTTCTATTGCCCTACTGCAAGATTTGAAGAGGAAAAATTAGCATCTTCCAGAAATGCCTTTATAAACACAGCTTTATCATAATAGCAACAATGGGTTTAATTACACATCACATAACCTCTCGTTTCCTAACAAGAGAGAGAGAGAGAGAGAGAGAGAGAGAGAGAGAGAGAAGTGCTATAGTACCTGAATGATCTGCTTTATTTTCTCCTTCCCCTTGAAAAACACAGCAATGTATTATTTTGAGATGCAGCAGCTAGCCTTCCAAATAGTCCCATAAAAATCCCATTTCATTTTGTCATGACATCTGGACCCTCTTTTTCTTTTTGGCAATAAATGGTAATTGTCAATATAAGGTGCCATGGTTTATTTGGCTTGCCATCACTTCATTTTATTGCAATCTGGTCATACGCATATCTTCCTTGATGAATGTCCTCTACTGTGTAAGCAATTTTGCTAGCTTGCTGGGTTGATCAAATCTTTAGCAAATAACTCTGGACAAACATGACAACAGAGTGCAGAGACATGGCCCTGCATGTCTTGGATTATCAAGAAAAGTTGCAGGAGTTCCTTACCTCCTATCGCTGTGTGAGCAAGTCATCTATTAGTTGTGCAGCTTTGTAGCCTCAGAATTTAATAATTTCTATAGGTGCTACGTATGTAGTCTCGAGGTGTGTCTGCTCTGTAGAATTAATACAGTTTGATACCACATTAATTGCCATGGTTCAATGCTATCAAATCATGGAAGTTGTTTTTAGGTGAGGTAATAATAATAATACTGTTTATTTCTATTCCGCTCTTCTCACCCCGAAGGGGACTCAGTGCGGATTACAATACACATACGACAGACAGTCCCTGTTGGAAAGACATACAATTACACATAGACAAATACAGTGCAGTTTTTAGAAGGACTTCTTTCCTGGCTGCGTCATACAGGTGGGCGTCATCGGGTGTGAATGCTCCATTACATCATTGTTGTTATGTCCCTGTGTCATTGCGCCATCACGTTACAAGGGGGTGCTGTTGTTCCATCCTCATGACAGGAGCCTCTTGTTTCCACCTCTTCCGCCTCTCCCTTCTCCGGCAGCCTATTTCAGACAAGTCTGTGCAAAAGTCCTTCCCCACTTTTTATGGTCCCCAATTTGTTGTTAATTCACAGCTGGGCTGTTGAACTGCTTGGGTAAACAGTAGACAGGGCTTACAGCTGGCGCCTAACTCAGCCCGGGATTCGATCCTGAAATCTTCAGATTGCCAGCACAGCTGTTGTTACCGCTGTGCTATCTCTCCGGTATCAGGACTCTTTGGCAGAAACGGCTAGAGACCTTGTAAAAGGTCTAGATTCAGTAATCAAAGAACTTGCTCCCTTACTCCACATCATGAGGAAGCCAAGCATGTGAAATATATTTGGTCAGAATTTGCTATTATTTCCTGGGAATAGCAGAACAACAGTCCCTGAGCTGTACCTAATCATTTTGGCTTACATCCCCAAGATCCAGGGCCGTAGCCAGGATTTTGATTCGGGGGCTGAGTTTGGTTCGGGGGGCTGAGACTGGGTGGAAGAGGGTCTACCCTAGCAAACCTTTTGTATTGTTATCCCAATAACCCCATTAATGTGGGATATAATGAGCATGGTGATCAGATCATGATATGAATAAACATAACAGTTTAAATAATGTACCAGTAAGGCCTTTTCGCGGACCACCCTGAGAATTTCGGGGGGGGGGGCTGAAGCCCCCTTAGCACCCCCTGGCTACATGCCTGCCAAGATCCATAATTTCCCCCACCCCCCAAAACCTGTCCTCAACATGAAGTTGGCTTATACATGAATATGTATTGTAGGTATTGTAATTATTTAAATAGATGGTATATAGCAGCAACTGGCACTTTTTAGGAAACTGGTAGGACTCCAACGCATCAGCTGTGCTCCACCACTGATGCTCCTCTGGAACCGGATCCTCTTTCTTCTAACACGTGTTTTGTCTGTTTTACTGAGTGGTAGCAATAATATGTAGTTGGGAAGTCATTTTTGACATTCTTGTGGTGCCCTATGGTAACATCACATTAAGGAACCATGAGGATATCTAAATATTGGACAGTCCAGTTATCTGGCACAGATTGTGCTGGTCATGATGCCATGCTATTGTGAGTCAGTGGGTCCATTGGTGCTACAAGAGGAGCATTGGAAGGTACTTTACAAAGGATGTCCTCATACTCTTCAACTGTTCTGGTTGGCAGGGACAGCCCCAGTTAATTCTCTGTCATCCCACTTTCTCAGTTGCTTTTAAAATATCTTGATTTCCTCGCCCTCTCCACTTTATTCCTTCATCATTAGCTTTCTCCAGTAGCTGCAACTCAAGTTCTATGTGAAAAAGTGTCTTGAGAAGAGATGAGGGGACAGTCTTGCCATTCCAAATAGTCCCACTTATTATTTATTTATTTATTTATTTATTTCCACCATTTCTACCCCGCTTCTTCTCAACCCCCGAAGGGGGACTCAGAGTGGCCTAACAATGGCAACAATTCGATGCCACACAGTATACATATTATAAAACCAAAAGCAGTTAAAATTAAAATACATTAAAATACAGATAGCATTAAAATACATTAAATACAAATAGCATTAAAATACATCATACACATTCACATCAGTTAAAAACAGTATTCCGTCCATAATAAAACCTTGGGCCTTGTCCACCAGTTTGCCATTTCAATCCAATCTAAAGTGCCGCATCGTGCTAATGTGCAAACGCTTGGTCCCATAACCAAGACTTCACTTTTTTTCTGAATGCCAGGAGGGATGAAGCTGATCGTATATCAATAGGAAGTGAGTTCCACAGACGGGGAGCCACCACCGAAAAGGCCCCCTCTCTCGTCCCCACCAACAGCATTTGAGAAGTAGGCGAGAGCGAGAGCAGGGCCTCCCACTTGTCTTCATCCTTCCCAGAGTCATTCTACACAGGGTAGAAACCCTGGAGGAAGCAGGTTAAAATAACCCACTTCTTCCCGGGTTTCATTCCCCATGCAAACCCCAGGCTTTCTTTTGAGGGATGGCATCCAACTCCACTACAGCTCCCCATTTCTCTCCCCCCCCCAACCCCCCTTAATTTCACTCCTCCTCCACCTCTCCTGATGCACCATTTTCCCACGTCAAGAGTGCTGTGCAGAGGGACCTGCATTGCTGGTAGGTTTTCTAAGGGGGTGGGGTGGGGGAATGGGGGAAGGGGTGCCCGCCTGCTCCTTCTGGCTCCACGTGCTGCAGTTCTCATATGTGAAATATTGGTGGGTATCATTCTCATTCCTCATATTCTTGTCAAAATAATATTATGTTGATTTTAAAGTCACCCCTAACATGGTTATTTCCCCATCTTTTGATCTCCCTCAACCTTATCTTCAGATGTCTTTTACACCAGATGTGCCGCTTGCCATATCCTTTATCCACTTAAACAACCAGAAAATGCTACCACTTGGAAAGAGTCTTTTTTTCCTTGACCAGTCCTTGTGTTTAATAATCTAGACTGCTGTGATGCTTCTTTCTAGGCTTGTGAAAGGGACCTCCAATGTGATGGTGGGACATGCTGTGCCATCAGCCTGTGGCTCCGTGGACTCCGAATGTGTACTCCATTAGGGCAAGAAGGGGATGAATGCCACCCCATCAGTCATAAGGTACTTGCTAGTAGCCTTGGCTCTGTTATACTCTATTGACCAGTACCAGCTATGTTCCATGGCTGTCAATATGAATTTTCTTTATGTAAACTGTACATATTGTTGTGAGCTGCTTTGTGTCTCAATCAAGGGAGAGAAGTGGTGAATCTATATAAATAAAAATGTAATGTTAGTTTATGGGATTAACATAACTCAAAAACCACTGGACGAATTGACACAAAATTTGGACACAAGACACCTATCAGGCCAACGAGTGACCATCACTCATAAAGACACTGAAAAACACAGCAGTGGGGACTTAAAAAGCCAAAAAAGTAAATAAATAAAAATACATTACAATACACACACACACACACACACACACACAAAACACATATACACAGACTGGGCCATAGCAACGCATGGCAGGGGACAGCTAATAATAATAATAATAATAATAATACATAGTAGATTAAAATGTAGATGCTTTCACACAGGTCACCTCTCCTGGGGGTCTGTGAGCCTCATTTCTGCGCCCCCATGGCTGCTGGGCCTGCGGCAGCCCGCGGCGGCGCGATCGTCGCCGCGCATGCGCAGGCGTGCATAACGCACGCCTGCGCATGCGCAGTGATCGTCTGCGCAGCTGCGCGGCGATGTCACGCACACCTGCACATGCGTGGTGACGTCATGCGCAGCTGCGCGAGTGCATCACGAACGCCTGCGCATGCGCAGTGACGTCCGGCGCGGCTACATCGCCGCCTGCGCCGCCGGCTGCATCACCGGCTGCGCCGCCGGCGGGGAGCACTGGCTCCCGGGCAGGAGAGCGCGCGGAGGGCGGCCAGCGTGGCGGCGCCCCAGGCGGCGACGCCCCTCCCAGGACCCGTCGCCCTATGCGGCCGCTTACATGGCAGAATGCCAAAGGCCGGCACTGCTTTCACAACACAGATGTGATATCTCTGAATTTCTAGATAATTAAATAGCCTCATAACAAGAAAAATCAGTTAATGTATTTATTTATTTATTTATTTGGGGCAATTGTATCCCGTCCTTCTCAACCTCCAAAGAAGGACTCAGAGTGGCTACCAACCAGTGTGGCTTACCTCATGTAAGCCGCACTGAGTCCCCTTGGGGAGATGGTTGCGGGGTATAAGTGAAGTAAGTAAATAAATAAATAAATAAATAATAACCGGTATTATTCAGTACCAATACAGAATAAAACATAGCATAAAATACAATTAATACAAGTTAAACAATAATAAATATACATTAAAACAATTTTCCAGTTTAAATCGTCATCCTCAGTCCATTGTAGTCCATTAAAAGTATTTTCTTTCCCTGCAAGTCAGTCTATTCTGCAAATGCTTGATCCCACATCCAGGATTTGACTTAGTAAGAACATGCTATAACACATTTTGTTTAGGTCAACAGAGTTGACAAAGCTCATGTCAAATGTCCACCAGAAAACACTGCAATTGACTGGGTACATTTGATTCAGATTTTAAAAAGCTGCTTTGATAAATAAACACTATTGCATTGCATTGGTTACATGCTTCTCTTTCTTGGACTGCAATTGGAAAATATTATAGAAGTGCTTTTCCAGACTGTAAAAAAGTCTTGGGCTTTGGTGAGAACTGTAGCTGTACTTACTAGGTTTTTAATTTTTTAAAAAATATATCAGCAATCTGTGGATTCTTCTCTCCTTGGCATTTGCAACACAGGTTGGGTTAAATATCATTTATCTGCACCTACAATTTTGCTTCCCCTCACTGTCCTTTTGGGCAGTCTCACTGATGATGCATTCAATGGTGTTGAATGGTGATGCGAATGGCTCATCTTTCTTCCTTCATTACATTTCCAATGACCATGTTTCCGTGTGTTTGTTTATTTCCCCCTTCTTTTTGCAGTTATTGTACTAAAGTGGCACACCATTCTATCACTTTAGCACAATGGTGATAGCAAAAAAATAAAAAAATAAAAAAGCATTTGTGAGGCAGGGAATATTGAGGAGATAGCATCAGGGAAAGTCTTGAGTTCATGGAGATTGAGAGGAACCACATGCATACTACTTAGTACTTTCCCATGCCCTAAGCAGGATAAAACTGAATTAAAGAGATACATGGTGATTGGTAATAGTACTAAAATCTGTTATAATCAGTAACAAACAATGGCCAAAACTTTAGTAGACTTATGACACAGCTAGATATGGGAGCACAAACAACTCTGACAACAGAATTTAACAGAAGTATGGAGCAGTCTGAGGGAAGCTTATGTCTCTAATGAAGTAAGAAGGGGATAACATCTTTTGGGCGGATGATTTAAGGGTTTCAGTTCACAGAGGTGAATCTAGAATGGGAACCAGAATGAAGGAACCTAGCAAGATCCCAAATAAAGGTAAGTTGAGGGAAAATCCCCCCCCCCCCGGCGTGTTGGATAGATGCGCAAAGAGATGAAGACCTGTCATTAGCCAGTAGAATCTTGTTGCTTTGTAATGACTTTCAAGGCATTACTGTTCACCTTTTTTGCCGACAAAAGAGTCTTGTTTGTTGCTTTACTAGGTTGTCTTTTTACTAAGCAAATTCAGAACACACACACATACACACAGACTGCATGTTGTTCTGTCTATGTGTGTGTGTATGTGTGTATAGAGAGAGGGAGGAGACAATTCTCTCTCTCTCTCTCTCTCTCTCTCTCTCCCTATATATATATAGATCAAAAAGTTTTGTCTCCTGTGTCATAAAAACATTATAAATGAATATATAACAGCAGAAGTTGCTACAGATCATAGCCTGAACTATGCAAAACTACTGTTCAGCATAGTCACCAACAATTTGTACACATTAGTGCTATTGTTTAACCCAGGCATCAAAACCATTTGCGTGTGCATGGGTGATACACCTCCCTCCAGTTTACCAAGAAGAAACAGACACAAGTAGGTTGGAGTAAAGAATGGCCACAAGTCATTTACTGATAACAGGAACAAGGGTTGGAAGGCATGCATGGGTCCTGGATCAGGGGTCGGACAGCCCACTGCTGTCTGATGATGCCTGGGTGCCGCCGGTACAATACCGGTACATGTAAACTCGGCACTCCAGGGGCCAGAGGCGTTTTCCCCCTTTCCAGCAAGGGCGATAAACCAGCCAGATCCAGGGGGCCATGCCACACGCCAAACACAGTTGCGACAAGATGAACACCAAGCAACCACAAGATAAGCTAACAAATAACATAACAAACAATCAACATGTAGGGTGGGTGGGATGGAAAAGCTGTAGCAGGCCCAGTGCCTGCTGAAAAGCCTCAGCAGGCCCAGTGCCTGGCTAAGAACATAAGAACATAAGAGGCCATGCTGAATAGGGACCTCAGCCCATCTAGAAGCATTCTGTATGGCTGGTTGTACCCCTCTCGAGGGCCAGGGCAAGAACGGGGTGGAGCCAGCCCCACCATTGGCCAGATGGCTCTGGTGGCGGAAAACTCTCCTTTCACCCAGGGAGCTTCTGGGAAGAAGAAGCCCCCGGGCCATAATGGCTGCGAGGACACCCTGCACTGCAACATGCTCGCCCAGTAAGTTATTTTGGAAAAATTCAGAGTTTTGCTTCGTGACCCATGATTTTAAAGCTGTTTTAAAGCCCTGATTTGGCCCCTTCTGACATTTACCTGTTTGGACCTCTGAAAGACAATCTACGTGGTTTCATATTCAATGACTTGAATGATGTTAAAACAGTTTTAAAATCATGGGTCACGAAGCAAAACCATGAATTTTCCAAAATTGTTTTCATGCCTGGGTTAAATGATAGTGCACATGTGTACAAATTGATGGTGATTATGTTGAATGGTAGTTTTGTGTAGAGGATAATTCAGGCTGTGAATTGTAGCAACTTCTGCTGTTATGTGTTCTTTTATAACATTTTTATGATACTAGAGGTAAAACTTTTTGGCCCACTTTCACACACACACACACATACACACAGCTTGGGAGTCTATCTGTGTAAGTAGACACCCCAGTCACACACACACATACATATTTTCCCTTTTTTATTTGTGTCTGTACACACACACACACACACACACACACACACACACACACACACAAAGAGAGAGCTGACTTATGTCTGACCAAGCTGGGCCAAAAGAGGATTTCTAGAGAAATAGTTCCTTTTTTCGAAAGCAGTGTGATCCACTTGTAATCTACTTATATTATTTTCAACTTTGGTTAAAGATTATAACCTAGATTGTATTATAGTTGTGTTATAGTTGAATGTTGGTGTCTGAGGAATAAACAGTCCTTTTCTTGCTAAAGAACACTCCCTTTATTTCTTAGTCACTTTTAACTTTTGTACTTGTATAAATGCTTTTGTGTTCATAGGTGTTTTTAAAATACAATATTTCACCACATAATAGTCACATTCCCCCCTTTCTTCCCTTCAAAAAAGGGGAGCTGTAACTATTATCTGTTCACGGCGAGCCAGGCCTACAGGGCCTCCTTCAGCAGTTGGCAGTGGAGGAAGGCCACCTAGCTCTCATGCCTTTGTCCACACACGTGCCTGCTATGGGGGCTGCCCCATGGAGCAGGCATGCAGGTGGGGGTGCAACGATTATGCTGGGAATACAAAAAGATCCTAACTGAGACCCGCAAGAGGGGTGTGTGACTATTATGCAATTATTTATTTATTTCATATCAAAAGCATTGCACAAATTAGTATAAAACTGATAAAAATAGAAGGCTCACAGGCAGCTAAATATCTTTTGATCAAAAACAGGCAATAGCAACAGCATTGTCTGTAGCCTCCAACAATTCCTCCTCTGTACATGAGGCAGGGCACAGTGGGCAAGCATACAGATACAGAGTTGATGAAATATGAGTAGATACATTTTACATGGAACAGGCATGTAGCCAGGGGGCTAAGGGGCTTCAGCCCCCCAAATTCTCCGGGTGGTCCGCGAAAAGACCTTACTGGTACATTATTTAAACTGTTATGTTTATTCATATCATGATCTGATCACCATGCTCATTATAGCCCCCATTAATGTGGTTATTGGGATAACAATACAAAAGGTTTGCTAGGGTAGACCCTCTTCCACCCAGTCTCAGCCCCCCGAACCAAACTCAGCCCCCCCCCCCCGAAACAAAATCCTGGCTACGGCCCTGACATGGAACTAGATGCAGAATATATGTGTACAAAATTGATATTATACATTGTAACTCATATCCCGTTATATTTTTAGTTGCTGATGTATTGTTTCTTTCTTCTATTTTGCTTTTGCTTTTTACTCTGAGTGTTAAAAATCAACATGGCTGCACCAATTACTCAAGGATTATCATAAAGTCATAGGCTAGCTCAGACATAGGCGAACTTGGGCCCTCCAAGTGTTTTTGACTTAAACTCCCACGATTCCTAACAGCCTACTGGCTGTTAGGAATTGTGGGGAGTTGAAGTCCAATACACCTGGAGGGCCCAAGTTTGCCCAAGCCTGGTCTAGCTGGATCTGACTTTAAATGTCTATATTCAGGCTCTATTAAGCATGGAGTCTTTTCCCCACTCTCCTTTTTTCACCCAGATGTTTATCTCAGTTGAACTGATAACATATTATTATTATTATGTGTTTTTTTTGTTTTCTCTGGAAGGTTCCTTTCTTTGGGAAACGACAACATCACACCTGCCCATGTTTGCCGAACTACATATGTGCCAAATTCATGGATGGTCGGTACCGATGTTCAGTAGACTTCAAAAACATGGATTTAATGAAATGAAAATGAAATGTCATGACAAGGAAAGAGTGTCATGATTGTTCCTGCCCAGAGATCATTACAGTTCACTTTGAATATACTTATTGTTTTCAACATCCTGTGAGGACAATTAGGCATCCATCTGCGCAAGCTTTGTCCATTAACATAAATGGGGTTTAGCAGCAACAGTTAGTGACACATCAATACATAAGAGCTGGGCTTTCAAGCAATTCAAAGGAGATGTCAGGAATGTTAATAGAAGTGATGTCTTAATTATGAAAAATAACTCTAGGTGTAAGCTGGGTCTGTTTTTATGTTTTAGGAACTTTTTGTCTATCTGTCTCTCTCTTGAACAAATGCCTGTCACCAAGTGTCTGGACAAACATATTAAAGCACAACAGCTGTCAACACAACCTCTTACATCATATGTTCCTGCCTGATGAATGTTCAGAATAATAGGCCCAGATATAATATAACATAGGCACTTTGCTGCCATCCCCATGCCTACACATATCAAACTGTCTATCACCAACATCCCTATCTATAGAAGAGTGAGGTATGGTAGTTAAAAGGTAAAGGTTTCCCCTGACATTAAGTCTAGTAATGTCCAACTCTGGGAGGTGGTGTTCATCTCCATTTCTGAGCCGAAGAGACAGTGTTGTCCATAGACACCTCCAAGGTCATGTGGCCAGCATGACTACACTGAGAGCCATTACCTTCCCACAGAAGCGGTACCTACCGATCTACTCATATTTGCATGTTTTCAAACTGCTAGGTTGGCAGAAGCTGGGGCTAACAGCAAGAGCTCACCCTACTCCCCAGATTCAAACCGCCAACCTTTTGGTCAGCAAGTTCAGCAGAGCAGTGGTTTAACCTGCTGCACCACCAGTTGATAGTTAGGTACCTCTAATCTATGAGGTTGCCATGTGGGATTGATTTCTTATTCCTGTGCCCCATGTCATTTTACATGTTTCATTTTGGCCCTCAAAATTGCATGGGTCTATGACATCTGGGTATCAAGAAAAAGAAGAAACAGTTCTAGCACTGATTTCATTTACCAGAGGAACGTATTGGGGCGGAATATCAGGATCCTTCACCGAACTTACTGTATATCGGAACTGCAATGTACAGTGCCATTATAGGACATTGCCACTAGATGGCAGCAGAAACACGAGGGCAGCCACTTCAAGCAGAGGAATAGGAACAATATTTTAAAATATTTTAAAATGGAAGGAAAGTATTTGTTGAGTACCTGAAACACTGACAAGCACAGGACACTCCTGCACTAATGAGAATGTTCACAGTTTAGGGCTTATTCTGTGCAGTAGTCACACATTGTATTTTTGTACAGAAAATTTGATTTGTGGCCTGGAAAACAACATCCTTGGTGCAGAAAATACTATATCTGTGCAAGAAATTCTATTTTCAAAGAAAAAATGTTAATTTACTGCAGAATAAGACTAACTGCAATCATATTTCCCCACAGAAAATAGTATTATTGGCACAGAAAATAGTATTTCTATGCATGAATACTATTTTCTGTGCATAAAAAGTTGTTTTGTTCATAGAAAATGATATAGTCTGAACAAAAAGGCAACAAACATATTGAGTTTTGAATCAGTCCTAAAATGCAATTGGTCTTTGGAAACTATGGAAGTTTTGAAAATTTTCTCACTACAGTAGGACAATTGCTGAGATTACTTGTTGCTTCTTTCAAGAAAGTAATGAACATAGCATCACACCCCTGTATTAGCCCTATGTAGGTGGATGGCTTCAGAGAATGTAGGTGCTATTGGTTCAGGAACCCCTGGTTGCGCAATGGGTCACACCCTTGTGCCAGCAGGACTGCTGACCAAAAGGTTGGCAGTTCGAATCAGAGGAGTGGGGTGAGCTCCTGTCTGTCAGTTCCAGCTTCTCATGTGGGGACATGAGAGAAGTCCCCTGAGCAACCCCTGGGCAATTTCCTTGCAGACAGCCAATTCTCTCACACTAGAAGCAATTTGCAGTTTCTCAAGTCACTCCTGACATGGAAAAAAAAAGCAGCCAAGTGGCATTCTTTGTGGTTTTGCTTCTACCTTGAGATAGCCTTTGGGACAGTAGTCATTTCCACTTCCATGGAAGCAGTCAAAGGGGTAAAATAAAAAGGCACCTTCACTTATTCTGCATCCGTGGGTGTTATTAAACTTGTAATTTGGCTCTGCGTTTTTAGATTCTTGATAACCACTAGCCTCATCCATTTTGCTCTGTGTGTGCGTGTACATATACACACACACACACACACGGCATTCTTAACTCAGCTGAAACAAACAATGCCCTTTTACAAACAAGGAGCACTGTCCAGGGAAGGGAAGGGGAGAAGAAGTACGTTTTCTGATTGCTAGAAAGGCCAGATCTTCTGTGCAGCCAGTTCTGGTGGAAACAAGAGGCTTCATCTGCTTGATCCAGTTTGAAAGTGTCTGTATATCTCCAAAGCATAGAGGACGTATTGCTCAAGATATGTATTGCTTTCAATGTGGACAGATACTCAGAATTATTGAGCTTGAATATATATTGTATCACAGTTTGGAATGTTTCTCTGTAATGTGCAAATATATTTCCTTTACTGTTGTATGTGTGTATGTATGTGATTTTTTTTAGTGAATCATAAAATTATGTATCTATACTGAATGTCTGTCTTATCCTTTAACTGTCACTGATGAACATATGCCGCGAGTCAGAAAATAACACAATTTTCATAAATGGTGAAAGACAGAAAATGACTCATGATGTGTATACTCATCCTGTTTTCATTGCTTTGACAGAGTTCAGGATAAGCTCTGGAGTTCAGGATAACTGCAAAAATAATGTGCATGTCCACATACATGTCATACACATACTATGGGATGTGATCTTCTCCAAAAACATTAAAAGCCCTTTAAAAATCATTGGTTTCCTCAGCCTGCTTATTCACAATCATGCAGCTGATTATATTTTGGGACGAGAATTCAGTTTAGTTACATTTTGCCCTAAGTGCTACTCAAAGTTTTGCTTTTGTTTTTAATCTTGCATTTTCCTTAGACCTAGGAATCCACTGTGGTGTCATTAATTGCCATCAAGTTGGCTTCCATTTATGATGTCTCTATAAACAAGAGACTTCCAAAGCTGCATCTATACAATTAAATTAAATTAATGCAATTAAAGAAGTTTGGCACACAGAAGACTAGGCGCTGAACTGACTACACTCTGGCACCACGAGATCCAGAGCCAACTTTAAGAAATGGGGCTACAAAGTGGAGTCCACAACATGCGAGCTTGGAGAAGAGCTAACCATAGATCACCTATTGCAATGCATCCTGAGCCCTGCCACATGCACAATGGAGGACCTTCTTATAGCAACAGCAGAGGCACTCCAAGTGGCCAGCTTCTGGTCAAAGGACATTTAGTATAATGCCAAGTTTTAAATTTTTTTGGTGTTTTAAAATACATTATTACTGTACCCTAAATTAGCTTCTGACATGATAAATAAATAAACTGCATTGGCTCAAAGCTCTGGAATCCTGGGAGTTGTGGTTTAGTGAGGCATCAGCACTTTTGGGCAGAAAAGGCTAAAGACCTTGGAAAACTATAACTTCCATGATTCCAGAGCATTGAGTCATGGAAGTTAAAGTGATGTGAAACTGCATGAATTCTACAGTGTAGGTGCATCTTATATGAACCTCATAAGGTCATGAACAGTCATGCTCTAGCTTTGTAAACTTAGGACCTGAGTCAATCTATCTGTATTTCCTCTTTTTCTGTTAGCTTCAGATTCTTGCAAAATTATTTTCTTTCGTTATGTTGTCATTTCTCATGCTATTCCCCAAAACATAGTAAACTCAGCATAGTCATCTTGGCTTTTAGCAACTCAACTCTAGGGTAAAGATTCATTATCTTGAGATCTGCATGTTATCTTGAGATCTGCATGTGTTTAGAACCATTATTAAATACTGTCTTCAATGAGGAGAAAGTTACTGAAATGAAATATGCACTCGATAAATAGAATGAATGGTTCTGCTGCCTCTAGCTATGTGACTACAAAAGATAGGAAGAGACAGGAGAGGAAGTGAAAAAAAGCTTAATGCTACCTGTTAGAAGGGGAAGCAATAGAGCAAGGGCAGATTAACGCACTCGGCGGAGTAGGCATCCGCCGAAAGCACCAGATCCACAGGGGCGCACTGCCGCCGGCTGGAAACCCGGTTTGAGGTCATGTCAACTGTTATGGGCGCTTGGGAGTTGTAGTTTTATATTATATTTAGCCACTTCCAAACTACAACTCCCATGATCACACAGCCTCAGTGATTAATTTTTCAGGTGTAGGCAAAATACTTTTTGCCTACACCTGAAAATTACTTCGAGCCAGCCCTGCAATAGAGCAGACAACAGAGACTGAATCTTCATAGAGCAGAAAGTGTAGCTTAGCCCTATCTTTGAACCATTTGAGGAAAATAAAGCACTAGACCTTTTTTTTTACACCCCAAGAGTTATAATGTGGACTTCCCCCATATACTCCCCAGAGATCACTACGGTCTGGAGATCAAAACCTTTTAGAGGTTCCTTCGGTAAAAACTTACCATCTGTCCTCTACAAGGCAAAGAGCGTTCTCTATTGTAGCTCCAACACTGTGGAACGCCCTGCCGGATAGCACCCAGGCTCTTACAGAAATATCTGCATTTAGAAGAGCCTGTAAAACAACGTTGTTCCGGCAGGCGTTTAACATCAATGGTCCTACTTGACTGTGTTGTGATAAATTGGGACAATTGTTAGTAGCTTATAGTGTTTTAATGTATAATGTTAAAGTTGTTTTATTGTTATTGCCTGTTTTATCTATGTAAACCACCCCGAGCCTAAGGGAATGGAGCGGTATATAAATACGAATAATAAATAAATAAATAAATATAACTAACCTTTAAACCAATCTTTAAAAAAACTGGATAGTTCCAGAATGAGTCCCTGATCTAGACTGAGTCAGAGATGGAATGCTCTGGGAAAGAGTTCTCTTAACTCTTTTTCTCCCTAGTAGCCTGTGGTTAGTTGTGCAAGTGTGGTTACATTTCTCTTCAGTTCCAATACTTCATAGCAAGAACAGGATATATTCCAGGCATGTGAGACAAAGAATTATAATCTTCCCTTCTTCCTTTGTGCAAAACTGTTGAAGGGCCAGATTTCCCCCTCTAGAAACATTTTAGTATCTAAAATTGAATTCAGGTGCATCTTATTTCAGTTCTCTTATTGGCCTTGTAAAGATTACCAAAGTATATGGAGAAAAGCTTAGAATCCTGAGTGCCAACTCCATAAGGAAAGGGCAAGAACAATTGTTGTAAATAATTAACTATAGCTTAATGGTAGATTATATGCTTCATGAAGAACATTCCAGGCTTTGTCCTTCCCTTTTGTAAGGAGGACTAAGAAAGGCTTTTGTCTGAAATTCTCACAAACCACTGCCAAACAGTATAAACAATGTGGAGCTAAAGAGATGAATGATATAAGGCAATTTCCTGTGTACAGAATACCTACATGTGTACCTTTCAATCTACATAGCTTGGCAATGTCACTCCACTCCTCCTTTGTTGGCAGGAGGCTTCATGGTACACTACCTCTTTGTTTTACCTCGTAATGCCATCGTTGCCATCCAATAACTATTCACACTATCCAGGGGATGACTGAGGGTGGAACTCCATAGACTGATTATCCGGGGCCAATCCAGCATGACGTACACCAGATTGGCCCCGGCTATAGGCCACACAGTGACTCTCCCAGCCACTGCAGAGATGGGAGAGAGTACTGACTGCTGAGAGGCACAAGTGCTTTGGTGTTGCAGGGTGTCCATCCCATATCCCAGGTAGTCCAAGCCTGTGACACATGGGATAGCATGGGCCGCTACTGTTCCCACAGCTATCCCATGTGTCCCAGGGATGGCAGTCACCATTTCCTCCCACCTTCCATGTCACAACTGCAACCTGTGTGCTTCCTGTTGACCACCCCCTGCTATGTCAACTGGGGCAACAGTACATTCTGGGATGGAGTGGGAGAGGAGGGGGGTTTCTCATCTCCCCGCTTTTTCTTCACCCTGGCACCCTGGCTGATGTCACTGCAGATAATAGCAGACAGAAAAACCCATGTGATGACTGGAGAGCCTGGCGACATGGAGGGTGGTGTTTGGCCGCCATGGAGCTGGTCTGTTCCTACACTATTCTTAGTGGCCTGAAAAAGTTCTCTCAGATGAAAATTGGAGTAGAGGTTTGACTTTTCTTGTGAAATGAAGATAGACATTTTCAATTTTATTTATTTGCCATATTTATTAGGGTTGAGTAGGTTCGGTTCAGAAAAACCTAAAAGTCATAAAACCCTACCGATTTTGGGCTTCCGAAGCAATTTTGAACCGTGCAGGAAAAGTGGGAGGTACAAATCCGAATTTGAACCACTTACCTTTTTTATTCGTAAATATTCCATAATGTTTGGATGTCTCCCAAAGTTATTTTAATTTTCAAACAACCATTAAGCAACTTTGGCAAAGGCAAGGGAACTTTTAATATAATTATTTTGTCCGGCGAGGCTAAAAGGGACAAGGTGGGTGTGGCTAATCACAGCCATCTTAACTGTAGTTTGGGAAAGCCAAGGTAGAGATTGCAAAAGGCCCTGCTGTTAGACTACATTTCCCACAAGGCATGATGGCTCAATATTCAAAATGGCTGAAAGACCCTAAAATATTTAGCTTTCTATAGCAGTCTTTGTCTAAATATAAAATAAACTGATTGAATTTACAAAGAAATCAGCAAGCAATAAGCAACTTTTCCAAAGCCAAGAGAACATAAACTGTTTTAAAAACAATCCATTCACTTTGGCCTGATTGCCATGAACAAGGCACTGGGGTAGCCCGCCAGCCACAGCCAGTCAAGCAACTTTTTGCAGTCAGTAAGTAATGATAAAATAAAATGATTGCATCTGCAAAAAGGAATAAACCGATGAATGTGTCTTGAGGGTCTCCTCCAATTCAGTAGAGGAAGCTAATGGCCTATAAAGCCCTATACGACTCCAGCCCAGCTTACTTATCTAAACGTATCACTCTCTACGTTCCACCTCGTAGCTTAAGATCTGCCAGGGAGGCCTTGCTCTCGGTCCCACCAGCTTCACAAACACAGCTGGTGGGGATGAGGGACAGGGCCTTCTCAGTGGTGACCCCACGCCTATGGAACTCACTCCCCAGAAAAATCAGATCGTCATCCTCCCTCCTTTTTTTCAGAAAGAAACTAAAGACGTGGCTGTGGAACCATTTGGTCAATGAATATAATGGTACTGAACACTGAAAATGACCTTGTGATTGTTGAAATGGAAATGGATTTTTGGATTGTTCAGATAATGTTGTTTAACTAATGTTGTTTTAAATTGTGATAAGTGTATGTTTTTATCTTTTATTATACTGTATTTTACTACGGCATCAAATTGCTGCCATGTTAGCTGCTCTGAGTCCCCCTGCGGGGGTGAGAAGAGCAGGGTAGAAATGATGTAAATAAATAAATAAATGGATGTCAGGAGAGTTAGGATGGTGCCTTTCTGCCCACTAATGATGGGGTCTGCACTATGATTTCTGTTCTCTACCAATTTAACACGGTTTGTGCCACACAAACAAAGTTTCTGGAGTAAAACAATTATTTTCAAAATAAAGACCACCGAATGAAACAGGAAATAACACTTTTAAACCAGGAACAGATTTTCTTTATTATTAAAAAATGTTTTTTATTTTTTTAAAATGAAAATTCGCCAAAAATCTATAGATAAGTCAAAGGTTTTGAAATTTGTTGAGCAAACAGAGGTCCATGTATTCTACCACTGTAGCAAGTTTCATTTAGATTGGTCTAAAAATGAGGGAGGAAGAAGCCCCTGAAGTTTCCCCAGTGCCAGTGCTGTTTTCCCTACTGTGCATGCGTGTCTGCCATTAACAAATCGATTCGGAAGTTTCGGAAAGATTTGGAAAGTTCTGACTTTTTGGGGGATAAAATCGGAAGTAATTTTAGAATCGAACCACCAGCGCCCCCTACTTCCGAACCGAGTTTTGAACCATTTTGTTTGGATCAACCAAGCCTAATATTTATATTTATTCCCCGCCTTTCTCTACCCCAGCAGGGGGACTTAAGGTGGCTTACAATGGCACACACACAGTGGCTCAAAACAACATACTCCTGGAAGGGGCAGGAAGTGAGCAATCCCTAAAGCAACTGTCAGAACCTAACAAAACCGTAGAGAAAAACAAAAATATATGGCTTTATTTCTGTTACATCTACACCGACCACTTAATGCAATTCAAAACTAGCTTGAAACTGTGGTGTCTAGAAAATGAACACTCAGAAAAGCATGTGAAAGGAAGCCCTTAATGCTCATCATTGCCTTGTTGTTTGTGTAATCACCATCTAGGCCTCAAATTGGTTTCAAGATATCCTTTTAAATTATTTATGGCCCAATATGATTGTCTCCCAGAGGTAGAGCCTTAGCAGTGGATTCTTAGGTGATAGTAGAGACCTATCCTGGATCCATATTTCACACTGAAGACATAGATTTCCAGATAGAAGGTGATCACAACAAGGATTTGCTTTGATATGCCTTCCTCTTGGCATGTTTCTCCATTTTGTCCTCTGATAATTCCTCTTCAAAGTCCATAGCGCTGTTGATTATAGATGACCTCCAGTTGCAACGTTCAAGTGGCTGATCTTCCCAGTTCTCAGTGTCTATTCCACATTTTTTAGGTTGCTTAATTTGAAAAAATGCTGAGCTCACCAAGCTCAGATGGTGTTGTATTTCAGTGTCAATGCCATTTTCTTCAATTCAAGTTTGGAACTTAAATGGTCAGTGCTGATGTGCCTAAAGACTCTCACAACTGGATTAGTGTGTGGGTGGGTGTGCATACATGTGCCTATTTTCATACATTTATGTACACTTTGAAACAAGCTGAAAAATGACCTGCTATGATCAACAAACAATAAAAAGTTTTGTTTAAATGGTATAGGCATGTGGATTTCACTGTATGTGAACCTTCACAGTGAATGCTAAATCATTTAAAATGCATGCTTTAATTTATTGTGATATTGTTCATATTTTAATTTTATTTTAACATAAATCTTTTGTACGTTTTGACTTTATTATACCCAGTTTCATCCAAAAACTACATTGAATTTGGGGAGAAAAGGCATAATGACAAAGATAAAAAAAATAGAAGCAGAATTATAATTTCCAAAGCAACACTCTGATAAGACTGTTGATAAGCAAGGTGACCTCTAATATAGGATAAACTTTACTTAATGTTTTGTTTACTCACTGCGATAAACTGTACAATAATTGTGATTTGAGTCATTTAAGGACAACTGAAGCAAATTCAAATGTCCTTTTGTTTCATGATGGATTGGGCACAAGTCAAATGGCCTTTATAAAGACTGCCACATATTGCTATGGCAAAGCCAGTGATGATAAATACAAGGCATTATCCCCTGAGACGAAGAACCACACCTCTCATGCCACAATGTAGGCAGAATCCAAGGCCAGTCAAGTTACTTTGCGTCTATTAGAAAAGGCATGGGCAAACTTCTGCCCTCTAGGTGTTTTGGACGTCAACTTCTACAATTCCTGTTAGGCTGTTTGGAATTGTGGGAGTTGAAGTCCAAACCATCTGGAGGGCCGAAGTTTGCCCATGCCTGTATTAGAATGAAAAACTCTGCAATCTCCTTTCTATTCTTTCTAAAATGCACAAACAAGATCACTATGCTGGTCGTTGTATTGGATCACACGTCAGACACTTCCCAAGTGTCTAGGACTGTGTGATGTACCAACGAATAATGCGTACAGATCCCAGTAGGGTGGCCTTTTGCAGCTGACAGATGGTAATTTTGTCAGCGCCGATTGTGTTTAAGTGCAGGCCAAGGTCTTTAGGCACTGCACCCAGTGTGCCAATCACCACTGGAACCACCTTGACTGGCTTGTGCCAGAGTCCTTACAGTTTGATCTTTAAATCCTTGTATCGTGCTAGCTTTTCCAGTTGTTTCTCTTCAATCCTGCTGTAACCTGGGATTGCAACATCGACAATCCATACTTTGTTTTTCAATATGATCATGAGGTCAGAAGTATTGTGTTCCAAAACTCTGTCAGTCTGAATTCGGAAGTCCCAGAGTAGCTTGACATGTTTGTTTTCTGTAACTTTTTCAGGCTTGTGATCCCACCAGTTATTTATTGCAGACAGATGATATTTGTGGCACAAGTTCCAATGAATCATATGAGCAACTGTGTTGTTGTTGTTGTTGTTGTTGTTGTTGTTGTTGTTATATTTATTTATGCCCCGCTTTATCTCCCCCCAAAAGGTACTAAAATTAATCTGCCATGATTTTTTGCATTATTGTAACATTGCATTCTCCTATGAGGCAAGTAGCTAATTATTGGTGGTAAAAGTGTTGTTGATGGACTCTCCATATCAGTGAGACTTTTGGGAAGGGCCCCAATGGACGAACTCTTAGTTGAAAATAGCAACATAGCTCACCCTTGTAAGTAATGCTCCGAAGTAGGCAACGGTAAACCATTCATTAAGACGTCTACCTTGAAAACCTTATAATGAGCTCATCCAAAATGAAACAAAAGACTGAGCCAGAAGATGAGACTCCTAGACCAGATATCATGCAACAGTTATTGGGAAAGAGTAGAGGACAAGTATGAGAGTGCTATGGCTAATTATACAAGTGGACTCCAACTGAAAGGGCATTAACCAGTTGATTAATTGAATTTCCGTTTCCATGGAGAGAATGTTTACAGAACATTTCTATACAAGGCAATGTTGGCCACGTCATATTTTAAAATATATATTTGCTTAGGTGTTTAACTGACTTATCGACTTAAATGGCATTACTGACAGGAATATTATCTGTATATATTTGTGTGTTTATTTTAAAAAGATTATAAAGTTCTTTTACATTTAAGCATCAAGGATTTCAGATAACAATGGTTCATTTGTTTTGCACATGCAGTTCCCAGAAAAATACAAAAAGGATATGCAGGACAATTTGTTTTTATAAATCTTTTAAATGTTTTTTCCATTATTTTTATTGAAAATATAGGAGAAGTATACCAGAAAAAAGTGTTATTTTTTCTTTACATAAAAAGTGGGTGAACAATGTGATAAAGAAAAGTAGGAAAGGAGTAATTAAAAAATTAAAGAAAAAATATTTTAAATGTTTTAATAAACCTTTCCTCACCTAACAGTCTTTGCAATTTTTAATTAATCCTATGAATTTAGTAGATGTTACTTCTGAAAAAACCTACCAATGGTTGACAAGGAGTAATTTGTGGATAAAGCACAGAGTGGATCCACACTACCAAATAATGTATGTTAAGCTGCATTATAAAGTCACTGTAGACCAGTGGTTCTCAACCTTCCTAATGCCCCGACCCCTTAATACAGTTCCTCATGTTGTAGTGACCCCCAACCATACAATTATTTTCATTGCTACTTCATAACTGTACTTTTGCAACTGTTATGAATTGTAATGTAAATATCTGATATGCAGGATATATTTTCATTCACTGGACCAAATTTCACACAAATTCTCGATATGCCCAAATTTGAATATTGGGGGGGGGGGGGGGTTGGGGAGGTTGAGTTTGTAATTTGGGTTGTAGTTGCTGGGATTTATAGTTCACCTACAATCAAAGAGCATTCTGGACTCCACCAATGATGGAACCGAACCAATCATGGCACACAGAACTCCCATGACCAAGAGAAAATACTGGAAGAGTTTCAGTATTTGACCTTGACTTTGTAGTTCACCTACATCAGAGAGCACTGTGGACTCAAACAATGATAAATTTGGGCCAAACTTGGCACAAATACTCAATATGTCCAAATGTGAACACTGGTGGAGTTTGGTAAAAATAGACCTTGAAATTTGGGAGTTGTGGTTGCTGAGATTTGTAGTTCACCTACAATCAAAGAGCATTGTGAACTCCACAACGATAGAATTGGGCCAAATTTCCCACACAGAATCCCTATGACCAACAGAAAATACTGTGTTCTCTGATGGTCTTTGGTGACCCCTCTGACACCCCCTCGTGACCCTCCCCTTGGGGTCTTGACCGCCAGGTTAAGAAATGCTGCTATAGACCCATAGAATGAAGCTTGAACTGTAACAAGCTGCATTAGATGGGTCTACACTGACCATATAATGCAGCTCAAACTGCATTATTTGGCAGATTAGAGACAGCCTTGGCAGCAGTCAAAGAAATCTAGCAATTATGATAGAAATAGTATCCAAAATGGGCTTCAATAAACAAACATGCACATAATTTATTTTCCTGTTTGAATATTAAGGCAGAAATCATATCTAAAATGTCTGTTCGCAGATCAAGGAGAAATGAAGGGATTGTTATTTCTCACTTTGTTAAGAAGACAGAGCAAGGAACGTTTAATCTAGATTGATTGCTTCTAGGCAGAAGATGGCTGCAGAAGAGACGTAACTGTGAACCGTGACATCACAACGACTGGGAAGCAAGCAAGGGATAGGATACAAGAGTCTGCAATGACATCATTTATGTGGAGAAAAAAAATGAAATTACTATTTAAAGTAGGTCATGATAAATGGTGTCAGCAATCAGCCACCACCACAGGAGTGGCTGATGCAGATTTCAAACAAAGTAATACAGCATAAAGGAGCAATGTGATAAGGCAGGCCTAAAATGTGAGACCTGTCTCAGTTTTTACCACAGGCGTTCAAATGATGCCTCTGGTAAAAACAAATTAATTCAGAATACACCAAGGTTTCCTGGATGGCCATCTGTCAATGATGCTCTGAATGTGATTTTCCTGCTTTTTGGCAAGGAGTTGGACTAGATGGCCCACGAGGTGTCTTCCAACTCTATGATTTTATGATTCGATGATTCAAAATACATAAACCTCCCTGGAGAAGCTCTGAAAGATGCAGGAACAAATCAGTAAAATTTTGCAAATTGTTGCAAACTGGGATTAAACTGAGTTGAAAGGTTGCAAACTACTCTTGCCTTCTACCTGGAGGTGAACCTCCAAAGCTAGAAGATATGGAATATGTTTCTTACTGGGGATCGCTCCCTAAAACTGGAAAACCAGGGCCAGTCCCTGTGGTCTGGCAAAGTTTTTTTAAAAGTCATATGCCACCACAATACTGGCATGTGTAATGAAAGGAGACCTGCCTAATTGTTTACAAAGCTTTGAGAAATGGGCTGGATTTTCTCTGTTGAACTTTGATGACCAGTCTTCCTGATAAAGGTGAGTACTTCTCAAGCAGCTATAAAACAACAGCATTGCAGAGAACAAGAACTAGAGTAGCTAGAATAGTTGACTGAGCAGGATGAAGTACCTAACTATTCTCTTCACTATTTTTGTTCTTTCCGAATCTATCACTCGGTAAGTTATCTTTTTTGTTATAACTTCTGATACACTAAATCAAGCAATGGGAAAGTGAGGACAGAGGGAAACAGAAAGAGAATTGCATCCTCAAATTCCAGATCTGCTTGTGCAGAATGTGTGTATGTGTGATTAAATGCGTCCTTGCATTGTACCAAGTGTGTGCCACACTAACTACTGATACAGCTAGAGGTAAGGTTTTCTTTCAAATTATGTTCTTGCAATTGTTGAGAGCTGAAACAGGTCGACATGCATTTAATTCTCCTTGGGTGAAATGTTGTCATCCAAGTCCAACTGATGTCAATGGAATTTAAGTCTAAGAGACTATGTGCAGGATCAAAACTGCTATTAGGAGCACTGGAAGCATAAGACATTGATGATCCCAACGGGATGAAGTCTTTCAGCTTGAATTTCTAAGATCTTTAACATTAGAAGTGTTTCAATCTAATAGATAGGATATGAGGTGGGACAATGATATTAAACCAAGGAAGGGAAACTGTGGAAAGCCCTGGAGTTGCAAATATTTCCAAAAAGCAAAATCAGAAGGGGTTAGATGTTCATGTCTAGTTTCACGTTAAACTGTAGGGGAGTGCTAGCTTTTAAAAGGATGAATGACCTCTTCTTTGATGTGAAAAAATGGCATCCAGGAACAGTCAACAGGAATGAAGAGTCAGAATAACTTCCTGGAGACAATACAGTCTTCTAATATGTTAAACCAATTATGATTCTGTTTTGGGATGCGTAAATCTATTCATTTTGTTTCTTGTGTCCTAGGATTCCCTTGCAGAGAGGGAAGAAAGGAAGAGACACCCTAAAGGAAAAAAAATTGTTGGAATCTTTTCTCAAGGAACATCGTTATGACATTGGTACCAAATATCAGCCCAAATATGCTGCCCAAGTAGCTGGTGAACCACTTTTAAACTTCTTAGATGTGAGTTGAAATCTTGTTATTGATCAATACCACTACTGAATAATACTTTCCAAATGTTTTCAAGATACTTCTTGCTATTTTGATCAGGGTTTAGCAACACATTGATGACAAGACAAAGTGTGTATCTATACTATAGAATTAATGCTTATTGTGGTTATCACTCACATCAACTATTAAAACTAAAAATAGACTTAATCTAAGAAAAGAAAACTTTGCAAAACAGCTGTGTCTTACCAATTAACAGGCAGAATACTACGGAACAATCTACATTGGAACTCCACCGCAGCCGTTTACTGTTGTGTTTGACACAGGATCATCCAATCTTTGGGTACCCTCTACTTACTGCAGTGATGCACCATGTCGTAAGTAATGTAATATATTAAATGTAGAGGTAGATATGTTGACCATAAGACACATAAGAATGGAAAGTGGGGAAGGGAATGGTCAAGTCTCATGGCATGAATTGAGATGGTATGTCAGGAAGAACTCATTGTTCTTTTTCAATAAAAGGTTCTGTTTTAACCCAAATCCCCCAAAGACTACAGCCATTGAATCAACAGGATGTACATGCCTTTTTAGGTATCAATTAGAAACTGATTCATTATTTTTAGGTGGAACCAATAGCTGGGTGAAAATATCTAGCACAACAACACAGCAAAACAAAACAGTACAGCCCCTGTATCTATGGGGGGAGATATTCCAGAACTTTGCTTGGTTACATGAGAGTGCAGATAGTAGTCGGCCCTATTGAACAAATAACTTCTGGTAGAAGGAAATGCCCAAAGAGCACACTTCTCTATGTATCACTAGATCCTCCAGTATGATTGTATGATCAATGTCTGGCAGAAGCATGTCTGTTCTATCTAGAGAGAAAATATTTTGTCAGAAGTAGTAAATGAAATCTCGGGTAATGGTCTTGTCGATACAAATGTCATAATGTACTTTTCTTTTCTTTTTTCTAAAGAGTTCTGATCAGTAGAAAGAATAACATTATATACACTCTAAGCATTTCCAAAATATCCTTAGTGCAATCATTTTCTGCAGCCAGCAAATGTAGTCTGTTGGATTGCTATTACAGATTATTATGCTTTTGAATTAATTAAACATCTTCATGTCTGTTTCAGAAAACCACCCAAGGTTCGATCCTTCTCAGTCTTCTACCTTCCAGAACACACAGCAGACTATGTCAATTCAGTATGGCACAGGAAGCATGGATGGCATTTTAGGATATGATACTGTTACGGTAAAAAAAAAAGCAAACAAATTGGGGTAGCATGGTTACAATTGTACATATAAATTGCTATCTATACCAGGAGTGGGAGCCATACAACACTCCAGGTGTTTTTGGACTGCAAGACGCAGCAATCCCAGACCAGCATAGCTGATGTTGAAGACGCTGGCAGTTGAAACATATATATGTTGACTTCATGGATAAGTTGAGGGCATGTTCTGGAGCCCCAAATTATGAATTTTTTTAATGACCTATGGAAAAGTCAAGGGACATTCTTTGGAGTTGGGAAAATCCAGGGACATCTCAGGAGGCCAGCCTGATTAAGCTGTCAGTACATACATTGATCTGTGGACAAGTCAGTTTTTTAAAGACCAATTTTTGTAACTAAAATTTATAGATGTATACATAAATATATACCAGTCATGGACAAACATTCTAACTTGGAGGCCACATGCTAGCACCCCCTGCTAAGAGGACTGGCTGCCTGGTAATGGAAGGAAGGAAGGGAAGGAGGAAGGGAAGACAAAAGGAAGGAAGGATGAAAGGGAGGAAGGGAAGGATGGAAGGAGAAAGAGGGAGAGAGGGAAGGATGAAACACAGAAGGAAGGAAAGACAAAAGGGAAGGAAGGATGAAACAGTGGAAGGAAAGAAAGGAACGAAGGGAAGAAGGAAATAAAAGGAGAAGGAAGGGACGAAGAGAAGGATAGATGGAAGGGAGAGAAAGATAAAGGAAAGAGAAGTAAAGAAAGATAAAAGGGAAGAAAGGAAGGAGAAAGAGGGAGGGAAGGGAGGGGGTAAGGAGGAAGGAAAGACAAAAGGAAGGGAAGGGGGAAGGGAAGGAAGGAGGAAGGGAAGAGAGAAGGAAGAATGGAAGGGTGGAAGGGAAGGAGAAAGAGGGAGGGAAGGAGGAAGGAAAGAGAAGGAAGGAAGGATAGGATGGCGAGAGAAAGGAGGGCCCAAGAAAAGAGTCCAACGGGTCAGCCCCCGGGCCTGGGGTTGCTCATGCCTGGTATATACAGTAGTTCAACAACATCTGGAGAGCCTGGACATTCCCACACTGTTCTCTTCTGTGCATTTTAAGGCCAACTTTATATGGCAGGGTTCTAAAAGTATTCCAATCTTAGATAATAAACTTAACCCTAGATCAATCTAGTATTGTAACTTCAACTTTAACCTGATAATATTTTCCTTTGGTTTTAACGGTATTGCAGCATGCTAGGTGGGGAGGTTTAAGTTGTGGGACTGCAATGCTCTCCTGTTTTTTCTAATGCTGAATGAAGTTTCTGGAGGAGAAGGGGGAATATTCATCCAAAATGCAAATGGCAAGGGAAGGATTAAAGCTCCCAATTTAAAGGCTGTGTGTCTAGGATTAATTTATTTAAAATGCCAACATTCCTAAAATGGCTGCTAGGCGTGCAATCAAAAAATGTGATGCACCACAGACCAACACCATAGTTATTCACATCCAAGCAGGATGTACATATTTACAAGGAGCTAATTCAGAATTGAAGTTTTTATAACAAAATAGTTAATTTTTATTATTAGTGCAGCATAGTACAACATTTTGAAGTTGCTATAAAATATAAAATTGTGTGTGTGTGTATGTGTAGGAAACTCAGTTGACTTTTATGATCTGAATAAACAGACTTGGGACATATACAGAAACAAATAATGAATAGAGGATCTTAGTTACTGACAAGTGATCCAACAACAAGGAAGCTTCCAAAAATAGAGGGCCTCAGCTACTGACAAGCAAACCAGTAAAAGGGAAGTTTCCAAAAATAGAAGATCTCAACTACTGACAAACAGTACATTAAAAGAAAGCTTCCAAAATTAGCAACTAGAAAAGTCCCAGTCAAGAGAAGTTACTGATCTTTGCATAAATGTTCATAGCTTTGCAAACTGTAGCTCTCCCTTTTCATGAAGGATCTTCCAGTAAAAGAATTAGAATTAAAAGAGGAAGAACTTTTACCAGAAACACATTTTGTTCTGTATACAGTACTCTGCGCTATATCCCAGAATATCAAGGCAGAAAATCCCTCATGATCTGCTTTGAACTGGGTTATCTGAGTCCACCCTCAGATAATGTGGGATTTTCTGCCTTGATATTCTGGGATATAGGGTTGTGTGGAAGGGCCCCAAGACAGTAGATTCAGATTATCAAGACCCTTACAGCTCAATGCAGAAAGGGTGTGTTGTTTTCTGTGTATAACAGAAAATACTCCTTTAGGGATGGGGCATTGTTGATTTTGCCCAAATACCCTCTGCTTCATTGTTATACGATGACCCCCAACTTCTCCTCATCATGGACAGAGAGACACATGAAAGGAAGGACCTTTATATTTCTGATCACTCAGTAATAACAAAGGCAACTCCCATGCTATCCCACTCTGTCTGCAAGGATATCCTTTCATGCACCTCTGACAGGCCCAACTGTCAAAGCTAGCAGTGCTTGGAGAGCTGTTACTTGGTTAGTTTCAGGGCATGGTAAAAATGCATCTCAGATCAATCAAGGATATTTAAAGGCATCTAGAACCACATAATTTATTGACCCCAGATGGAGGGTGGTGTCCTGAGGACTACAAAAACAGCCCAAGAACCTCACTTTGCCCACCCTTGTTTAAAGGACAAGTCCAATCTATTTAGTTGTAATACCTTGAGGGCTCATTTTCCATACATGTTCTTTGGATACAAGCTTTATTGTGCCTCACCAGCCTGATTGAGAACTAAAGGGATGCTCTGTCTCTCTCCTAGGTAACTGACATTACGGTCACTAACCAGGAGTTTGCCTTGAGCTCCAGTGAACCAGGTACCTTCTTCACATATGTCGAATTTGATGGGATTCTGGGCTTAGGCTACAAGGGAATTGCTGTTGCCGGTGTAACTCCTGTCTTTGATAACATGGTGAATGAAGGCTTGGTGCAAGAGGATTTGTTCTCTGTCTATCTTGGCCGGTAAATAGTATTTTGCTTTATTGGTAAGGTTATTTGTTTCACATGGATGGAAGAATCATAGAAGGAGAATGTACCTGAAGTAGCTTTGTACAAGGACTGGGTGACTTGTTATAGCCCTTCTTATGTTAAAGTTCCATGAACCAGTGACAGTTTAGCTGCTACTCAACGTTTATGGACATCGCAGTCCAGCAACATGACTTGCCCACCTCTGCTTTACATATTGAGTGCTTTGCCTATTGGCAGCATGTTTTGAGATGAGTTATAGCCCAATCTTACATTTTAAATAAGATGGCTGCCATTATGTTTGTCTTCAATCCATTCCGACATGAAAGCATGGATGTTCAGGCAGGCCTTTGACCTTGAGTAGGCTGAATGGGCCCATTTGAAGCTGACACCTGGCATCTTGTGAATTGAGGGCAGTTAGTTCTATCTACTGTTGGTTTAAAAATCTATTATTTTGGTTTTATGCTACATGTATTGACAGGGGTTGCTATAGTGTTATGTGACTTGTTTTATACTTTTGTACCATTTTTACCTGTTGTACTGTATGTTATATGTGCACTCTGGAGAGCCTCGTAAGCCACCCCGAGTCCCTTTGGGGAGATGGTGGCGGGATATACATAAAGTTTATTAGTTTATTATTGCAATACAGTTTGCTCTCTGTATCCACAGTTTCTGCACACTCAGATTCAACCATCCATGATTTTAAAATATTCACAATAAATTTACAAAAGCAAACATTGATATTGGTGTTTTACGTAAGGCCCACTATTTTACTATGTCATTCTTTATAATGAGACTTGAGCATCTGTGGATTTTGGAATCCATGGATGGTCCAAGAACCGTGGCAGCTGCTGGCTTCCATGTCAATGCAACAGTGTAGCCCAAACCTGGGCAATTGCCGGCCCTCCAGGTGTTTTGGACTTCAAATCCCAGAAATCCTAACAGCTGGTAAACTGGCTAGGATTTCTGGGAGTTGAAGTCCAAAACACCCGGAGGGCCAGCAGTTGCCCAGGTCTGGTATAGCAACTCCTGACTAAAGTCCAAATTTTAGTCAAAAAATTTCAGTACTTAAGATAGGTCTTCTAAAGGACGAAAACTGCTTCTGGTTTTATTAGACTCCATCCAGAAGCAGATTTCTTTACTCTTTGGACACTGGAACTATAAACGGCTACAGAGAGGTTTTTTTCACCAACATGGACAAAACTAATGTGAGCTATGAACCCATGTTGTAAAAACAAGTTTAACAGAAACATCTGGTATACAAGGATGCAATACATTCACTTTCTACTGTGTACTTCAACTTAAACTGAATAATGCATTGTATATTCACATTTCAGAGGAGGAACTGGTAGTATGATCACTTTTGGTGGAATTGACGAATCTTACTATACTGGTTCCATTAACTGGATACCTGTCACTCAGCAAGGTTACTGGCAAATTGGGTTGGACAGGTAAGTAGAAATTAATGTTACTGTGATTCTTCATATACTGAACAATTCTTATTCCATCAGGTAGTAAACAATAAGATTGGAAAGATTGATCAGATAATGTTAAGATTTGCTATCTGAAAAGATAGGAAACAATAAATTAGAGGTCTACATTTTGGTAAATCCAATGCCATTTTCAGTGTCCGGTTTTTGGCTGGCCCTGATCTGCTTTTTCGGGAACTGCCCAAATTCAGGAGAGCAAAATGCAGTTTTTCAATCTGGAAGCCTGAAGATCTGTTTTTGCTCCAATAAGCTCTGTCCCATTCGAGGCAATGGGGGACTTCTGAGGTTCCTCTTTCCGTCATTTTTAGGGTTATCAGGACAAACATGGCCACTCAACCACTGCTAGCCCCACAAGTTTTGGAACATTTGGATCATCCACTGATTTTTAGGAAATTATTAAACTTTCTAGAAATAAAATCTCCTTAAAAATGCAAAAAGGTATCCCATTAAAGGATCTGATTGAGATTCAGTAGTACCTCTCCTTCTCCCTCTGGCTTTTGCTCCCCTGAAAGCCTGGTCACTTGATCCAGCAGTACCCACACCATGGCCACACCTTGTTGTTGTTGTTATGTTATTTATATATGTGTGAGTGTAATTATGTCTGTATTATTTCTTATTATGTTGTGTGTGTGTGTATACCTTTTAAATACTTTTGGGGAGGGGGATAGGCCCAGGCTTCATGTGTGAGAGAAGGAGCACACATACACAGAAACCACAAGAAAAATACAAGAGATTGTGTCAAAAAGGAACAACAAACAACGTACAGGGTTACACAGGCTGTTTAAATATTAGTAAAAGAAGAAAGGGCTTTTTTGTAATTTATTTAAAGTATTTGTGGGGGTGGGGGAAGAAGGTGCAGGACAGAGTATGGAGAGAAGCAAAAAGCTAGGGCTGGGGAGGAATTGAATTCTCTCTGTGGGAACTCAAGGGAGTGAGGCTATACCCTTCCTTCAGTAAAGCACTACAATATTTAAACAAATAACCCCCAAAATGCCCTTTCACAGCCCCCCAAATGCACACCCATGCTCACTTCCCTAGCAAAATAGTAAAAAAAGAGAAGGAAACAAAGACATTAAAGTGAGAAAAGTTAATTAAATTGCCAAAGAAAAGATTGGCACTGAGATAGGCACTGATTGGCTCAGGCATGCAGCAGGGCTCACAGCCTCACAGAGAAACCTGTTTGCGCATGGAGCTGCCTCTCTGCACTCCACATAAAGCCAAAAGAAACTGAAAGCAGCCATTTTTGGAAGCCATGAAAAAAACATGGCCAGACTGCCCATGCCATTATGGGCAATCTGGCAACCAAAAGTGCTGAATCATCTGGAGCCTGTTTCAAAAAATGGATCTGTGCATAGCCCTAATCCAAAGCAATGTTAATCTATACCTTAGCTGCTAGGAAAGCTATACTTTTTTACAAGCTGAAGTATTAGTTCAAGAGGTTTATAAACTCTTTAATTCACTCTACCCCCTCCCAGTGCTCAATCTTTCCATTTACTTTTTGTCCTATGCAACTCCATCTCTTTGTGTTAGTGTTTTATGCTAGTCTTTCTTTTTCTTCCTCACTTACCAAAACTCATATAGCCTTTTGCTTTGCAACAGGTGAGGCATATAGAAGCATAGAGAGAAGATGGGAGATGGAACAGACTTCCATTTGTGCAAGACGTTATGTTATGTATTGATTTTAGTATTATAAAGATCTGTGGTGCTTTAGGCATTGAAAGAAGACAGGTCTCTGACCTTAAATTTGTATAGCCTATTAATCATATGTTTTATTAATTAATATTTGGAACAGAACTGACTAATAACACAGCTGGAAACATTACTCTGAAACAATAGGCCCAGTAAGGTAATGGGTAGCTTTTTATTGAGTATAGATAGCCAATCTGGATACACTACTACCATCTTGTTTTAAATATGTAACACAATCTCACAATTTCCAATTTCTCAGTATTTTAGTGAATGGCCAAGCAATTGCTTGCAGTGGTGGCTGCCAAGCCATTGTTGACACAGGTACTTCCCTCGTGGCTGGTTCATCATCTGGCATAAGCAACCTCCAGGATGCCATTGGAGCCACTCCAGGACAATATGGTCAGGTAAGAAAACTCTTTTATTTTTGCCAGTTCCTTTTCTCTGTAGTTGAAGAGAACTAAGTCATCTTGATCACTTTAATTTCTTTGTTCACACACCATAGTCAATTCTTTTGTAAAGTCTCAAGCAACGTTTTGGCTGGACAAATCTGGCACCTACTGGAAACAATACCATAGGCCTAATCCTAAATCTTACAGAAATCTGTCTCCACAGTTCAAACTTGATGTGAAAATGATCCATGTCATACAATTGTCCCAATCTGGTGTCCTCCAGATATTTTAACCAACTCCCATAAACCTCTGCCAAGATATCAATGCTCAATTCAAAACATCTGGAAGGCATGAGGTTCTGACATTACATGGCAAGTTATTTCCAGCTGATGAGAAAAAAAATCTACATGAGAGAAATAATTATGTTGACCCCTGCATTTTCATGTTGTAATAAGTGCAATACAAGGATTTCCCTTGTGTTCAATTTGTGCTTTCTGAATATCCCTTTTCTACAAGCAGATGTCTTGGAGGGCTACACTTTGCACTGAGACTTTACTTATACTACTTTATTCTGTTCTTTTTCTTTGGAATAGTTTTACTGACAGCTGTATAAGCTTTTCCTTCAAACAACTTCCTACTACACAGGGTATGTGTATAGCAACAGCACCAAATTCAGAATTTGGTCAAACATCAAAGGGGTAACATGCTATTTGGTATTAGGTAAATTGGCTTTGTGTGTGAGGATAAGACGTGAAGCTCATCTTTAGATTTTTATTTATTTGTCATGAAAGTGTTTCTCAGATCCAAATATCACACTGGATTAGAGATGTATATGTCCATTAATTCTTTTTTATATATATAAAGCAGTGTCTGATTTTAGTCATTCTTTTCTTATTCTGAAAATGTCTTCTCACTGGGAGAAATAAGTAGTTTCCAAAGACTGTTCACGATTCGGGATGTAGGCTATGAAAAATTGCATGCAATATTTTGGCATAGAAAACATCATTTGTTTAATGAAAAATAATGTAGTTGGTGACTTAGCTACTTAATCATACTAAAGAATAAATCCACTTAAAATCAGGTTTCTACCTCCTGCAGAATTCTGGGGTTTGTAGTTTAGTGAGGCTGTTAAAGGCTCCTCCCTAAACTACAAACCCCAGAATTCTGCAGTAGGCAGCAACTGCATTTGAAGTGGATCCATTCTCTAGTGTGATGAAGCCTTAATTCTATGCAAAATTGACATGTGTGAAGAAAACATGAAGATTCACATCAGCCTAGGAGTCTCCTCATCAGAGTTTCTCAATACTTAAGAAACACATTTTAAAATATGCTCGCCTCTTCTTTCCATCTATCGGGCTTCCCTACCATTAAGCTAAATGAAAAGGCAGCTTTAAGCAGCTGCTTTGTAGTGTCATTGAAAGTTCAGAAAATGAAATGTTCATCCTGACTTTTTGAATCAAATGTTGAATGATAAATCAACATCAACACAGATGTAATTGTTTCAATGGGTTTTCTCTAGCCAAGATTAGCAGTAGGATGCTTATGCGTTAATTCAAGGGAGAGAGAACGGGCACTTGTCAAAAAACAGTACGATGATGATGCTACAGTTTCCTCAATCACTTAACTAAACTTGGGAATGATGTATCTTTCCTGGGCAACACGTCTTCAGTTAACCAGGATGGCTATTAATTCCAGAATATTAAAGATATTACATGAGTTCTGCTGTCATGAGATTCCCTGTTTAATTTTGGGGGCGGGGGCGGGGGGGCACTGCATTTCTTATCCATTAAAGATTTGTTATTTTATTTCCTTTATGATGAGAATGGAAAGCTGCTATTTTTAATGTCTTGCAGTATGACATCAACTGTGACAACCTTGGCAATATGCCTGATGTTGTTTTCGTGATCAACGGAATTCAGTTTCCTCTGACTCCAGCAGCCTATACTCTAGAGGTAACAATAAATATGAAATTGTTCTCCTTACCTTAGATACAAGGTGTATCCAGATTACTGAATTATAGTAGTCTGTTACAAGTTTTACTGTCACCCACATCCTATTATTTTGTTGAAACAACTAGTTCTTCTCGTGCTGCAGTTCAAGAGCAAACTAAAGAATTCAAAGTCCTTCCCCAGGATTCCTTAGAACAAAGCAGTATCAGATTTGTATAATTGTGCATTGTGAGTATGCTCACAAGTCTGGAAGCATTCTAGGTAGATATGGGTAGGATCTTGCTATTGACTGACATGTAAGTGTCTCTTTGGCTGTCATAACTCATATTTTTCTACTGGTTCATAGTGGAGGCAGAGGGGCAATAGGGAAAACAGTTCCCATTTGGAGAGAAAGTTGTCTTGATAGTCCATAAGCAGATTAGAAATTACAAGATAGTTTAATCACTTTATAGAATTCTCCACTGCTTCCCACCACAACACAGACACATCCTATCACTGAAGCATCTGTGGATAACTTTCCCCTGCCATCAATTTATTTATTTATTCATTTACTATATCTATATCCTGCTCTTTTTCACCCCAAGGGGGACTCAGAGTGGCTTACAACATGGCAATATTCAATGCCACATACAATCAAATAAAAAGCAATAATCATATATAAATTTACAAATAAAAACATATAAACATCAAGCTATTGTCAGCCCCTCTCCATCAAAGTTACACAGAGCAATAGGATTTTCATCTAAAATTGCAATTAATTATGAACACATAGGTTCAAAAACAGTGGAATGGGAAACATTATTTGGGGAAAAATACTGACTGGCATCTTCTTAGTAAGTTATGCGGATATACTTTCAGTATAGACCAAAACAGGTCACATTTGATGTCTGGTTTTTGTTTTTTTTGGAGGGGGGAGGGGGATGACAACACTAAATTCAAAAGATAACACCTTTCTATTGATGAACAATCTAAGTCCCACCAAAGGATAGTTATAATCGTTTAATATATTTATGATGGCTATTTCTTGGATGTAGTTTTTAAAAGGTATTTGCTCTAACAGAGTACAAAATTTACACCAGGGTTTTTAAAATCACACATTCTATTTGAGGGTCAAGCGATTGATGGGTTCAGGGAATACAATAAGCCAGGATCCTGAAAGAACTGGGTTAATTGGCATTTTCTATTTGTATATAAAGCACAGGGTTTTGCTTCGTGATTTGTTTAGGTTGTCATCTGAACATGGGTACAACTTCTGCTCTGATTCATTTCTATCCTAATAAACTAAACTGGAGATCTAGAATTTGCTTGTTTCCTTCTGTAGTTAAATTGGAGAGAAACAGAGAGCAAGCTGAATCCTTCTTCAGATGTTGTGCTTGTTTAGCTGTCTTTGCTGCAAACAAGAGCAAACAAATAGCATTCAAGAGTATACTGCATGTAACTGCTAAGTTACAATTCCCACTTTCCTTCCGTATGGTGTCATTCGACTCCAAGCAGCATGCAAGCATTTACTAAGAAGGCAGAATGTGGAAGTTAAAAAAATGACTCTCACCCATCAGTTCCTCTTTGTAAGGATGACACAATCTAGAGAGGTCTATGAAACACAACAAACACACACTGCCCTTCTCCCAACACATCAGTTGTAACTCTGCAATGACAATAAGATTTAAAAATATAACATGACACCCTGTCCTCTGCTTGCTCTAAGCAGGGTGCCATGTAAAATCAGTGTGGGAAAGCTGCACATCACAGGTAACGTTGGACTATAGCTTGTCCAACAGAAAGAGATAGTGGTAGCGGTAGTGTTAAAGTTAGAGTTTTGCCACATTGTTTTTGTGGATTTATATTCCAGAATTTCCAGCCAGTATGACCAGTTGTAAGGTACAATCAATGGGGGGGGGGGGGGGATCAAAGTATCCTTTATTTCTTCATATAGAAAAGGAGGGATATAATAACCAAGATGCAACAATAAGATCAACATAGACATTTATTGTACATATTCAATATAATACAAATATAACAACGGGCATATTAGCTTTGTTTCAACATTGTACATAATCTCATAATATACATACAGTCAATAACTATTAAAAATGGGAGTACAAACAAAATCTAATGCAACACTACTAATAGTCCTATCTAATATCTTTGTCATTGATGTGCTAAGCATGATGATGCTTGCTAATAATGCCTTTTTGTATGCATACATGGAACTGATAATAGACATAATATGATAACATTACAAAATCAATCTCATAATTATGGCCATTTAATGGCTCGGATGTCATTGGGATGTTGAATCTACTCCTGGTTTCAGTCTGGACTAAAGGGGTTATTTCAGGGCTAAAGCCTGTTGTCAGCACCTTGGATAGTTCTTCAAAGCTGCACTGGCATTGCATTCCACTGACCTTGGAGCAACCAGACTCCATGGCCGATCTCTCCTACAAATATGTAAAGGAGGAGGATGACTGCTTATATCCTGTCTCTCCTCTCTCCAATACTGAATCTCAGTGTGATTAATAAATTATTAAAATCAGTACAGACTAAAAAGTATCACTAATGCTTTAAACAATTACATTGTGTGTATGTTCTATATTTGTATTTTAGCCATTTGGTTCCAACTAAATGAGGCACTCTCCTTCCATTGTGAGTTTCAATTCATGTAAAACCCTACAGATTCAGCGGGTCTACTCAACCAGAGGTGTCACCACAGTACGGCTTCCAAAAACAGCTCACAATATCTTCTCTATCACCATACTTCATAACTCAATGTGCATATGAAGCACATTGCTGTCAGACCTCCCTGGCATAGAGCTTGACTTTCATTAAGCATATAGATCATATATTATTTCTCTTACAAAATGTATATCACCCAAAATAATTCAAGGTGGCATACAATAAAAAGAATAAACAATATCTAGGTTATGGTTGTTGACAGTACAAAAATAATAATTATGGTGGTAGTCATTATTAACAGAATAAGGCAAGAATGTAAATACAGTGCAATTAGTAGTAGAGGGCTTTAAAAGCAACATTATTCCTATAATAAACAAAAGAAAATTAAAAAGTCTTCAGCTGTAAACCTTCTTAGAAGTCACATTTGAACCAAATGCCCTAATGCAGTGGTTCTCAACCTGTGGTTGCCAGGTGTTTTGGCCTACAACTCCCAGAAGTCCCAGCCAGTTTACCAGCTGTTAGGATTTTTGGGAGTTGAAGGCCAAAACATCTGGGGACCCACACGTTGAGAATCACTACCCTAAAGCCTACATTGCTCCTTTGGGAAATCCCACCAGCAAAGGCCTGTCATAGTACCAAAAGATCAATTAAACTGAATATAGAGAATGTTGCACACAACTTACTTTTACTGGTGTTTGTTAAAAAGAAGTAACCTTTGTGTGGATGTTATGGTAAGCATTTTTTTAACCAAAACAGGTTTTTTAAAGTTGATAATATATGTGGTCCGCTGCAGCTAATGCCCCTCTTTTCCTTTCTTTTAGCAGTCACAAGGAGAATGTCACAGTGGTTTCCAAGTCACATCTGGAGACCTCTGGATCTTAGGCGATGTGTTCATAAGAGAATACTACAGCATTTTTGACAGGGCAAATAACCAAGTTGGATTGGCAAAGGCAGTCTAGAACAACTTCAAACAACATCAAGTGTTAAAATTATTCAACTAATCAACGTACTCAGATTTATTTTGATGTTGTACTAGTGATTTTGAGCTAATAGAAGCAACTTTAGTAATATTCTTTTAAAAATCGTGTCTGCCCAATGATGTCAAAGACGTTAGTCGCAGTTTTTCTGAGCTTATTTGTCTGCAAGAAATCAACTAATAAATTTTCTCAAAATTATGGTTTTTACAGTAGCCTATCATTAATGAGAGCAATGTGATGAATCATTTAATAGTTCATTGTAAGAATGAATAACTCAGTTCAAGCAAATTCTAAGAACCGACTGTTGGACTGCATTTGGGTGATGTAACTGTGTCTTAAATCTTTTAAGCAGTGCAACTGCATGCACACAAACATACACAACAAAGCAATTTCCCCATTGGTGAAGAGTTGGGGTATGAGCAGAGATTCCCCCAGCTCTGTTACCAGGTCTGCCTTCAGAACATGTGAACAAAATAATATATACTCTGGGTATACATGTCTATCAGGGATCTTGTAACCATTCAAGTAAAGCAGATAAGTTGTATTCACACAGAGCTCTCTAAAAGGGAAAAATTCATTGATCATATAGTAATCAAGATATGTAATAGCTGAATTGCAAATAGGAAATATTTTGGTACAGCTTCACAAATGACAAAGTGAGGTGAAATAGCACACTCACCAAGTTGGGAGGGTATGGAATTAACAACAGCTTGATGCAGTAGGAATTCTTATTTAAGGAGAGATGAGACAAAGAGGTTCAAAAATGAGGACAACATAATATTTTCACTAACATATACCAGAGAAAGAGTAGTTTTTAGAACTACAATATGCAGAAGAAGTTCTTACAAAAAAAATAGATTGAAGAGGTTGAATCATGGACTTGTGGTCACAATGGACTTGTGAGAAGCTAGGGATCTCTTTTGACTGGGGCAGTGCAGGAAAATGAAGACTAACTAAGGTACTCTATGCCAGAGCTCAAAGTCTGCAAAAGAAAATAAACTAATGTGATTTTCTGGCCAAAATCATGAATTTAAGGGTATGAAAGAGTGATTTCAGCTTAGCAAGTGCCCTCCAGAAGGAAGCAGGCAGCTCGATCTTTGTGTTCCAGTAGATATTGCCCAAGAACGGATTGCTATGATTTTGGAATTCATTTTAATCTCAGGCTCAAGTATGACATCATAATTTCTCTAAACCAAAGGGACTTTTTCAGAGTGTCCACTTGGACTTCATGAGGCAGGATACATCGGTTAGCAAAGACAAGTAAGACATTACAGAAGTCTTTCTTAAGAGTCAATTACTCTTGCCCCAAAAGTGACATTTTCTACCAGCATCATTTCCTTTCTAAAATGCATTTTTGGTCAACTACAGGTCAAGTTGCTCAGAGAGGTAGAACCTTATCTGGGGAAGATATTCAGTATTTCAATTGCTCAGGAAGTTTAACCAAACATAATAGTGAATAATAGTTTAGTAGGGATGCTGGCTAAAAGTTTTGACCAAAAGAATACCCTTCTTGGCTAATCTTGTTTTCCTAGGCCAGAGAGTGAATATTCAATTTTTGAGCATAGACAGAGTGTTGTACAGATCTGGGCTATCTCCTAAAGGCTCCTACCCTGTAGCCAGACCTGTAGAATTTGTACCCAACACACCTAGCAACAGGGAAAAAAGCCAGATGCCCCCCTACTCATCCCCCTACTCTTCTTTAACATGAAAATGGCTATATTGGCCACCGGATGACAGGGTAAAACTGTTTTCAAAGTTGGGATATGTAGTCAAAAGAAAGAGACTATCAACTGGTGCAATGGCTATACAAGTGAGTTTTTTGTGTGTTAGGAGCAACTTGAGAAACTGCAAGTCACTTCTGGTGTGAGGGGGGTGCCATTATGTTTTGATGTTTTACCATCCTTGTGGGAGGCTTCTCTCATGTCCCCATATGGGGAGCTGGAGCTGACAGAGGGAGCTCATCTGCCCTCTCCTCAGAGTCGAACCTCTGACCTGTCAGTACAAGGGTTTAACCCATTGCACCACCGAGGGCTCCTTAGAAGTGAGTTGTGATTGTGTGAATCAGATGTATATCCCCATCTTTCATTAAGCAATATGTTAGCTGCTTCAGTTTAAGTTGTGAAAAAGCAGAGGTATATTTTATGCCTTGCAGAGTTACATGGCAACCTTACTAATTCAGATGAACTGGACCACAATTCTAACTATCCTCCAGCAGAAGGCATTGCCATGATAGCTGCAGATGATAGGATTTCAACTCTAAAACATCTTAATAGTGCCACATTGGGAAAAAATAATAAAAAATTAGGTACTCCTAACACATAATCACATTTTGATCTAAATAAGAGTGCAAGTAGAAAACAAGACTATCTCTACCATTCTCATTTTGGTCTTGCTGATATGAAACTGTATTTCCCCCTTCTGCCTTGTATCACATTCTAAAAAACGAAGCATGACATCATTTGAAAGTGACTTATATAATATAGGAAGAACATAGGAAGTTGCTTGTACTGAATCATACTTTTGATACATCCTTCTCTGCCCTACAAACCCTGACCAGCAGAGTTTCAGGTGTGATTTTTCCTTAGTCCTACCCCAAGATTTCCCGCATTTCCTGATGGTCTTTGCTTAACATTTGGAATCAGATAAAATCAGATACCAATAAGTTCAGTTGTTATGGTGCTATATGCTGGAATGTGGGTTTGAATGTTTGCAGCAATTTAGAGTGGAGTGGAAAACGGTATATCTTCAAAGTAAACTCACAAATGGCATGTTGGCCCAGAACAAACCAGAATTGACAGGCTGAGTTGCTAAATTGCTCATTAGATTCTAGGAACTGACCTCTGAAATAAAAATAGCCCCATATCCTTTATTTCACCATAAATATGCATCACCCATCCTAAGATTTTCCTTAAATACACATACAACACAACTGGATTTAGATTCTTATAAATATATTCTTTGTTGAAGGGAAGGAGGTAGTTATTAGTTCATCCAATGTATGGAGGGCACCTGATTCCCAACACCGGAGAAAGAGAAGATCTACTTTCCATTATTTTTATATTAAAGGGGAAATGCCCATATTGATAGGGAATACTTAAAAATCACTCTGTGATTTGTTGTCAGTTGAAATTCCATTAGAGTACAATGAGGCTTGAGGGGGAAAAAATTACTGCCAATATATGAAAAATGGCTGAAATCTGCCCAGTTTCACTCCATTGTATTTGGGCATGAGATAAATGATGTGGAGAAAAATGCATCAAGGTCTGCTCTCCCATTCCACCGACTGTTGCTGCGTTGAACTACTGATTTGTTGAAATTTCTGCAAAAAAATAAATCCCTAAATTAAATGCTAATCAAAGCATCCAATTGAAACATTCACACCTACCTCCAACAGACAAGAGTTATTTCTCCCACCCTGGACATTACACAGATATATAAACCCCATTTTTCTAGTTTCCAACAGACCTCACAACCTCTGAGGATGCCTGCCATAGATGCAGGCCAAACACCAGGAGAGAATGCTTCTGGAACATGGCCTTACAGCCCGAAAAACTTACAGCAACCCAGTGATTCCGGCCATGAAAGCCTTTGCCAATACAATATCCCTTAATGTTTGCAACATAGAACTCAAGTGGTAGAGAAATTGTATGGTTTTAACTTAAAATTTTCCTGACCCAAACAGGGTTTTAATATCTTCATGGCTTATTAGATGGACTCCTGAACTAGGAGCTGTGTGTGTGTGTGTGTGTGTGTGTGTATACTGTATATATCTCATACACCCAGTCTCTGAAGCTACCTCTTCTGATGGTACCAAAAGAAATCACTTGTAAGCAGAAGAAGTCACTCCACAACATGGTGATTTCTTGTTATCAGAGATCAGAAAGATCAGTGAGAAAATGTCCAGATATTTTCCTGTAGCTGGATGCCTTGCAACAGCATCCATAGGAGTTATTTGCATATTCACACAGAAGACATCCTTGCAATTTATACAAAACAAGAAAATAGCTGGCCAAATTCTGCTGGCTCTTTTGTTTGCTAACAAATGGAAAGTGGTATGTTAGAAAAAGTTGTGCTGCTCACAAGGTAGTTGATGAAGATTTTGATTGTTCTGGTCATGATTTTCTTGCTGAATCAGGAAGGGGAGGAAATGACCCCAAACATACAAAAAAGTAGAAGTCAGTGTACTATGATCACACTTTCTGACTGTGCCAGTCTATCTCCTCCTATGTGCAATCTGTGTAAAGGTGGCATTTGTACGATGATGTTCAAATATGAAGTAAATCTCACTCTTAAAAGGTGCTTAAAAATACTGGACAACATCAATATTAGAAGAGATTTTGAGATTTGATAAAATATTTGCAACTGGCTTACCATAGGATTGGTAACAGGAACAGAAGACAGAGTCATTTCAGAAACAGGAGACTTGATTGTTCTGCCACAGCAAATCCAGCGCAGGTATGTTTCCCTTACCTGAAGATCCAAAATACAAAATCACCAATAAAAGTTATTTCTCTTCTGTCACTGAACCTGCTTTCTTGTATATATGCCTCTCTTGCCTACATGTTAGTGTAACTTTCTCCGGTCCACACTATTTTGAATAATAGAATCATAGAGTTGGAAGAGACCTCGTGGACCAGCTAAGAAGCAGGAAAATCACATTCAAAGCACCCCTGACAGATGGCCTTCCAGCCTCTGTTTAAAAGCCTCCAAAGGAGGAGCCTCCATCACACTCTGGACCAGAGAGTTCCACTGCTGAACAGCTCTCACAGGTGGAATCTCCTTTCCTGCAATTTGAAGCCATTGTTCCACATCCTAGTCTCCGGGGCAGCAAAAAAAACCAAGCCTGTTTAACTTGTTGTCCATGAGGACCACAAGATCCTTTTCACACGTACTGCTCTCTAGCCATGCGTCCCCCATTCTGTATCTTTGTATTTCATTTTTTTCTGCCTAAGTGGAGTAACTTGCATCTGTCTCTGTTGAACTTCATTTTGTTAGTTTTGGCCAATCATCTCTCTAAACTGTCAAGATTGTTTTGAATTCTGCTCCTGTCTTCTGGAGTATTGGTTATCCCTCCCAATTTGGTGTCGTCTGCAAACTTGATGATCACGTATTTTAATCCTTCATTCTAAGTCATTAATAAAGATGTTGAACAGGACCAGGCCCAGGGCAGAACCCTGCTTATGGCACTCTGCTCATCACTTCTTTCCAGGATGAAGAGGAAGTATTAGGGGTAGTTGATCCATAAAAGTTTTGTTTCTAAACTCGGGGGGATTGCTGTTGTTGTTTCGAAATAGAAAGTGTTCCAAATTTTTTTGAAATTGTAACGTAATAAATAACGAAATTCGTTATTATTTCATTAATGCTGCCATGCATGTGCAGTGCGCAGGGGATGCCCACTTCCATGCCCCCTCGCCAGCTCAGAATCAACCCGTGATATCTCTAACATGGGTTGATTCTCAGCTGGCGGGGAGGGATGGCGTGCATGCCTTCCACTCCCCTCTAGCCAACTGACAACCAAACAGGGCTTATCTTTAACCCGCGTTTGGTTGCCAGCTGCCAAGAGGAGAGTGGAGGGTGCTGCCTTCCACTCTCCTTTCACCAGCTGACAACCAAACAGGGGTTAAAGATAACCCCTGTTTGGTTGTCAGCTGGTGAGAGGAGAGTGGAAGGTGCTGCTGGCCTCCACTCTGCTCTCGCCAGCTGAGAGCTGAGGCAGGTTAAAGATAGAAGCACCCTCCTCTCTGTCAGAAGCACCCTCCTCTCTGTTCTCGCCAGCTGAGAGCTGAGGCGGGTTAAAGATAACCCACCTCAGCTCTCAGCTGACGAAAGGAGAGTGGAATAAAAACAACATAATGACACGCCCTTTACAGAAATGGCTGACCCCGTTTCAATTTAGAAAGGTCACTTCCAGGTTGCTGGCTGTAGGTCGAATTAGGGTCTAAATTCCTTTTCCCTATCCCCTGTCAGCATTTCCCTAATATTGATTCTTGTCAAACTTCTTTCCATTGTCTATCATTTCCTATTTCTTTGTATTCCCCATATTTCTGTTCTATAACTTTCCTCTGCCGCTGCTTATGGTCATGATCCTACTTCACACACATAGCTGCAATGATGTAACTATGCTTTAACTCCCCATTTGACCCTTAAAAACATCTTAAAAGCCAGTCAACTTGGAATGATGGAGATCTGTGCTGCTACTAAACAGGGCACTAATCTATTGGAAAAAGCATGCCAGTTTTCTCACTTTGGGTGCATCTCTTAATGCAGGTTGACACCACTTTAACTGTCATGGCTCAATCCTATGGAATCATGGTAGCCAGCCATAGTCTGGTGAGGCACCAGCACCCTTCAATAGAAATGGCTAATGATCTTGTAAAACTACAAATTCCATGATAGTATTGGGCCATGCCAATTAAACTGGTATAAACCTGCATTGATTCCACAATGTGATATACCTTATGTTTATTTTGAGTAAATGACTTGGGAGATTTATTTATCATTTAATCCATATCATGCCTCCTTCTTCAGACAATGCTGTCTTTTCATTAGGGGCACACCAAAAGCTATGGAGTCTACCTTGGCAACTTCTCTCCATCGTATGTTGTAAATTATAACCTCATGTTATAATGCATGTTCCTGCTTTAAATGCACCTATCTCATGTTTCATACATCACCTTTTTGTTGAACAAGCAGTGAACAAGAAAGATGATGACCCCCTGAACACTGTTGGTGATTGTGAACAGATAAGCCATAACAGTAGCCAGTGGACCATAGAGGAAGAGACCTAGGCACCATGACACACCCAGGATGAACACATGGGCTAAAGCCTTAAGTATCAGTGACCTACAACAAAGAAAAGCAATGAAATAGCCATCAGTACTACAGGAAAGTGGAGTCTATGTTTGAGCCAATATAAGACTACTTTTTGTTCGACAATGATTTCTGAAATTACACACATTTTGGGAATGGTTTTGTACACAATTCACTAGAAATTGACATCAAAACCTGCATATTTTTCATATTTTTTCACAGTGGGAACAAAACGACTAAAATTACTCATTGCTTCATTTGAATTGCATTCTGTCTGTCAAATACACTTAGAGAAGGGAGTCAAGCTCATTTTTATGGAGGGCCACATCAGCTTTATGGTTTGTTTGTTTATTTTATTTGTTATTTTATTTATTTATTATTAAATAAATAAATAATAAATAAGCTTTATGGTTGCCTGCAACGGGCCACTGAATCCATGGATGAGGAATCCATGGATACAGAGGGCCAACTATATATTTTTTTACATTGTGGTCAGTGTTTTTTTTTTGTTTTGTTTTGTTCTGTTCACATGTGCACATATGCGTTCCAGTGCATAAGAGAGGGATTTTTTTAAAAAAACTGTTGAATCTCTCTCTTCTCCCAGTTTTTAATTCAACCTCTGCTTAAGATAATGTGTAAAATAAAGAGTTTCAGAGAGTTCTAATTGCTCTCCATTTGCACTTCCCTTGAACCACCCATGTGTCTGTTTGGCAGCTCAGTCAGCTGATTCACTGTTTCGGGCTTTTAAAAAGCGTACGTGTGCTGGAGCAGTCTACATAGGGGAGAGGGCAGGAAAGCTCATGTTTTGCATGACTGCAGGGATATACAGTCATGCAAAGGTACACTTTTTCAGGTGGAATAGGATTTTAAACACACTTTTTAAACATGTGTTTTTAAGCTCTTAACCTGATCCCGTCCACATTTGTGAATGCCTTGATAAAGCCTAGTGAGTAGGCAAAACAGGGTTTTTTTGGCCTAAATACTGTGTAAATCACACACTGTCGGCAACTCCTATAGAGTTTTACACTCTATCATCATTGTTGGGATTGCAGCTGTCCGTGTCACGGAGGAGACTCCCATTCCATTTTATTTACGTCCACTTCTTGGTTGGATTACTCCATCTTCACTTGCTTCTCACCCCAGAGACATGATTAGTGGTTTTTACGCCGTGGAACTTTGTATATTTTCCTTGAATCCTGAGCTTATCCTGGAACTTTCTGGTTTTCTCAAGCTCCAAATCACTATTTCAGTGGTTTTTGCGCCGTGGATCTTCATTTATTTTCCTTAAATCTTGAGCTTATCCTGGAACTTTCCGGATCCCATAAGCTACAAATCGGAGTCAGTATTATTGACACTGGGTCGTGGAGCTTAGTTGGCATAGTCCGGAACTTGATCCTTATCCCAGATTTTCCCGAACTCTGCCAGCCCCCTTTCTGGGGAGCTTGGTTATTTCTCCATCTCAGCCCGGATTTTCCCAAAACTCGTTATCCTCCTGACTGGTAAGCTTGTTTGCTGACCCATCTGGTGCTGGCAATATACTGTATCAATAGGAGCACTTTGGAACTTTGACTTTGCTGTCATCCCAGATTTTCCTGGACTCCACCAGCTCGTCACAATTACTTACCTTGAGATTGGAGCTGTTATATTGTATCTATATGTTTCCATTGGTGCCTTTCTTTATTCTTTGTCTCTCTATGGGGGATCTGTGTATATTCATGTTGTTAATCTGATTAATATAACATAACCCTGTGGATTTGGTTTTTTGCTGCACTTTGATTTTTGCACATCGTGCTTTGTAGTTCATCTTACCTGGTGTTTCTGAAGGTGGATACTTCTGTATTGAGAGATGCAAATTTTTGATGCAAATTTGCCAGAATCAGGCAGAGAAGTACCAAGTTGATCTAAAGAATTAAAAAAATCAATTTAAACAAATTACAAAAGATATTCCAGTTGAAATTATGGAATAAGCTGTCAACCTGATCCAACTTTTGTGGGTTGAGAGATTCTTCATCATTCAGAAAGGCAAGGACCAACTTCACAGATTTTCTAGCATTATTAGCACAATAGTTCCTAACTCGTAGTAAAGGTAAAAGTTTCCCTTGACATTATATCTAGTCGTGCCTGACTCTGGGATGAGGTGTTCATCTCCATTTCTAAGACAACGAGCCGGTGTTGTCTGTAGATGCCTCCAAAGTCATGTGGCTAGCATGACTACATGGAGTGCCATTACCCTCCTGCTGAAGTGGTACATTTGCATGTTTAACCTGCTGCACCACTGGGGGCTCCTAACTCATATCAGAATGAAAATAGAAGGCTGTATATATCATTTTTTTCTCTTATTTCCTTTTGTTCTAGTCTTCAATTCAGCATTATAATAACATTAATAATAATGTTGCTTCATTTCTCTTATTTTCATGATCATATATTGATTATAAGACTAACGTATATTAGGAGATCTTGGTATCAATCCAATTGTAAATTGCATTCAGAGTAGACCCCATTAATCAATGGGAAATTGATAACTCAGCACATAGATTAGTTCCCTGTCTCAACGGATCTGCTCTATTTGGGACTAACAATTAGACTTAGGGGTTTTCTTTCATTCTTTTTTGGATTCCATTGATATGCCATGATGGGTGGTAAGAAATCATTTTGAGACTGTATTTTTCATATTTGATTTTTTTGCATAATACACGATTTTGGTAATTCACTTTTCCTTACATAATTTTAATATGTCTTCCCCCCCCCCCCCCAACTAAAGCTTGCTTTTCATCCATTACAACATTTTGAGAGTTGTGAATAAACTCGGGAAGTATGAACCTGGAGAGTTCTTATCAGAATGTAAACTAAATCAGTGTTTCTCAACCTTTTTTGAGCCGAGGCACACTTTTGACATTTAAAAAATCCCGGGGCACACCACCAACCAAAATGAAACAAAATGACACTCTAACACAGTAATACACAGGGGCGGTCCGACCATATACCCCCGCGTAGAGCGCCATCTTGAAAGGGCTGTGAAGGGGCGAATTCTCCCGCCCACAGGGCGCATCGGGAGGCCCCGGCCCACCCCTCCCCGCTGCCAATGCATCCTCGGGCCCTTTGCCTTCCTCTTGCCTGCCTTCCGTCTCTCTCCCTCTCGCTTCAGTCAAGAGGCAGGGCAGAGGCACGGGGCAAACACTCGGTGGCTTCCTGGTCCTTTCAAAGCCCAGCCCCCGGCTCAGCTTCCACCCTCCGCCCCCTGAGCTGAGCAGCGAGGAGGAGAAGGAAGAAGAAGCAGCACCGCATGGCCGCCGCCTCCTCCTCCCTGACCCCCTTCCTTGCCGCCAGCGGCAGCTCCTCCTCAGAGAGAGAGAGAGAGAAAGGGAGAAGAAGGAAGGAAGGAAAGAAGAGGTAGGGAAAGGGAAGGAGAGAAGGAAAGGGTGAAGGGGGAGAAAGGAAGGAAATAAAAGTTTTATAATATCTTTGAGTGTTGAGGGTGTGTTTTCACCCCCTTCCTTCCTTCCCTGCTTCTGTCCTTTAATTGTATTATATTGCTGAGGTACCTAAGGAGACCGTGCTTCCTTTCAGGTTGCTGTTCCCTCGTCCCTGGCTTCTTTCTCTGGAAACAGAAGCTCTGGCAAAAGTCCAAATTATTCCCAGTGCTGGGGTGTTCAAAATACAAGTGGTTGTTTATTCGGGAATGTTTGCTTTGTGAATACTTCCTGGCTCCAGTCCGTGCATTCCTCTCTCCTTATTTCGGGGGCAAAAGCCTTGCCAAAAGTGCGGACTTCTCCCACTAAAGAGCCGTTTGAAATCCAAGCCTCATTAAAGGTTGCTGTTTGGCTTTTCTATTCGCATTTAAATTGGTTTGCTTCAAGGGTGCCTTTGTCACAGTGGATAGTCATAGGACCAGATCCTTATTAGGATAGTTATGCCAAAAATAATAAGGTATTAAGTAATATATATATTCAGTATTATTTATTCCTATTTAATAGTAGTGTGTGTATGTGTGTGTGTATATATATAGAGAGAGTGTGTGAGTTATTATTTAATACCAATTTATATTAATACCATATAGTATAATCTTTATAAAATATAATATGTATTTATATATAATAATTTATAATATAATATAATATATATTAGTCCTGGCTCCTTTTTATATTGTCTATGCTTTTGATAAATATGAATATTTATCATACTTCTGTGGCACCCTTTCTTCTTCTTCTTCTTCTTCTTCTTTTTTAAAGAATGGCAGACTGCCCCATGCAGCGCCTGACTTGGATGTGTCTGGAGTCTTGGAAGCTTGACTACCCTACGTTCTCCTACAAATGGACCTTGAGAGCTTGTTTGGAGGTTCTAGCAGGGGAGCGCAGCTATCATAAACCCGGGACCGAAGACTGGAGACCTCGGTACACTCCTTCTATACCTGGGACGTCGTCCTCTTCCACCGAGTGCGCAGCTTCGGGAGGGACGCACATGGAGCGGTGAGGGAGGAAGGGGACACCCGCCTAGCCAGCCAGATCAGCCGAATCAACCCTGGCGATCAATGGGGTGACAGTTGTCGCAGCCAGATCGCCCTCACATCCGCCCCCCCCCCTTTCTTCTTCTTAATGGTGGATTATACAAAGGGAAAGAGGCTGTACCACAGGCAAAACAATCCAAAACAATGCTTTGAGCTGCTTTAAACTGGACACATATAATCCAGTTTAAAGCAGGCATTGTGTATTATCTGCCTTGTTATTCTGGGTTATATGGCTGTGTGGAAGGGGCTTTTAGTCCCCATCTATATACTGCCATGTCAAATCCAAAACAATGCTTTGAGCTGGAATGTGTGACAGTGTGGACACATATAATCCAGTTCAAAGCAGGCATTGTGTATTATCTGCCTTGATTTGAAAAGTGTTCAATTTCTTGTGTGTTAAGGATAACTCGATGTTTTTTAAAAAACAAAAACACTTAAATTTGTTGCAAAGATTAATAAATAATTGCATTCTAAAAAGTTACTTTGTGTTAATTCTATGTAATGTAACTATATGAACATGATGTGATACATAAACTTCTGGTTTGTAAAAAAAATATTTTATTTACCTCTATGTTTTTTTAAATCTGAGTGATGGGTATATGTTTGTTTAAACTGTTATTGTTTAATGATGTATGTTTTAGGGTACTTCACATTGTATGTTTGGGCATCGATGTGCTGCCTTGTTAGCCACTGAGAAGGGCGGGAAAAAATGTTGCAAATAAATAAATAAATAATACCTTATACCTTTTGTTATCAAGTGATGGGGGCAAAAGAATGTTCGCTTACCATTTAAAATTACCTTGGACCGCCCCTGGTAATACATATAGTTAATATGTTTTTAAAACCTGGGCCTGTTTTGATGAACACAACATAGATATCCTGGCAGAAATCAAAGAGCTTTTGCTGAAGGCTTTCACGGCCAGAATCACCAGGTTGCTGTGAGGTTTTCAGGCTGTATGGCCATGTTCCAGAAGCATTCTCTCCTGACGTTTCAGTCAAATCTATGACAGGCATCGTCAGAGGTTGTGAGCTGTTAGAAATTAGGCAAGTGAGGTGTATAAATCTGTGGAATGTCCAGGGTGGAAGAAAGAACTCTTGCCTGCTTTAGGCAAGTGCGAATGTTGCAAATGGCCACGTTGATTAGCATTTAATGGCCTTGCAACTTCAAAGTTGCTGTCTGGGGGAATCCTTTGTTGGAAGATGTTAGTTGGCCCTGAAAACTCTAAAATCAGGGCAGTAAATAGAGAGCAACACTCAAAAAGCAGGGAAATTCCAGACAAGACTCAATCAGGGCTAGTTAACACCTCTAAATAAAGGACCTCCAAGCAGGAAGCAGCCAGACTTTGAAGCTGCAACGTCATTAAATGCTAATCAAGGTGACCATTTCCAACACACACACATGGGAGGGAGGGAGGAAAGAGGGAGGGAGTGGGGGAGGGAAGGAAGAACTGGGGGACAGGCAGAAAAGCCTCCCCGAGGCAGCGAGGACCTCGCTGCCTGGGGGAAGCGCTCCTCCTGGCCCCCTCGCCTGCCCAATTTGGGAAGGGCACGGGGGACAGGTGGAGAAGCCTCCCCCAGGCCTTGATGGCTCATGGGGGAAGCTTTTCGCCCGGCTCTCGCGTCCTTCTGACCAGAGGGACGCGAGAGCCGGGTGAAAACCCTCTCGCAAGCCTCGATGGCTCGCGGGGGAAGCTTTTCACCCGGCTCTCGCGTCGTTCTGACCAGAGGGACGCAAGAGCCGGGTGAAAACCCTCCCGCAGGCCTCGATGCCTCGCGGATGAAGCTTTTCGCCCGGCTCTCGCGTCCTTCCGACTTCAGAAGGGCATGGGGGCCAGGCGGAAAAGCCTCCCCCAGCCCAGTGCCCTCTCTCTCCTCCAAGTCTCTCCTCTCTCTCTCACACACACAAGGCCTCAGAGCCCGCCTCACTCGGTAGGCCCGGATCCACCTCCGCCCGCTTGGCCTCCTCCTCCTCCCCCAAGCAGCAGCAGGAGGGGGAAGAAAGGCAGGGGGAGGGGACATTTTCGTGGCACACCACGTGCTCTCGCACGGCACACTGGTGTGCCGTGTCACACTGGTTGAGAAAGACTGAACTAAACAATTCTTCATTATGCAAAGAGAAAAGGAAATCTTGTACAATGTCGAAAATTAGTAGCGATAAAGGCATTCTGAGAAAAACATCAGATTAAGTGGTTGTTGCTAACAAAATTGAATGCTAGATCTTTCAGATCCAACAGTTTTGGGTCTACGAATTAGACCCTGCTTTCCATCCTGCTTTCAAGCTTTAAAGGGCCCTTTGGCAGTTATATAACAGGAAGGTGTTTAGCAAGACTAGCTGATCCCCTGCTCTTCTTCCCTGTCCTGATTAGGAGTGAATGGAACCTATGGATTTCACATGTGTATTAAGAACTTATTGCTTCCGACAAATCTTTTCAACCTGAAAAATGTGAAGCTTAAAGAAAATGGCAAGCACAAAAGGAATGTAAAGTATCTGATGCTACAATATTTGTATTGGGTTTATAGTTTCTTTTTAAATTCAGCATAGACACTATTAAAGTGTTTTCCCTTTGCTGCTGTTTGAGAATGAGGGCCAATGCATACTCACTCCAATTATGGCACAGACAGGTCCCATGAAACTCCAGACAAAACCTTTGTCAAATGTAAGCCAGCAGCTAAGAGGAAAGAAATACCTTCATCTGTAAATCAACAAAAAGTGCACAACTCGTTTCCTTATATATGTTGTTTAGTATTTGCACACATGAAAATTGACATCGGCCTTTTCATATGGAGTAAGTCAAGTGAAAACACAGGACGGGAATGGTTGTGAATGCAGATTGGAAGAACACTTGGTATCTATTTTTAGAAATAACAGCAAATTCTAGGATTTGAAACAGAGCAATATTTCTAGGTACAGTCATCTCTCCACATTTGTAGTTTTGACTTTTGCAAATTTGATTATTCACATGTTTGATTTAAACTATTTTCTCTAGGAATCGCTAGATTCTCCAGTGAGGCTCTATAATCAATTTCTTCCAGTAATTCAAAAAAAGAGAGATCTGCTTAAGAATCTTTATGTTCTCCAACACAATTTTGTTTTCAGCTTCAAGCGGAAGTTGACCGTAGAACCATGCTGGGAGATTTAGAAATTCCTAGAGAGGTGTTTTCCCAGGTTAAAAATAGCAATTTCTTAATTAATGGTTTTCCACTTTCATGGGAGTTGTATCCATCCAACTCCAGTGAATGTGGATGGCTGACTGCATTTCTTGCCCTTATCAGAAATTAACAGAAGTAGAAAGCAGATGATACTAACCTGCTAAGGCATGTGGACACAGTATTTTAAATCAATAACAACAACAACAACTTTTTTTATTACCTGACTATCCTTTCAACTCGAGGTGGGGCACAACATAGTTAAATACCTCCATAAATCAACATACTAAAACATAATTAAAATGCAATCATAAAAGCATATATTAAAACATGCATGTATTAAAATGCCTGACACAAAAGTTAAAGCACAATAATGTACTAGACTACACACTGTATTTGGGAAAAAAATCTAGCTTGATGAATGCAGAGGTTCTGGTGACTGTTAGTTCAAAACAGTCCAGATTCTTCAAGAAATACATTTTGAACCAATACCTTTACATTTTCTGTCTTTTACTAAGGACCTCTTCACACTGGCCAACGGAATTGCCAGTCATGGTGAATCTGGCGACTGTTGTTTGGGTATGTGAGGAACCCATCACCCCATACCTCTCATCACCCAGCTTACTGGCAAGGCGATCCCACGGGGGAAACGTCAACCCTTCAGCTTTCCCCCATTGATCCAAGGCAACATGGGAATTCTCCCGTGTTGCCACCTTGGTGGCATGCTCCACTTCGGCACCCCTTTAAGCACAGAACCCTGACGGAAGTAGTAGCGTGTTGTGTAATAGAAACCGTGCTTAAATGGGCAGCAAAGTTGAGCTTTCAATCAATTCTTCTCCTGTCTAATGAGGTTGTAAGAAGCTTGACACTTACAGTTTATGAGTCCCGTAGCCCTCAGAGAAAGTTGCTGCAGAAATGGCAACTATTACAGCAGGAAGCCCATAGCCACAAAAGTACATAGATATCTTCATTTGCTTTCTGGCACCCTTGTAATTGACAACTTTCAGATTCCTGACAATGAGGTAGAGAGTCACACCATCCAAGAACATCCACACAAAACAAGCCAGGAAAAGATAGTGTAGGATTCCAGCTATGACAGAGCACAGGATCTGGATCAGAAACAGAAGAATCAAAAGTTGGTTTGGAATGGCTGCTGGAGTTATACAAAAGAGCACTGTGGTGCAATTCCAAACTTCAACCACCAAGAAAAATAAATTTCACAGAGGAATCGGAACCAAGTAACTATTTCATAACTCTAGGTTACATATTTGTAACTACTCACCAGGATTTTGGTTGATAACTTTGCTTCTTTCATACTTCCATATGAGAATCTATTATATAAATGGGTTCACGTCATGTGATGTATACCTCAAACAAAGAAACCATACAACGCAGAAAAACAATACTTGCCAACAGAAATAGGCCTCAAGCAAGGTACGTTTGTAGCAAAGAAACTTCCCCCCCCAAAAACCTAAAAGACCCCCAAAACAACGAGTAAAAATAAAACTACATTTCCCAGTATCCTCCGGGGCAGCCAACTACTCACCCAGCCTCTACATTCTGAACAACATGATTGGCTGCCAATAAGGGCGGATTTGCATAACTGCTGTAACCATAGCAACGCTGGCAAGAGCCATCCAAGGCTAGGGTGGAATGCTGAGAGATTTCAGTTGGTGTTTGAGGGTTAAACTGCCAAAACCAAACTCTGAGGGAGCAATTCTCCAGCAAATTCTTACCCACACAACACAACACAACTTCCAATCACAACCCATCCCACCAACCTTACGGGACCCCGTACACACAACACCGACAAACACCACAAACTAAAACCATTCCTTTCTTCCACACAGACATAAACTGACCCAAAAGACAAGCCATGCCTTATAAAAATAACAGCATCGGACGACACACTCACAATGCTACATACATCAAACAAAAAAGGGCAGAACAAACGCCAGAACAGAAACACACTGCGCAGCAGAGACACAGACAACAGGTCACTGCACGACGCACAGCTGAGAACCAAATGCAAAGAACTGCACGCCAAGAAGAAGCGCGCAGCCAGGAACAACAAAGACGCAGAAATGCAACACAACAGCAGCGCGCAAGGAGCGCAGAAACACGACGTCGCAACACAGAAAACAAACTTCAAAAACACCACAACCAGACAGAATGGGAAGCTACCAAAAAGCTTCTTTAATCTTAAAGACAAATTAGACATAGTGGATGTGTGGAGGTTGGCCAACCCCCAGGATAAAGATTTCACCTTTTATTCAAATCGCCACAATTCCTGGTCTAGGATAGATGCAATATGGACCTCCAAAAGGCTGTTTCAAAAAATACAAAAAATCAAAATAACACCCAGATACCTGTCGGACCATTGCATGGTGATGATGGAATCCAGCATCAGAAGGCCAGAATTCCATTGGAAATACCCAATAGAAATCTTAAGGGATGAAGGAGCGCTAGAACGCACCATAAAAGAAATGAGGGAATTCTTTGAGATAAACAGCAGGGGGAACGAAAACCTAAATTTGATATGGGATACGGGAAAGGCATTTATGAGGGGACTGTTTATCAGACAACAATCCTTCTGGGAAAAAAAGAGAGAAAGAAATTCAAGAAATAAAGGGCAAAATAGAAATGCTCGAGAAGGATCTAAAAATTAAACCAGGGAATAAAAAAATAAAAAGTGATCTAGAGGTTTGGAAGAAACAATTGGACACAATTGAATTAAGAAAGTTAGAAAGATACTTAAGATACTTAAAACAGAAGTACTTCGAGTCAGCCAATAAACCAGGCAAGTTATTGGCCTGGCAATTAAAACAAAAGAGGAAAAGGAACTTCATAGAGAAACTAAAAATAGATCAAAAGGAGTACACTAAAGAGGAGGAAATTAAAGAAGTCATTGAAGCCTTTTTCACGGACCTCTATAAGAGGGATGAGATAGGGGAAGAAGAAGTGGTGGGCTATATCTGTGAGAAAAAACTAGATAAAATTACCGAGGAAGAAAGAGAAACTCTGAACAAGAGAATAACCAAAGAAGAAATAGAGGAGGCGATAAAAGCAATGCGAGGAGGTAAAACAGCAGGGCCAGACGGATACCCGGCGGAGTATTACAAAGCTTATCAAGAAGTGCTAATCCCAATAATGGAGGAATTATTTAATAAGATCATGGCGGAAGGTAACATCCCTGACACATGGAGAGAATCCAACATAACCCTGATAAGAAAGGAGGGGAAAGACCCAACAAGTCCTACGAGTTACAGACCGATCTCCTTGCTAAATGTAGATTATAAAATCTTCACGCATATAATGGCAGAAAGGTTTAAGATATTTTTAAACATCTGGGTAAAAGAAGACCAAAATGGGTTTCTTCCCAAAAGACAACTAGCTACAAATGTGAGGATCATTTTGGACCTGATAGACTACTACGATAGAAACATCAACAGGGAGATCGCCTTTGTATTTGTGGACGCGGAAAAAGCATTCGATAAGATCAATTGGGTCTACCTAAAAGAGCTCCTGAGGGAAATTGATGTTGGGTTTGCTTTCATGAAAATCATAAAAGCCATATATTCAGAACAACAGGGAAGGATAATAGTCAACCAAGGAAAGACGAATAAAATCAATATACAAAAAGGAGTGAGGCAGGGGTGTCCTCTCTCCCCCCTGCTGTTTATATTCATGCTGGAGACCCTCCTAGAAGACATCAGGAAAGACGCGAATCTAAAAGGGAATAACATAAAAAAGAGTGAAATAAAAGCTTTAGCCTTTGCAGATGATCTCGCGCTGATTGTGGAAAACCCCAGGGAACACATGGTACAGTGGATTGATAAGATTGAAAGATTTGGAAAGGTAGCGGGCTTTAAAATAAATAAAGAAAAAACCCAAATTCTAGTAAAAAATTTGACGGAAGAAGCGAAAAAGCAACTCCAGGAAAAAACGGGAATAAGAATATCAAATAAGGTGAAATACCTGGGGGTGACCATAACCCCCAAAAAATTCCAAGCTTTTAAAAAACAATTATAAACCTAAATGGGAAGAAATCAAGAAAGAGCTGTGTAACTGGTCAAAGCTCAATTTATCGTTTCTAGGGAGGGTGGCATCAGTAAAAATGATGGTGCTGCCCAAACTAAACTTTTTGTTCGCATCTCTCCCCGTAATCAGGAAAGAGGCACAATTTAACATCTGGGATAAGGACCTCTCGAAGTTTATTTGGGGAGGGAAAAAACCCAGAGTGCGATGGAAGATTCTGCAACAAGCAAAAGAAAAGGGAGGGATTGGCATCCCTAACTTAAAATGTTATTTTGAAGCCAATTGCCTCAACTGGTTGGGGGAGTGGTGCAGACTGAAAAACGATAGATTGCTAGACCTAGAAGGTTTTGATTTGAAATTCGGCATGCATGGATACCTGCACTATAATAAAGTAAAAGCGGACAGAAATTTCACAAACCATAGCACAAGAAATATTTTATTAAAAACATGGAACAAATATTTAAAAAAATTGGATCGAAAATCCCACTTTGGACGTCTCCGATGGAAGCGTATAAAATCCGGCAATTAGACAATAGGAGATGGTTGACCTACAATGACACTCTAAGTTGGAATGGAAACAAATATGAGCTACGGACAAAGGAGCAGATTGAGGAGAATAAAGAAATAGACTGGTTTTCATATCTGCAACTAAGGGAAAAATATAAGACATAAAAACTGGGTTTGAGGATACCCAAAATGAGATTGAAGAGGTAATATTTGATGATAAACCAAAAAAAAGTAGGACGTATATATAGAACCCTACTAAATTGGAACCAACCAAGGAAAAACAACGAGAACTACAAAGCTCAATGGTCCAGAAATATAGGTTTTAAGATTAAAGAGGACACTTGGAGGGTCATATGGAAAATCAATGTCAACATCTCCTACTGCCACAAATACAGGGAAAACTGGATTAAATTAATATATAGGTGGTACCTCACACCAAATAAATTAGCAAAAATGTATAAAAATCAAAATCCAGATTGTTGGAATTGCAAAAAAAAGAACATGGGCACATACTTCCACCTATGGTGGTTGTGCCCTAAGTCAGAAAAATTCTGGAGTGAGATACACACCGAGCTAGAGAAAATGCTAAAAAGATCGATTGAAAAAAGACCGGAATTATTCCTCCTTGGAATTGTGGACCCCTCCTGGGAAAAGAAGGACAGAAAAACGTTCATCTTGACCACCACGGCGGCCAAGATGGTACTAGCCAAATACTGGAAATCCCAGGAGGCCCCCACCAAGGAGGAATGGCAGATGAAAGTGATGGAGACAGTGCAAATGGAAGCACTGACTGAAGCTCTAAGAGAAGAAAGAAAGACAAATAGAAGGGAGGAAGAGGGAAATAATAAATGGGACTGGTCGGACCTGAGGGAGTACTTTAAGAAGGAAAAAAACATAGATCTGAAGGTGAAGAGTATATAAGAAGGTGGGGAAGTGGGAACTTTTTTTAAAGGGGGTTAAGAAGGAAGTATAAAGATAAGGGGGCAGGGTCGGAGTCGGATAGAAGAGGTATGTCTGGAATTCCTGTCCTTGCTGTTCCTTTCCCTATTTTTTTTTATCTTATATAATAGAGGACACCAATTATCCACTGTGGAAAACCATAAGAAGGGAAAGAAAGGCAACCAGCCACAGAAGTCGAAATGAAAGGAAACCCCGTCAAACCTCCAACTGTCTTTTGTCAAACACTCTGTATAAGCTCGAGGAGAAATAACCCCGAGCTTCTTTCACACTCTTAACACTCGCTATTCTTTACCTTCTTGCTAAGATGGACTTTCTGTTTTCCTTTTCTGTCTGCCAGAGCAGCCAGCTCTGGAGACGCACACTCAAACTGTTATATGTATAAGTTTTAATTTCTGTGTTTTATATCTGAAATACTCAATAAAAATCTTCTTTGTAAAAAAACAACAACACCACAACCAATTCCACCGCCTAGCCTTCAGATACAACGCTGCAGAAAACTTCAGCATGGTGCCAGAGGCCGACATTGGCACCCTAACGCACATCTGCACACACTGCAAAGCCCTGTAATACCCAGCAGAAACAACAGGAATGTGCTGCCTAGCCGGTAAAGTCTCTCTACCACCACTTGCCACTCCTCCACAACCACTACAGTCTTTGCTGAGTGGACACACTCCAGAATCAAAACACTTCCTCCGCTATATAAGACAATACAACTCATGCTTCCAGATGACATCATTTGGAGCACACATAGAAAGTGCGTAATTCATGCCTACATGACCCCACCAAGACCGGAAGTAACATCATTTCCAACCCTTACATCTCGCATCTCCTAAATAGGGCACAGCAACGCGTGCCGGGTACAGCTAGTGAAAGTATATTGCTGATGGGAATTTGACTGTATTTCAGGACGTTTAAAAACATGAAAATTCACTTTTTGGTACAACATTGTACCAGTTATTTTTGTGAGAAATGTTTTTTCTGTGCCAAAGATTTTATCATAGAAATTCTTTTTTGGCAAATATCAAGGTATCTTTTCTTAATAAAGTCAAGAAATGGATGGATATTCTTTATATCCATAGTATAGATAATTACAGTTCCCTGCTCACATATACATCAGGATTAATCATACAAAATTCAATGCTGTTACCCCACAGGGAGAGAGGATTGGGGGGGGGGGGCTGGGATTGCAGCCAAACTCGAGTTCCTTGGATCACTAATAAAAAACCAAGCCTAACAGGGGCTGTAATGATAATTGGACCTTAGAAAGCATGAGAACTTGTCTTCCTCCAAGAGGTGTTGAAATACCTTGTTATCTGTTTTCTGTATTCCAATTAGGTAGAGGAGGTCAGCCAAGAAGAGACACAAGCTCAGCTGTATGTGAATATATGTGTTGTTGTTCTGGACAGCATGGCAAATGAGAAATGTGACAATACAGAGGAAGAGGCAGATGACTGAGGAGATCAATCCGATGTAGGTAATAATGTAGAGTATTAGACTTTCCTGTAATACAGAACAGGTCTTTTTAGAACACAAAATGGTCTTTGATGAGCAGGTTATTTTACACTTTATCTAGTTCAGTGCTACTCAAAGCAGGAGTATGCAGCCCTGTGCTTGTCAATGATCCATCTATTTTTAGTCCTTAGAGCTTCCGGTGGTGCAATAGGTTAAACCCTTGCGCTAGCAAGACTGTTGACTGACAGGTTGGCAGTTTGAATCCAGGGAACGGGGTAAGCTCCCATCTCAGCTCTAGCTTCTCATGCGGGGACATGAGAGAAGCCTCCCACAGGATGGTAAAACATCAAACATCTGGGCATCCCCTTAGCATTGTCCTTGCAGATGACTAATTCTCTCACACCAGAAGTGACTTGCAGTTTCTCAAGTCCCACTGGACAAGGAAAAAAACTCCTTAGAGAGATTCCAGAAAAGAAACCATTGTAACCAATGGGCACATATGATGTCAGTCAGGAGCACACTGGTGGGAGCTGCTGATGCCCCTATCAGATATCAGTAGCACTGATCTACTTGATTTGGCCTGCATTAAAGGAACATATTCTTAACTGTTTTAAATCTCTCTAGTCCAGACCTGAACAGCATGTGGCCCGGGAACCGGATGCAGCTCTCACAAGAAATTGGTGCAGCCCACAGAGGCTCTGAATCTAAGCCTTAGAGAGAGAGAGAGAGGTTACTAAGGCAGAGTAGCAGTCAGAACCTGCCATTCCTCCCTCTACGTGTTTCCTTTCTCTATCCACCAAACTTATCAAAGTAATTTGACTATACTTTTCCCCCTCCTCGTTGGCCTCTGGGCTGCCTCTATTGTCTCCTCCCCCTCCAGAGGCAAAAAATGCCAACTCTGTATTGTTCATTTCCTTTTTTAGGGGGAAGAAACTTGTTGCAGGATTTTCATGAGGAATGCCAGTTTCTCCCTCACAAGGAAGGGAAACAAACGGCACAGAGTTGACAGTTTCTTTCTCCACAGGAGGAAGAGGTGAGAGAGGCAACCCAGAGGCAAAGGGGAAGGAAGAATTGTGAAGGCAAGAATGGAAGGAGTTTTTCTTTCCCTCAGAAAGGACTGTAACCTGCCACCACACTGAAGGGAAGTGGGGAAATCAGGGACACTTCACTTTGCTTCTAGTTCTGAGGGAAAGGGACCTTCTCGCAAACTCTGAGTGAGGTTTAAAAGAGGTTTAACCTATTTTAATTTTGGCCCCACACTACTGCCAAGTTGTGCAGGCCTGCTGTAGTTCATTGGCATCAGATATCCTATGGTTGGAAATAAAGTGCTCAGCTACCTATTGAAATGCTACAAATACATCAGCACTTTCATATTTACATAACATACAATATGAAATAAATGACAGGAATAAATCCTGAGTTATCACCTATAATTTTTTGGAATACCTCCAGTCTTCTGAAGGCAAAATGTGTGAGCATTGTTTACATATTTACTCAGGTTTTGGAGATCCTGAGTACCTTTGGATTTCCCTTCAAGCAAAATGCAAAGTGAATGCAAGAATTACACTTTAGAAACTAAATCTGAGGAATTTTGAGTGAAACTACGGGAAGTTACAGTAGGTAAGCCGGATGATGTTTTTCACATTTCACACACACATACTTTTAACTATATGAACTATATCAAACTTTTCATCACCAATAGCCACATCCCATATCAAAAGGTTCATACCCTCCAAGGTTTCATAGGGCAACATAAGAATGTAGTCAAGATGTCAGATGTTTTTAATGAGGTAAGAAGCACAAGCTAGGAGGCACTGCAGCACTTTGCTTTTACCTGAGCCTACTAAAAAGGGACAATTTTGTCCCCTCCTTTCCCACTACTGAGTTACGTTTGCACTTTGAACTGATTTTACAGCAATGGTTTCAGAAGTATAGACCTAAGGTGTGATACAAAGATGGAGAGTGTGTGTGAATGAAATGCAAAATAATAATAAATGGATAATAACAGTTTGAACAGTCCTTGTTTTCTACAACTGGAGGACCAAGATCTTTTCTAATTTAAATCTCACATACCTGGATAGGAGTAGTGGACATCAACACAGCAAAATTGGACAGGTACTGACAGCTGCATTCTGTATGAGTGGCATTAGAATATCGATAATGGCAGCCCGCAGAGGACCAGGAGCCACTGCTCCCTGCAGAGCCCCAATGGACACAAATAACTTTTTCCTGTAGATCATGATTATCCTGTAGGAGAAGATAATAGTTGAAGGAGAAAAGTAGAAAGTCAATTTGCATAGTCTTTCTATTAATGGCCAAACTGTCATTGATGTTGTGTGCCTTCAAAATATTTCTATATTCTGGTATGCTTAAGGTGAATCTAGTTTTGTCTTGGCAGTATCTGTTCAAAAGGGGTTTGACCATGCCTTCCTCTGAGGCTGAGAGAACATGCCTTGTCCAAGGTCACCCATAGTTCAGTGAGAATTTAAAATTTGGTTTCCCAATGCCATAATCTAATACTCAAACCACTATGTCACACTGGCTCTCAATTTTCAGATTAGGGTCTTACTATTGTTGTGTGCTCTCAGGTTGTTTTTAACTCAAGCATAGGCAAACTTTGGCCCTCCGGGTATTTTGGACTTCAACTTCTACAATTCCTAACAGCCAGTAGGCTGTTAGGAATTGTGGGAGTTGAAGTTCAAAAGACCTGGAGGGCCAAAATTTGCCCATGTCTGTTCTAACTGATGAAAGCTCAAAGGCAACCCTATCTTGGAATTTCCTTGGCAAGTTTTGTTCAGAGGGACTTTGCCTTTGCTGAGGCTGAGAGAGTGTGATTTGCCCATGTCACTCCGTGGATTTCCATAGCTAAGCAGAGATTCAACCCTCTCCAGAGTCATAGTCCACAACTCAAATCACTACACCACATCGGCTCCAATTAGGACTTTCTTTATTAATATTGATATTAATATTAATAGGAGACAAATGAAAGGTGCATGAAAGAACTGTATGTCTGATGACACTTAAAACCAGTATGTGGGAGGCTCTGACAGGCAGAGCGTTAAGCTTGGATCACAAGAGGGATGACAGCTGTCTAGTTCTAAATTGTTGTCATTCAGTTTCTCTACTAAGTTTCACAATTCCTTAATTTGACATTTCCCAGACCTCCTCTACAGTCTCTATTCACACACCTCAAGATGCCGAAAAGTGAGGTTGACAGGGCTGGAAACGCTCCTCATCGCATTACTGGTGGAAGCACTGACTACCCTGGAGTTCACATGAATGTTTTCCAACACTTCATTGTTTGACAGAGTGTCATCCTGAAAGAAAATCCCTTCTGCTTGAAATGATCCCAGCCCACTGTATGATATAAAAGCCACAGCAATAGGACCTGTGGAAAATTTAGAGACAGGAAAAGGAAGACACACATTATTTCAAAACACTGGCTATATCTTGGTAACTAAAGCAACACAGTAGATATAGTCACATTTGCTTTTTGTCTCACCTACACTTGGCTGTAAAATCCAGATTGATGTGAATTATAAAGGGGGAGGGTGTCTAGAAAACACACATTCCTAATGCATGCTGCAATGCACACCCACACGAAAAACATATGTTAAAAAAGTTAAGAGAAAATCAGAAATTGGCGATAAAATAACACTGCAGATGATCACTGGTGCCACCTCTGGAAAATTCTTCAAGAAGAAATCACTGTTCCTCCTTTTGTTTTTGAGTTGGAAGCTGAGCAGTATTGTCAAATCCCATCTGATGGGCTGCTACAATTCCTTGCATTTCTCCCAATGGAGCAAGAAAAGAAGTTGTTTTGTTGGGTTGATTCAGCATGAGGGTAGCTTTGCGGATGCCACAGGAGCTTTTTCATGGTTCTTGGGGTGCATGTGAAGACTCTCTGGAGTGGTAGTGGATTATGTGGCTGTGTAGAAGCAGCCCTTGAAAGCCTCGGAGACAGGCCGAGTGGTGAAGAGGAGTGAGGAATGCCTTCCTCAGAGAAGGGAAGTTTGTACCCTGCCTTAAAAGAGGCTTTGGTGAGGCCATTGCTAACAATGGCTTCCCTGGATCCCATCATTCTAAATAATTAACATCCAGTATCTGATATTGCATTTTTGGGCAAAGTTCTGGAGTGTATTGTGGCTCCTTAGCTTCAAGGGTTTCAAAATGGGGAAGAGTATATATCTAGACACCTTTTAATCTGGGTCAGCTCCTTGGGATGGGACTCAGAACCACTGTGTTACATTGGTTTTGGTATTTTTCAAGGGTGAACTGTGAAGATTGTTCTGGAAGACTCTTGTTTGATGCGCTGGCCATCGGCCTGTGGGGATCCCTCAGGGCTCCATTTTGACCTCCATGTTATGTAACATCTACATGAAACTACTGAGAAAGGTTATTTGGAATTTAGGAATTCATGGTTATTGATAGTTAGGTGTCAGCCTAACTCTACCTCTCCTTCTTATTTCAAGGAAGCTGTCTTAGTACGTAACCAATGTCTGTTGTCAGGAATAGACTGTATTCCTGACAGTGGTGGTTCTGGTCAGTCAAAAGAAAGATCCATACTAGATGGAGCCATACTCCCCCTAACATTTCAGGCTCCCTCAAATAACCCTACATTATTTCCAATCTATACCAAAAGAAAAGAGCAGATATATGGATGAAATATTTTTTACAGGACTGCTGATTTAAAATTGCACTCACTTGATAACATTGGGCCCATCTACAATGACCATTTAATGTGGCTCCAATCCAACTTCAAACTGTAGCGGCCACAAAATACACACTGCCAATGAACACTGCAGGATGCATTAAACGAGATACAGTACATTTAAAAAGTTTCATGGAAGTCCAAAATAACCTTCATAATGTGTTGCAAAAGACCCCAGTATATCTAGATCCAGGGCAAAATCAGTTCCGCAAAATGCAAAACACATTATGGACACCTTCTCCTGATGAAGCATAGGAAAGAAACCAAAATGGTGATTTCCAAGAAATGCTCCAAACAGGGCTGTAGCCAGGATTTTGATTCTGGGGGCTGAGTTTGGTTCGGGGGCTGAGACTGGGTGGAAGAGGGTCTACCCTAGCAAACCTTTTGTATGGTGATCCCAATAACCCCATTAATGTGGGATATAATGAGCATGGTGATCAGATCATGATATGAATAAACATAACCGTTTAAATAATGTACCAGTAAGGCCTTTTCGAGGACCACCCTGAGAATTTCGGGGGGCTGAAGCCCCTTAGCCCCCCTGGCTACATGCCTGGCTCCAAAGAACATGGGAGGAAAAGCAATTAGCAGCAGGGGCTACCTGACTCCCCTGGTGGGAGGGATGATTGATTACCTCTGCCCTTAACTGCTACTTTCTCTCTCCCCCCCTGCCCCCCCCCCCGCAAGTTTCTGGAACACTGGAACTCTATAAGTACGAGTGTGGAGAACTCCATATCAATTTGAGGCCATCTTCTGTCTAATTACCTTCCTAGATTCAAACCAGTTCCAAGCATGGCAGTTTAATCATTTGCACAGCTGTGAAAATGGTTTCCAATTGCATTATAGCGGCAGTGAAGATGTGCCAACTGTTGCTCTGCTGTCAGAAACTGCTATAATTGGCACAAAAATACACTTGGTCCTGTTTGGGGAATTGCATTCAAAAACCAAGTGTATACACTCCTTACAAAGCTTTCCAAATTGCTGGAACCTTTCCCCTCCCTACATGGCAGATTGGATAAATGAACCCATAAAATGTATATTTTTCATGGAAAAGGAAAATAATGCAGAGCTGGAAAGGAATGGATTTCATACACAAAAGTCACTGGAAGCCTACAACAACTTGAATGCTTGCCATCTTAAACTAAAACAGACTGAACACTTTCCTTCAAGACCCCAAAATACAATTGCATTGATTTCCTTTTTGCATGATTTAGTTACTTTTTTGCCCAAAGATCTCAAGAAAAGCAAAATGGATTGTTCCACCAGTTTATCATTACACAAATAAGAAGTTCCTCTACTACTCCACAAAACTGCGAACCCCAGATTCCATAAGATGAATCATGACATATATATAAGCTGAGCATTGTGTAATAGCATACCTTTGATGATATTGTCGGTTACTGCTTTGGGATATATAGTCATTTGGTCTTCGTGGGCTTCTAAAATGACTGCTTTGTTTTCAGAAATTGATTCTTCCTTGATAATATTTGTTTGGATTACTAAAATGAGTAAAGGAGAAATGTAAATTCCTGCATACATATGTAAGACATATTGCTCTATTATACAACATATAATGAGTAATACCTGTAACAGATGACACAATTAATATGCAGTTTTATGGTAAAGCTAGACAGTATTCCTCAAGCAGGAAAGTCAGAAAAAATGCTTTATTTTTAAAAATCAATCTTTTATCTTCTTTTTATCTTTGCAATCATTCTGGTAGTTTTATTTTTATTTAGACTTTTTATATCTTATTTTAATATCATTTTAAGTTTTTAATCTTTAATAAAAAGTTAAAGGAGAAAATGCCATACAAATTGGAACACCTAGTTTGAGAATCTATCACCCCCAATTCAACAAAAACTACAACCCAGTCTTCTCAATGTTTCTTTGAATCTATCTACTATTGGATTGCAATGAATTTATTTATTAACCAAGCTCTAATCCTTTTCCTTCTTACTTAGGTGGTAGGGAGGTTTAAGAAGGTACCTGCTGCTGCCACTTTTTCCACAATAGTAGAACACAAACACACACACACACACACACACACACACTCTTTTTGATTATGGATATCTCTGGTTCATAGTTACAATAACTAGGGACCTCATCACACTGAGGTCACCAATCCAGGTGATAGCAGGAGGATTCGTCATGGCGAATGGCGAATCCTGCATGGGGCATGGGAACCTGTTGCCTCCTGCCCTGAATTGCTCACATAGCCCCTACTTCTTCTCATGAAGGTAAGCGTCACTGCCTGGCTTCCCCCCATTGTTCTCTATGCAACACAGGAAGCCTCCCATGTTGCCAATGCTGCCTCTTACAACAGTTCAACCTCACTTCAGTTATGGAGTTCTGCTGGAAGTAAATCGTAGTGTGATGGGATCCACTGGGCTTTGTGCCTGAAGCGAGGTCAAACTTTCATAGGACGGGCAATTTTGCCTGTCTGATCGTTAGAGTTTTTATCAGTTCTTAAGTAACAAGTAATGTAAGGATCAGGGCAGCAAACAGTAAGAGCCAAACCACTTGGCTAGTATTGTGTAATTACAGCCAGGGTGCAGTAACTGCTGAGGTAATAAAGCAGTTGGAAGATTGGAGTTTGCTGGGGAATTGGAAGGTTGGAGTTTTGAGACGCTTGTGTCTTGAGAAGCCTGAAGGTTGGAGTATCATGAAGAATAAGACTACAAAACCAGCCTGCTGCAAGTAAAAAGTCTCCAGTTATCTGGAAGTATCAGGAAAAGAAGGCTGGAGAGGTAATCCAGTCTTCAACCACTGTAAATGGACTCTCTCTCCCTCCCCCTCTCTCTATATATATATATATATATATATGTCTGCTGGATAAAGTCTGCTGCAAAGACAAAGATGTGAGTTTACTCCTTGATCAGAGGGGAAAAACTTCTGTGGCTGTTTGTGTACACATATTACTATTCATCGTGACATTGAATATGGGCCAGCTTTTGCCCTGAAGACCAAGGACTCTAAAGCCCAGAACTCCTGAAGAGCTGCCAGGACTATAAGGTACAGAATCCTCAATGGTATTTGTTTGTTTGATTGAGGAAAAGGCCTTTTTTTAAAAAAGAAAGGAAGTTAAATGCTATTACAAAAAGGTTGGTAAGATAAAACTGCATCCAAGACACCTGTGAACAATGATATGTGACCTGCTAATGTGGTCATACACATCACAAAAGAATTCATGGTGATTGATGTGAGAAAGGGAAGCACAAAGAGGTGTCACTAGACTTCCTTCCCTCTCTCCCTCCCCCTTATAAAATGAAAGCACTCCTTCTTTTCCTCACCTATTGAGCCATTGCCAGCAGTTTGTACTCCTTCCCTTGGATTTTCAAGAGCTCTTTTTGCTGCATTTGAGCCTAGAAATTCCAGAGCAAAAGTTACAGCTGATACACGTTCCTCCTGTGCTTTGACACTGTGGAGGTAATTGTTGACACGATTTTCCAAGATCTGGACTTTGTTCTGCAATATAAAAGAAAGCATACAGAACTTAGAACAGTGGTTCTCAACCTTTCTAATGCCGTGACCCTAAATAAAGTTGCTCATGTTGTGCTGACCCCCAACCATATTTTCATTGCCACTTCATAACGGTAATTTTGCTACTCTTATGAAGCATAATGGAAATATCTGATATGCAGGATGTATTTTCATTGTTATAAATTGAACATAACTAAAGCATAGTGATTAATCAAACATCTTTGGAATTCCCTCCCGGGAGAGATTAGGAATGCCCCCTCACTGGAATCCTTTAAAAAACAACTGGAAAACTGTTTTTTCCACCGGGCCTTTGGAAATTAAACTCCCCAAATGCCCCCGTTTTTGGCTAGACCTCTTCCCCTATGCGATTCTTTATGTTTTGACACTACTCCAGTTATCTCCCCTGAGTTTTTTAACATTTTATATGTACATGTGGCTCGCCCTGTCGTTTCTGTTTTAGATTCACCTATGTTGTTGTGTTTTCAAAGATGTATTTTTATTGTGTTTATTGCTTTTACCGGGTTTATTGTTTTCTGATGTTTTTGATATTTTCTGTGATTTGTTGTTCGGGCACGGCCCCATGTAAGCCGCTCCGAGTCGCCTTTGGGTAGATGGATGCAGGTTAGAAATAAAGTATTATTATTATCACAAAAACAATATGCTCGGGGAGTATGGACAATGGATGATGGGATTTACAGTACCTTCAACCAATTCAGCTGTGATTTCCACAGACCTGGAATCTGGACAGATGTTGATGAGCTTGGCAGAGGGTGAGGGCTGGGCGGCAAAGGCTCCACAGACTGCCAGGCCATGTGGAGCCCTCTGCCCAGTTCTGCCCCTCCTGAGCTTGGCACGGGGTGAGTGCCGGGCAGCCATGGCACTCCATGGATGGCCAGGCCATGCCGGCAGCCCTCTGCCTGGCCCCCACATGCTTCCCAGCTGGGAAAGGGGCGTAGGCCAGGCAGAAAAGTTGCCCAAACTGCAGGGTCCAGGGCTGAGAGGGCAGCCCTCCACCTTGCCCCCATGTGTGCTGGGAAGGGCCAAAGGCAGAAAGGCTGCAAACGACAGGGGGCAGCCCTCTGCCTTTCCCCTGCATGCTTCCCAGATGGGAAGGGTGTAGGAGAAGGGCAGAAAGGCTGCCCAAATGGCAGGGCCAACAGACAGCCCTCCACCTTTCCCCTGCATGCTTCCCAGATGGAAAGGGTGTAGGAGAAGGGCAGAAAGGCTGCCCAAATGGCGGGGCTGAGGGGGCAGCCCTCCGCCTTTCTTCCGCATGCTTCCCAGCTGGGAAGGGTGCAGGAGAAGGGCAGAAAGGCTGCCCAAATAGGAAGGTGAACCTTCTTCCCAAGCGCCTTTTCCTGCAAGCTCCTCCTCTTGACACCCCACAGCCCTGTGGGAAGAGCAGGAGGAGGAGCTGACCAGGTGTGCAAGCTTTTTGGCTGGCACAGGAGGTTGGCAGCCATTTTGAAGGGGGAGGAGCCAATGAAGGCAGCTTTGCAACCCCCCCAAAATAGCCCCGCGACCCCCCCCCCTGGGGTCACGACTCCCAAGTTGAGAACCACTGACTTAGAACATTTCAATTCTTAATTTTATTTTACACAAGCATTAAATAAATAGAGGATTTTTCAGAATATAGACATCACAATTTCAAGAGTGAGGAAAAGCACAGACTCCATGTGAACACCCTCCCTAGGGGTATTTATGTAGCTACTATGGTTCATTCCCACCTCCATTAAAGACAATCCTTCTACACCCTCCCCGGCTATTTTTTTGCTGATCGAAAGTGACCTGGAACTTAACTTTTTGGTCACATTCTGTTGAAAACCACCACCACCACCACCCAAGGATACAGGAGAGTGTGTGTTATTTTTTGTAATGAGTGTGGCCTTAATGCACCCTTCCATCATTTCTTGTGATATAACATGGTTGGGTTCTCTTAGGTTTTTCAGACTATATGGACATGTACCAAAATAATTCTCTCCTGACATTTTGCCTGCCTTGTGGCAAGCATCCTCAGAGGTTGCCACAGATTAGGATTTCGTCAGGAGTGAAGTCCAAAACACCTGTTCTAGGACATGGCCATATAGCCCAAAAAACCTACTAGAACACAGTGATTCCAGCCATGAAAGCCTTTGACAATATGATAATGTAGCAACCCAGTTCTCTTTTGTGCCTGGGGGGCAGGGGGCAGCACCGGGGGGTCCCACTTGCATTAGAACCAGCCGCAGCTGAGGAAGAAATGGAGGAAGGGGTTAATGAGCTAGCTGGACCTTCCTCTCCCACAGAGAGCTTGGCCTGGGATGAAGGATGGCCGGATGCCTATGAGCACTGGGAAGGTCAGGCTGATCCTGAAAGTGCTGATAGCGATGATTGTTATGAGAAACCGGGTGGGTACGGATCACAGGAGAGAATTTGGGAAAACATGGGCGATGAGGCCATGGAAGCTGAAGGGGAGTTAGACTCTTAAGAAGATAGTGAGCCAGGTGCTGGGAGGCAAGGTCGGAGCTTTGATAGGAGACGGAGCATCGACTCCAGCAGGAGGGATTGGCACCGCAGCCTAGAGCGCCAGAGAAGCGCGAGATCCCGTAGCACAGACTACCGCCGTAGCCTAGAGCGTCGGGGGCCCCGCCATGAGGTTTAAGTATAGGATCCGTGGGAACGGATCCTCAGTAGCTCGGCCACTTCTAGCGAAGTGTAGCGAGCAAAGGACCACGGAGCCAAGCTGCGGCTCGTACCTTGCCAAGAAGTTTCTTGGGGCCTTGATTGAACTGTACCTTGTTCCTTGATCCGCTTGGATTTGCGGAGCTTTTGCCATAATGTGGTTCTTTATGCCATGAGAGTTATATTATGTATCTCTGTTTGTGCATGTACTGATGACAATGAAAGAAGTATTCAGTCCAAGATATTTCTGGTTAAAACAATTAGATATACAACACTGTCTGACTGCAATGGTGAGCAGATTTGACCAATCAAAGTAGATAATAATACTGTATTAAAATTGGTAATTACCTTATGTAATATACAATAATTATAATACAACTTTATTTATAGACCACCCTCTCTCCCCGAGGGAACTCAGGTGGTTTACACTAAAAAAAGGGGGGGGGGGAAACATTCAATGCCCTAAACAGATACAAATACCTTAAAAATACAAAATAATAACCATGAACTTTATTATTAATCATCATCATAAGATAGCTATCTCAATAATTCAAAACTGCACTGGAAACCTCATAAAAGTAAATTGCACCAAACATGACACTTAAAATTGCTGCCCCTTACTTCATTTTCATCCTTCCTGCACTGTATTACACAAGAAGAAACACGCAATCTTGAATCAAAAAAGCACAACGGATTCTCAAGAAGGAGAAGTTATGGTCAAATGTTTGACATTCTTAAGAAGTCTTACCTCTAAGGAACTGTTACTACCAAAGGGAAATTCCATGGTATCATTTATAAGTTCACAGTAGAAGCTTCTGGCATTATTTGCATTATCCTAAAAAAAAGAAAAGAAATTATATGTTGCTGGCAAAAGAGAAAAGCAAACGATCCATAGATTCCCAGGTGGGCCCTGGAGGGACTCTGCATAATTCTCATAGGGCACATTTACATGCAATCACCTCTCCTTCTTGCTGGTCATATGGCTAGGAGCAGTGGCTGGGGTGACATGGGTATGATCCATTCCCTTTTGCCATGCTAATGGGTACAAGGAAAAGGCATGACTTACTTACTCTCACAATAAGTTACAGTTAGTTGGGGTTACATGTAAATATTAATAAAACAAAAATAAAGATGACAACTAATTTACATAACTTTGAAATGGATAATGAAAACATTAAAATAGTTAAAAGTTGTATGAACTTTGGCTTACCCATTAATCAAAACTGAGGTAATTATAATAGGGGTGTACAACTCAGCCAAAAATTGTCCCCTTTTGGTTGCCCCCCCCCCCCATCCTGTTTACTAGGAAATTCCTGAAATTGGGAAGGGGGTTCAGATTTGTGTCTGTAAGATTCAGTCCATTGATGCCAATAAGGGAACTTTAGAGGCTTGTTTCTCTGTTATTACTACTTTTTTACCATAACATTAAAACATAAACCACAAGAGGGGATTCTGTGAATTGAAATCCCAAGCACATGCCACAAGAGGGAGGAGAATGGACATAGTCAACCAGGCCTCTGATTGGCTGAGAAAGAAAGTGCGAAACAGAGAAAGAGAAACACATCAACTCCCATCATGCTTCAGGAGGGAGTGCAGGGGCTCCTTCAATGCCTGCGCTGGGAAAGTGCTGCTGGGAAAAAAAAGTTCCCATTTGTCTCAACTGGTCTCTGGAAAGTGGGGAAGGGGGGAGAGTGCTGGGGAAGAAAGAAGAGAAGGAGCCACCGCTGCCAGGATCCACTCTTGTCTGATTTGTGGGATCACCCACACACTGTGGCCCCCACCTCCGATAGAGTGCCACTTAGCCCCCATTAGCTGAAAGATCCAACTGCTGTGATCTGTATCAGTCAAGGCTTCAGCTGTCCCCACCAGAACCATTTTTGGGGATCTGGCAGCCAAATTCCCAAATTTTCCTGAACCCAGTATCATAAAACAGAATTGTGCACCCCTAGTAATTAAGAAATCAGAAAAAGGCTAAAGCTTGCAAATTCCACTATGAAGAAACTAGATAAAATCCTCATTAGACTGATTCATTATTAATATATAATTAAATGATGTGACTCACCGAAAAAGGTGATAAAGTAAGGCAGGAGAAAATGAGGAAGACTGCAATTCAAGTGGCTACAGCTGTAGGTTTGGAGGATGGTTAGTAACAGGAGTATTTATTTATAGGGCCACCACAAATTGAAGCCAATGTGATGTCAAATAACAATAACAAACAATAAGGCAAGGTAAAGTGGGAGGGGTATAATTGTGATGTGTGGAAATTATGGACATTATGAGCAAATTCAGAGAATTGGAGAATCAAAAGGGATACGTGTGTCTCATGTTGCTACTATACTTAGTACTGTATCATATGAGGCAGTAAATTGCAACTGGAGTAGTATAATCATATCTTTGGCTGAGATTTATTGCATGATGCCACCACTTCATGAAAATGTTGTTTTGCTGTAATGCCAATTTCAGATGGTCAGAGGGTAGGCTTTAGGTGACCTTTGAGCAGAACAGATTAATACTGGAAGATTAATCAGATTAATCTGGCAGTGATTAATTTATCATGAATTTCTTCCCTCTAGGGGAAAACATTGCTTTTAATTAATATTCTGTTGGGGGAATATATGTCTATGTGTACTAAACTAGGAAACGGGGTGGTACTGTGTTTACAGTGCTAATACTGCATGTTATTTATTTATTTTCTGGTATTTGTACCCCATTACTTCTCTACCCTCGAAGGGGGACTCGGGATGGCTATAAAGTATTCGGACGAAGAAAGACTCAATGTAAGATTTCAATTAGGAAGAGAGCAGTCCTGATTGCATGGTGCTTGCGTAAAGAATGTGATTTTCCTGGGAGAAGAGCCTGGTGTGATAAAGTCCTCAGACAGTAATATAATTTCTAATTTACCCATTTGTAACATGTATAATTTCAGCTATTTTCTATGCTTTATTCTGTGAATACCTTAATCTAAAATTCAATATTATGGTTCGGTTGGTCCAAAATGTATGCTCATTTCATGCACAGAACAATGCACTTACTGCTTTTGTTAGATTTAAACACATATTTTCATTGGGATTCTCCGTTGGTGTGTTTCTCGGTGGATGATGGGAAATTCCTGTGAAGAAAGATATGTATAATGTACATGGAAAACTGACATGCTATCATGTGGGATTTTTGACTTTGCTGCATGGACAGATTATTCTCAATGGGTATGGCTTGATTCAAAGTTAAAAGAAGTTAGGATTAGGCTGGGGCCTCAATAGGTTTTTTTGACCAGCCCAAGAAATAACAAGGTTGGGCACAATAAATGGGATACAATACTTTGTGATACTAATTCAGTGATGTCAAACATAGCATCCTAGGTGACAGAGACAACTCATGGAGCAAAAGTATGAAACTACATGCCTTTTACAGGCTAAAAATAAGTTTATCAGCAACTTTCTGTGAAAGAAGCCTTGAAAATTGCTGTATAGCAGGGGTCCTCAAACTAAGGCTCTTTAATTTTACCTGGCCCTTGTCTGAAATGATTGTTTCTCATCAGCCAAAAGCAGGGCCACACTAAAAATACTATTAAGTTTATATTTGTTTAAAATGTCCTTCATTTTAATTATTGTATTGTTTTAAGTATTTTTTTTGCACTACAAATAAGATATGTGCAGTGTGCATAGGAATTCAATAATGTTTTTTTCAAATTATAATCTGGCCCTCTGACAGTTTGAGGGACTGTGACCTGGCCCCCTGTTTAAAAAGTTTCAGGGCTAGCAAATGAAAATATACAAATGAAAATTGTGAAGCACAAAGCTTTAATAAGAGGTGCATTTGACAAAAAATTTAGTTCTGACAATAAAAGTGTGTAGTTGGTTTTTCTGTCTTTTTCAATTAAGTTTTTCTGTTGTTTAAATGAGACTATTTTTGAGAGACTGTTTGGGACATACATCTGACAAGAAGACCTGAACCTGCCACAGAGCAAGGAAAGCAAAGTAAGTATTAGGTCCACAGCACATATTGATGTTCAGTGTTATCTGCAGATGTCCCAGGTAAAACACTCCCTTATGGAATGAACCAGGCTAATGGCCATTGCATGCTACAAATATCAAATGGGTGTGGTTGCACCTGACCTGGTGGAGAAGTTGGAAAGCCAGATGCATATGAAGTGAATGTCCCCTCAGTAGAAATGACCTCAGTCACATTAGAGGTTGCAGTGACACTTGTCTCCATACTGGATTCTAACAAAGAAATGCACACACACAAATCTTTAAACAACTATTTAACCACAGAGGGATTAACACGTTGGTAAACCTCCCCTCTTTCAAGTGCTTGAAGGTGCTGCAGTGTATCCACCTTAACCTCATCACAAGTTTCCTTGCCAGCAGGATTCAGGCAGAGGAGGCCACCTGGCCATGAACGTCCTTTTTACCCTTCTTAGGACCCTTCCACACAGCCATATAACCCAGAATATAATAATAATAGTTTATTTTTAACCCGCCCTCTCTCCCTGAAAGAACTCAGAGCAGCTTGCAAAGACAAAAAATAAAATTGGCAAATGTCCAATACCATCAACTCAACATTAAGACAATTATTCATATGAATTAAAACAAATTAAAAGACATTGGCTGGAAATATAAATTGAACAGAATATCAAGGCAGGTATGAGCACTTTCCGCCATCCTAAACTAAAAGTCTGTCCCCACTATTTCATTTTTGGGCTTCCTCATATGCTATCTCCTACTCCTATTTCACCCTAGGGTTTTTATCATTTTATCATGTCCATTCAGCCTGCCCACCCTATTCCTTGTGTGTAAATTTCTTGTATTTTATTTATTATTGTAATTGTATTTTTTCTATTATTATTATTATTTCTGATGTGTTTTGTTTTGTATTTTGTATTTCACTGTGTTGTATTGTATTTTAGAAGGACTTGGCCTCATGTCAGCCGCCCCGAGTCCCCATTGGGGAGATGATGGCGGGGGTATAAATAAAGATGATTATTATTATTATTATGAGTCCAAACACTGCCATATAACCCACTTCTAAACAGATATTTTGGGATTTTATACAGCTGTGTGGAAGGGGCCTTAGAAGCAGGCCCGGATCATCCATAAGGCCACCTGAGGCCATGGCCTCGGGCGGCAGCCACAGGGGGCTGCAAATGCGGACCCCCAATTAAAAACAAAAATTCTTATTTTTTTTAAAAAAATGGCGGTCTTTGGCCGCTTCTGCGCATGCGTGCGAAGCACCATACAATCCAGAGCACTGCACGGGCCGGGCCGGGCCTTCCCTTCCCTTTCTTCCGCTTCGGCGCTCCTATGCACATGGCGGCTTGAGGAGGGAGGGAGGACTGGGGCCGGAGCCTCTCCTGCCAAGGCCGCCCTCCTCGCAAGGAGAAGGCGGCGGGGGCTCAGGCTGAGGCGCTGCCTGTTCCCGAGCATCCTCCCACATGGGGCGCCAAGGGGTGTCACCTCCCGGGGGCACCCCTGTCGCTCTCTCTGCTTTTCCGAGCCCAGGCCCCTGCCTCCGCACAATGCCATCGCCTCCCACCGCCGGGAGAGGAGCCCCACTCCCCCTCGCCGCCTCCTCTGCAGACCCAGGGATCTCGTCCTCGCCGCCACCAAAAAGGGTCCGTGATTTGACGCCCTCCCTGCGGGGCCGGGACGAGTTCTCTGGGTCTGCAGAGGAGGTGGCGTTGGCGTCGAGGGGAAGCGGGGCGGCCCCCCTCTCCCCTGCTCTGCTCTCCCCGCCCGGGTCTCCCCAGCATGGCCAATATCCATGCACCTCCGAGCCCAAGAGCAAGGCCTTCCCTTCCTTCCCCTGCCTTTCGCAGGAGCCGCGGGATCGGGCTCTCTGCTGAGCCTCCTTCCTTCCCAGGCGCCCTCCGCTCCGAGGGATTATTCAACTATGCGACTGGGAGGAGGCTCTGCTCAGGGCCCCCATCCGGAGATGGGCTGCTTCCTTCCCAGCCCAAGAGCAAGGCCTTCCCTCCCTCCCTTCCCTTCCTTTCGCAGAAGTCGCTTGATCGGGATCTCTGCGCCTCCTTCCTTCCCAGGCACCCTCCGCTCGGGATGCGCCCGGGAGGAGGCTCTACTCAGGGCCTCCGGAGATGGGCTGCTTCCTTCCCAGCAGGTTGCTCCTGCTTCCCATTGCCTTCCTATTATTAGCATTGTGTGTGTGTGTGTGTGTGTATAATTTAATTGCTATATTATATATTATTTTATATTACTATATATACAGTATATATAATTTTGTTGCTATATCATTATATATTATGTTATATTACTATTATATATATAATTTTGTTGCTATATCATTATATATTATTTTATATTACTATTATATATATAATTTTGTTGCTATATCATTATATATTATTTTATATTACTATTATATATATATAATTTTGTTGCTATATCATTACATATTATTTTATATTACTATTATACATATAATTTTGTTGCTATATTATTATATATTATTTTATATTACTATTATATATATATAATTTTGTTGCTATATCATTATATATTATTTTATATTACTATTATATATATAATTTTGTTGCTATATTATTATATATTATTTTATATTACTATTATATATATAATTTTGTTGCTATATTATATATTATCTTATATTACTATTAAATATATATAATTTTGTTGCTATTGTAGCAACCCAGCCTCCATTCCAGCCGGGGGGCCAGGGGGTCGCCAATTGCTTTAGACCCATTTGCTGACCCAGCATCGTGACAGTTGGCCGATCAACTGCACGAACCCCTTTTCACACCACGGGACGAAGGAAACGCCGGCGGCAAGCAAAAAGCTCTCCGAGAGTTTCTGGATGAGAACCTGCGAAAGGGATTCATTCGGCCTTCCCAGTCCCCAGCGGGCGCGCCCATCCTGTTCATCAAGAAAAAGTCGGGTGAGTTGCGGTTGTGTAATGACTATCAAGAACTGAACAAAATCACGATCCGAAACCGCTACCCGCTGCCATTGATCCCCGAGTTGTTGGAGAGAATGAGAGAGGCCAAAGTTTACACCAAATTAGACCTTCGGGGGGCTTACAATTTGGTGCGGATTAGAAAAGGTGATGAGTGGAAGACAGCCTTCCAGACCAAGTGGGGCAGTTTCGAATACCTCGGTTTATGTAACGCCCCCGCTACCTTCCAACACTTCATGAATGACATCTTTCGAGACCTGCTAGATTGCTATCTAGCTGTATATTTGGACGATCTTTTGATCTTTTCGCCAGATCAAGCAACCCACGACCGCCATGTGAGGGAAGTGCTTCAGCGGTTAAGGGACCATGGCCTCTATGCCAAGCTGGAGAAATGTGCTTTCGATTTGCACGAGGTGGATTTTCTAGGTTACCGCATTTCTCCAAAGGGCATCGCCATGGATGATACTAAGGTGCAGGCTGTAGTGGACTGGAAGGCGCCTGCCAGTAAAAAGGACATTCAGCGCTTCCTGGGGTTTGCTAACTAATACCGAAAGTTTATCCCTGATTTTGCCAAGTGGGCCGATCCCATTATGCAGTGCCTGAGAGGAAAAGTTCCGTTCCGGTGGACGCCGGAGGCAGACGTGGGGTTCCGGAAGCTGAAGCGATTGTTCACCACGCAGCCGATTTTGCAGCACCCGGACCCCCGGACCCCGTTCATTGTGCAGGCTGATGCATCGGATGTAGCAGTGGGAGCGATCCTGCTACAACCCCAGGGGTCGGACTTGTTGCCCTGTGCTTACTATTCCAGGCAGTTGACAGCACTGGAGAGGAACTATACGATCTGGGAGAAGGAGCTGTTGGCCATCAAGGTGGCCTTTGAAGTTTGGCGACATCTGTTGGAGGGGTCCAGGTTTCCGGTGGAAGTCCACATGGATCACCGGAACCTGGAGCACTTGAAGAATCACTGGCTTCCGGTTTGGGCGGTTGTGCGAGTGGACGCCGAAAGGCTGAGCTCCCACGAACTCGAGGCTATAGATCCAGATATTGGAAGATTGGGGGATAGTCAACGGCTAACCTGGCAGCCTCTTGAAGAAGGGAGGGCTGCCCAAGCACCGAGGGTGAGTGGCAGACTGTGGTGACTTTCGCCAGGCAGCTGGTGGGAAAAACCCTGACTCCTCACCGCTCGGGGGCCAAGAATCTTCTATAGCCAGCAGCGTACGCATCCCGTTTGGGAGAGGCGCTCTAACACTCACCTCGCCCAGATTTCCTCAAGGACAATACTAAAGCAAGAAAGAAAGAATAACTGACTTTACACATTGAGGAATCTCAAATAAGTCTTCTCAAATATCTGACCCCCAAAGGTGGAAATAGGTCCTAGAAGGAATAAACAGGGAAAGAGGATGCGGGCTCTTTAAGAGAAAAGCTACCTTGGTGGCTTCTATCTTCAGAGAAGCCCCAGCTGTGGTGGATCCCGAAAGTAAGGGGAGCTGACGCAGGAGGAAGCCGGGAGCCGACAAACGTGAGTGAACGTACAATGAGCGTACAGTGCATAACACGGCTGACGAGGGACGCAAAGGCGTGGTGACGTGGAAACGCCAGACGAGGGACGTAACGGCGCCGAGTCAACCCGGAAGAGACTGGCTAAGGCTGGAATCTGGTGACCCATTAACGGGAGAGAGAACTCAGAGCTCAAACAAGTAAGAAGAAGAACAACTGGACCAGCAAACCCGGATTGGGAAGGGACAAAGAGACAAAGAAGCAGGACGAACCCAGAGGGAAGTAAGTGCTAAATATATTGGGACACTGAAGGAAACCTGAGAAGTTTAGAAAGGAAGACCACTGGAATTATTCCAAAAGATTTTCAGCTTAGGATGTGAGGAGTACCAGAAATGGAAAAAAGAGAGCGGGAAGATACGATGAAGGCAGCTATAGAGATGACGGCACAAATTCTGCAAAAAAACAGGAAACCCAAATGGAGGAAAAATTGATAAGGCTTTTAGACTCCATACCGCCTTTTCACGGAGAAATAAGACAGAACGAGATATTTTGATTCAGTTTAACTCTACCAAAATAAAAGAAGAAATTCTTAGAAAACAAAATAAGACACCCCTTATCTATAAAGAAAAAAAGATCATTATTTTAAGAGAGATCCCCAACTCAATACTTGGAAATAGGAAAATATTATTTTCTAACGGATCTACTAAAGAAAAATTTAAAAAAAGGGAAAAAATATCCAAGAAAAAGGGGGTTGGATAAACCCCGGGGGAAAAGGAAATTTTTAAAAGGGGAAAAAAAAAAAAAAGGGGAAAATTATAAAAGGGGAAAATCAAAAAACCGGGGAAAAAAACAAAACCAAAAAGTTTTTAAAAAAAAGGGGGAAGGGGAATCGATATAAAAGAAAAATAAAGGGAAAACCTAAAAATACAAACAAAAGGAGAACGAAAAGCTACGGAAAAAATACAAAAAAAAAGGAGAGAACCCGGGAAGGAAACAAAAAAACAAAAAGCTACCCAAAGAAATGGGAAAAAAAACCGAAAAAAAAAAACATTTTTACTAAAAAAAAAAAACTTCGGAAAAAAAAAAAAACTCTTTAAAAATTTGGAAAAAAAGGTTGGGAATTTAATTTCATTTAAAAAAAAGGGGGTTTATTTAAAAAAATAAAAAGTTTTGGAATTTTAAAAAAAAAGGGGGAAGGGGTTTCCTTTTTAAAGGGGGGGAAAAAATTTTAAAATAAAACAAGATTGTTTTAAAAAAAAATTTGGAGAAGGGGAAATTTTAGGTTTTTAGGAACAAGAACTTTTTAAAAAAATTTATAATGTAAAAAAAAAGGGCTAAAAAAGCCAAAAATTTTGTTTAAAGAAATTGATTTAAAAATGTGGGGCCCTTTAAATAAACAAAAGTTTCACCCTTCAAAAAAAAAAGGACGAGAAAGATTTGGGGTTAAAAAAAATTTTAAAAAGTCAAAACGAAAATTTCCTTAAAGGAAAACCCCAAAAAACCCCATTTGGCCCCCAAATTATTGACAAAAAAGCCAATATTAAGAAAAAAAAGAAAAATAAAAAAATTAAAAAAATTTCTTAAAAAAATTTTATCTTTAAGTACAGATAAAAATAAAAGATTGAGAACAAACACAAATTTTTTTTAAAAAAAATTAAAAAAAAAACAAAAATTAAAAACCCCAAAAAAATTTAAAGGCAAATGTGTTAAAAAAAAAAAGATAAAAACTTGACTAGAACAAAAAAAAAAAAAAAATCCTAAAAAAATTTGAGAAAAAGGTTCAAAACAAAAAAAAATTGAAAACCCCCAAAGGAAATTCCCCCCCTTTTGAAAAAAACCAAAAAAATTTTTAAAAAAAAAAAAAGGGGGAAAGGAAAAAAAGAAAAAAAAAAAAAAACAATAAAGAAAAAAAAATTTATAAGATAAAATAAAAAAAAAAAAATTAAAAATAACAAATCGGGGGAAAAAAACAAGAAATAAAATTTAAATTTAAAGAAAAAGAAATTGAATTAATTGGGAAAAAAAGGGAGGCCGGGGTCTTAATTTAAAAAAAAATAAGAAGAAACAACCCAAAAAAAAAAATGTAACGGGAATATCCAAAAATGAAAAGGAAAAAACTTCCCAAAAAGGAAAGGTAAAACTTTTAAATTTTGGAATATCCTTTTTTTATTTAAAAATCTTCAAAAAGAAAGATTTAAATTTTTAAAAAATTTAAACCCAAACGGATTCCTCCCCCAAAAGGGAAAAAAAGAAAAAAAATCAAAAAATAATAATTGTAAAGGGGTGTCCCAAGGGGCCCCCCGGGTGGCCCCCTTGGGGGGCCCCCCCCAAATTTGGCCCCTTATTTTTTTAAAAAAATTTTTTTTTTAAAGGGAAAGGGGGAAAGAGCCCCCCCCGGGGAAAGGGGGGGGAATCACGTGATAAGATCCACATTACTAAAAACTTGGAACAAAACGAGAAAGTATCTTTGCTCTAAAATCCCGCTCTGGATATCTCCAGTCGAGGCCTTCCAGATGAAAAATCTAGAAAATGAAACCTGGCCGAAATACAAGGACTTGTTAAAAAAAGATAGAGGCAACACTGCTTTGAAAAAACAAGAAGAATTACAACCCCTTAACTTAAACTGGTTTCAATACCACCAACTGGAAAAAAGGTTTAAACTGGATGGAATGATTGGATGGGACTGGGTACCATCTAGAGGGGAAAAACTTTGGCTCCTTTCTGAAAAGAAAATGGTGAGGGCCCTATATAACCTCCTTTTGGAGGGGGAAAGAGAAAACAAACCGGAACAAGATTATAAGACAAAATGGGAAGCAAATTTTGGATATAAAATCCCTCAGGAGGAGTGGGACAAAATTTGGAGGGTTAAACAAAACTATACCTATGCGTATAGCATTAAGGAAAATACTTATAAAACAATATATAGATGGTACCTGACTCCCACCCAACTGGAAAAAATAAATAAGAGTGGTAATAAACAATGTTGGAAATGTAACAGTGAAAAGGGGACATACTACCATCAAATATGGACTTGTAAAGTAGTGGGCAACTACTGGAACATGATCCATAAAATAGTCTCTGAAATACTGAACTTGAAGGGTGGAAAGAAACCAGAATTATACTTATTAAATATTACAGGACAAGACCTGAACAAAGATGCCGAAAAACTTCTAACCTACCTGACAGCGGCGGCACGAATTACACTAGCCAGACACTGGAGAACACCTAAAGTCCCTGATGAGAGCGAATGGCTAAACAAGGTATACGAAATTTTGGAGATGGACAAACTCACCCAGCTCCTCCGAAATAATCCCACAAAAAATTTCTATCAAGTATGGCAACCCCTTATTGATTATATCAAGAAGAGAAAGAACATAGATCTGAAAGGACTAAAAATGTAAATCCCCACCCCAAGGGGTAAAGCTAAAAGCTGATGTAAAATAGACTAAGACTTATTTCCGGTACTCAGAGATGTGAAGCCAACATCACTGTCCAATGTGTATCTCTTCCGTTTTATTGTCTTTAATGTCCCCCAATGTCCCCCTCCCCCTACTTTATGTGTGTAATGTTTTTGTCATTGTCTATTTTATGAATAAAATCTTTTTTAAAAAAAGAATCAGCGGAAATTGAATCAGAGGCAACAGAGGTGGTCTCTGTTCTTTGAGCGGTTCAATTTCCGGATTCACTATGTCACCCCCGCTCAGACCAAACAAGCCGATGCGTTGTCCCGCAAGCCAGAGTTCGTGAGGGGGGAGGACGGTTCCTCCGAGACCCGACTGCTAAAGACTGAAAACTTTGCTGTTTGCGGGGGGGACGGGGACGTGAGGCCTCCGGCGGTCAACCCCAATCCGGGGGGAAAGAAGACTCTGAGGGAGCGGATCCAAGCTCGGCAAAAGGAAGACCCTTGGGTACGTGAGCAGAGAGCCAAGGGAGTGCAGTTTCCTTTTCAAGTTAAAGATGACTTGTTGTGCCGGAGGGATCAAACCTACGTCTCTCCCGGGCCCGAGAGAGAGGACATTCTAAAGCTATGTCATGACAGTCGGGCGGCGGGGCATTTTGGATTGTTCAAGACACTCCAGTTGGTGCTGCGAGACTTCTGGTGGCCGAAGGTGAGGAGAGACATTGAGACTTATGTAAACACCTGTCCGGTCTGCCAGAGGGCCAAGAAGCAAGGGGGCAAACCAGCTGGTTTGCTCCAACCGCTACCCACTCCATCCGCGCCGTGGAAGATGATTTCAGCCGATTTCATCACAGATTTGCCAAAGTCCCAAATGATTCACATCGATTCTGGCCGTTGTGGATTGCTTCACTAAGATGAGTCATTTTGTGCCATGTGGGATGGTGCCCACAGCCAAAGAGACTGCTGATATGTTTGTGCAACATGTGTTCCGCTGCATGGCATCCCGAGTTTGGTGATGGATCGTCACACACCACTAGGCAGCACTTCACTTCCCAGTTCTGGCGGTAGGTGCAGCGACTCCTGGGGATTGCAGCCCGGATGTCCATATTTCTTCACCCCCCACGGATGGGCAGAACTCACTTCCAGAGGAGGTTGGACAGTCAGCCTGGCTAGCTTAACTATCAACAGAACAGACAGATTCATTGATGTCTTTGGCAGAGTTTGTTACAACAATGCCATGCAAGTGCCACCAAAGTGACTGATGGAGGCAGGCAGGATTTCCCCGGGTTTTGGTTGTGGGGGTGAACAAGATGAGGGATGTACCAGCAGCAGAGATTGGCTGTGTAGAACTAAATGTTGTACAGAATGCTGGACTAGTTGGGCTGAGGCCCGATTCAGCATGGCTCTTCTTATGTTCTTATGAGGGCCCGGACAGCCAGGTCGGGGATAAAGTTTGGCTGTCTACTAAGTACCTGCCCACACAGAGGCCTTGCCGCAAACTTGATGCAAGATTTGTGGGCCCCTACAAGGTGTTGGCCAAAGTGGGACCAGTGGCGTTCAAGTTGCAGCTGCCTGAAACTCCACCCTGTCTTTCATCATTCCTTGTTGCAGCCGGCGAAGGGGGTGCGGCCAGATGTGACGCAGCCTCCGCCCCCTCCTGTGATGCGGGACGGCGAGGAGGAGTTTGAGGTGCAGGACATTTTGGATGCACGTATCCGACGCCGGAAGCTGGAGTATCTGATTGACTGGAAAGGTTTTGGGCCGGAAGAGCATTCTTGGACGCTTGCACGGGATGTTCACGCCCCGGACGTTGTCGCTCGTTTTCATCGTAGGCACCCGGGGAAGCCCAAACCTCGCGGGAGGCCTCGGAGGGGCCCTGGGGAGGGGGATAGTGTAGCAACCCAGCCTCCATTCCAGCTGGGGGGCCAGGGGGTCGCCCCGCAGGCCCCTGCTCTGCAGGGGCCTGCTCCGGGGGTGCCAATGGCTTTAGACCCATTTGCTGACGATTCAGGTGGAGAGGATGATGGGGCTTGGGGGCCCGCATCTCCTACTGATAGTTTGCAGTGGGATGATTCTTGGCCCGAGGCTTACTCGGACGAAGAAGGTCAGGATGATACTGATTCGGATAGTTATGAAATGCCAGGTGGTTTCGGGTCGCAAGAAAGGATCTGGGAACCAGTGGAGGATGAGTCCATGGAAACCGGAGGGGAGGAAAGTTCCCAGAGAGATAGTGGCCCAGCTGCGGATTGTCCTGGGGAATGTTTTGATCGCAGACGAAGTATTGAGGCCCATCGCAGGGAATGGAAACGAAACCTAGAGAAGCGTTGGGTTCCCAAAGGGGATGATTAAGTAGCCCTTCCTGGGAACGGCTCCTCAGTTGATCGGCCACTTCTGATTTGAAGGAAGTGTAGCGATCGAGTTCCTGAAGCCAGAGTTTGGCTGCCTTGTTAGTACCTTGCCACGGACCTTGAATTCCACAGACTTTGCCTTGCCTTGTTACCACGGATTACTTTGCTTTTGGTTTTTGCCTTTTGCCTTTTGGATCTTTTTGTGCTTTCATTTTGAACTTTTGGACAATTCTTAATTGGACAATTTACCTTTTCACCTGTTCTTTATTATTCAATAAATAGTTAATTGATCATTGTCTCTGTGTGTGTGCTTAAGGGGCCGGGCCAGGACCCAGCATCGTGACAGCTATATTATTATATATTATCTTATATTACTATTATATACTGTATATATAATTTTGTTTATATTACTATTATATATATAATTTTGTTGCTATATCATTATATATTATTTTATATTACTATTATATATATAATTTTGTTGCTATATTATTATATATTATTTTATATTACTAATACTGTATATATATGATTTTGTTGCTATATCATTATATATTATTTTATATTGCTATTATATATATGATTTTATTTTATATGAGTCATATTATTACTTATTCTTATAGTATTATTGTATGAATATGTACAGTATATATTATTATTTTATAATATTTTGTTGCCATTATATTATATTATTTTATAGTATTACTAGTGTATTACTAATATAAATATATTATTTCATTTCATTTGATATGAGTCATATTCATTATATTATTGTATGTGTGTATATATATATTTCATATTTTGTTGCCATTATATTATTCTCTTTTATATTAGTATTATATATATTATTTCATATGAAGCATATTAATTATAGTATTATTTTATGAATATATATAATTTTATATTAGTATTATTATAAATATATTATTTCATATGAGTCATATTATTTATTATGTATAATAATACTTTTAGTTGCCATTATATTATTATTTTATATTAGTGTTATAATAATGTACTACAATACATTAATAGAGTACAATTGTATATTATGTATTACATGTCATATTACTAATAACGTTGCAGTGTAGTGGTATAGTATAGTGTAGTAATATATAATACTAGTATTATGCTGTGGTAATAATATAATATATTGTCTATGCATATCATATTGATAATATTATAATGTCATACAATATAATACTAATAATAATACAATATAATAATATATAATAGTAATATAATAATGGACACCTGTTGGCACAGCGGGTTATACTGCTGACCAAAAGCATTGGTCAGCAAATCTGGGGAACGGCATTAGCTCCTGCTGTTAACCCCAGCTCCTGCCAACCAGCAGTTCAAAAACATGCCAATATGAGTAGATCAGTAGGTACCATGTGGGAAGGTAATAGCGCTCCATGCAGTCATGCTGGCTACATGACCTTGGAGGTGTCTGCGGACAACGCCGGCTCTTTGGCTTAGAAATGGAGGTAAGCACCACCCCCCAGAGTCGGACATGACTAGACTTAATGTCAAGGGGAAACCTTTACCTTGGGGACCCGGCGGTGCCCGGGTGATTTGAAAAGTGCAGCAGGATGTAGAGTGGGTCATGGAGGCTCTGTGTGGCAAGTTTGGTCTTGATCCATCATTGGGAGTTGCAGTGGTATCATGAAATTACTGAAGGTAGTGGAAGTCCCATCATCTCTGGTCCACCCTCCCCCAAAGTGTAGTAGGATGTAGATTGGGTCATGGGGGCTCTGCGTGCTAAGTTTGGTCTGTATTGGTGAATGGATGAGGGTTGCATTGTTTTTAGGAAGTGAGTGAAGGTACTTCAAGTCCCATCATCTGTGGTCCGTCTCACACAAAACAGCACCAGGATGTAGAGTGGGTCATGAGGGCTCTGTGTGCCAGGTTTGGTGTTGATCAGTCATTGGATTAGGTTTGTAGCAGGCTTGGAAAGTGAGGGAATGTACTGCAAGTCCCATCATCCATGTTCTGGCCCCCTCCAAACTTCAGTAGGCTGTAGAGTGGGTCACTGGGGCTCTGTGTGCCAAGTGTGGTCTTTATCAGTGTTTGTTGGGGGCCGCAGTTGTCTGTGGGAACAGAGGGGTGTGAAAGTACTACAAATACCATCATCCATTGTCAGTCCTCCCCCGAACCTCACCAGGACGTGAAGGCAGTCATAGGGGTTATGTATGCCAAGTTTGGTCTCGATCAGTGATTGGATGAGGGTTGCAGCGAACTTGGGAAGTGAGTAGAGGTACTTCAAGTCCCATCATCCATGGTCCACCCTCCTCCAAACTGCACCAGGACGTAGAGTGGGTCATGGGGGCTGTGTGTGCTAAGTGTGCTATGTATTGGTCCTTTTTGGTGGCCTCAGTGGTCTGTGGGAACCAAAGTGTTGGAAAGTACTACAAATCCCATAATCCGTAGGTCATGCCCCCCGAACCGCACCAGGATGTAAAGGGGGTTAGGGGGGTTATGTGTACCAAGTTTGGTGCAGGTCCATCACCCGCGCTGGTCGCTGTGGCCTGTGAAAGTGGCTGCCACATATCCGCCCTCCCGCCCTCCCGCCCTCCCGCCCCCTGCACACATACATACATACAAACATTCCGTTTTATAAAGGCATACAGATACAGATTTTACAAGTATTATTATTATTATTAAGCTTTATTTGTATCTTGTCTCCACTCCCTAAAGGGACTTGGGTTGTCTTATAGCAAACAAACACATGCAGTAAACAGTATAACACAAACAATAATCACATATCACTTTATGTAACAAAATAACACAATAGTATGAGCATTAATAAATAATTAGTTTAAAAACTTTTCCGCCTAAAAACAGTAGAAATATAAATACCATTTAAAACAGGATATTATCCAGCATGGAGAAGTCCTATCCACTAAGGTGGTTGATGCTCTTAGTCATTTTCAAAAGCCTGCTTAAATGGCCACGTTTTTTTTAATCCTTCCTGAAAATTAAGAGAGTGGGTGCTTGTCTAATTTTCTTGGGGAGGGTGTTCCAAAGCTGGGGTGCCACTACCGAGAAGGCCCTCTCCCTTGTCCCCAACAACCACACTTGTGAGGGAGCTGGGATTGATAGGAGGGCCTCCCTGGCTGATCTTAAGACCTGAACAGGTTCATAAGGAGAGATGAGGTCAGGTAAATAGGCAGGACTGTATGGGCTCTGCACTTTGAATTGAGCCCAGAAGCAAATCGGCAACCAATGGAGCTGCTTTAATAGGGCAGTCATATGTTCCTTTCAATCCGCCCCTATCAGCAATCTGAAAAATATTAATATATACATTTTGAAAGTGCAAACACACACACACACACACAGTGCCAGATAATCTGGGATAAACAGAAAACCTGGGATGAGATCCAGAGATAAAGGCCCTGTTTGGAAGGGTCCTCATATAATTCAATTCAAAACAGATGATCTGGGATCAGGACCTGGGACATAGGGCAGTGTTGATCCAGCCTGAGTCTACACTGCCATACAATCCAGTTCAAAGCAGATAATCTGGATTTTATGTGGCTTTGTAGATGGGGCCTGAGTAGAATCCCTGGATGTGATCCCAGGTTTTTTTGCTTTAAACTGGATTATATGAGTCCGCATTTCCAGATAATCTGGGATAAACAGAAAACCTGGGATGAGAAAGGATGAGAACCTCCTTTAAACTGGATTATATGAGTCCGCATTTCCAGATAATCCGAGATAAACAGAAAACCTGGGATGAGAACCAGGGATAAAGGCCCTGTTTGGAAGGGTCCTCATATAATTCAATTCAAAACAGATGATCTGGGATCAGGACCTGGGACATAGGACAGTGTTGATCCAGCTTGAGTCTACACTGCCATACAATCCAGTTCAAAGCAGATAATCTGGATTTTATGTGGCTTTGTAGATGGGGCCTGAGTAGAATCCCTGGATGTGATCCCAGGTTTTTTTGCTTTAAACTGGATTATATGAGTCCGCATTTCCAGATAATCTGGGATAAACAGAAAACCTGGGATGAGATCCAGGGATAAATGCCCTGTTTGGAAGGGTCCTCATATAATTCAATTCAAAACAGATGATCTGGGATCAGGACCTGGGACATGGGGGAAGTGTTGATCCAGCCTGAAATTTATTTCGGTGGGAGCCTCTATATATATGTGGGTTTGAGTGATATTGGGGGGGGGCATCATTCCAAAGTGTGGCCTAGGGTGCCAAAAGTTGTTAATCCGGGCCTGCTTAGAAGCCATAATAGAACAGCAATGAACAGCAATAAAACGAAAGTTTGTGTATATCAGCATGTGTATATACTGTATGTTACTGATTCTAAGGTACACTTTCCCCCTTTTTAGGGGTTCCAAAAGCAGGGTGTGCCTTACAATCTATGGCACCTTGGATTTGCAGGTTTTTAAAGGGTGTTTTTAATTGCTTTTCTTCTGAGAAAGGATGAGGAAGGACCCTAGCCCCAAGGACTCTGCCAGCTTTTGTCCTCTGCCTCAGCCAGATGGCTGTTTACCTGACTGGCTGAGCTAAGCACTGCTTCCTATTTCTGATACCTCCCCAATGTGAGAGCTAGGGAAAAAAGATTCATGCAGACAAGATGACTTCTGGGTGCCTTCTCACGCCTTCCCCAACCCACACAACAAAGCCGATTAGAAACAAAAACAAGGGCTGGCATCACACTAGAGCTGAAAGAGTAGATAAAGAGTATGCAGCCCATCTGAACTCCTGTGGCTGCCTCCTGCACATTATTTAGGGAAGAGCCTTTACAATGCTCAGACAGAGAGAACCTGGCCATTGTTACAACCTCCAGCTAATTCCTGAGGTGGCTGTGTAGGTGTTCCATATGAAACCGGGTCTCTTTAATCTCAAGAGAGAACAAGAACAAAATGGCCGGTGTTTTCTGCTGCTAATCTCAACTGGCTCACCATTATTCACCAAGAAGAGCAACATTTAATATATACTTCTTTTTCATTTTTTTTAAACCCATGGTTGAATCTGATAAAATATATGCAGAAATGGTGGAAATTAAATGTTTCCAGACATCCTATTAGTCAGTGCTGAAAGTCACATTTCTCCTCATTACAATTTAATTCCAGATTATGCAGTTTCTGAGGAGTGAAAATGGATACACTTACTTTCACAGCTAATTTCAAGGGATCCAGTAAGGAATGTCAAATTCCTAAGCACCCCCTGGAATCCTTCTTTACAGCGGCACTTCTTTTGAGGTAAACGATCAACCTTCCCACCACAGAAAATACTATTTCTACTGTAATGTTCCGCTGTTGGCAATGGTTGAGGGAGGATGGTTGTTTCTAAAAGAAATTAAACTCAGAATGAACAAAAGAGCAAAGTATGGCAGTACTTTTCTAACTCCAAGGCCAGAAGGCAGAGAAAGAATTAAAGTCTTGGGAAGATGCAGATTATCCCAAAGTATAATAATGGATGCATATTGAAGAAATCTGGTTTGGCTCAGTGCTGAAGAATCCTTGGAGTTGTAATGTGTGAGGCACCAGCACTCTTTTAGTAGAGAAAGCTGAAAACCTTGTAAAATTACAACTCTTAGAATTCCACAGCTCTCATCCATAGTGGTTAAAGTGCTGCCAAACTGAAGTAATTATACACAGTAGATGCACTCAAGTACAAATATTCCCCTTTAACTTTCTTAAAGTAACTGCAATGGATTACCTATTCATTAATTTTAAACTGAATTGAGTAATGGCAGTTAAAGTGCAGTCAAACTGTATTAATTCTACAGTGTAGAGACACCCGTAGAATGCTTATATTTGCTGTGCTCACAGTTCCTTAATAATTTTCTCCTTTTCTTTGAATATTTAAATTTTATGTCTATATGCTCAACAAAAGTTTAAAGCTTCTGCATTGCTAGAACTTTGAATGAAATGTGAATGAAAATATAACCTGAAGAGAAAGATTCTTATTTGGAAAGAGTACAGGTTGAGTATCCCATAATCTATAATATTCCAAAATCCAATATTACTCACATGGATGATTCAATGTACATAAACTTTGTTTCATGTACACAATTATATAAAATATGATATATAAAATTATCCTTAATATTTATTTATTTTATTTCATGTCAAAAGCAATGCATAAATAAATAAGTCTTCAAGATAAGTTGATATGATACATAAATGAGTTTTGTGTTTAGACTTGGCTCACATAGCAAAGATATCTTGTATATGTGTATGCAAGTATTCCAATTTAAAAACCCAACATCTGGAACACTTTTGGTCCCAAGCATTTTGGATAAAGGATGCTCAACCTGTAGCGACTAGCGACCTTATGTTGCCTCTCTTATATCTACAGCTCTGAGCCTGGCATAGAAAGCATGTGTCAAATATATTTGTGAAATATGCTGCTACCCTAACTTGACATGACAGCTGACAACATTTGTAATAAGTAACAACATTCCTGCATTCCTAGACAAACCACCTTCTGAAGAAAACAGAATTGAAGGGAACATACCAGATTCATATGAAAACATTGGAAGATACTTCTCTTGCCATACCCCCAAGAATATAAATTAAAATTAGGAAGTGGCCCTTATGTAATTTCCCCCTGGCCTGATGTAAAAAAGCAGAGACAATGTCCATTCTCCCAAAGAAAGGGGACATTCTGGGCCCACACTAACCACCAGCCCATCGTTGGATGTTTGCCCTTCCAGGGGCTGCCCATTTTCTGTCAAAGACAAGCACAGCCAACAAACTGTTTCTACCTTTCTTATCTACCATATCCTGAACTTTATAAATTCTGCCAACTCACTTGTACATGACGTGGTAACAATCGGGCATTCAAATTCCTTGTTCAAATGTGAAGCAAGAGCTGAAAGAAGAGTTGGAGATGGAGATGGTTAATACATCCTCCACACCAGTGTTTCTGCACTTTGGCAACTAAGACAGTGAGTTATTTCCTCCCCATTGACCCCAGTTACTTTTGTGACCAGCAATGCCATTACCTCTCTGCAGCTGGGTTTTGCTATAGGTAAAGGCAAAGTTTCCCCTCAACATTAAGTCTAGTCGAGTGTGACTCTCAGGGTGAGGGTGGGGTGCTCATCTCCATTTCTAAGACACCTCCTAGGTCATGTGGCTGGCATGACTGCATGGAGTACCATTACTTCCCGCCGAAGCAATACCTATTAATCTACTCACATTTGCATGTTTTCAAACTGCTAGGTTGGCAGAAGCTGGGGCTAACAATGGGAGTGTGGTGGAACACCCCAGGGCCCCCATGCATTCAAGTTGATCTGACACGCAGCAGGGAGTTCTACAGTTCCTGGACGCCCCATTGGGCCAGCAAAGTCGGGGAGTGTGGCTACAAGCAGCAGTTCAACTAAAATACACTCATATGCCTTGCCTCTTTCCCCAACCTAACATTGTAACTAATCCCACCAATAAAAGTATCTAAATTTCAACTTTTTCCTCTCCATAGCATTACTATATGTCCTTTAGTGTCTCAAACTAACCCTTTCTGCTAGCTCGGATTTTTCATTTGGCCTCTGTGCCCCGGGAATAATCTCTTTGTTTTAAAGTAATATCTTTAAGAAGGAAATCAGCTGATTGTCAAAATCGCTGGCTCCTGCTTCTCATTGCTCCTGCTGCCATTTCCTGGGCACCAAGAAGGCCTGCAGCTCGGGGGTTTACTTTGTGCTCGTCCCAAGGAACCCCACAAAGGCAGCCGTGCCTGGCCCAGGATGGTTTGGGATCTATAGTTCACCTTAACTCCAAGGACGGATCCCCTCAGTGCTGATCCAATGGACTCTTCCCCCTCCACCTTTCCAAAGACTCTTATGGACTCCTTTTTCATGAACTCTACAAATCCCCAAGGACTCAACTAAACCCTCTCCCTCACTGGGAACTTCATGAGCTCTGTCTAGTTTCATATGAAACTTATCAAGGACTCTTTCCCTTTATCCTGGATACCTTATGAACTTATAAAATAAATGATTTCTTCTGAACTTTGGTGGGTGGAGGGGACTGATCAAGGGTGTATAAGAACCCCATTTCTCCCTAAATGTATTTCCCTGCATGTCCCCCTTCCCATGTAACACCCCATGTATGAAATATCAAAATTAGAAGGAATGCTGCTTCTTTTTCGAAACCCAGCTGGGCAACATGAAGAGAGCTGTTTCCCTTGGCAAATCTTTAAACAAAGGTCATCAGCTTTGAATTGCATGAACAATGAGAATAAGTACTTTTGGGGGACTCAGAGAATTGTCCCTTCCCAGGATTATGACATTCTTGTAGGGATGAGGTGCCCACATTCGGAGTTCGCCCAGTGGGTCGCCTCTGCCCATTGGCAAATCTTGTCCCTTATCACAGAGAAATATGGACCTTCGGAAAGTCTTTTATTTCTGTAGCTTCACCCCTTCCCCTTGGGTGAAACCGAGGGGCAGGGGCGTTTTGGGGGGGTGGAAGGAGGATTTGAATTCTGACAGTTCTGTACTCTTGAAAAAAGCATGTTTTCCAATGTAACTTTATCTCAGCATGGGCGAATGATTGCGGCTAGGCATCCTTTCCAGCTGGAACGAAAATAAACAACTCAGTAGCATTTTCTTCAACTTGGTGAGATCTTTATTTAGGAAAATTCAGGGAAATTGGGATTGGTTGTTTCCTATCTCGACAGGGCTATCTTGGATCCTCTTTGGTGGGTCTAGCTGATCTGTCTTCATGGCAAGACCCCCAAATTCTGTTTGATATCAGGAGCTCACACCATCTGCAGATTTAAACCACCAACCTTCTGATCTGCAAGTACTGCAGCTTAGTGGTTTAACCTACTGCACTACCACGGCCCCTTTGGGCTTTGCTATACATCAACCAATCTGGAATGTTTCCAGTGTCAGGGAGTATGCTTAAATAAACCAGTACAACATTTCAGAAGAGTTGCCATGTGTATTCTGTTAATGCAGGAATTGGTGTAATATTGTGTAACATTGTGTGTAGTGAAATGTAAATTGTGCAATGCATGTACAGTACCTGATTGCATCAGACTGAAATGCAATGTGAATATACTGGCACAGAAGGAGTTAACCAGACAAGCGTCTGCTGAGCTAATGGTCAAGGACATTGAGCGTGTCCCTCAGCTGTTTAGTAGATAAGAGACTGCTCTGCAACATTCAGTGTCATTGTTTCTGTATCTGTGTTGAGAGAGTGGAGAGAGTTGGATGTGCTCTGATCTTGTGTTTGACAGTAAACCTTTGTGTGATTATACTGAAGTATCCAAGTCTGTTTATCTCCAAAATTGCCAAAGCTTCCATGAATCGCCACATTAATATATTCATGGCAACAAATACAACCAAGAGTCATATGACTAGCAGATTTTTAAAAAAATGTATATAGTCAGCTGACCAGATTGAATTTAATATTAGAAATTTCTTTTCTAATTTCTTATATAAAAATAATCTCATTGTACTTAAAAGACAAAGCCATTTTAGTTTGGCGTATCAGTGTATCTTTTATATAAAGAAATCCAAACATTCACATACATTGGTCCTATGAGAGATCCTGGAACCAAGCCCCTGGAAATATTGAGGGCCCATTGTGCAATAGCATTTTTTAAGGTTTTGACCAATTTTTCATTCTCTACGATAGCTGATTTCCCTCACCAACATGCATAGTGCCCTAGAACAATGCTATGTTTGGATATTGTAAAGAATGCAAAATGTCCCCCCAACCCCCCCCCCAAACCCCAACTTGTTGGAATTGAGAAAGAAGCTGTAGTATACTACTGGTAATTGTAACTACTATCTATCTATAATCAACTGTTGGAAAAAAAACCAGAGAGAAATATTGGCTGGTTCATATCGATGGTCATGAATCTATATAAATAAAAATGTAATGTTCATTTGTGGGATTAACATAACCCAAAAACCACTGGACAAATTGACACCAAATTTGGACACAATACACCTATCAGGCCAACGAGTACCATCACTTATAAAAACACCGAAAAACGCAGCAGAAGAGACTTAAAAAGCCAAAAAAAAACCCCATCACCATGCATGCATAAAACCACATATATACCCATATACACACACAAAATACATATACACATACTGGGACACAGCAACACATAGCAAGGGACAGCTAGTTTAAATATAGTTTAGCTGAGTCTGTTGTATGCAGGATTCCAAGATTTATTCTGGCCATGATTTTGATAGACCTACTGATGAGTTTCTCACAAAAACACAAGTAGAGCTTGGTTAGTCTATGTGGATAAAAACAATCCTTGGAGTTTTCCACAGACGATGGTGCATACAGAAATATTCATGTTTGCCTGTGTATTCATGCATGGAATACATGTGTGCATTTCTTCTGCCTCGTTTGCTTGCCTAGACACCTGGGCTACACATATAGCTTCTACTATAAAGTGATAAATATAAATGCAATCCCCAAGTCTTTCCCCATTCTTCATAATGTGAAAATTATTAAAAGGAAGAAAAATGCCTGAACTGGCCATTATCACTTAATTCCATAACGTTTACTGAGCAGTACATTTCAGTCTGTTTTGGCCCTTACTCTTGGACAGTTATACATCAATACACAGTCTATCCCTTCAGACTTATGCATGCTTGCATGGGAAGTTTCCATCCAATTCAAAGAGAAATACTTCTGCTTAAGCATGATTACAACTGCCTTGTTTATCTCACTGAGCTGAAAGGAAGTCTATGTAGTGCAAGAACAACTTCCTTCTTAGGTAATGATCTGCATACTTATTTTTAAAGTAATTTATAACAGGAGGGGGACAGTGTGATCTTCAAAGCTGCTTCTGTGATCTACAGCTTTCCAGATTAATCCAGCTACCATTTTCTTATTTAAAAACATATAGTATACCATATATACTCAACTATAAATTAAGGGCAAGTTTTGGGCTCAAAATTATGGATTTTGATATGACCTACTGTATGTATAAACGAAGAGTCATTCCACGAAGAGGGGAACGACCCATGATACTTCAGAGGGCCAGCCCCCTTGACCACTAATGCCCTTTCCCCCCACCCAGGCATTCAGAAAATTTATAGATTTATGCTTGTATACATATGGTAGAGTGGTTTATTGCCTTTTCTGGAAGTTTCCAAAAGATGTTATTCATTTTAATAGGTTGCACCCCCATTACCCAAGCACCACTTAATGTTTGGAAAATATTTTCCCCTAAGCCAGAAAGGGACTTCTGGACATTACTGGTTGTTCTTGGCATTTTGGAGAGTTAGCCCCAGCCCATGGAGTTTTTCAGGTAATGGACCCTAGTCCCTAGTCCCACCTCACTTGCCCATCCCTTGTTTAATATACTCACCCTCAAATTCACCCTGACTCTTAGTTACTGAATGAGCCTATCTCCAATCTTAAAGGATTTAGGAGATCAAGCCAAAAAGTTGCACTTCTTCAGCATGCTCAAAGTCCATGCATTCTGCATGGGCAGAAAATTGTTCCCCAAAATCACTGTAGTTGCTTATCCCATATTTAATAACCATTAACTAATTATAAACATATAAGGAAAGAAATGGGAGTAATGAAAAACACACTTTCTCTTAAAGAAAACAAGCAGCTATTGTTGAAGACGAGACTACATAGGGAAAAATGTAGACTCAGGACCTCATCACATTCAGTTGCCCAACATGGGTGACAGGGGGGAATTGCCAGACTGTGTGGCAAATCCAGCAGGCAGCATGGGAATCCATCACTCTGCACTCCGCATTGCCTGCAGCAATGCCTTCCCCATCACACAGGGGAAAGCATCGCTGCCCGGTCTCCTCCTGTGCTTGCCCTGTTGAAGGCAAAAAGAACACAAGAAGTGTTCTGTGCTCACATTGATACCTTTCACCAGAATTCAGGGATGGAGCCCCACTGGAAGTAGCTCTACATTGTTCGATGGGATCCAGTGGGCTCTGTCCCCAAACTGTGGTGAAAGTGTTGTATGAAGGGTAAATTTATCCATATGATGAAGTCCTTGGACTCACTCTGAAATAACTGCTGAAATAACTGCTGTCCTCATGACTTTTGACTACTTCTGGTGAGTACTGCAGATTTTATAGAGTTAATTTAATTTCTACTCTCAACCACTTGAGAGCATCTCATGCCTTAGAAGTAGACAATGGCAAACTTCCTCATGCCAAGAAAATCCTATAACAAAGAAGCCACAAACAGGAGTTCACTTGAAGAGACATAATAAGAAATGTTCCACACAACAATCCATAGAAGAGAAAAATAATCCTACCTTTACCTTTTCCATCTGCACAGAACATGACAAGCCCAAGACCTAAGAGAGCCATCAAAAGATAAAACAATTGTTTTAATATTGCTGGGGCAGCATAGGCTGGAAATTAATCAGAAACACACACACACACAAATCAGTGAATCTTTCTTTATCAAAATATATGTTTTAATCTTCCAAATATTAGAGAAATTATTTCATCTAGCATAGTTTGTCCATTTGATCAGGAACTGAGATCTGCTACTGTTTTCCTTTATTTATCATTTATTCGTTATATTTGTAATCCTAATTACAAAATTACTAGTATTTGACACTTTCATTGAAAACAAGTTGTTTCTTAGGTTCTGGCTAGACAGTTTTTAAAGAAGCCTGTTGCATCACAGTGAGTTTTATATAGACTGAAAACTCCAATATAATCACTTACAATGTGTTTAATTTGTACACAGAACCTCCTCTCCACATGTTATCTTAGAAATTAGAGGAAACAGTTTGAAAAATACCTTGCACTCTACACTTCCTCCCCTGTCCCTGCTGTTTCTCTGAGGGTCTGAAAAAAGTAACTTGGAGCCTGCATCACTTTTTGAATCAGAATGATGAACCAGGTGAGAGCATCTGTTTGTCTGCTCTAAACTATAGTGTTGACAAAACTTCTCTTTTGCATAAAATACAAGGACTTGTTCTATTAGGAAATATATTTTAATGATAAAGTGATTCTGCTACATAATCTTCGGTAACAGAATTTAAAGCAATTTTAGGAACTAAATTATTGCTAGCTACTATAACATTTTACAAACTAAGTTTCTTGTGGATTGCTTACATTTCTTTACCTAAATAGTATGTTGGAAACTGGATCAGGATTTGTACTCATTTAACTCTGTTTAATATATTCTAACAACTTCTCCTGGGTCTCTGGCAGGAAAGCCTTTCTCATCACTTGATCATTTTAAGTGGAAATATATAGCTGAGCCTGGAAACATTTGTATGTAATGCCTTGATAATATATTAGAAATTTCTTACTCACCCAGAATAAGGCAGCTGAATACATTCCTCATGGTCCTGTTTGCACTGAGCCAAGGAATGTTTTACTTTACACTGATGATCGAGAGTGAATGCATAAGGGAACTACAAAGTGCTAACAGCAGCTTCTTTGAATATGTCATTTTCCTGCACTTCACTTCCTACAATCAGAAGGAGGGGGGTTAATATTCATCAGAAGAATGCAATGCTCCTGTGATGAATATTAATCCAGTATATAGCCTTATAACTCTACTTGTGAGTATATGGCATACACATACTAAGTCAGACAAACTTGTCTGCCTTGACTCAGTACAGGCAGTCAGCGATTTAGAAACATCTGACATACAAACAACTCATAGTTAAGAACAGGAGTGAGCAGGCATGTAGCCGGGGGGGGGACTTAGGGGGCTTCAGCCCCCCCCCCAATTCTCAGGGTGGTCCGCGAGAAGGCCTTACTGGTACATTATTTAAACTGTTATGTTTATTCATATCATGATCTGATCACCATGCTCATTATTTCCCACATTCATGGGGTTATTGGGATAACAATACAAAAGGTTTGCTAGGGTAGACCCTCTTCCACCCAGTCTCAGCCCCCCCTCCCCGAACCAAACTCAGCCCCCCCTCCCCCCGAATCAAAATCCTGGCTATGACCCTGGGAGTGAGATAACAGAAATGAAAGGCACCTCCCCCTTGGAAGAGAAATTTACTCCTGAAAGAGTTATCATGGGGCAAAGGTGTATCCACTGAAGTTTTATCATCAATCTTTGTTTCCATAACAAGCCAATTTGTTCAAAATCCAATGATCACAGGGACAGAAAGTGAGGGGCACAGACTACAAAAGAAACACCACACGGATATTAACCCTTCCCTACGCTATCCAAAGCTTGGACATGGATATGGATATGGCTGAGGTTACAGTTTTAGAAGTACGTCTTCCAACTTGTAAATAAATTCAACTTAACATGAAATTCACAGAACCTATTTGTTTGTAACTTGGAGAGTGCTTGTACTGTATATGTATGTCATATACCCAACTTACATGCAATAGTTATAATCCAGCACTGTTATCTAAGAGGCTACCCAAAAGGGCTGAATTCCTAACATCTTACATGTAAGTATATACTGGATCCCAAATCAGCAGCATAGTGGACTCTTGGTATCCACTAGGATTTGGTTCTGTGGATGGCGAAGTCTCATTATGTGCCATGGAGTAGTAAAAGGGGCGGGGGTCAAGGTTGGCTTTATGGATTCAATACATATATAATTAGAATCCAAAACTGGTGATTTAGGAGTGTCAACTATACTTCCCTCACCCCCAATTTTGAGGGGCTTTCTTCTTTTTCATTTTTTTGTCTTTTCACTTGTTATATGCAATGATAAACACTTCAATGGCCCCTAGTGGCCAAAATGACACAACATAAAATAGGCTGAAGCTGAAGGAATTTTTGTTATGTGCCTCCAAGTCAACTTCAATTTATGGCAACCCAATCATAAGGATTTTGTGAGAAGATTTTTCAGAGGTGGTCTGCCATTCTTCTTTGCCTAAGAAAGTGTGATTACCCCAAGATCACACCATAGGTTTCCATGGCTGAGTGGAACTCTTGCTTCTGCAAGTCTTTCTCCCTTAAACCAATATACCACATTGGCTCAAGTGCAGGAAGATGTAGAAATAAAAATGGCTTTATCATTAGTATCCATCTTATAAAGAAAGCACATGGCTTGACTGTATAGCCCAGATAATAATACAGATCGCCTCTCTAAAAGTGTGTATGCCTTCAAGTCACCTGTTGACTAATCACAAACCAACTAATTTCATAGGATTTTCTTAGGCATGTAGGCATTTACTTTGGGATGTTTTTGCCAGTTTCTTTCTCTGAAATATAACCTACAAGCCCTGGTAGTCTCCCATCCAAGTGCTTACCAGGGCTAACTATGCTTAGATTTATTTATTTCATGGCAAAAGCATTGCATAAATAAATAAGTATAAAACAAAGTGAGCACAAGCTGTTAAATAATTTTAGACCTAAAACGGGCAACAGTGACCGCATTGTCTGTAGCTTTAGACAATTATTCCTCTGGGTTGTTGTAGGTTTTTTGGGCTGCATGGCCATGTTCTAGTAGCATTCTCTCCTGCATTTCTGGCAGGCATCCTCAGAGGTTGTGAGGTCTGTTGGAAACTAGGAAAATTGGGTTTATATATCTGCAGAAAGTCCAGGGTGGGAGAAAGAACTCTTGTCTGCTGGAGCTAGGTGTGAATGTTTCAATTCAGTTCTTCCTCAGTGCATGAGGCAGGGCATTGTGTGCAAGTATACAAATGCTCTGTTGTTTCTAGATCTAGATCAAATGGGAGTATACATTATACTCCCATGTTTTGCTTGCATTCCAAAAGCTGAACGTTCTTCATTTCAATAGGGTTTGCTATTATCGACAATTTTGTGTGTTCACACGAAATCTGGGAATGTATCATCTGTAGATATGGGCTTCATACTGTTTTGCTGTTATTTGTCCATGATCACTCTGCTCTCTTAGATCCACATCTACACTGCCATATAACACAGTTTTAGAATGCAGTTTAACTGCATTGAATTACCTATATGTTAGTGTAGACTCATATAATCCTGTTAAACTGTATTCTGAAACTGCATTATATGGCAGTGTAGATGGGGCCTTAGAGTATTAGGACCTTATCCCATGCAAGTTTCCACCCCATTTTCTCTCTGTTTTTGCACGTTGGCCCACGGAGGCCCACGATACACAGTCACTTTCGTTGGCCGCCCTTAGGAATCTATATTGCCAGCTTTCTAAAATGGAGAGAAGACTACATTTTCAGGATTCTCGTCTTACCCATGGGGTGTTCTTGAGGTGTCCTTGGGCTCTTACTGCACCAGGTGAAATGCTGTACTCTGCAAAACTCTGCTCTGGTGCTCCAGAGTACAGATACACCACTGGAAAGCTGTTCCACTGTCTGGATGTTTGGCTGATCAATAAGCGCATTGATACTGGAGTTCCTCTTGAGTGCTGCTGTTGCTGCTGTCTTTCTGGCCAAAAGCAGCTCCTTGGCAGACCCTTGCTGGTGTTGTTGCTTCTGGTAAAATCACAATGGAGCACTCAAAAATATGATCACAAGAAGCAACATTGGCAGAAATACTCCATGGGGTGCTGTTTCTGGCTTGGAAACGCAGAGTCATATTTGGACACTGCTTCACCCAGGATCTAGTCAATCCAGCTACACACAAGTAAAAAATACAGTGGGTCACACCCGTGGTTCTTCTTGCAACAGGATAATGGCAGGAAGCAGGATTGCTGTAGAACCAACCACACATTATTTGGGCTGCTTGCAGTGGATTCCCAGTGAATATGTTTATTTGGCCTGTGCAGACATGGGGTTAGTTCAACACTCAGGTCATTAAACCATACTTGGAACTGTAGCAATCCAGTACACAACCTTGGAAAGTACATGGATCTTTCTGAAAGGCCTGTGTCTAATGGGGTATTGGGCCTGTGGGGACTCATTCCCAGGACTACCCGGGGTGAGTCCCCATAGCCATATTGCTTCTTTGGGCTTCCCTCCCCTCTCAGCCCCCTATTTCCTCCCCCAAAACTTACCCCACAGGATTGCCAGGCACAGAGTGCCTCTCTAGAGTGCTGTGGAATCACTTCAGAATGACCCTGGATGAGAGGGAGTGGGGAGCAGGAAAATTCCTCCTCCTCCCCCCCTCTCCTCCAGCGTCATTCTGAAGTGACTCCACAGGTCTCTGGAGAAACACTCTTTGCCTGGCAAGCCTGTGGGGTATGTTTTGGGGAAGGGAATGGGAGCTGAAGGGTAGCTGGATGCCCTCCTGGGACAACAATTGGACAGCATGTAGCCACACCTGCAGGAAAATCCCAATGTTGTGGGAGAAGGTGAGGACTGCAACATGTGCAAAATGGGTTAGTTTAACCCATTTTTTGCTCACATTTTAGGTGTGTCTGGAAGTGCCCCAAGAAAGATCTGTCACCAAAAATAGCCAGTTTCTCTCTTCTTCTCCTCCTGTCTGTGTCTTCAATTTGCTTCAGTTGCTCTGAATTCAGCAAGAGAAGGGAGGACATGAGTCAGTAAGACCCTTCCTGAGAGTTCAGGCAAAAGTAAACTTTTGAAGTCCTGTCTAGATTGTGTGCTCTTCTTCATTAACAACTTTTGTCATCTCAATCACTCTTTGATTTGCTTGGATGGCATGGAATTAGGAAATTATGTCCCCTTTTTACATTTCTTTGTTTGAAGGTGTTAAATGTTTTTATTTTCCAAGGCAACACCAGTTTAAAGATAATGAACCGTCATAATGTTTCTAGCTAGACCATTGTCCTTGCCACAGTGTGATTAGATATAAACACACACAAACTGTCACCAGTCTGCCCCTGGAATTTGCAATGGGAAGAAAGCTTTCAGTGCTTAATAATTGTAATTACCTTATTCACTTATAGGTGGGTCCAGGTGCTATCTTCCATTGGTAACCCTTCCTATATTTTTCCACTATGTCTTTGATCTTTTCTCTTGCAAATCTGTTTAGAAGTAAAGATAGAAAAGTTGTAAAGGGCATTTAGACTGATACTCCTTAGAATGATGAGTGTAGCACTGAGGTGGGATACTGTATACACCTTCCATCACCACCCCCTCCCCACTCTCTAACCCTTCCTTTAAAAGGGGGTTTCAGCTGATATTTCATGTCAAAAATATACCATCAAAACATCCAAGCTGTCAGAAAAACATGAAGATTTGCATCCCCTTGCCCTCTAACAGACCCAGATCTAGGGGGAAAAGCCTTTTGAGACCCACAAAAAACAATTGTAAATAAGTCTACGTATTTCACTTCTGGTCACACTGAGAGTGATGCTGTGGTCTGAGGGGAAGTCAGAGCCTAGATACACTCTCAGGGATTCTTGGGACACAAAGCTTTTGTTTTTTGTTAAAATAGTATGACTTTTATGGTGACTGGACCACAGCTATCTCCCTGGGGAAAGACAAGTAACTTAAAGGGAGACCTGTGACTCTTACCATATCAACTTCTTCATCTGTGTGGTACTTAAAATCATCTTTGCTTGATTAAAAGAATCAGGGGGACTTCAAATATTAATGTCATGATTTTTGCACCTTCTGGTTGACAATATACAAGTATCACCAGTGTTCCACCAGTAGATAAAGCAAATATCTGATTAAATAGAGCAAAGGTCAAAACATATCAAAGATTAAATAAGTCCAGCTTTCATTCTATCACTTTTTTTGCTACTTCTCAACATTATATGAGTATCCCATAACATACCCAGTTGTGCCATCTTACATTCTTGACTGGATTCACCACTTTGGAGGCGCGTAAACTATCCTGTATGCATTCCAAAAGCCTATGGTAGTTCTGAAGGGTCGCCTGAGGTGCAGCCAACAGCTGAGTCCAGCAAAGATTCACCTTGGAAAAAGAAACAGACTCTCCTTCCCAGTTTGAAGGAGCAAATATGAGGATTGTGATTAAGTGGACCATGTCCAGCAATTTGATGTGTGAGACATCCCGCTCCCTGCCTCCCCCACTTGATTTTCAAAGTCTTCCTCCAGGCTGAGGCTGAAGCCACCATCACTACTGTCACCTGGAAAGCAGGTCAACAAACCCAGGGCAGAAAGACTGTGTGGGCCTCTCCAGTTTAGTCCACATCTCTCTTAGTCCACTTGCCTATTTGCCACTACAATTAGCCTACCACATTTCTCTTCGCCAGTTCCTTGTTATTAATAATCTGTCTGTGAAATGCTGTTGAGTTGACTGTCAATATGTTCTTATTTGCTAAGTTTGATTGGCAATCTTTTCTTTCAGTGTAGCTGTCTTTTCTGTGTGGTATTGGTGGACCATGTACAGTACACATATGATAGTAGAGAGGCAAAGTGTCAAGGAGTCCCATGATATTTTCCCCAGAAGGTAGCTGGCACTTGAGGTTCAAACTTACTGCAACAAGCAGCAATAAGATTGGATCCTCAACTGCAACTCAAAGCAGCAAGCCAGTTTAGGGAATGGTGAAAGACTTACTGTGTGCACACAGAGCTTTGTTCTCCATGAGAGAAGAAAGGTAAAGAGAAATAAGTAGGGAGCTGCTGCCTCCAGCATGAATTGCCTGAAGCAATTGCTTCAATCTGCCTAATGATACGTGGGAGCTTAGACTTTACTGTAATATACACTTACATCTTGGTTCTGTGTCAATGAGTGAAACACCTGTAGTTGAGGGTAAAGGTAAAGGTTTCCCCTGACATTAAGTGTAGTTGTGTCCAACTCTGGGGGGTGGTGCTCATCTCCATTTCTAAACCAAAGAGCTGGCATTGTCCGTATACACCTCCAAGATCATGTGGCCAGCATGACTGCATGGAGCACCGTTACCTTCCTACAGAAGTGGTACCTATTGACCTACTCACACTTGCATGTTTTCAAATGGTTGGCAGAAGCTGGGCTTAACAGCAGGAGCTCACCCCGCTCCCCAAATTCGAACCACCAACCTTTTGGTCAGCAAGTTCAGCAGCTCAGTGGTTTAACCCACTGTGCCACCAGGGGGACCTATTGATGAGAGTAGGGATGAGAATAATAAATACTTCCTGCTGCTATACCTTTGGATTTGGAGACAAGGCTGGTTTTGTTTTTGTTTTTTGTTCTCACTGACATTTTTTAAAGCTTTAGACACACATTCTAAGAATAATTCTCCCAATTCCCTAGAATAATTAGTGTGACAAACTGGACCATAAATTTTGTCTGCATGTAGCATGCATGTGCAGTGTTTTTATGGCTGATGGTGGGATTTGATCAAGCCTTGTCCACTCCTATAAGTCTATAATCAGCAGAGCCGCTTAAAATTCAGGATCCCAAAATAGTAAAGGCAACCCGTGCCTTCAAATATATTCATTCAGCTTTCAGTGTTAGTTTGACCTTTGCATATTTGCTTTCACTCAAAACTTGGCAGCTAGTCAGGAGTGGATTTGGGGGCTTTTAAAAAAGAAACTTAAAAAATGATTGGTTATGCATTCTTTTCAAAATAATTGGACAGAATTAAATTGTTTGAATGACTAGAAGCCATAAAACAGTGTTACATGCTTATTAAGGAACCTGAATTATAGAAGGCTATTAATATTTTTAATCTTTTTTGCAAACTCGACTAGGCTGCAAAGTTGTAAAAATTGAGGAAATCTATCAACTGGTCCTGCTAACATATGACATGTAATCCCTGGATATACATCCTTATCTAATTGACCTTCTCATGGTTGGCATAGCAACTGGGAGGAGGAAAAAAATCTGGATTCTCTGAGAACTGGGGAAAATGCTATCGTGTAAGAAAGAAGAGGAGGTTTTCTGGTTAGAGTCAGCAACCCAATATTGAAGATGCAAACCACAGTTACGGCACTGTTCTCTCTTTCATAGGAAAAAGACTTGTGAACCACAGCTATCTACATATTTTCTAAAAAATTTGATAGCAGAACGGGCTATGTTTCATGCTTCAGCCTCCTACTGTTTTCCAGGCTCACATTTCAGGACTAGAGGTATGTTTGCTCACATTTCAGGATAGAGGAATCCATACTTCTGCTCCCTCTTTTTAAACTCTTCTCAGTAGTCGGTTCATATGGCCAATGGGGATGTAAGTAACCACTTAAAAATCCATCATGACTGGGTTGACTTTCAGCTGCGATTGAGTGCTATGCAGGTTTTTGCACCGTATTGCAAGAATCTGGTCATTTAAAAAGGACATTCAGCAGTTTAAGGACTTCTACTCTCTATTAGCAGGCAAAAATTGTCATTGTCAGAATTGTCAGGGAATTTGCATGCATGCCAATGGTTATAGGGAAACGGGTTCTGTGTAAAAATGGACTGTGTTAAAGTATCTTGAAGTGATAAGTGTCATTGAATGTTCTTGACCAAAGAGAGAAGGCAAAGAAGGGGGGGGGGAGAGAGAGAGCAGAAGTGTGGGAAACTCTTCAAAGAGGAGCAAAATACTCATTGTTCTGAGACGTTCTCCCCTCCCTAATAAGTAGTCTTCCTCCTGCTTCTAAGGCTACATTTGCTCATTGTAGAGGACTGATTCCTTGCAACGTCTGTGGTGTGTGTTTCTTTTACTTTGCTGAATATTTTGCTTCTAATAAGGAAGTAGAAATAGCTCCTGCATAGTATTATTGTGAATGGTTCATGAGTAAATTACCTACATCTATGTTTGGTTGGCTTTCTTACAAAAACTACTTATGCTGTTTGACCAGATGTAAAGAGAGAAAGAGACACAGTTCCTGTAAGAAATGAAGGGGGGAATGAAACGAAACGTAATATAACAAACATTGGAATTATCAACCCTGAGGGAGGGAATTGCAAAGGAAGGGAGAAGGTCCAGAAATAAGTAACAGAACAATTTCGTACATGTCTAAATAGAAGTAAAGTCCCATTCAATACAACAGGACTTACTCCCACAGAAAAGAGTCTAGACAATGTTCACTTTATTGGATTGTTGCCTGAAGATTTAAAACCAAGAGAGTTTGGAAAACAATAGGCAAGAGAAGAGACAAAAGCAGGACCAGAAAACCATGAAGAATGGAGCTGGGGGAAAAAGCTAGGCATTAGGTAAACTGAGGTAGGAACACTTATAGAAAGACTGGGGAAGAATGTTTTCCAAGACTGAGATACAAGAGAAATCTTAGAGGTTCTTCCTTCATTAATCACTGTAGTAATAATAATATTTTTCAAATAAAAAAGGTTATTGCTTGCTTGCTTGCTTTTTTTCTTTTTTAAATTACTAAACAACTATACATAACCACAATTACCATGCCTTTTGTCCTTTTTCCTTGCTTGCTTGCTTGCTTTCATATGCAAACATAGTCAGATGCTTTCTTGACAGAATTGGCTACTTTCAGTTTTGACTCAAATCAAATGCTGCCAGTTCTGCTCTGTTAATTTGACTCACATTGTATTTCTATACATAGCTATGCAGCGGCAAGCACCACTGAGTTCAGTTGGGTTTACTTCCTGATTAGTATGCTGACATGATCTGGCTTTATGTACAATTCTTCTTTCTACTTTATTAGACAAAGTCACATATGTGTGTGCATTTACAAGGTACATATAATGTGAGATTCCTAATGGCAAAAACAGTGAAGACGGCTTGCTTGCTTTTTAAAAATCAGGATAGGCAGAGATACTGGTGATTCTGCAGAATAATCACTTGAGGTTCAAATGGAGTAAGAAATCCATTTGAAAAGGTAATGAAGCAGCATTTGTGTACCACAATAATTTAAAGGAGACAATGTCATGTTGCTTAGGTAACTGTTGCAAATTAGAAGCCATCTCATAGAGTCCAGTTGGTGATACAAGACAAAGGTGGAACCAGAATGTGTTGGGTTGATTCCAGTTTTGTCCTGCTTTAAGTAGATTTTGACCATATATTTGTTAGTAAAAACTAACTTCTCTGTCAGTTTTCAGCATTTTTCTTTGAAATGTGGCTAAATCCAGCTCTTGCCCACTGACTCATTCTTCTTTGTTTGTTATACCTTCATTGCAAGTTTTAACACCTGTCACTTTTAAAACCTCAACAGTTCAGTTTTCAAGATACATATTATGAATGGTGAGGTAATTGTTAATTTCACAAAGCAAACGAAAAGAAAAAGGTCAATTATGTGACAATTATAGAGCTGAATCAAACAGTTTTGCAACTGGATGTCTTCTTACAGGCATCTGGCTGCGTCATGATTATTAAGTGACTCATAATGAATCATGTAAGGATATTTAAGTAGTTATTATAATTACCCACAAACTGTTTTTCCCCTCCCCATTCCTATTTCTGAATCTCACATTTTCTTTCCAGTGACAGTGAAAACATTAATGGTTATCCTTCTAACGTTAGAATTCAGACTTGGAATTTGTGGTGAAATTACCCATTTTTACAAGTATAATAATTTTATGCCATGTACACTTATATTTAAATAAGATTCAGCTCTGAAACCTGAGAAGTAACAATGACATAAATGCTTCTGACCATATGCAGCATGCCTCCCCACTTACTATGGAGGCATCTCCCAGCTGTTGGGAGTTCAGCAGGAAACATAGGAAGAAATATTTTATTAAAGGGGAACTTCACTAGTTTGCTGAGTTTGCAGCTATCAGCTCTTTTTTGGCACAATAGTAACTCCTTTCTCATCTTCCTGTTAGTCCACCAGGGACTTACAGCAATTAAAGGAAAGCTCAACCCTGGAAGTGCTATTTGCAGGAAATCAGCCATAACCCTATTTACATGCTGATGGCACTCAAAATGTAGCTCTAGGATTAAGGGAAATGGCTTCCAGAAAATAAGATTTTGAAAGAAAGTAAATAGTTATTTTACACTTTCATATTTGAAAACAAAGTTTAAAAAAACAGATTTAAAAAGCAATAGCACAAAATTTAGATAGTACAGAATTTGATTACAAAGAGACAGGAGATCAAAAAGGAGAGATAAGAAATAACCTGTTTATTGGAAAAGCCACGAGAAATCAGATAGCAAAAACAATAGTCTGAAAACCGAAAATGTTTTTTTTAAAAAAAAAATGGAGAGGGAGATAGACAGTGTAGATGTGGATGATATATCAGTTGCTAAAGTCAGCCTGAGTCCCTCAGCTCAAGACGTCTAACTTCTGTGACTGCTTAATATTTTTTTGGCTTGTTTTGGAGAATAATTTTCATTTGCGCTGTTGAGGGAGTCCATGCTCACACGCCTTGTAACCACACTGCTGAGTATTCTCTCTACCTCCCTAGGCAATATATGTCTCTCTTCGTTCTCTGTCTCCCTGTGGTAGAAATAGTTAAAGTTGGAGACAATGACTGGCACAGGGAGTGCAATGGTGAGCACCCCTGCGATAGCACATAGAGTCCCCACTATCTTTCCCCCAAGAGTGGTAGGACACATGTCTCCATAGCCAACAGTCGTCATGGTGACCACAGCCCACCAGAAGCCATCAGGGATGCTGGAGAAATGTGACTGTGGTTCATCCACCTCCGCAAAATAGATGGCACTAGAAAATAGTATGACCCCTATAAAGAGGAAAAAGATAAGCAAGCCCAGTTCCCTCATGCTGGCCTTGAGGGTCTGTCCCAAAATCTGTAGCCCCTTTGAGTGCCGGGAAAGCTTGAAGATACGGAAGACTCTGACCAGACGGATAATCCTGAGGATGGCCAAGGACATGTTCTGTTGGCCATTTAGCTCACTGTGCTGAATCAGCTCAGTGGTCAGGGTCACAAAATAAGGAATGATGGATACAATATCTATGATGTTCATAATATTCTTGAAGAATTCAGCTTTGCTGGGGCAAACAATGAATCTCACAAATAACTCAAAAGAGAACCAGATGATGCAAGCAGTTTCTATCACAAAGAAAGGGTCTGTAAATGTACTAGATATCACAGCAACTTCAGTTAGATTGTTGGCTTCGACTTTCATGTCACGGATCTCCCTCTCATCTCTGAACTCAGGTAAGGTCTCCACACAGAAAATAATTATAGAGATGACAATAACCAGGACAGATACCAGAGCCACACCTCTGGCTGCATTGGAGCTTTCAGGGTACTCAAATAGCAGCCAGAACTGCCTGTGGAACTCATTAGTTGGCAAAAGAGTAACAGGATCCTTAATAAAACCTTCATCTTCTCTGAACTGGTCCATTGCGTCCTCACCCAGCTCATAGAAAGTGATCTCGTCAGCAAAGACATCTATAGGGACATTGGCTGGGCGTCGAATTTTCCCTCCTGACTGGTAGTAATACAGTATCCCATCAAAGCTGGGCCTGTTCCTGTCAAAGAAGTACTCGTTCCTCATGGAATCAAAGTAATGTATCCTCTTCTCAGGGTCTCCGAGCAAAGTCTCTGGAAACTGACTGAGAGTCCTGAGTTGTGTCTCAAACCTCAGCCCAGCAATGTTGATGATGACTCTCTGGTCGCCCTCATCCATGCCCACATTCTCTGTCCCCAGGTGGTCACAGAATTCTGCAGACAGTTTGGAGAATATGGTCTCATTGTTGGTGTTCTCATTGTTGATGAGGATTCTCCAGTTGGACAGAAGGCTATCACAGCTGGGATGCCCTTTGTGCGATTGGTCAGCAGCATGGAGGTCGTTTGAAAAACAGGGCTCTTCTGCTACCTCATTCGTGTTGTCAAAATTCACTAGCGCCACCTCCATATCCTTCCAAGCGGACACGTCCATCATATGGGGGTAATCAGATTAGTGGCATAAATCCCCAGGTTAGATACCAGCAGTTTGTGTCTTCCCCACGCTATGATGATCTGCAAGTGAACAGACAGAGACACAGAGAGGATTTATATCTATACATTGCTTGCTTGCAAAGAATAACATAAATCTGAGTCCAGAATAACTCTGCTTTAAACAAATTAATTGTTTTTAAGGCCATTTTTTAGCACCACAGCTATGATCCCTCCACAAAAAGAGCGTGGTAGCTTTTTTTTTTTTTTTTGCATGCACTCATAATTAGAGCAGCAATAGCAGCACATTTTACATTTCTCAAGGTGACAGGATTTTAATGGGGGCAGTGCCTTGGACTGTTCCTAGGAATGGGTTGCCTCTGCTCTTTTCTCTGGCATGGTGAAAGTGGTAAATGGTAATTTGTAACATTTTTAGTTTTTGCTTCAGTAATAGTGGATAAGAGGAAATGGTGGCCCAAATGTATTCAAAGCTCTCTCTCTGTGTGTGTATGCGTGTGTACAGTATGTGTGTGTGCGTGCATGTATTTTGTCCTTTTTGGCTCTGTTTAGAGTTCCAAAGGATTCGGGCAAATCTTGCAAGAAGCCCTTTAAGGTGGCCACAAGTGACTAGTTAATTAAGTTTTTAAGAAACCCTTACGTTGTTTATTCCAGGAACCATTTTTTAAATCCACAATGTCTGCTTCTGTACTTGCAGGAAGCACATGTGACCGGGTTGTTCACCACAAGCAGAAGTTACAGCTTTGCATATTTCCCCATGACAAATTCTGAGAAGAAAGAAGGATTTTAGAGGTTTTTCTTATTGTGGAGTCAGACACATTTGTTTGGAGATTGTGTTTTGGGTTGGTATTTTGGCATATGCACATTGCTGTCACTGCAAACTCAAGAAAAAGAGTCTGTTAGAAATTCATATTATGGTGGGCACTGGACTGCAATCTCAATGTACACTTAATTTTTCAACCAAAATAATTTAAGAAAAGCACACAAAGGTTTAATGCAAAAATGCAAAACAGCATTTAAGTTTACAATACTAGCGACTGCCTGTGAAGCTATTATTTTAATAGTTTGTAAATAAACTGAGGGAAAGTTTCATGCATAAAATGAAATCTAACACATCTGAGAAATGAAGTAATACAAGTATGCATGAAGTATATCTATATTACTAAATTGTAAACATTAGATGCCACTTGAACAATCATTGCTTAGATATGTGATAAGACTAAATGTTATGGAATCCTGGGATTTGTGGTGTGGTAAGGTGCTAGCACCTTTTGTCAGAGAAGGCAAAAGACCTTGTAAAACTGCAGCTTCCAGGATTTCATAGTATTGAGCTATGGCACTTAAAGTGGTGTCAAACATCACTAGTTCTACAGTATAGATGCACACAGAGACTTCCAAATATTTCACCCAACTGCAAAACTTAGGCTTCTGTAGATGCAGCATGACAATAGAAGTAATACCCAAATTGCAACAAATATGTAGTCCCTGAACATTTGCAGATTGATCATCCACAGATGTGATTTTTTACGTCTTGCTATATTTGTCACTGCCTCTGTTGTTGTGTTCTATGCATGTCTTATGTGTTCTCTCTAGTCATTGCAAAACCTTCCACCACAATTCTTTAGTCAACATCTGAAAGCTGACCATAGAACCATGCTGGAGGACTTAGCAATGTCAAGAGAAGTGTTTTCTGTATGCATTTTTAGATCCTCTGGTTTGATTCCATGGTCAATTATTCATGATTTTCAACTTTTGTTGGAATCCCACAGCCCTAATCCCTACAAAAAGATAATGGAATACTGTATCGTTAGAGATCTGGCATTGGGCATATAGCTACAATATCATACGTACACTTTGTCTCCCAATTTGAATTACAAAACCTATCTTAAAATTCAGATGGTCACACTGAGGGATGAAACATCCAACCCATTCTATCAGTGAAATGCAATGGAACAAGCTGAAGCCCCTATTACAGTGGTTCTCAACCTGAGGTCCCCAGTTGTTTTTGGCCTTCAACTCCCAGAATTCCTAACAGCTGGTATTCTGGCTGGTATTTCTGGGATTTGTAGACCAAAAATATCTGGGGACCCTAGGTTGAGAACCACTGCCCTATCACATCATCCTTCAGCACACCTCTAGCCAATACCACATAATTCTGCCCCTGGCCCTAGCCATTTCTGGTTGCAGCATCAGTGCCACAAACACAAATGTGAACACCAAAAAGTTACCAGGTTGTAAACCTAGCTGCCCAATAAGATACAAGCCTTAGTGTTGTCGAGCCATGGCACCTCCCTCCTCCAAGGTTTTATGAACAAAATGAATATAAAAATATATTGTTATTTTCTTCATTTTTGAAAACGCTTTCTGTGGTTTCTAAGTTTTGAAATATAGCAGCCGCTGGAACTTCCAGTAGGACCTAGCAGCAGCTGTACCCATTACTCTATCAAATCTATACCCTTTAAAAATAAATGTATAAAAATGATACTTTTGTGTACTGTATCAATTCATAAACGTATACACTTGTATCAAATGTATCCTGAAGGCATTAGCTGTCCCTGTACACCCTATTTGCATAAGAGCCTGGGAGCTGACATTGCTATATAATTAACAAAAGTATTTCTAGCCATTTCCCAAGCCAGATAAAATCAAACCCTTTGTGTGTATATGTGAGGCAGGTGATCCTTTTTGTCACCAAGAGGAACTTAGGTTGTTTTCCTTTTTAAACAAGACTGGAGGCTTGTCATTCTCATGGAAAAGAAGGCTAAACAAATGTGGACACAACCTTCTGAATAGTCAGCCAAGCTATTTCCTCAGATGAATAGATATTCTAGACCAGCATTTCTCAACCTGGGAGTCAGGACCCCTGTGGGTGGGGTGGCAAGGGGGTGTCAGAGGGGTCACCAAAGACCATCAGAAATCACAGTATTTCCTGTTGGTCATGGGGGTTCTGTGTGGGAAGTTTGGCCCAATTCTGTTGTTGTTGGGGTTCAGAATGCTCCTTGATTGTAGGTGAACTATAAATTTCAGCAACTACAACTCCCAAATGACAAAATCAATCCCCCGCACAACCCCACCAGTATGTCAAGGTCTATTTTTCCCCAAACTCCATATGTATTCATATTTGGAGTATTCATACTGAGTTTGGTCCAGATCCATCATTGTTTGAGTCCACAGTGTTCTCTGGATGTAGGTAAACTACAACTTCAAAACTCAAGGTCAATGCCCACCAGACCCTTCCAGTATTTTCTGCTGGTCATTGGAGTTCTGTGTGCCAAGTTTGATTCAATTCCATCATTGGTGGAGTTCAGAATGCTCCTTGATTGTAGGTGAACTATAAATTCCAGCAACTACAACTCCCAAATGACAAAATCAATCACCCCGCCCAACCCCACCAGTATTCAAATTTGGGCATATTGAGCATTTGTGCCAAATTTGGTCCAGTGAGTGAAAATACATCTTGCACTTCAGATATTTACATTATGATTCATAACAGTAGCAACAAAAATAATGTTATGTTTGGGGTCACCACAACATGAAGAACTGTATTAAGGGGTTGAGGCTTTATTTAGATCTGAGCTGTACAGGACTTTGTAGGCCATAACCAGCAATTCGAATTATTATTGGAAACAAACTGGGAAAAATGGAACAGATGGGACAAGGGGGTTATATGTTGCTTGTAGCCAATGCCAGTTAACAAGCTGCTTTTCAACTGACTAGGAGCACCTCTGTCTTATCTGGATTCAGTGTCATCTTATTTGTCATCATCCAGTCGGTTACTGATACCAGACATTGGTTTAGAACCAGGACAGCTTCCTTAGATTGAGATTGAAATGACTAATAGAGCCAGGTATCATATACATAATGATGGCATACTCTTCTGGGTTTGTCCCTTTAGGAAGAAATGAATCAGCTATAAAATAAATGTACAGTTCCAGACCTACAATGTGGCCAAGACAGATATCATGATTGATAGTGTCAAAAGCCACCGAGAGGGACGCTTTAATGGATAGTATCCAATAAGGTGAGCAAGATTTAGATAAGCCATCTTATCTAAATCTTGCTGGAAATGGATTTAGATAAGCCATCTTGTTAAGAAAATATCTGGAGCAGGAGGGCCACCACATGCTCAAGTACCTTGCCTAGACCTGGAATGATGGGAAGTGGCCACTAGCTGCCCAATAGAGTAGGGAAGGCTTTTTCAGCTATGGTGTCACAACTGCCTCCTTTTAGCATGCTGGAACTCTGCCTTATTTTAGTGAGGTATTGGTTACTCCATGACTTACTTAACCAGAGTCCCTTTGGCATTTTTAATGTGGCTAGTTCTCACCTCTCCAAGACCTAGTTTTTACTCTGTATCTGCAACTGTATTCCATTTGATACCATGTGAAGGAGGCAAGCAATTGGTCATGACAACATATATGCCAATTGATAGTGGAAACAGGCACAAATGCAGTGTAGGATCTCAAAACTATTAAAACACTCATAAACCAGTAATATTGCAATATGGAGCTGGAGGGAAAACTATATTTGATGTCTAGACACTAGACAGGTCCGCTAATATGCCCACAGCTCTAGTGAGTGCTACAATTCCTAGAAAGGTTACCAGAATTATATTTATGGCAACATAACACATAGAGAATTATGAAATATTTTTCCAAACCCTATGTTCTATTTAAAGCCCAAGGAAAACTTTTTTTACTCCTTAGGCCATTATCAGGCCTCATATAACAAGAATTTTTTATAACTCATTATGCTTTTTCTCCCTGCATTGCATCATATAGATAGCACAATGAATCAAATACAAGCTTCCACTGTCTCTCTTCCCAGCCTCCCCTGGCTTTTTCATCCAACCTTGTGTGTGTGTGTGTGTGTGTGTGTGTTTGGAGGGGGGGGGGATCCAAGTATCTCATTATGTTGCTTAAATAGTCTTGTGAGCATGTAGACCACATAAAATTGTTTCAATTGTTCAGGTATATGGCTAAGTTGCAGTGGGATAACTACCGGGTGTGCAAGTGTGCATTAAGAGAAAAACATGCCCAGGTTAATTGCAGCCACAGGCTGGGTAATCAAAGTTTATTTGTTTGGGCGACTCCCAGAGGAGTATAACTGAGGAGAGTTTGTCCTATGAGTTGGGCTTACTTTGTGTTTGCTCCTGGAAGCCTTGATGTTCAGCATAAACCGTCTGACTGGTAGTAGCTCAATTTCATGCTGACCAGTATTTCTACATCCAAGGAATATTGGAAGATTTATTTCTATGGACTATATGGACTATTGTGAGTGTAATACACAAAATGAATTGTGACTATACTGCTGATTGTTGGTTTTTTTAAAAAAAAATTCACTGCTCTGAATACTTAAGAGTGATTTATTTATTCTTTTCTTTTCTTTCCTTCTTTCTTTTTTTGCATTCTTCATATTTGTGTTGCATATTTTTTGAACTGGCTGAACTATGCATTGTATTACTGAATTACTGAGTTAAATGCACGGAACAATCCCCAACATAAAATACTCTTTACAGTTCCAAATTAATTTCCTTTACATTCTGCCCTTATGTCTTATGATATGGGACAGGATATAAATATTTAAAGAGATGATAAACAAACACCTACATGCTTAGGCAAAAAAGACTGAGTGGGAATGGATGGAAAAGAGGAACACACACACCAAACTTTCTCTTCCTCCAATGTTCACCAGTGGTATGATATCCAAAGCCCATCAAATTATTTTGACTTATCAGGTGGATCACTCTGGTAATAATGCAATAAAAACATATAAATGACAATTGGTTTCAAATCAAGATATTCCAATTCTAGTGGCTGCCCCAGTCTGCCTAACAGTAGGGTCAGCCTTGCCCCTGTTTTTTCCAACTGCTTCTTAAATCTCTTTTATTTACATCTCCCCATTCGTCCCATGTAAAATCTATTCAGGTGCCAAACTGGAAATAGAATAATAAAGTTGGAAGGAACCTCTTGAATCATTGAGTCCAGTTGCTCAATGCAGGACCTCCATCCAATGCATTCCCAGACAGTAGCTGTCTAACCCTCGGAGGCACAGTGGATTAAACTCCTGTGCCAGCACTACTGAAGACTGACAGGTTGCAGGTTTGAATCCGGGGATGAGCACAGAGAGCATGGGGCCATGAGAGAAGCCTCCCACAAGGATGGTAACACATCAAAACATCCGGGCATCCCCTGTGCAATGTCCTTGCAGACGGCCAATTCTCTCACACCAGAAGCGACTTGCAGTTTCCTGACATGACAAAAAAAAGAAGCTGCCTAGCCTCTTTTTGAAGATGTCCTGAGAAAGTGACCTCACTACCCCTCTAGGCAACTGGTTCCATTGCTAAACTATTCTTATTGTCAAAATTTCTCTTCTAAATGTTCAATCAAAATCTAACTTTTTATAACACCACTAGACCCAGTTCTAGTTACACAGTATCTTTTGATGTGTAACACTAAGAGGCCTGTATTTTTGTGAGTGTGTGCTTCTAGTTGCCTGCCAACTTATGATGACACCATGAATTTCATAGGGTATCTTAGGCAAGGCATATTCCTTCCTCTAAAGCACTGGTTCCCAAACTTTTTTGGCCTACCGCCCTCTTTCCACACAAAAAAATTACTCCCCGCCCCCCCTAGAAATTACTGTAATTAAAAAAAAAAGCAATTAAACAGAAAGATATATGTATTAATGTTTCTACCTTTTTCGTAAAATATAGTAAAGAAAGGTGTAAATTACAAACATTGAATTCCAAAAATAATCACAATAATATGTTTGGGAGAGTATGAGCAATGGATGATGGGATTTGCAGTACCTTCAGTCAATTCAGCTCTGACTTCCACAGACCACTAAGACCCCCATGAATGACAGATCTGGATTAAACTTGGCACACACAACCTCCATAACCAGCAGAAAATACTGGACAGGTTTGGGAAGAATTCACAGTAATAGAATCCTAGGCTTGCAAAAGACCTCCAAGGGTCATCCATTCCAACCTCCTTCTGCCATAAGGGAAAAGCACAATCAAAACATTCCTGACAGATGGTCACTCAGACTCTCAATAATAATAATAACAACAACAACAACAAAACTTTATTACGGTCACTGACCAGCACAAAGCGGGCACAAGCGCCCTAAGAGGAGAAGGACAATAATAATATTCTGGGGTTGGACGAGACCTCCAAGAGCCATTCAGTCCTACTTCCTTCTGCCATAAGGGAAAAGCACTATCAAAGCACTCATGACAGATGGTCATCCAGACTCTCCTTAATAATAATAATAATAATAATAATAATAATACAAGTTCACCTATATCTGGCAAGCACTGTGAACCCAATCGATGATGGATCTGAACTAAATTGGACACACATAACCAATGTGGAGAAATGTGAATACAGGAGGGGTTTGGGGGTGATTGACCTTTGTACATGGGAGTTGTAGTTCACTAGCATCCTAAGAGAACTGAACATAGCTGATGAAGGAAAGAGCCGGTGCCAGGTGAGAGGTCTTCATTGGAGGCACTCACCTGCCGGCACAACAGGGCTGGAGGCTTGAAGGCCCACCTGCCCTCCCCCTGCCAGGCAAAGGATAGACCGCTCATCGGATCTTGCCTTGCAATCGTGGGGAAGGGAGTCTTGCAGCCCTCAGCCTTACTGGGCCCAGTGCAGGGCGGTCAGGAGGCACTTTTCAAGATGGGCCTCACTCCCCCAGCACTGGCCCCTTATTTATTCTGCTGCGGGAGCCTTCCCGCTTTTTTGCTGTGTAGGTGCACAGATGGGGGTCACGTGAAAGGCACCTTCCAGCCGGTGCCCAGCAAGGGAAAGCATGTAGCAGTCGCCCACCAGCCTCGCCAGGAAAAGGGGTCCCAGCCTTGCCAAGAAAAGGGGTCGCCAGGAAAAGGGGTCTTTCTCTCTTCTTCCCCCTCCTTCTTTTCCCCTCTTTTCCCCCTCCTTTTTATGTTTTTTTCTTTTCTTTTTTCCTTCCTATCTCTGCCATCGCCACCGCCTCTTTGCCTTCCCCTCAGCCTGCACATCCACACCTCCCTCCTTCTTTCTTCCCCCTCCCTTCCTGCACAGTCACACTCAAGCGCGCACCCCCTCCCTCGCAGCCGCATGATGCAATGCTTTTACATAGGCAGCCTGCAATGGACGCGGGCACAAACTCAGCGCCCCCCTGGAACTCCCCAGCGCCCACTAGAGGACAGTACCGCCCACTTTGGGAAACAGTGCTCTAAAGCTTGGCCTCTCTCTGAGCACTGAGAAAACCAACAGGCACCAACTAATCCCTCTGCAATGCTAGAAATAAATCTTGTTGGTGTAATGCTAAAAAAGTTGACTATCCCTACTAACTAGGCAGCCACCTCTCGGCCAAAGTTGGCATCGACACTGAATTATAACATTGTTTGAGCCCTGTGAGTGCAGAATTTCTTTTAATGAAGCAGAGAGTGTTAGAGGATTGGCACATTTGTAGGGACACCAAGATACTTCTTTATAAAGCTATTGTCCTTCCAACTCTACTGTATGCCTGCAAAACATGGGCCATCTACAAACATATCTCTTGACTTTTGGAAAGATTCCATCAGCCTTGCCTTTGATAAAATCCTGCTAATCTCTTGGGGAGACAAGTGGACAAATATCATAAAATCATAGAGTTGGAAGAGACGTTGTGGGCCATCTAGTCCAACCCCCTGCCAAGAAGCAGGAAAATCACATTCAAAGCACCTCCGACATATGGTCGTCCAGCCTCTGTTTAAAGCCTCCAAAGAAGGAGCCTCCATCACACTCCAGGGCACCGCAATTGAAGGAGCTGGGGGACGTGATGGCCGACAGGGAGCTCTGGTGCAGGATGGTCCATGAGGTCACAAAGAGTCCGAAGCAACTGAACAAATGAACAAAATTTATTGGAGATTCATTCTTATAAAGCCATGAAGCCACGAGGGGGAGCTCTTCATTCTGCAAAATTGCTCTGTGAGAACTGAAAGTCATAGTGCAATTTTCAAGGAGGGTAAACCTGTTTCAACTGATGCAACACCTTAAAACTGTGGTTCCCAACCTGTGAGTACCCAGATGTTTTGGCCTTCAACTCCCAGAAATCCTAACAGCTGGTAAACTGGCTGGGATTTCTGGGAGTTGTAGGCCAAAACACCTGGGGACCCACAGATTGAGAATCACTGCCTTAAAAGGTGTATTTCAAACTCTCCTAGTATTTGTTCTACTTATAAATGCTTCATTTTAAAAAATAAATCACACTACACTGCAGCTGTGCTGCAAAAGTTGTCTTTGTAGTACAGATAGTGAACAAAACCTAGATATTGATTGCTATTCAAATAACATATTTCCAAAAAGTCACCTGTGCTATCTTTTTTATTACTGCAGAAAAGAATATACAAAAAAACCCATCCCAAATGTATGTTCATGGGAATGTTTACTTTTTATTCCAGAATCAATTTGTTTAAGTCTTGCCCATGAACCTCACTAGACAACAAACAAAGCAGGCTCAGTTACCAAATGGAAAAATATCATCTCCAGTTTATTCTTAGTGCTAATGTTAAATTTCTCACAGAGTTAGAAGAAACCACAAGGACCATCCCTTGTTTGCATGGGCAAACATTTTTGCCTTGGGGCCACATTAAATTAAATTAAATTTTAGTTGTGAAGTCATAATTCGTGTTTATATGTTGAGCTGTTTAATTTTGGTAATATGGATGTATTGTTGCTGTATTCGGGCATTACATGTTTGCCTTTTATGTTTGGAATCTGCCATGAGTCCCTCTGGGGAGATACAGTGGAATATAAATTTTTGTTGTTGTTGTTGTTATGGGTCCAAGCAAGAGGGCTGGGCTGGGAGGGAGAGGGCCTGTTAGAGTTTAGGGCTGGGAGGGGGTCAGGCAGGGGGAAGGTCATCTTCAGGTTGTCCTCCTGGCATAAGGATAGGGCTGCTCACTCCATCCTTATTCTGGGAGGAAAACAAGACATGTGGCAACTTATTTATTTATTTTTGGGTATTTATACCCCACCCTTCTCAACCCCCCCCCCCCCAGGGGGGCAGGGACTCAGGGCTGCTTCCAGCCAGCACATATTTGATGCCTACAAATAAACACAATAAAATACACATCAAAATCAATAATTATAAATAGTAAAAATATTAGGTTAATACAATAAAGTCTACTAAAAAAGAAAGCCAGTCTGGTGGTCATCAAGTTCTGTGATTGAAGACTCCATTAAGCTTGTCCATAAACAATTTCCATAGCAATTGTCGTCATTGTCAAGTCTGCAAGATTACCCAAAAGCCTGGTCCCACATCCATGTTTTTAATTTCCTTCTAAAGGAAAGGAGGGATGAAGATGACCTAATTTCCCTGGGGAGTGAATTCCACAGGTGGGGGGCCACCACCGAGAAGGCCGTGTCCCTCATCCCCTCTAACCGTGTTTGTGACAGGGGTGGGGCCGAGAGCAGGGCCTCTCTAGAAAATCTTAAACTCCTAAGTGGTAGATAGGAGATACGTTCCAACAGGTATGTTGGGCTGGAACAATATAGGGTTTTATAGGTCAAAACCTGCCCCAATCCTACCCCACCCCCCAATCTTAGAACTGTCCTCTTAGCATTATGCTGAGAGGAGGGCAAGACAGGCGATGGCCAGGAATGCTCTGGAAGGCTCTCAGCCACTACATGCCTACCTCAGGCCGTGCTCTCGGCATAAGGATGAGGCTACTCATACTGTCCTTATGCCAGGATGAGGGCGAGACATACGGTGACTGAGAGCGCTCCACAAGGCTCTCAGCTGCTGCATGCCTTCCTCCCCTGTCCTTTCTGCATAAGGATGTGGTGGGTCACTGTGTCATTACAAGGAAAATGAGGAGGGCCCCCAGGCCTTAGTTTGCTCATGCCTGTTCTACCCTCTGCCATACAGGAACACACAAACAGAGAGCCATCCTGCTTAAAAACCTCCAAAGGAGACTCCATCACATTCCTAAGCAGCATATTCATGTGTTGAACATCTTTAACCTTTAGCACATTCTTCCTAATAATCAAGTGAAATCGCTTTTCCTGAAGTGAATCCATTATTCTATATCGTAGTCTCTGGAGCAGCAGAATCTGCTCCATCTTCAATATGATATAAAACACAATAATCTCCTGAGTAATATATAGTTTTTCTACTATATTCTTGGGGTCCCCCCCCCATCAAGTTAGCTTTAAACTTTCAAGTGCCTAAAATGCATGTCAAAATTCAGACACCACCAACGGAAAGCCACTGCCACTAAAAGCTATCAACTGGTAGCCCCACACATACTTGGCAGGGTTCTTATCACCTTCCTGCACTTAGTATAGTTTATCTGTGTATTTTATGACAATTGTGGTGGTGTACTGACAACACCACATTAGCCATAGCACTTCCATTCCTCTTAATGGAAGAAAGCAAGGCTTGTTCACTCTGTGTAGGTACAAATTACTGGTGAGCCTTATCTGCATGTATTAGTTACAGTTTCTAGCTGCCTCCATCTATGCTGATTCTAATTGGCAGTATGATAGCTAAATGCACACACTTGAGATAGTAATACAATATACCATTGTCTGGGGACAAAGGCTGATAACCTCCAGCGCAAATAGACCTGTAGCCATTAAAATGTCATGTACAAAACTATATTACTGGCCTGAAGAATTTGCAGGTGCATTTGTTCAACGAAATGGCAATGGCCAAAATATTTTTCTCATTAAAATATGACTACTTTTTTCTATGCAAGTGAACAAAACAGCTTTTCTAGGGCACAAGGACGCTGCAAATATATTCTTCGTCTTATTCAACCTTCAGAAGAAAGGTTATGTGAAAGGTTAACTCTCAAATGCTTTCTTTCACTGCAAAATGTAAGGCATTAGAAGATGCATTTAAAAAGAAAAGCCCATTCCCAATGCATTTCGAAAAACTGCATTCATTGGACGGCAACAGTAATACTTCGTAATAGGGGAAGGATGTTGTGGAAGACAGGTTCCGTGTTACGCAGACAATACACACATCTCTTCCTCATGCCCATTAGAAATGAATGGATGTCAAATTGGCTAAATACAAGGGTAGCTCCAGCAACAAATGCTGGAAATGTAAAAAGGAAATAGGATGTTTTTTTCACATGTGGTGGAATTGCCATAAAGCAAGGAAATTTTGGAAAGGGATCCACAGGGAGATAAAAAATATTTTGGAGCTGGACTTAGAGTTTAAACCTGAATTTATGCTATTAGGCTTAATCGATTTTGAGTTAGAAGAAAATAAAGAAAAACTTTTTATATATTGTATAACAGCTGCGAGGATGACATATGCGAAGAGATGGAAGGACAATGATACTCCGGGGCTAGCCGATTGGAGAAAGAAACTTGCGGACATAATGAACATGGACTCACTTTCGTTTGCCCTAACAGAGGAGACACATAGAAAAAAGACGGACTGGTCTTCCATTATTACATACCTGGACAAATCTAAAATGAAATGGATGATCGATCCATAAATAGCACATATGACCGTATAAACAAATATACAACCCACCTGGACTAGAGGAGGTTCGATTTGGCGAACATGATAACTGTAAAGTTACATCGTTTATATATTTTCTTTCAATTGGTACGATTAATACTGGACATACAACAGGGGAATTTGAGAGAGTAGGAAGTACTCATTGTTTGTCTTTCTTTAGTTAGTTGGGGGTATACGTGGGGGGGGGGGTCAGGGGGGGGTAAATGTTGTATTGTACTTCAAGCAGCCCAATGTGGCTGCGAGTGTGTCTTTTATCACTTTGCAAATCAATAAAAAATATTTTAAAAAAATGAATGGATGTTATGATGACAACATGGGTTTGTTTCCACACTAGTATCCTTCTTCGGAACTCCTCGCTTTTGCTGACTCACACTTTATGAAGAATTTAAATGTCACTGTTTGTCCCATCCCCCCCCCCCCTGAGATCAGACTTTTAGCAATTTTTGACAAATTTAAGTTTTTGCCCTATCTTTGAACAATGCGCATTGGGGCTATCAAAATATATAATGGTTTGATTTAGTGCCCTGTAAACATATTATTTCAATTTACCACACTTTCTTCCTGGTTTAATGATCAATATAGTTTGACTCCCTTACTTAGCCACTTTGTTCCCTATATGACTTTATGCATGTTATTAAATTGTTTTAATACTTTAAACTTGGTTTGACCCCTTCGAGGGACAAGGGGTTAAACCCCTGTGCCAGCAGGACTGCTGACCGAAGGTTTGGCAGTTTGAATCCAGGGAGAGGGGTGAGCTCCTATCTGTCAGCTTCAGCTTCCCATACAGGGACATGAGAGAAGCCTCCCACAGGATGGTAAAACATGCAGATGGCCAATTCACACACCAGAAATGACTTGAAGTTTCTCAAATTGCTCCTGACACAGAAAAAAGCTTGCTAATTACTTAAATATGTTTTTACTCCATTTAAATTGATTTTTGTTCTTTTAAGCAGTTTCTTTAGCATCCCTTATCCAGAATTTTTAAAGCCAAAACATTCCAGAATCCAAAATTGGGTGCCTGAGAGAGATATACTTTTGTTTTCTGATAATTCAGTGTACACAAACTTCATTTTGTAAACCTTTTTAATTACATAAAATTACTTTCATAGTATATTTAAAGGAAACGTCAATGGATGTCTTGTTTAGATTTGGAGGTCTATCCAACATATCTCATTATGTACATATATGCAAATATAGGTACAGCAGAGTCTCGCTTATCCAACCTTCACTCATAACATTACAGTGTATTGAACTGCTTTTTCTGTCAATTTGTTGTAAAAAATGATGTTTTGGTCCTTTGTTTGTAAAATCATAGTGTACCTTGACATTTAATAGGCGTTTCCTTAATCCCTCCGTATTATCCAACATTTTCGCCTATCCAATGTTCTGCCTTGGATAAGTGAGACTCTACTGTATTCCAAAATCTTACAAATTAGAAATGCAAAACACTTCTGATCTCATGCATTTCTGATAATGAAGACTCAAACTGTACTGATTTTATTTGCTTACTGCCCTTCAATCTCATGATATGGGGAGGGCTATAAAAATAAAGAAAGAAATGTGCATAGCTCATCAAATAATGCAAAGAAGTCCATTATTATCAGCACTCTCACTCACACCAAGTGAATTAGAAACTAAACTATTCAGGGACAAATCATGGTCACTCCCCAAAACAGCACAAAACAGGGAATACTAATAAGTGAAGAATCTGTGCAAAAGAAACTGAGGACCCTTGCCATATGGCATTGACTTGCATTTTGTACCATAGAGATGGACTCTGGTGGATATTAATTATTGTCCATCCCAAACAGGCACTAGAGGGGAAGGGGAGATGCTATTGTGTGTCCCCATTCATTTCAGTAGTGTTTACTGGTATCCATGTGCATCACTTCTGCAGATTATCAAGAGGATCAGCATGGATCAGTACTGTACTATACTGTACTGGGTGCTCCAAATGAATGCATCTCACAGCTTCATCACACTAGAGCAGTGTTTCCCAACCTTTTTTGAGCCGCGGCACACTTTTAACATTAAAAAAATCTGGGGGCACACCACCAACCAAAATGACACTGTAACACAGTAAAGAATGGCAGGGGGATGGTGAGCTGCTGGGAGCAGCTGCTGGGAGTGCCAAAGCCAGGGGAGGAGCCAGGCCACACCATGCCCCTCCCCCTGGCTTCAGTTCTCCTATAGCTTTGCCAGCCTTGAGGGGCAGTGCCACCGCTGGCTTGGCACTGCCCCTCAAGGCTGGTGAAGCTGTGGGAGCGCCGAAGCTGGGAGAGGGGGCGGAGCAGGCCGCGCCATGCCCCGCCCCCTCCCCGGCTTCAGTTCTCCCACAGCTTCGCCAGCATTGAGGGGGCAAGCCAGCATTGTGCTGGCTCTGCCATCGCTGGCTTGGCACTGCCCCCTCAAGGCTGGTGAAGCTGTGGGAGTGCTGAAGCTGGGGGGAGGGGCGGAGCCAGGCTGCGTCATGCCCCCCTCCCCCCGGCTTCAGCTCTCTCACAGAGGAGGAGCATGAGTGGTGGACGGGCTTCAGTAGGCAGGGCTCCTCCTCCGCGCGGCTTCAACAAGCAAGGGGCGAGAGTCATGGCGGGAGTCATGGCAGATTGGAGGCTGGTTGGGGAAACGGCCGAAGGAGGTGGTGCCCCGGTCCCTTCTTCTTTTTCTTCGCCGCCGCCCGTCCCTTCCTCCTCCTCTCCCAAGCAGCAGGAGTTCGGTAGGAGGAGGGGGAAGGAAGGGGGGGGGCAGAGAGCTTTTTTCGCGGCACACCTGATGATCACTCACAGCACACTAGTGTGCCACGGCACACTGGTTGAGAAACACTGCACTAGAGAATGAATCCGGTTGATGCCTGCTGCAGAATTCTGGGGTTTGTAGTTTAGGAAGGAGCCTTTAACAGCCTCACTAAACTACAAACCCCAGAATTCTGCAGGAGGAAGAAACTGGATTTAAAGCGGATTCATTCTTTAGTGTGATAAAGTGTTAGACACACAAGATCTCCTGCCCACTCCCAGCTGACACTATGGAGCTATGCTATCCTCTTTTCCCTCACTATGTTTCCTCCGCTAAGAATGTAAAGAAATACATTCATTCACTATAAAACTTAATTCCTGGCTAAATGCAAAACCCCAACAAATGAAGCCAAGAACATTTTCGCTGTGTCTGGACACCACCCACAGTGTGGGGATATTTCTTAGCACTGCTTCCAGAAATGAAACTAATGCCTTTGCAAAGCCACAAAAGAAACATGCAGTATGATGCTGAGTTTTCCATGCCGATTTCAAATGAAAAGTTGTCTCATTGACTCCTCTCTGTAAATCACCTAACATCTGCTTCCCAGGATCTGATTAACTAATACCCTTTATCTTAAATCCTCTGCTGGAAATAAAAATAAAGGTCATTTTGGGAGCCTAGGGTGTTTTTTCCATCACATTCCCTTTGCAAATTAGTAGATTTATGTTGAGCATCCTCTGCATACACATACACCGGACATTCCTTGCCCTTGTCCCATCTCCCATGCAGTTACATAAAACTGGTTAAGCTTAGAGGAGACGGAGAAATCTTGGGTTTTCTCCAGGGCTAATATGTTCAAAGAAGAGAGAGAGAGAGAGAGAAAGTCAATCAAGGAAATACAAGAATGCATCTTTTTTTCTTCCTCCTTTTCCAATTGTCTAATTAAAAATAACTAGTGGGTTAGAGGAAGTAATCTTATGGAAGATATTTAGCCCCAGGACTTACCAGTACTAGGCTGAGACCCACCATTTCCTCTGTCACTTGAAAGTATTTAACCGTTTTTTAATGTAAGGGAAAGGTAATTGATTTATATCAGTCCTTGAGAAGTTCCTCTCAAATAAGATACAGACAGCCAGTGAACAGTAGAGTAGATTTCTCCTTCTGTTTTTGTTAACGTCCGGCGCCTGAAGTCGAGGAGAAGATTATAGGTGAACACATGGTGCTGTAGTCTAGATCCAGGTTTTTGTCCCCTTCGGCTTGTTTCCCATAAAAAAGAAAAGAAAAACCTCTTAATCTTATTGGCCAGCTGGTTTCAGGGAGAGAAATGAAGAAGTCTGGAAAACAGCAAATTTGCCTTGGAAAGATGTTGATGAAGAAATTTCACAAAAACATTGCAGGTAAGATCCAGCAATCTCTTCTCCCATCCCATTCTGTATCTGCTTATAGAATCATCACAGATGCGATATTTGATATCCTTGTAGCCCAGAAAGGATTCCTCGTGTGCACCACAGATGTAGAGCTGAAGCATTTCCCTGCCTCCCGTGAAGAGTTCTGATCCAAAAAAAAGTAGTCTCCCAGGTTTGAACATTGTGAACCTACATGATTATCCTGGAGCCGAGTCACAATGCGGTTATTGCAAATTTGGGTGGAAGGAGGGGCATGCCAGGATTGAATCAAAATTTTTGAATGAACATTTTGGGCACAGTTCGCAAGAAGTACTTTGCACTACAGCTACCAGAATCCCCAGCTGCCATAGCCACTGGCCATGTTTTCTGGGGGATTATTGTTGTTGTTGTTGTCTTTATTTATACCTCGCTTTATCTCTCCTGAAGGGGACTCAAAGCGGAGTCCGGATAACTTTGTTTGAAAGCAACTTTTTCCAAGTTCTGATTTGGTTTTGTTTCACTGTGTGGATTTTTGTTATGGCATTATTTTTATCCATTCCTGATCCAGAGATAATCTCTATATATTAAATGTTCTCAGGCACTGAGACTGGATGACAGTCAAATGTATCTCCTGCTGTATCCTGCAGCTGGTCCTCACATTCACCTTTTCGTTCTACCTATTCTAGTTTTAGTTCACTGCATGCCAGATGAGAAGATGAGCCATTAAATTGTTATGTAATGTTGATTAGCATTTATTTAGGATATTTTGAAGTGTTCAAAGTCCTTAGCATGTGTGGGTGTGAGAGATAGTTAGGTTTCTCTCTCTGAATACAAGATTTGGTGCGATCTAGCTAATTAAATGGAAGCCAGTTTGGTATGGTGGTTTCATCGGTGAACTATGACTCTAGAGGCCAAAGTTTGTATCTCTGCTCATCCTGGGAAACCCACTGGGTGACCCTGGACAAAACACAGGCTCGCAGGAGCCAAAAGCAAACTCCCTCTGAACAAATTTTGTCAAGAAAACTCTGCAATAGAGTCACCTTAAGGTCACCCAAAGTCCAAAATGACTAGAAGGCACAAAACCTACAAATACTCCTCACAACAACCCAGAAAGATAGATCAGCTGGATTATTATCCCCCTAAACCAGGTGAAGAATACGGTCTCTTACACACAGCTGAATAAAATCCCAGATTATCTGCTTTGAACCAGAATATGACAGTGTGGACTCAGATATCCCAGTTCAAAGCACATATTGTGGGATTTTCTGCTTTGATATTCTGGGTAGTAGGGATGTGTGGAAGGGCACCTAGGCTGAGGGTAACATCCTAATAGGGTTTCACTCATGTTATGGGATTTCTGCTTTCTCTCCCCTCCCTGCAGTACTGTGTACTCCGTCTCCTCTAGAACAGTGTTTCCCAACCAGTGTGCCGTGGCACACTAGTGTGCCGTGAGCGATCATCAGGTGTGCTGTGGGAAATTGGCACTCCCCCAGCAGCCCCTCACAGGTTTCAAGAAATAAATTGAGCCTCTCGGCTTGGAAATGTTTTTTTTACTGTTTTTCTGGTTTTTTAGAGAGTTGCCTCCCCCAGGAACAGTTTATAACAGCTTCATGAGATCCATAGTTAACTGGAAGCAAGTTTCACTCAGGGTGAAATTTCACAAAGGTCTGGAGAACAAGCTCTATGAGGAGCGGCTTGAAGAGCTGGGCATGTTTAGCCTGAAGAAGAGAAGGCTGAGAGAAGACATGATAGCCATATATAAATATGTGAGAGGAAGTCAGGTTTCACACAGAGTGTATAAATACATTTAAAAACATATTAACTATATGTATTACTGTGTTAGAGTGTCATTTTGTGTCATTTTGGTTGGTGGTGTGCCCCAGGATTTTGTAAATGTAAAAAGTGTGCCGCGGCTCAAAAAAGGTTGGGAAACACTGCTCTAGAAGATCCCCTGATTCTTTGGAAGAGATTATTGGGGCACATAAAGAGGTGAGACTGCAGGAGGAAGGGCAATCCATCCCATCAGTGATCTCCATTCTGCTACCAGAGGGACACTATTTTTGATACAATTCTTTAAAATCACCCAAAAGTTGCATAGAGCTGATTAGTAAAATATTATCACAAGATTGGAATCACTGCTCATTGCACATGCTCTCCTTCTTAGAATGGTCAATTATCCCACAGCAGTACCATCAGTATAAAACATTTCTGGAAGAATAATATAAGCAAAAGAAATTAATCCCTGCCCCAAGAATTCCCAGGATCATGGAAACAGAAAATGAATTATGGGCTGGAAGAAGTAGGGAAGAGGCAAAAGAACTGGACGTTAGGCAATGTGATTGCCCGTGTGAATACTTTATGTCTACTGAATTAGGATGAACAGTGGAGTAGGAAGACCAAAAGCTGCATTATTCTGTTTCTGCTGCTTTCAAGTTGTAAAGATCTGTTAAAGGTTACATGAAGACGGTGGGGAAAGGACAAGAACATTTAATACACCAGTAAATGAATTTGCCACTGCAAACATACATACACTATCAGAAACACAACCAACCTCACTTTCTTGGTATACACACACCTGAAAAACAAACGTGGTTGTGATCACAGTGGAGCAGGTGGCAAGAAGGAGTACCATTCTGTATGACTCCCATGTCTACATTTTGTTTTCTCAGATAAAAGGTAAAGGTTTCCCCTGACTTTAAGTCAAGTTGTATCTGACTGGGGAATGGTGCTTATCTAAATTTCTAAGCTGAAGAGCAGATGTTGCCTATAGATACCTCCAAGGTCATGTGGCTGGCATGACTGCATGGAGCGCCATTATCTTCCCACCAAAGCGGTACCTATTGATCTACTCACATTTGCATGTTTTTGAACTGCTAGGTTGGCAGAAGCTGGGCCTAACAGCAGAAGCTCACCCTGCTCCCTGGATTTGAACTGCCGACCTTTCCGTCAGCAAGTTCAGCACCTCACCTGCTGCACCACTGGGGGTTCATTCTCAGATATATATGTGAAATGATTTGTAGGTATACTAGTTCAGTGTAATGCGTAGAACAGCCTTCAAGTAGACACTGGGGCTGGCTGTTCACGTTGATACTTTAACTACAGAGGCTCAGTGCTATGGTATTGTAAGATGTGAAGTTTGGTGAGGCACCAGCACTCTTTGGCAGAGAAGGTTAAGGACTTTCTAAAACTGCAACTCCCATAATTTCATAGCACCAAATGACAGAGTGTTGTCAAACTGCATCAGTTCTACAGTGTGGATGCACACTGAGACCTTTTACTCCATTTTCTGACCTTTCCTCGTACCGCTCAGTATTACATAAAGGAGAAGGTACCAGGTGAAGACGGAGGAATCCTGGCCTTTGACATTCCTGTCATGTGAAACTGGAGGTCTTTTATAAATGAGAAGGACAAAAGTCAGGAACAATCATCACTGTCCGGGGAGAAACACTTATGTAGTTATTGCCTTGAGTCCCCACTCATCAATGGGTTTAAAGAAAAAGGAGGATGGGGAGAGAATGAGAGGTGATGTGCCTACCTTTTGCCTGAGATGCCAAGGGCAGCAGGATCCTTCAACTGGGGTGTCCTTGCATTCACCCTGAGGTAGTCTGAGCCCCCCTGTCTCCAAAAAGTAGATCATTTTAGTCCAGGATGCTGTGCAAACAGAGGCTGGTGCCAGCTATATCTCAGGAAAAGGTGCAAAGAAGTCCAGCGGATGGGCGTTCATGAAATAATCTGTCCCCAAGATCAGCTTTTGATTGCCTTTCAGTTAGCAGTGACAGCTCCAGCCATAACACTGTGAAGGCTTATATCCTTCCTAAATAAATAAAGGCACAAGCTTCTATAATGAAGCTGTGGATTAGCTCGCTATTTATCCACTTAGTCACTGTTCATTTTCCCTTGATCCTATTAAGTTATTTTGTCTCAATGCTATCCTGTAGCAGTGAGTTCCACGAGATAAGGTTTTGTATCGGTTAAGAAAATGAAGCAAATAAAAGTTAGGCTTTACTGATACACTGGTTTTCAATGCCCAGTGGGTACCTAGAAACTATAGTAAAAAGGTAAAGGTTTCCCCCTGACATTAAGTCCAGTCGTGTCCGACTCTGGGGGTTGGTGCTCATCTCCATTTCTAAGCCGAAGAGCCAGCATTGTCCGTAGACACCTCCAAGGTCATGTGGCCGGCATGACTGAGTGGAGCGCCGTCACCTTCCCGCCAGAGTGATGCCTATTGATCTACCCACATTTGCATATTTTCAAACTGCTAGGTTGGCAGAGGCTGGGGCCGACAGCAGAAAACTCACACTGCTCCCCTTATCAGTAATGTATTGTAGGGTGACATCATTTTATAAGTATGTATTTTACTGCACATGACAGTTGATTATAAAATTAGAATGCATTATTAAAAGTACAAAATGAATTAAAATATAATGAAATGTTTATAGGTATTTTTTCCACAGATTGGAAAAGTTATTTTTCCACAGGGTTCATGTGGGATTTGGAGACCTATAGCCCTAAAAAGTGACTTTTCCCATAGCTCTGATATTTTACAGAGTCTTTATTATGGCACTATAAAGCCCAGTATTTCTTTCCCCCCAAATTTTCTTTCTTTCTTGAGCTCTTTGTGGCAAAGGCTCTCCTTAGCCCTCATTTCTGTTTGCAAACAGATTTCACTGATTTTCCAAAAAACCCCACAAGGATAAGGAAATAAGAAAAAAGAAGAAGGAATAAAAGGGGAGGTGTGGTGTATAGAATGGAGTGCTATTCTCATGCCATGCCAATGAAATTGATTAGATATCCAAATGAACCTCTGACTTTTCAGAAGGGCCTTTAGAGCCTGTTGTAAAAAGATAAAAATGTTCCCCTGACATTAAGTCTAGTCGTGTCCGACTCTGGGAGTTGGTCCTCATCTTCATTTCTAAGCCAAAGCTGTCGTTGTCTGTAGACACTTCCTGGGTCATATGGCCAGCATGACTGCATGAAGTGCTGTTACCTTCCTGCTGGAGCAGTACCTGTTGATCTACTCACATTTACATGTTTTCACTCCACTCCCCAGAGACGAACCCTTGACCTTTTGGTCAGCAAGTTCAGCAGCTCAGGGGTTTAACCTGCTGCACCACTGAGGGCTCCTGTTATACTTGATTATTTTTATTTTTATTTTCTACTTTTGTATTAATGGCAGCTTTTTTGTGATTTGCTGCTATATTCTTCTTACTGCATAGTGTTTATTTCTCTCGATTAGTGATACCCCTTCATCTTTATTATTTTCTTATTGCAGGGACGAGGAAATTTCTGATTTCCCCTTGGTCTAGGAGAAACATTACTGTATGCCTGTATTTAGAAGCCCACCAAGGGACTGTATATAATAACCTGTTTAATAACTAATATATAAGAACATAAGAACATAAGAAGAGCCATGCTGAATCGGACCTCAGCCCATCTAGTCCAGCATTCTGTATCATATGTGTGGAGCTTGAATCTGAAGCCAAGGGTCAGCAAGAGACAACACAATAAGAGCATACAACTTAACTCACCTAGGCCTGTTTTAAACTACAAACCACTTTGTAAAAACAATACAGTATTCACAGTATTCACAATTTTATATGAGAGAACTCATATAAGATTGTGAATCCTTCATGACTTGAAACACACGATCTTTCAAGAAGGGATCAACAGGCTCAGCCTTCTTGTGCTGCCAGCACAGCATAAAAGAGCCTTGCTGTGAGTCAGATTCTCACCCAGTATTGGCAAAGCCTGCCAAAAGGGTTTCAACCTGAAGTCTCAGGCACAGGGGATTGCCTTGTTGTGTGAGCAGTGACAGCCAGACCTGTTTAATCCTTCCTCAGTGCTCATACTTTATTCAGATTTTTTTTTGCTTTAAAAAGAAAAAATCAGATTAAAAAATAACCTGGTACACCCAGTACATGCCATGAGACAGATGAAATCTTTCTGATACCCAGACATTCATTGCGTATTAATCAACCGTGGATTAACCGGGTCAGCCTGTAATTTAATAACAAGAGAGATCAGGGATCAAAGATAAAAGGCAGAATTTCCACATATAAAAAGGAGCTAAAAACCAGCAGCCATTAAAGCCTGATGTCAGTTAAGTGGAATTGCATGTACTTTCACAATGACATGCCCTAGAAAAACCCTGTTTCATTGCAAATATTTTTATGCACTGCTCAGAGTTTTTTTTAAAACAGTTGATGTGATTTTATCACATGAAGCAGAACCTAGAAGCTTATTTTAGGTTTGATTTAGTACCCGCACTGAGTATTTGAGATACACTGACATAGATGAATCTCCTTAATTTTTTCCCACCAATAAGGAAAAGGGGAGAGATAAATTTGGATAAATTTGTTCTGTCTTTGCAAAGTTATCTAGGGGTCAAAATTGGTTAAATCTTCCATGAGCTGCACTACAACTCTTTGTCCCTGACTTATTTCTAGATAATAATAATAATAATAATACTTTAATATTTGTGAGTCGCCCTCCACCAGAGGTGCTCCGGGCGACTTACATCATTTAAAAACCCTAAAACAACAGTGTACAGCAGTTTAAAACAGATACAAGTCTGAGGAAGGCTCAGACATTCAGAGGTACCGATCAGGCCCCAAACGCTAGGCGGAAGAGCCAGGTCTTTAGGTCTGACCGGAATCTAGTTAGGGTCAGAGTGGCTCTGAGGGCAGGTGGCAATGAGTCCAGATCCTGGGGGCCGCCACGGAAAGGCTCTCCGCTGGGTTTCCATCAGCCGAGCCTCTCGCACCCCGGGGATGGTCATGCAATCGCCATTTATGGCACGTGCTGGCCTCACGCCGCGCTGGGCCGTCAGCCGGTCACTCAAGTAGGCTGGCCCAATATTGTGCCGAGCTTTAAAAGTGAGCACCAGGAGTTTGTAGAGCACTCTGAACTCTAAGGGCAGCCAGTGGAGATCTTTTAAGATAGGAGAGATGTGGTCCCTCACTGATGACCCCGAGATGAGTCTGGCCGCTGCGTTGTGGATGAGTTTCAGCCTCTTGGTTGTGGAGAGGGGAGGCCCACATATAGGGCGTTGCAATAATCAAGACGCGAGACAACGGTGGCATGTACCACGGTTCTCAGCGCCTCAGGTGGTAGGTAGGGGGCCAGCCGTCGGGCCCTACGGAGGTGGAAGAAGGCGCCTTTTGCTGCCGCCTGGATCTGGGCCTCCATCGTTAGTTTTTCGTCCAGGATCACTCCCAGGCTTTTCACTGCCGGGCCGGGAATAAGGGCTCGTCCTCGAAGGGTGGCAGTGATGGGTGAGAGGCGGGTCGGCCAGGCCAGAGGATCTCCGTTTTGGCTGGGTTGATTTTGAGTCTATGCGCTCTGAGCCAGCTCGTCACCGCTCTCAGTCCTTGGCTGAAATTGTCCGGCACCGACGATGACCCTGGGTCAAGCTTCAGGAGCAGCTGTGTATCGTCCGCATATTGGTAGCAGGAGAACCCATAGCTCCTGGCAATACTAGCCAGAGGCTGGACGTAGATGTTGAAGAGGGTGGGAGATAGGATAGCACCCTGGGGGACTCCACATTCCAATTCGCTTTTCCTAGAGACTTGACCCTGCCACTCGACCCGTTGCGAGCGGCCTCGCAGGAACGATTCCAGCCAGGTCAAAGCCTTGTCACGGATCCCAGAGGCAGCCAGGCGGTCGAGGAGCAAGTCGTGATCAACGGTGTCAAAAGCCGCGGTTAGGTCCAGGAGGACTAGGACTGCCGAGCCTCCCCGGTCCAGTTGACGGCGGATGTCGTCAGTGATCGCACGAGAGGACGGATTCCACTCCGTGACCTCTTGCGAAACCCGACTGAGACGGGTCTAGGCCCCTGGATTGATCCAGGAAGTCCCGTAATGGCTTTCTACTGCTCGCTCTAAGAGCTTACCCAGAAAGGGTAGGTTGGCAACCGGGCGGTAGCTTGCTGGGTCATCCGGTCGAGGCTCGTCTTTTTCAAGAGGGGCTGACTCTGGCCTCTTTCAGGGAGTTCGGAAAGGTGCCTGTCTCTAGGGAGAGATTTACCAAGTCCCTCAGAGCACCCGATATGATGTCAATATTGGACTTAATTAGGTGTGATGGGCAGGGGTCCGTTGGGCAGGTCGTCGCTCTTGCCCCGGTCACCAGCCTTCTCACCTCCTCCGTTGTTAGTGGGCTGAATTCTGAGAGATGAGGCACTAAATTCAACCAAGGCAGCCAAGTTTGTTAGAATGCTTCCCTGATGGAGGCAAAATTGACAACAAAAGTCTGGCCAGGTTTGAGCAAGTTCTAAGTGAAGCAACTTCTATGTGAAGTGTGACAGCAGTGGTCTGTGCACTGATACATGGAGCACTAGTAATGTCTTCAAGATCTGACACCAATGGGATGATGATCACACAGGGCTTCAAAGTGAAGCACTAAAGAACCAGTGTAGTATACTAAAGTTCAGAGTAAATTCCGCTCAGTCAAAAAACCTTACTGGGTGACCTTGGGCAAGTCACACTGTCTGAATAAATCTTGCCACCTAAATGCTAGAATATGGTCTTCACAAATGAAACTGGACTTGAATGTATACGAGAAATAAGATAAGGCAAGACTGCCACCTAGTGGTACCAAAAGCATTTATTTATTGACAACATTTATACCCCGCCCTTCACACACACACACACACACACACACACACACGGGTTTTTTGGGGGGGGTGGACTCAGAGCAGCCAACATAGTCAGCAATTTGATGCCACAATATCAATAACTACAGTATAAAACCAGAAATGCATAAAAATTAAAAACAGTAACATTAGTTATACAATCACATAATCAAATAGCCTTTCCAATTATCATAACAGTCGTGTGGTCCAGTTCCATGTTCAAAGTGCTACTACGCCCACTAGCCGAAGGCCTGGTTCCGAAACCACGATTTTAGTTTTTTCCCCCAATGCCAGCCTTCCATATTAACGGGTTTCACTTCTGCAGATTTGGTTATTCTCAGATTTGATTAATAAGTTCTCTCTAGGTATTTCTAGAACGAAATATCTAACATAGTTAAAGCAATGGTATTCCCCGTAGTAATCTATGGATGTGAGAACTGTAACATAAGGAAGGCTGAGTGAAGGAAGATAGACGCTTTTAAACTGTGGTGCTGGAGGAAAATTCTGAGAGTTCCTTAGACCACGAGAAAATCCAACCAGTCCATATGCCAGGAAATAAAGCCCGACTGTTCACTGGAGGAAAGTATATTATAGGCAAGGATGAAGTACTTTGGGCACATAATAAGAAGACAGAAAAGCTTGGAGAAGACAATGATGCTGGGGAAAATGGAAGGAAAAAGGAAGAGGGGCTAACCAAGGACAAGATGGATGGATGGTTGCAGGCATGTAGCCGGGGGGGGGGCTAAGGGGGCTTCAGCCCCCCCCGAAATTCTCAGGGTGGTCCGCGAAAAGGCCTTACTGGTACATTATTTAAACTGGTATGTTTATTCATATCATGATCTGATCACCATGCTCATTATATCCCACATTAATGGGGTTATTGGGATAACAATACAAAAGGTTTGCTAGGGTAGACCCTCTTCCACCCAGTCTCAGCCCCCCCCCCGAACCAAACTAAGCCCCCCGAATCAAAATCCTGGCTACGGCCCTGGATGGTTGGTATCCTTGAAGTGACTGACATGACCTTGGAGGAGCTGTGGGTGGCAAAGGCCAACAGGGAGCTCTAGCATGGGCTGGTCCATGAGATCATGAAGAGTCGGAAGCAACTAAATAAACAACAAAAAAAGGTTTTTCTAAGTCCTCCTGCATGACCTGCATTGGCTATAGAGTTGCACCGGAGGACCTGGAGAGTTCTGAAAAGAACACAAATCTAATCATTTGTAAGTCTTCCAATGTGATTCTATAGGCAACTTCTGGAGGGCCTAGAGATTCTTAGAAGGCTGTTGTCTCAGGTAAAATGATTGTTTTTTATTCGGGGTTTTTTCACTTTTATGGGGGTCCTGCACCCCTAACCCCAGTGAATGGGGAATGCTGATTGTAATTCTAATAACATCCAAGCCCACCTGATCTTTGAAGCTAAGAGGGTCAAACCTGGCAAGTACTTGGATGGGGGACCACCAACAAATTGTCATTGTAGGCTATATCTCAGATGAAGGAACTGGCAAAATCACTTCCTTGCTTAATTCCTTGTCTAACACTATAGTATTCATTAAACAAACATAAATCTATAGGGATTGAAGGCAACATCCAATTAATATGAATTTTATTGTTCTTTTTGGTAGCCAAGTCTGCTTTGAACACAATCAGTAAGTATTTCAATAAGCAGTCAGCCTGAGCCCTTATTAAGAAAGTTGTGTCTGGTATAGGTGGCATGAATCCATCACTTTAAACTGCAGATTTTGGATGACATGCAGACTCAGCAAATTGTTAGTTATTTACTTTGTTGTTGTGATGTTTTTACTGTCATGGATAGTGAGAGGCCTTTGTCAAATTTTCTGTCTTGTGTGCCAAAACAGCTCAGCCAGCTTGGGGAATGATGAATCTTGAGTAGTATGAATACAAAGACAGTTTTTCTAAATGACTATTGAACATCTTGGGAAAGTTACCTGTTTGTACTTTGGACTATAGGCAGTGCCTGACTTACAAACATCCAACTTGCAAACAACTCCTAGTTAAGAACAGAGGTGAGACAACAAGAAGTGAAAAAAATCTACCCTTCAAAAGGGAAATTCATTCCTGAAAGAGTTATCATGGGGGGGAAAGGAGTCCCAACTGAAGCTTTACCTCCAATCCTTGTTTCTAGAACAAGCCAAATTTTTCAAAATCAATTATCACAGGGAGAGAAAGTGCGGTGAAATCTTCCAAACAGGGGCTCAGACAGCAAAACAAACACCACAGGGTGTTAACCCTTTCCTATGCTATCCAAAGCTCGCTCTCTCTCTCTCTCTCTCTCTCTCTCTCTTCACTTCAGAGAGAGAGAGAGAGAGAGAGAGAGAGAGAGAGAGAGAGACTGGAGTTACACTTACAAAATGTTCCTGTTCTGAGTTACATTAAAATTCAACTTAAAAACAAACCTACATAACCTATCTTGTTTGTTGTTTGGGGACTGCCTGTATATATAATCATAATTCTGGAGTGTCTCTGTATTGCTAACCTTCTTACATATTTGGTCTACGAAGTGATTTTTGCCATTTACAGTTTCCACTCTTTAGTAATAACACAAAGGAGGGTTTCATCACCACATGACTCCATAACTAGAGATGTTGTGATCTAGGTTGTTATCAAGGACAAACTGCAGCTTGAATCTGAGCCAGAGATAATCAGAGAAAGACACAGAGAACTGAATTTAGCATCTGTAAACACTTTAGTAGTCTTGCTGTCTCTCAAAGATTTAATATGAGAACCATGACCTTTGGTTCTTGGTTGAAATGTTAAAAAATGCTTTGAACTGTGAAGAATCCATACATTAATAAATATAAGGCAAATATCATAAAATACTAAGATATTTCCAAGTAGCCTATTGAAACTCCTCTTTCCTCAGAAAGTTGGATTACGCTTTAGTCATCCCCATTCCAAACTCATGATGGCTCCAAAGAAACAAGTGCAGGAGGAAAGAACTTAAAGCACACAGTATGTCTCAAACAGCATATACATGACCTAAAAATCTTTAAGCACAACGTCCATCCCTTGCAAGAAATAGTTTGCTAGATTCACCTGGATGTCATGAACTCACAGAACATTTCCAAGTTATGTTTTTTGAACAATGACTCCCAGAATATCCTACTTATTGTATTTTACTGTGTTTTTATGTGTTTTATGGTGTTTTATTCTGTTTTTAATCCTGAATTTTGGTGTAAGTCACCCCGAGCCACCCGGGAGTGGCGACTCAAATTTGAAAAATAAATAAATAAATAAAATAAAATAAAAAATCCCCCAGCCACCATGCCCATTTGTTGAAGGATCCTGGAGCTATAGACCAAAAAGTAAGATGTAGTTCATGTTCTGCTAATTAAAGACCCAAAGAAAAGGTTTTACCTTTGCTAGAGACAGCCACCTCAAAGAGTTAAGTCTTGATGCTTAGTTCCCTCTATTAAAGCCAATTCCAGTATCTTCAAATACAGGAAAAATATTTAGGGGTAGCCATGTTGATCAATATCAAAATAAAGGAAAACCCACAGAAGAGCAATGTCTGGACTGTGTACTACAGGATAGCCACTTAAAAGCTAGGTTGGTATCAGAAATACCATTGTTTGACTTAGTAGGTACTCCCTGGTCCTGCCATCTCTCATGTTTTTTTATGCTGCCTGTTCATCTGTCTTTTAAAATAAAAGCAAATGAAAGGAGGAGGAGCTTTTGCTTCCCTTTTGTGTGTCTTTGAGTAGTGATGGAGGGGGTCAATAGATCAGAGCAAGCACTAGTGAGAAATGGAAAATGGAGGCTACTGAAGGAGGCGGAGCTTAAAAACATATTTCCCAAAGGCACTGCCCCCATACCTCAAACCAAAACTGCTTACAAGTTTGCCACATATTACCTCTAGCTGTGTATAAATGTAGTAGTTTTAGCTTCCAACATGGTGCTCAATGCAGGATCTCCAGTTAAAGTGTTCCCTGCAAGGAGCTTCCAGACAAGGCATGAGCAAACTTCGGCCCTCCAGGTATTTTAGACTTCAATTCCCACATTTCCCAACAGTTTATCGGCTGTTAGGAATTGTGGGAGTTGAAGTCCAAAACACCTGGAGGGTCAAAGTTTGCCCATGCCTGTTCCAGACTCTTTTTGAAGACGTCCAGAAAAGGAGATCCAACCACCTCTCTAGAGAATTGGTTCCATTACTGAACCACTCTTAATTTCAAGATGTTCCTTGTAATGTTCCATCACAATCTTCTCTCGTGTAACTTCAGACCATTAGACCTATCCCTACCCTCTGCTTCCTCCTCTCTGTAACAAACCTTGAGCAATAATCCCTGGCTACTTCAATCTTCCTTTATATGCTTTGGTCTCCATACCTCTTGCCATTCTTATTGCCTTTCTCTGAACACGCTCCAACTTGTCTCTATCCTTTGGGAAGAAACTGAGGTTTTTTTGTAAACTGTGGCCTTTTCTGGGACCTTTCCCCAATATATATACTTAATATCTTCATTGCTATCCTTCTATAAACAAATTGGTTTCTTCCAATTTACCTAAAAGAAATAGCAGGTACAGGTTGCCAATCAAGATTGGAATTGTCAAGGTGCAAAAGTTTAATTTCCCCCTCTATGAACCTGATCTAGATCTCCTCCTTTAACTCCTTGCCTAGATTGGTTTGATGTTGTTTTTGTTGTTTCAAACACATAGCAGTTAGATAATTTCCAATTTGGTAATTAAAACATTCTATCTACTCTGGGCCCCACTATTTAGTAAATGGATTAGTGTGAGGATAGTTTATAGATTTTACTTTTCACCCATCAAAAAGAGTGGTAATTTTCAAACTGTGTTCTGGAAAAACACTGTAGTACCTAGAAAAATACCTCAGACTTCTGTGACCTTTATAAGTTTCCAGTGAAATGTGCAGTCATTATGTTGCTTAACATGTTGCACCATGGAGCGCCTATAGCACAGATGCTCCATAGTCCTCTGCAGGGATTCCACAGCCAATGTTCCATCATTCTACAGGAGATCCTGGTGCAGGGAGTCTGCTCTACCTGAGAAGACTCATTGGTGAAGGCTACTTTTTGGACTGTAGCTCCCAGAATCCCCTAGCCACCTACAGGGTTGTGGGAATTACCATCCAAAACGGTTTAGTTCTTTCAAGCTAAAAGAGTTGTGTACAATGTTTTAAATAAGCTAGTAAGTAAAAGTCTCTCCTGGAGAAAAGTGTATTGAAGAACATAAGGACAAGGTTCCCGCAGCTTCACTCATTACCATTTCCCCCTCCCCTCACAATATTATTTCATGAGCAAAATCATCTAACAAAATTATCTTTCTACGCAACAGTAAAAGTGCAAATGAAACCTGTCCTCCTTTGGCTCTTGTCATTTTACATGGAAATGCAATAGACTATATTTTCTGGGAAAGAATCCCAGAACATTGACTTTAGTTTATCACAAATTATTATCAAAAGGTCTTGGATCTTAGTAGTTTAACAGATTAATTCACATGATGAGATTTACCATTCAGATACCAATGTGTACCTTGCAAGCTAGATCTGAGTGCTACAGTCCCTTGCAATTTCTAAATCCAGTTTGGTTATAAACTAGGGCTGTGCACAGATCCATTTTTTAAAACAGGCTCCTCATAGGGCTTGTTCTCCAGACCCTTGATCATTTTAGCCGCCCTCCTCTGGACACATTTCAGCTTGTCTACATCTCCCTTCAATTGTGGTGCCCAGAACTGCACACAGCATTCCAGGTGTGGTCTGACCAAGGCAGAATAGAGGGGTAGCATGACTACGCAAAGATGGACAAACCAACAATGCTTTTAAGAGGAAAAAACTAGAGAAATTTTAAAGAAGTTTAGAGATAGAGATTACATGAAGAAAAAAATGTGGTCCAGGATTAAATTTAGGCTTTAGCTAAAATAAGTAGCTGTACCTCATAGAGCTTGTTCTCCAGACCCTTGATTATTTTAGTCGCCTGGATAGGTGACTGGGAGTGCATAGCCTGACTCCCTTGAGTTCCCACAGGGAGAATTCAATTCCTCCCCGGCCCTATCTTCTTGGTTCTTTCTGTACTCTGTCTTGCAACTTCCTTCCATTCCAAAAACTACTTTTAAAAATTACAAGAGAAGCTCTTTCTTCTTCTCGTTCACATCTTTGATTGACTCTCTCATTTATTTCCCTCACCTTCAGGCTTGTGTACTCCTGCCCAGTTCATCTGGCTTGTTTGTGCATGTGTGCCCTTTGGCTTGTGTACTCCTGCACCAGTCTAGCACTGAAGCCTATGTCCCTAAAACAATTATTTATAAAAATTTAAAAATAATATTAAAAGCCCTGTAAGTTGTTTGTTGTTCCTCTTTGACAGTCTCATATTTCTCTTGTGGCTTCTGTGTGCATGTGCTTCTTCTTTCACACAAGAAGCTTGAGCCTACCCCTCTCTCAATTTTAAAAAAAGGAATACACACCACCACCACAACAACAATTGCACAGACCTACAAAGACAAAACTCTGTGGCCCAAATGATTCACTGGAACTAATGTCACAAATATCACCTGCCAGCAGTAAAAAAAAAGGTGGAATCATAAATCTGCGAAGGTTGTGGAAAACGAACATGCAAAAATACTGTGGGACTTTCTGTCAGGCTCCAAGCCTCCCAAGGCCTCAACTTCCCATGAACAATATTGTAGCCATGATGGCTTTAAGATGTCTTCCAGGCCTGCTTCTGTCTCTCACGGGAATGTGGTACCAAGCAGGCAGAGGCTGAGGCAGGGTGAATCAGTCAAGGTTACCAAAACCATTCCAGGTGATAAGCACAGAGGCCCAGGCCTGAGAGAGGCCTAACTCCTTCTTGCAACTCCTTTCCGCAGCTGGGGTTTGCTAATTGGGTTTACATTCTTGCAGAGCTGAGGTAGCTTAAACAGCAGCCACCATTCATCATGCCCACTTTGACACTTGACGCAAAGTTACATGGTCGGGATCAAAGGGTTTGGAGAGTATATCCGTCTGGGGTTGGCTCGGAGCTTTATCTCATGCCAACAGCGCATCCAGGGCTATGGATCTCTAAGAGGGGCTGCTGGGCCTACTAAGGACTCTGCCTGCCTATATTGGATCTGGCCCGCTTGGGCAAAGCCTTGCTTCCATGCTACGTTCCTGCTTGTTCCTGAAAAGACTTTCTTTGCCATTGAACTCTGCCTTGCTCCTGATTGCCTTCAGCTGAATCCTGATTGATACGGGACTATTTACTCATTGCTTGCTTCCTGAGAAATGCTGCTATTGAAAGCACTATAAGCTTGCTTGCAATTTCTTTCCTATACATTTATTCCCAATAAACCTGTTGTATCACAGCTGCTTGCGTGGCTTATCAAGGGAGGTCTTGGACCCAGGCCTAGAGGGCGATACTTTCGAATCCAGACTGACAAAGTTTTGGAACACAATACATCGGACATCACGATTGTGGAAAAGAAAAACATTTGGATTATTGATGTCGCCATACCAGGTAACAGCCAAATTGATGAAAAACAACAGGAAAAACTTAGCCGTTATCAAGACCTCAAAATCGAACTGCAAAGACTCTGGCATAAACCAGTACAGGCATAAACCAGTGGTCATTGGCACACTGGGTGCCATGCCAAAAGATCTCAGCTGGCATTTAGAAACAATAAACATTGACAACATCACAATCTGTCAACTGCAAAAGGCCACCTTACTTGGATCTGTGCGCATCATTTGAAAATACATCACAGAGTCCTAGACGCTAGGGAAGTGTTTAACTTGTGATTTTTAAAATATGAAATCCAGCGTATAGATCTCATTTGCTGTGACATACTGTGGTTTTGTGTCAGTAAAATAATAATAATAATAAATACATTATATATATATATATATATATATATATATATATATATATATATAATATCAGAGGAGGAGGTATGGCTGTGGTGTAGGTGTTGCTGGGTCTAGTGGCCAGGCTTTCAGGGGAGTGAAAGTCAGAGGGAGAGGGAGAGGTACTACTGAATCTCAATCAGATTCTCTTATGGGATACCTTTTTGGTTTTTTTTTTAAAGGAGGCTTTATTTCTAGAAAGTTTAAGAATTTCCTAAAAATCAGTTCCCAAACTTTCTGAGCAGTGGTAAATGTGTCCTCCAAGAGTGGCCATTTTTATCTTTACAGCGCTAAAAATGATGGGAAAGGGAGCCTCGGAAATCCCTCATTGCTACCAATGGGCCATATCTTCCTGGAGCGAAAATTGATCTTCAGGCTTCCAGATTGAAAAATTGCATTTTGCCCTCCTAAATTTGGGCAGCTCCTGAAAAAACAGATCAGGGCCAGCCAAAAACCGAACACTGAAACGGCATGGGGTTTACTCAAAATGCACACCCCTATTATAAACCATTATCACCACCACCATCATCATGGCACCCATGATCCTAGGAGTCCTTTATAAAACAGTGTTATTCTGCTCTCAGAAAGGCTTTGACTCCAACGAAAGCGTCTGTTGGCAGAAGCTAGGAAAGGAGGTAATTTTCATCCTTTCCTTTTCCTTCAGCCCATTCATTTCGTTATGCTAGAAGGCCGCTAATCCTCTAGGACAAGGTTTCATAGTGTGTACCTGATTGCATTTCCACTCACAAAGATCAAAGATACTGCCCATAACAACACCAGAAACAAAATAACATTTTTGTTGGACAAGCTGGCTCTTTCCTCCTCCTTTTATGTGTAGATTCAGTCAGGCCCTTACAGCTGGATGACTCCAACTTTCAAATAAAACTAGAGGTATAAGAGGTTCAGCATGTTCAACAAAACACTGGCCCATAAAGTACACAGGGTGCAATGGGGCTGCCTCTGAGGCCACAGAACTTGACATGCTGTTCTTAAAGAACACACTGTGATTGTAACACCAAAACACCTGAATAAAATTTTTTGCTCCAGGCTCCTTTATGTCACATGGCAAGAAAGGTTATTCTTCCTATTTCTTTCTATGCTTGAACAAGAACTCCCCAGCAGTGCAACTTGATAAAATGCTAATTATGCAAAGCCTTATAAAGCAGCGTTATCAGTAAACATAAGCTCATATATGAGAAAATGGAAATAAAACCTATTTTTAAAATCCTAAGACAAAAGTACCTGAACTGCTGAGGTACAGAAATATTTTAAGACACTGAACGTTGAGAACTCCATCTACACCTAAATAAACCCCGGATTTCATTTCTTCTAATGTAATTGTACAAAGGATTATTTTACTGCACCTGTTGTACATAGTCCTCTATGATCTTTGTACATATCTGGCACACCTTTCTGCCACAAAAAAACCTCTTCTTTAAAACACAAGTGCATTAGAAATACCCAGTGCCTCACCTCAAATACAGCTTAGCTGGCCTTTGGAGGGGCAGTGAAAAGCATAGAAAAAGCAGCAAGATCTCCAATTGTCCCAGGTGTGGTAGGTGTCTGCTTGTTATCTCCCATACAAAGATAAGCATTGAAGTTTGCCTTGGCTAAGACTCAGATTCAGAAATACTATACACGGGTGAAATCTTATACTCTTGTTGTCACGGGCTTTAAAGGGAATAGTTCTCGAAACGTAGCAGCCTCAAACAGAGGATGGGTGTTCTTGTGTGCTTAAGTGACAGGCAACGTGATCCACAAATTACTTAAACCAGTATAATTGCACTGAAGTGAGGTGAATCCTGTTGAAAGGAAAGGGAATAAACCAAAGTAAATATTAAGCCTGTGCAATCAAAGAAAACTGTTTCAATACTCATTACTTAAATGGGGGGTATGGTGAATCATTTCTAAAGTGTTTCTAAAATACCGTAAGGGGTCCGTATCATAACTATAAAGATATAACATTTTTTGTTACTTTTTTGTTATGTAATTTGCAAGTAGGGGAGTTTCCTGAGCTCCTTTCTCCCTCATTTTTAGAAACTTACTAGAATGATAGAACACATTTACCAGTGCATCCCTCCCCAAGTTTCAGAACATATCACACAGTCACTGATTTGGGGGAATTAAAAAATAATAATTACAAAAAAACATTTTTAAAAACCACAAGCGTTATCTCCTTGAATTTCTATTTTCAGTGATACAACATAACCAGTGCATCATTCAGAAAGATTTGCACATCCACTGATTTTTAGGGAATTCTAACCCACATAAACTTAACAGTAGTATTTCACTGAAAGACCCCAGGGGCACAAATGAAATTTTGTACAGCCCTAATAAATATTATATGACTTCAATCACTTGTAGATTCAGATCTGGAAACAAGTAGTGCACCTACATAATAAAATCTCTATACACAATCCCACCCAAAATACTCTCAGACTGAACTTTATGTTTTGCAGTGAGCAAATCATCCCAGTTTCTCATTTGCATCAAAAAGGTTAAAAAAGGCCATAGACCACTGATTATCAAAGTGAGCGGTACCACCCCCTGGTGGGCAGTGAGGCAATCCAAGGGGGCGGTGGGAGGCTCAGGGGAATTTGGGGGGTGGTGAACCCCTTTAAGGGGGTGGTGAAAGATTGGCTATTTAGGAGGGGTCACATGACCCTCTTCTTTGGCCCCGCCCCCTTCACTTTGGCCTGCATATTAGATACTTGGATTAGAATTCGTAAGAGTAGCAAAATTATTTATGAAGTAGCAACGAAAATATGGTTGGGGGTCACCACAACATGAGGAACTTTATTTAGGGGTCATGGCATTAGAAAGGTTGAGAACCACTGTATCAATAGATATATCTTTCTGTTTAATTGTCATTAAATTAAAAAAAAAAATTCTAGGGGGGCAGTGAGTAAATTTTTTTCTGGAAAGGGGGCGGTAGGCCAAAAAAGTTTGGGAACCACTGCCCTAGACTAACAACCAAATCTTATATATATTTACCCAAAAGCAGAATTGGACAAAGGTGACCTTAGCTGATCAGCATGTCAGTCAAGATACTAAACTGATTTTCTCATCTCCCGGGTAGAGTGGAGAATTATGTCGTACTACTTTGAATTCAAACAGATTATTAGCAATTAAAAAAGGAAGAGCCAGAAATGAGTTGAATTAATGTATTATATGCAGCAAGGTTTCTTAAACATTTCCACTTTCCCCCTGAGAGGTTTTTATGTGACCTCAGGTATATTGATATATAAAATAGCTATAAAAATAAAACATTTTCTGAAAACAAAACAGTATTTTCAAGGCTTGCTAAACAGCCTGATTTTCCTATTTGTGGAGTGAAGTTGAAGCATATTTTGCAAAGTGCACTGTAAACACTGCATGTTGTTGCAAACAGAATTGTGTAAATGTCTTGGTGGTATTCAGAAACCTTTTACTGTTGCCAAAATTTCATGACCCCAGCACTGAACTAAGGGGGTCCCGTTTGGGGGCAAGATACACAGTTTAAGTGATCTGAACTAAGGGGGTCCCATTTGGGGTCAAAATACACAGTTTAAGTGAACTGAAATAAGGGGGTCCCATTTGGGGTCAAGATACACCGTTTAAGTGATATACAGCAAGGAGCATGAGATATCAATGGAAATTCCCAGAATCCCAACATCTTTTGTCCTGCTTAGACCTTCTGCACTTCAAAGAAATAGCTGCTCCCAAAAGCTCACATTATCACTCAGCATTAGGGAGGAGGGAAATGCAGTCGTCCTCCCACTTACAACATAGACCCCAATAATTGTGAAGACCTTCTCCTAAAAAAACAAGACATGATCTAATGTGTAGTTGAGCTCATTTTGTGCAGCTGGAAAACAAAATATGCAGTAAATCCGAGGTTAAAAGCAAATGACAGAGGTTTATTACGGTTTGGCCAAAAGAGATGCAAGTACCAGCTGACGGTCAAAATGTACAAACATGACTCCACAGAAAAACACAAGACATTTTAGACACTTTAACAGCTATTCAGACTTTCTGCATCTCCTCTCCTCTTGGATGAGAAACAGGCCACATAGGGGTTGGCTGGACGTTTCTCTGATGTTACAGACAAGAGCAGGGAATCCCCATAGTAGGAAGAAGAACAGCTTATTGGTAAGTTTAAAGGTCCAGTCCATTGCAGGGGTGCCCTCTTGAAGGGCATGAAATTGAAGAAGATGACGTAGGTCTGCAGATGACTCCTTGATTGGTTTAAGTGTCCAGTTCCGTGATGGTATAAGACCTGGAAAACAAAAGGTGGTAATCCTGGATGACCAGAGGTGTGCTGCACTTTCATATTTACTTTAGCCTTCAATTAAACTATGAGCCTTCAGTCATTTCAAAACAGGTAAACAATTTGGATACAGCCTTGATTAAAAAGGGATTATCTGTCACACATCTATATACAAAGGAACTGGTTTTTATCTGACCCGGGAGACTGCTGAAGGGACCTCCTTAATTGTTTAGCAATCTCTGCTACCAGAAGCATATGTAAATAGGAGGCACCGGGGGAAACGGATACCTTCATATTACATTTGACACACATTTATACATTTATAATTTGATATAATATACAATCAATGCAATCAAGAAATATCATTTTATACATTTATTAAAGGGTTTTGGTTGCATATAATTTCGAGTACAGTTGCTGCTGGGTCCCTCCTGGAGACTTCAGCAGCTTCAATATTGCAAAACTTCAAAAGAGTGGAAATTGTTTGAAAAAAAAGGAAAAACCATATATCTTGTTTGACATGTCATTAATTGTCCACAAATAATTAGGCAGGGTGTGCTGTGACTCAACAACACTCAGGCCAACCCCTATTTTATACCTCTTATCTCATAGCCATAGTGTAGCCCAGGTTGGGAATAGTATGGTCCAAATGTTGCATAGACCCAATGCTTGTAGCCGATGAAACCTCCACTAGCCCCACAATGTCTCCCACCCCTATTTTAAAAATAAATCATAGTGCTGCCCCAAATTCACACAAAAAAGTCCTAAATGGGTGGAAACACATTTCCCCAAACACCCCCATTTTCTTCTTCAGTACTGTTTTGTGATGAAAACAAAGATACTCAAGTTGGCAGTGAGAATAGCGTGGCCTTCATGGGGGATCTGAGAGGGAGTGGCTTCTGGTCCAATGGAGTTATCGACCCCTCCTCTAGCACAAGCCAAGAAAAATGTGGATTGTTTTTCCAGCTGTAGTGTATGTAGACCACCCATCTATACACACTACTAAGACGGGGCAAATTATGGCAAAGAGTCTCCCCATTGCAGACTCTCTAACTCCATGTATAGTTTGGGAGGAGGGGAAGGGTAGAATAATCCCTGTAAGAAACAAAAGATGTCTAAGATTATTTTTCCCCGGTCTATTGGCTGTGACCATGCTCTGTCTGCCATCTGGTCAACGCAGCCAACTGCAAATGCTGGTAAGAGATGGGTGCCAATAGTCTTGCATTGTGTTTCTCAGCCAGACAGGTAACAGATGACCTCCGACGTTAGCTTAGCTAATTTCTATGAGTAAAGTGCATTTTGCTGCATACTAGATCAAGGAAAACCAGCATTTTTTTTTCTTTTTTTGTGCACAAATTCCACAGTTTGACTATACTTGGGCTCCTATCACACTACACTGTCATAGCACATAGTACTATGTCTATAGCACTATTATTTCAATTTTACTATTGTAGCAACATTTAGTGGAATTCTGGGATTTGTAGTTTAGGGAGAGACTGAAGAGCTCTCTGGCTGACAATGCTAAATGTCTGTTTCCCAACTGAAAATTCCAGGATGTTGCCACGGCAGTTAAAGTGGAATAATAGCATCATAATAATGTAGTGTTTTCAACCTTCACATTACGGTGTTGTATGGTTTCCAGGCTGTATGGCCATGTTCCAGGAGTCCGTATTTTCTCCTGATGCTTTGCCTGCATCTGTGGCTGGCATCTTCAGAGGATCTTATAGTAGTGAATACCACCCAACAAAGGATATCTCTAGGCCAGGGGCAGGCATGTAGCTGGAGGGGGGGGCGGGCTGGAGGGCCTTACTGGTACATTATTTAAACTGTTGTGTGTATTCATATCATGATCTGATCACTATGCTCGATATATCCCAAATGCTTGGGGGTATTGGGATAATGATGTTTTGCTAGGGTAGACCCTCTCTCACTCAGACTCAGCCACCCATCCAAACCAAACTCACCCCTCCCCATCAAAATCCTGGCTATGGCCCTGGCCAGGGGTTCTCAAAATTGTTCAGCCGCAGAGCCATTTTTGAATCAAAAGTTTATCGAGGAGCCCCAAAAATGTTTATGTACTATATATTATATTTTATATCATGTATATGTATTAGGCATGGGTACACTTTTTGATCAACAAAGACGTGACAGTATTTCAGTGGAAGACTCCAGGGGCCATTCAGTCCAACCCCTTCTGTAATGCAGGAAAAGCACAATCAGAACACCCCCAACAGATGACCACTCAGCCTTAATAATAATAGAAACTTGAGGGGTGATCTAGTTCAAACTTCTGCCATGTAGGAAAAGCACAAAACACCCCTGGCAGACAGCAATCCAGCCTCTGTAATAGTAGTAGTAGTAGTAGTAGTAGCAGCAGCAGCAGTAGTAGTAGTATCAGCAACCCCAGTCCCCCCCCTCCTAACATGCAGGAAAAGCACAATCAAAGCACCCCCAACAGATGGCTACCCAGCCTTTGTAATCATCATCCTCATCATTATCATTGAACCCCCAGGAGCCATCCAGTTCAACTCCTTTCTGCCATGCAGGAAAAGTACAATCAAAGCAGCTCCTGAGCAAACGCAGGGAAATGAGGTTTTGGAAGGTGAGGGGGAAAGGATCTGGGCAGTGACGTGCCTGGATTACCCATAAGGCCAACCTAGGCCATGGCCTAGGGGCGCAAGCCGAGGGGGGCGCAGATCATGGACTGAAAAAATAATAAGAAACTGGTCCGCGCCCCTCTTTCCCCCTTTCTCATGGTCCTCCTCGCTCCTTCTCTGCTCCATCCCCTCTGTCTCTCACTCTCTGGGCTGCATCGGGGCCCTCGCATTGATCCATTGATTTGCCTGCGGGTCTCTGGCTGGCCTGACCTCCTGGCTCCTGGGGAAGCCGTCTCCATGGTGACTTGCCTGGCTCCCCCGGCGGCAGACTGTAAATTCCTGCAGCCAGAGCCGAGCGGCAGACTCCAGGAGAGGGCGGTGGGAGGGAGGGGAGAAGGAGGAGAAGGAGCAACTAGAAGAAAGAAAGAAAGCAAGTAAAGAAGGAAGAGAGGGAGGGAGGGAGAGGGGAGAGAAAGGGCGTTGCTTGGGTGGACCTCTCCCAGGTCCCCAGCACGAGACCACACTAACCCAGGCTCACTCCTGCGCTCTCAGACCAAACTGGGGTGGCCTGCTTGGCCAAAGGGAGCCGCGAGAGGAGGGAAGGATCAAGGCCAGGGTCTGGCTCTCCTGCCTTCGGGAGCAGCCAAACAAAAGCTGCACAAACCCCAACCTGAATCCTCCCTCAGCCTGCGGGAGCACACGCCCAGCGGACATATCTCTCTCTCTCTCTCTCTCTCTCTCTCTCTCTCTCTCTCTCTTGCTCTCGCTCTTTCTCTCACACACATTCTCTTTCTCTCTCTCTCTCTCTCTCTCTCTCTCTCACACACACACTCTCTCTCTCTCTCTCGCTCTTTCTCTCTCTCTCACTCTCTCTCATGCGCATCTTTGGAGCGAGTTTGCACCCCTTGCGCTCTCCCCAAGCCTCCCGAGGAGACCTTCAGAGCACAGCGGAGCTTTCCAGCCAGTGGGGATGGAGGTGGCAGGATGGTGCCTACTCGCCTTTCTCTTCTGCTCCGGCGGTACCATGGCGAAAGCCAGCCAAGTGTGGGTCTGAGTGGTGTGGGGGGCGGTAGAGGTTGGCTTAAAGGGGGCGTAATTCCAAAGTGTGGCCTAGGGCGCAAAAAGGTGTTAATCCGGGCCTGGGCAGTGAGGAAGGTGATGAAAAAAGCTTTTGGTGGCAAGGGAGATGAGGAAAAAGGCTTTGGGGTGAAGGGAGATGGAGGCAAGGAAAAGGCTTTTGGGGGTGAGGGAGGTAAGGCAAAAACATTTTTGGGGTGAAGGAGGCGAAGTACAAAGCAAGGGAGGCTGGGGGAGGGGAGACACAGGAAATAGCTTGAAGGAGGGAAGGGGAGGGAACCACAGATCCCCTCAGTATGCTTTGCGGAGCAAGGACTCTGCAGAGCACACTTTGAGAACCACTGCTCTAGGCAACAAACTTCTATGCAGATGCCCTCACTAATTGACTAATCTATCCTCATTGTTACTCCCATGCTAATAGGTGGATCTACTCAACACACACAAATCTAGCTTGGTAATTGCACCCTTCACACCTGTTTTACAGACAATTGCAATTTTTCCCCACCCAGGACACTCAACAGAAATACTGTCTTTACTACCATCAGATCCTCTGAAGATGCCAGCCAGCCACAGATGCAGCTGAAACATCAGGAAAAAATGCTGCTTAAACACAATCATACAGTGTGGAAACCACTCAATGCCCTAGTGATTCTGGCCGTGAAAGTCTTCGACAATATATACTCCACATTAGGGTTTCCAAACCTCAGGGTCTGAATCCTCTAATATAATCTGTAACATCTCTGAGGGATCGACCCCTTGTCGCCTCCTAGGGCCTTGGCACACTTGACCTCCCTGAACAAACCACACAGCTCTCCGAAGCGCCTTGCAGTAGGGACGCTAAGTTTAGGTAACCTTGGGGAAAGCTATCTGTGCATTCCGTGCCAGTTTCACACGAGAATGCAAACAGGCCCTGATGGGGCCTGGAGAGCATCAAACTGACTGGTTAACTGTTTTACAGCCCTGATGGCTCAATGTAGACCCAAGCAAAAGTGATGCCTGAAGTCCCTGTGGTGTGACACCCCTAGATACCAGGCTTTGGTCTTGAAATCTCAGGGTCCTAATGTGGCAGTTTTCCTTTGGGCATGGTGGTGTCCTCAGCTCCATAAGAGGGGCAGTTACCAACAACAGCCTGTTATTAAAATCAATATATCACCAGTATATCTGAACTATATTCGGTAGGATAATTTGTACAATCAGAAAGCCACTGAGATTCATGAGCAAATACTGTGGGCTTATTCGGATTTGTTCTGATTCATATTGTACTATTTTCATTTGGAGCTCTTTTTTTAAAGTAGGATATACTGGAATACAGCCACTTCCCAACACATTTGCTCTATTTGAATACATTTTTTCTTTCCAATATTGATCATTAATACTTTCCGGTATAGTCATCTGTGCTCAATGATTGATTTTCTAACTGAAAGTGTTCACCTTCACATGAAAGGATTCTGTGCAGGCTGTAATACTTGCCAAGGAAATTGATGATGAGGATTTGAGCTATCTTTTTTATCTGTTCAGCTAAGAGTAGCTACAAGGATGATTTCTGCCATTTCCTAAAGTTTCTTAACATATTTTATTTATTTATTTATTTATTTATTTATTTATTTATTTACTCGGCTTTTATGCCGCCACTCCCAAATAGGCTCGGGGCGGCTTACAGCCAGAAAGCAGAACAACATACAATAACATATACACTTTAAAATGCAATATAAAATACAAGATAAAAATACACGATAAAACATCATTAAAACACAGTTGGAATAGTTACAACAGTCTGGCAACATTGGCATGGCTTATGCAAAGAGAAAACATTGGATTGTTTTTGCCTGCAGGTTTTGTGTAACTGGGGTTAAGATCCTATGTCAGTATAGGTCAGCGTAAATAAATACCAACAGAGTATCTTTCCACTTTCATTAGACAACCCTCATACCATAGAGTGACGTAATGCAATGCATGTGAATTGGAAACCAACACATATAGTGTAGCTCAATACACATTTGCACATTGTTCTCTGAATATCAGTGTACAACTGCATGTACCATGGTACTGCATAGTTATTGGTTCCCTATTAAGAAACTGATTCTACTTTATTATCATCACTGATTCACCATCACCATCATCCTGCTTTATCTCTCTAAAAGAGAGGCCCAAAGCTGCTAAAACCAGTAATAACAATACATTATACAATTTAAAACCTTAAACCATACAAACACTAAAATAGGAATTAAACATTTAATCTTTCAAAAATAGTTAAAACCACTAAAAACCTATCAACATACCTAAAAATGCCATACAACACTCCTTGGCTTGGTCTTTAAAATCTTCCTCTATAAAAGCCTACCTGAATGAAAGGGTTTCAGTCTTCCGCCTGAAGGACATCACATAGGGGGCCATTGTGGCTTGCTTGGGCAGGGAGATGAGGGGCAGCCATCAAGAAGGCCCTCTCTCATGTCCCCACCAACCAAGGATCTCAGGGCCTGAGCAAGTTTTTACAGGAAGGTGTGATCTGCCTGAGCCATATAGGGCTGTATGTCATAACCAGCACTTTGGATTGTGCCCACAAGCATACTGGCAACTGTACAGCTGTTGCCACAGTAGGGTTATGTGCTCCTTTTAGCCAGCTCAGGTCAACAACTGAAGTTTCTGAACTCTAGTTGGGACTAACAGTGGGATTTAAAACAATATAAAAACAAACAAATAACCTTAATACTGAAAAGAATTACATAATCAGAACTAGTAAAAACTTTCAGCAACAAATACATGGAAAGAGGAAGTGGGGAGGAAATGTCTATGTGAAAGATGTTGAGCATGAACACTAATTTTGCCTCTCTAACCTCCTGATGAAAAGAATGCCAAAGGGCAAGTACCACTACTATTCTTGAAAGAACCGAGCACTACATTTGCTCCATTGCTTACAGTTATTAGGCACATGCATTGTGTTAAATAGAGAATCTCTTTGTTTGATGGGCTGTTAAGAGGAAGACATGTTGATGAAGGGGTTCTCTATATTTATCTGTACATTCATTCAAAGCCTGGTTTATATATAATGAACTCTAAAGGAAAGCGCAAGTCTTAAAGCTGGCCGACTACAGACAGTTCCTACCACACAGCTGAATAACATCCCACATTTTCTGCTTTGAAGTGAAATATATGGCAGTGTGGACTCAGATAAGCAGGTATTGTGGCATTTTCTGCCTTGATATTCTGGATTATATGGCTGTGTGGAAGGGCCCTTAGTCAAGAAAGATTTACAGATTTAAATTGCTAGTCATCCAGAATGATTGCTAATTGACCTCGAGTCAATCAATACCTCTTGAGACTTCATCATACTAAAGAAAAAAATCCACCTAAAATCCGGTTTCTGCCTCCTACAGAATTCTGGGGTTTGTAGTTTAGTGAGGCTGTTAAAGGCTCCGCCCTAAAGTAAAAACCCCAGAATTCTGCAGGAGGCAGAAACCGGATTTTAGGTGGATTTTTTTCTCTAGTGTGATGAAGCTTGATCCAACATATTACAAAGAATTGTTGAGAGAATGATATGGGGAGCTATCTATGGGGACCGTCCATACAGTACCTTTATTGCGGCAACTCCCACAATAGAGAAGAGGATGCCTAGACAACGTTCTGGACAGTCCCAAATTAATTTTCTACAAACCAGAAAAACCCTAGTTTGTAGCAAATTAATTAGTGGATTTATTCTGCACCTTCTTGAAAGGTGTGAGATAAATCCACTATTTCCCTGTGTCTGGACTGGAATCCAGACACCATTCCCACACATTTCTGGACTAAATTAGTCCAGAGAACTGTGAGAATACCCACCCCCTCCCCCCAATGCTCCCAAATCCCTTAGAAAAGTAAAACAAAATTATCCAGCCTCCAGTGCACCTCGGAGCAGCTCTCCTGGCATGTAAAAATGACGTGCAAGGAGAGCGGGGGGGGGGGAGGAAAATCACACACAAACCCCATTCTCCTTGTGCGTCAGTTCTACGTGCCAAGAGCTGCTCCGAGGGTGCACTGGAGGCTGGGTAAGTTTATTTTACTTTTCTAAGAGGGCTTTGGGGGAGGGGAGTAGGGCCTCCAGGTGTTCTCATGGGCCAGTCCCACGAGAGTATCTGGACACCCACCTCAGAAAGTGTGCGCTTTCTAGGGTGGGTGTGGACAGGCCCACAGGAAAATCCATATTTTTAAAACACAGTTTTTCTGGGATAAAGGCCTGTCTAGATCAGCTCTATGTGTCTTAGACTTCTTAGAGACATGAGCATGAGAAAAACACCAACACTATGCCCCCTTCTGTAACATTTTGGGGGGTATGGGACAACTCGAGAGGATGGCCACGGGGCAACTTGAGTCACCCCATGAGCCAAGTGCCCACACTCCTCCTCATGTGATGGGAAGTGAAGGGTGGAGGAATTGGTACAGGGTGCATGGCACCCAATTGCTCCCCCCCCCCCCATCTGATGGGGGAAAGCATGAAAATAGCATTAAAAAGGAGAAAATTGTGGTACACTTACCTATATAATGGACATTTAGATCAGGCAAGCAGGCACATTTTTTTCTTTTATGATAAAACCCAGCAATAATATGGGCTTCTAGACAAGTACATTTTGTGGAATGCTTTGCAAAATTGGACTATATCTTAAAACAATTAAGCAATAGTTTTAATCAACTTTTGAAAACCATTTCCCCACCTTCTACCAATGCAAGGGCAGAAGGCTTTAGACATAGATCTGCCAGAGGCTATGTTATTTTTTCCAGTTGTCTAGATGGCATTGCCATGGTGAGTCATGGTCTGATACTGCTTCACCCTCGCTGCCCTTGTGCTATGCCTGCCAGTGTCACCTGATTGATGCTAGTAACTAAAATCTGTTATTTGACCACAGACTGGGTTCAACAGTGCAAACCGATCAGGGTGGAAGGATGGTCAGAGTAGGTCAGCCCCTTGTGCTAATGGTGGGAAGGGATAGATTTCCAATATTCATTTAGCTAATTGTTTCATCTTATTTGGCATTATTATCACAGTTTAACCTGAGCAAAGACTCAGTCTCAAAATCTTGTCAAGCATCTGGAGCCTTCCAGATGTGCTACAAATTCCATCATCCTCAACTACATGGTGACAGGCTGGTTTGTATTGATGCATGTTATGTCACATATTAGGAATAATATGATGTATTAGATAGTAGAGCTATGCAAAATTTTGTTTGTAACATGTTTGTCATATCTATTTTGTAAGATTCGTACATATGGAGCAATATTAGGAAACACAAGGGGCAGCCACGCAAAAAATACTGACCTATGACTTTCTGGTGAGTTATGTAAGTAAGACTTCGTAAATGGCCACAGTTCTCTGTCACGGGTGCTACTTCTCCCCCAAAAGGGCCCTGAGGAGGATGGTGAGGCCGAAGTGGGGGGAGAAGCCCCACTCTTTCCCCAAGGTGGGCATTGAGGGGGCCCCAGGGAGGGAGGGATGCCTCACTGGATGACCAGGCATCCCTCCCTGGCTCATGGCCAGCCCAAAAAGACAGGCAGAGGCCACGCTCACATTGAGGCTTTAATGCGGAAAGCAAGCAGAATTCTGGGAAATGTAGTAGGGAAATGTAGTTTAGGGTGGGCCTTTCAAATTATCTGGCACTGCTGTCCTGAAGGCAATGCAGTACATGCATTTCATAAGTAACTTCTCCAATTTGGAGAGGGGAAACCTAAGCCCTGCTGACCTGAAAGCAATGTAGCACCTGCATTTTTAAAGTAACTTCTCCAACTTGAAGAGGGAAAAGTCAAAGTGGTGCAGACCTGGAGGTAGTGTGCAAATCTTTCTGAAACTTGGGGAAAATGACTCCCTGGTTATGTTGTATCATTGAAAATAGATATTTAAGGAGGTAGCTCTTGTAGGTTTTTTTAAAAAATGTGGTTCATAAAAACTTTTATAAATACCTCAAAATCAGTGGATGGGTGAAACATTATGGAACTTGGGGAGGGGGGTTAACTGTGGTAAATATGTTCTGCCATCATAGCAAGTTTTATCCTGATAGATCTAAAAAAAATTGAGAAAGGAGCCCTGGAAGCTTCCCCACTTGCAAATTACTTAATGAAAAAGTAACAAAAAATGTGTTATATTATAGTTACGATGTGGACCCCTAACAATATTTTTAAAATACTTTAGAAATGATTCCCCTCCTAATTTAGTAATGAGTATTGAAACATTTTTCCATTGATCACACTGACCTATTAGATAGTTAGGTAGCCTGACTACAGCTTGCCTGAATATCAGACCACATGCTCAATTGTATGTAAAAAAAGGATAATGGGAGCTGTAATCCAACACATCCAGAAGTTCTTGGGATTGTCTGGCTGCCCTAGATCCCCTCCATTTGCCCAATACTTTCAAGCTGCTCACTAGAGAAAACTATATGTAGCAGCTGTTTTCTACAGCTGGGAATTAATACCAGCATTGAAATAAAGCTTTCCTTTCCTCCATTATCTCAGATCTAACAAACCATGTTTCCATGGTGTACAAAAATAAAGAGGAAAGGGGAGACACTAACAGCAGGAAAGCAAAACTGAGCGGGGCAACCCATCAAAACAGCAGAGGTCATGTTTCTTATCTTTTATTGACTACATAAATAATGTGTGTGCTGATTTTGGCCCTTTTGATTTGCACTGGGGGCCTGGGAGAGAATTGCTAAGTGAGATCTTGTCTTTTCAATATAGCCATCCAAATTCAAACTAAAAAGAACCAAAGACAGAACTGGCTAAAGGTGATGCCTTGTCTTCCTCTCTATACCTTGTAACCATACTATGAAAACTGTTTCTACATGTCATTCAATGACTACTTTTGCCGTGTTTATATAAATAAAATAAAAAATATTCCACCAGTATTTTCCAAGATAATTGTTATGCAGCTTATGAGAGAGAGAGAGAGAGAGAGAGAGAACACAGCAGCTTCCCATAGTTGATGCAGTTTGGAAATACTCTAGTGTCCTACAATTTGTTGGGTTTCATCCCTGACTGCGCAAGTCTCCAGCCCTCAATGAGTAGTTAGCCTAGATAGAGTGAAGGATTCCTCCCCCAATTTCCTCTAGCAAGCTTACCTTAAGAAGGGGCTTAGAAGGGGGGTTGTCTTACAAATCTTTGCATGCCACTATCTCCTCCCCCTTTGAATACTTAGCAATGTGATCTCTTCAGGGAAAAACATATGCCCCTTTAAAGGTATTTTATTGCCCTGGCAAAACCATGTGGTCAGTGTTCTCCACATTTGCTCTCTTCTCCTTTTGTCTTCTCAAGAGTGAGGAGGCATCTTGCCATTGTCCGGGCAAGATGTAGTAGATATAGCTACTTTTATTATTTTCCCTTATCCTTAGAAGATAGCTCAGTGAAGCTTGTTAGCTCCAAGAACCTTTCCTATCTAGAATGATTTATTTTCTCTATAATAAACATATTATTTTTGATACCATCCTGTTGAATGGAAGCCAATCCTTGCTCACTACATGTAAGTTTCGGCTGCTTATGAAGTGTGCATCCAGCACTCTGCTATATTTTTGGTGGAATCACCCCCAGAGAGGGTTATTTTGAGCCTGACAGCTCCTGATTCCCAACACATTTATCAAATCTCAATTGCTATGTGTGATTTGCCCAACTAGATTGGTATTATCTACTCAGGCTGGCAACAGCTCTCTGAGTTTTCAGGCAAAATTTTTCCTTTGTCTACTTGGACCTTCAAGGAATTAATCCTGAAGCATTTTCCATACAAAACATGAGCTGTGCTACTAAACTACAGTCACCTTCCCCAATCTAAAACATTGTTTCTCAGTGTACTATTTGTGAACTACCTTAAAGATTAACAGATTGTGAGAAATCTCAGATAAGCAAATAATGTTCCAGAATCATGAGTAGCCTTGTATTATAAGTAGTTTGGCCAAGGAAACCATAATCCCACTTTCTGATTCTGATGCTGTTCACTGTAGACTAATTTGCACTTATTTCAGCTCTGATATGAATATTCTGCAAAATGTTAACTAAGCACTGAAGGGACATTTCATCCCCCATTAAATTATGTAGCAAAACTGCCATGATTTTTTACAGCCAGTTCTGGAAATGCAATGTTATAGTCTCTATTTATTGCATGAAGATGAATTATTAATCTTCAAAATCCTAATATTTTCACATATTTGCTGTGTGGGGAATATATGTTCTTCCAGTAGCTACTGGACTTTAGTTCCCATCTGCCCCAGACCTCACGGTCCATTTCTGTTGCTGTGTGCCTGCAAAGCATTTCTGACTTATGATGACCCTAAGGTAAATCTATTAGGGTTTCTTTTTACCAGATGTTATTGGCAGTTAGTTGCTTTGCCTCTGTCTGAGGCTGAGGGTGTAACTTGCCCAAGGTTACACACTGGCATTGCATTGCTGAGCAGAGTGGTCTCCAGAGTGGTAGTCCCATGCCCAAAGCATCACGCTGGCTATAGTCAGAGATCATGGGGAACACAGTAGAAATATTCCTGGGGGAATAAGCACAAGTTCATGGTTTATGACCCTTTCTTTACAAGCTGCCTGTACTTTATTTTGTTATTTCCCCCTTCTATCTCACTTAACCCTTTTCATTAGAGAGCCCCTATCTTAAGAGTGAAATAGACATTTTTCCGAAACTTCATTTCAGTCTTTAATTGCAGCTTGGTATCAGTAGAGAAACTAAACCTTTTCTCCTTTCCTTCATCCCCTGATTCATTTCAAAATATAGTAATTAATACTAGACCCAACTGTGACCCTGAAGAGAAACCTTTTCTCCCAAACTGATACGATGCCATTAATATTTAAGAACTTCTTGCTGGAGGACCATCTTCTAAACTTCTTCCGATCTGGCTAGATCACTCCAGTTTCCTGCCTAAGAAAGTGGTATGCAGTTGCCTTGCTGTCATCAAGCTATTCCGTATCAGTAATGAGAAAAGCTCTTTTGCTGCACACAGGTTTCACTTAAGAAAAAGCTTAGCCACTTAAAAAAAAGCCCTGGAGAAAAGGTGCCAACTGAGATATATAGGATATAAATCTTATATGATTGATGTAGTATAGAATATCATTTTTAAAGGAATTGATGGCCAGTATCTTTCAATCTTCGTCTGATGTTTTGGCATAGACAAATAAGGGAAGCATAGGAAAGCTGATGAGGAAACACAATCTACAAACTATCTACAGACCCACTAAGAAAATCCAACAAATGCTACGTTCAGCAAAGAACAAGAGGGATCCTCTCACCTCTGCAGGAGTCTACTGTATACCATGCAGCTGTCTACATAGGGACCACCAAATGCAGCGCTCAAACGCGAATCAAGGAACATGAACGGCACTGCAGACTACTTCAACCAGAGAAGTCAGCCATAGCAGAGCACCTGATGAAGCAACCTGAACATAGCATATTATTTGAGAACACAGAAATTCTGGAAAACTCTAACAACTATCATGCCAGGCTACACAGAGAAGCCATTAAAATCCACAAGCATGTGAACAATTTCAACAGAAAGGAAGAAACCATGAAAATGAACAAAATCTGGCAGCCAGTATTAAAAAACACTCTAAAATTATAATAGTAAATAAAGATCAAAACTCAAACACAGAGGAACTCCAGACAAGAAACAATCAGGAACAGCTAATCATCTCTCAACATAGGATTCCCCCAGGCAGTAACAAGCCACACCTAAAAACTGTCAGACCATCAAATGCTAATCAAGGTGGCCAATTGAAACATTCACACCTACCTCCAACAGACAAGAGTTCTTTCTCCTACCCTGGACTTTCCACAGATACAGTATATAAACCCAATTTTCTTAGTTTCCATCAGGCCTCACAACCTCTGAGGATGTCTGCATAGATGCAGGCGAAATGTCAGGAGAGAATGGTACTAGAACATGGCAATACAGCCCAAAAAACCTACAACAACACAGAAACTATTAGGCAGTAGAAAGGGATAACAGGAACCAGCAGCAAAATGGAGCAGTGTGATTTTTTTTTAGGGTCAACAATGCCCCCTTCCAAGATACTCCAGTGCATTTCTACACATCTTGATTTTCAATTCACAGAAAGATTGGGAAATAATCTGTGGAAAACCTTATGCACACAGGGACCTTGTAGGAACAATTTGTGTGAATGGGGCTATAACATAAATGTGGCTACACAATGATTATGTTGGCTTGTACCTGTCGATAGTGAGGTGGTCAAGTTCTAAAGCAACAAAATTTTCTGAATTCCTTTCAAAGGCAGCCTCAAACAAAAGACTGAGCTCTGCAAGTGCAGCATTTTTCGAATGAAGAATAGAGTGTGTGGGGATAGGGACATTTGTAGGGGTGCCAAGGTATTTGTTTATAAAGCTATTGTCCTTCCAACTCTGTTGTATGCCTGCAAAACATGGACCATTTACAAAAGTCACTCTCAACTTCTGGAAAGATTCCATCCGTGTTGTCTTTGAAAAATCCTGCAAATCTCTTGGGAAGGCAGGTGGACAAATGTCAGTGTTCTGGAAGAAGCAAAGACCGCTAGCATTGAAATGATTGTTCTCTGCCATCAACTTTGCTGGGCTGGCCACATTGTCCGAATGCCTGATCAGCATCTCCCAAAACAGTTACTTTATTCTCATCTCAAGAATGGAAAATGAAATGTTGGTTGACAACAAAAGAGATTTAAAGATGGTCTTAAAGCTAACCTTTAAAAAGTGGAATCAATACCGATGCAGTTCCAGCATCAGAAGGTGATCTTTAAAAAAAAAAGATCTAATTGACTGCAATGCTGATACCAGTTTCACTGTAATCTGAGTGTTTACTGTAACCTGTTCTTATATTCTTCTTGAGGGTATTCTATCATCATGTTCCTGCTACTAATCACTAATGTCAGTTTGTTTGTTGCTGTTTTGTACCTTCAAGTCATTTCTGATTTATGGCGACCCTAAGGTGACTTTATTATGGGATTATTATTTTTTTGCTATTTTAAAATCAAGTCTCTCAAGCTTCTTTTGACAAAAGTTATAACTACATCACTGGGGGCTTTGTTCCTCCTGGCATAGTCCAAATTAACACAGAAGACCTGGTCTGTCTGTCTGTCCAATTCAATTTCCTGTATGCCAATCAATTCTGCAAAAGCTTCTATTAGCATCATTCTTATATTTTCTACCTCTTCAGGAATACCTCTTAATTTCAACGACAACTGTCTTTGCAAAAAGTCTAGTTGTTACACTTGGATGTTTTCCTGTTGAATCTCTTTTTGAATATGTTGTTGGTTATGTTCTAAGTGTTCAATTTGTTTTCGTTGTAGATCTTGTGTTAATTTCATCCCATCCATCATCGATTTCCTGCTTCTGGGCAGGGGGTTGGACTGGATGGCCCATAAGGTCTCTTCCAATTCTATGTTTCTATTATTTAACTTCGCTTAGTTCTTTCTACATCTCCTATTGTGTAGTGTTGAGTTCAAAAATTGCTTGATATTCTAATTTCTTTGTGATATTGTCTATTCTGCCTAGCCTTTTGTTAATTTTACTGATATTAACTGTCATGATCTTAAGCTGTGACATAACTGAGTGTATAAAGTCTTCCTCTTTCATCTTTCTCGTCATCATAGTTCTTTATTTGTATTTTTTTCCCTCTTAACCTTTTTCTTTCTGTGCTGTATTACTTTATTATTGAAGTATTTTCCGTTTTCTCCTTTACTTCATTTTAGGGAGTTCTCTGCAAAATCTCAGCAGGGCAGTATCTGGAGAAAAGCTGTGAATCAATAGGAAACTGCAGAGGAACAGCTTCTCTAGGAAGCCCAACTGAGAAAGAGATAAGCACACAACTAATCTAGCAGCTGAAGACAAGCTAAAGTGCAGCCGCTGGACCACCCTCGACCCCTTGACCACCCCTGCTTTTCCCACTTATTTGATCTTCAAATCTTTTGGAACAGAGAGTAATTAAGCAATCAAGCAATTAAGCATCAAAGGAGAAAGATGAGATAACAAGTGGGAGAAGATGAGAGACAAAGAAAGGACCAAGAGGTATTCAACCAAATGTTTGAAAAGAACTGATCACACTATTTGCAACAAACAGTAAAGGAAACAATTAAGTTGATCAACAGACAGTGCTGAGAGATGACATTGTGGACCTTTTAAAAGGGGAAAGAAAAGAAGAAAAGACTGTTTCAGGTACTTTCTAACTCTCTTTGAACTTTTAAAATATGTACCGTATTTTCCAGCGTATAAGACTACTGGGCGTATTAGACGACCCCCAACTTTTCCAGTTAAAATATAGAGTTTGGGATATACTAGCTGTATAAGACTACCCCTCTTCCAACGCACACCAAATAAAAATTTGAAAAGCATCAGATTTGATTTCAATATGGTAACTTTCCTATTACTGTACCTCCTTCTCTGCCTCTCAGATCTCACACATGCGCACCTGCACTGCTTCACTGCAGTCTTCAGGAGCGAGATCTGAGAGCAGAGGAGGAGGTATGGTAATAGGATACAAGGGCGGGCCAGACAGGTAAAAGAGAAGTATTTTTCTGGGCCCAGAGCCACGCTATCTCTTTTTTCCATACCCCGGGCGCTCTCGATGCCTGCAGCTTGCTCCGGCCTTCACTTACACCTTCCCAGTGAGGAGCCCCTTCACCTCGCCATCGGGACCACATTAAGTCCACAAATCCTGATGAATCGATGTTCTTCTACCATACATGTACAGCGTTGCGTTTAATGCTTTTATACAGTCATTGCATATGGCAGGGACACGGCCACTGCCATTTTTGAGCCCCCCCCCCCCCCCCATGCGGCAACCACAGTTTCTCCGATCCGGATTGGAAGTTTCAGCACCCGCTCTATAAGACACCTCCTGGCATATAAGACGACTCCTGGTGTATAAGTCGACTCCCATGTATAAGATGACCCCTGACTTTTGAGAATATTTTCTTGGGTTAAAAAGTAGTCTTATACACCAGAAAATACGGTAATGGATTTTCTTATTACTTAATTGACTTTAAAACTAAAATTTATTTCAAAAGAGACTGGCTGGAAGAAGAAATTGAACTATCCTTTACTTCCCCTCTGTTTTGTCTCTGTTTTGTTTATTGGACTACTATTTTCATTAAACTGGATTATTTTGGAATCTGCCTGGCATAGCATACCATATTTGTAAATTGTATCCAGCTACAAACAGTTCTACCAGGAAAAGTGACTTTAGGCCAGGTGATCTTAAACAACTAAAATAACAAGTCCTGTAAAACAGCATAACAAAATAAAAACATTCTAATATCAACATTTTTGTACTACTGAAGGCTGATGTTTGTGTTCTGCATCTCCTTCTGAATTGCCTTTCCTATATTTAACAACAGCGGCATCTAGTGGACAATTTGAGTCAATTCAAAATTCCCTTTTAGATGAGCAATTGAATGCACACAAGATATTCTGCTGGACTAATTCTGACAAGGCCATGACTGTTTTTTCCTCTTGAATATAAGGCCCTGAACAACCATAAGCATGCACCAAATGGGCTAAAGGGACCCCAAACAACCCTAAACAGCCCCCAAACAACTTTAAAAAGGCACCTGACAAAACATACCCTGAAAAACCCTATACATGCCTCAAACAAACTTTAAAAGGTACCAAATCAGCAAAATTGGGCACAAATTATACTAAACGAGCCCTGAACAACCTTAGAAAGGCACCAAATGGGCAAAACAGACCATGAACAATCCTAAATGAGCCCTGAATAACCTTAAAAAGGCACCAAATGGGCCCCTCAAATATGATTTCCTTGTAAGTGTAGGGTGTTGGTGGTGGGTGCGTGACTGTAGAAACGTATTCCTGACCTGCATGTTCTTTTGCAGTGAGGACATACAGTAGATTTCCAGGTGGAAGGCAGTCCAGGTCAGGGTTGGCTTGATGCACCTTCCTCTTGACACGTTTCTCCCTTTCGCTCTCCATTTGTGCCTCTTTGAATTCTACAGCACTGTTGGTAACAGCTGACTTCCACTTAGAATCCTCAAGGGCCAGGCCTTCCCAGTTTTCGACATCTATGCCACCGTTTTTAAGGTTAGGTTTAGCCCATTTTAAAATCTCTTTTCTTGTCCACCAACATTCAGTTTTCCATTCTTGAGTTGGGAGTTTAGTAACTCCTTTGGGAGATGGTGATCGAGCATTCGGACAATGTGGCCAGTAGGGCTACGCAAAACTATCATTCGTTTTGCACTATCATCATAAGTTGTTAGTAATTTGCTATTTATTTATTTAAATGAAGTAGAGGGACTCAGATTTGTTCAAATGAATTTCTATTAAGAGACCTACAGGAAAGCAGGGATAAAAAAAGAATCAAAACACTCACCAATACTTTCCGTTAAGATTCTGTAACATTTGGAAAGCTCCCAAAGTCAGTTCAATTTTTAGTATAAACATTAAGCAAATTTGGCAAAGCCAAAGAGGCCATTGCTAGTGTTAAAATTAAGACCCAGGCTGCTTGCCAGTCACCATAAGGAAGGGCATCTGGGGCGGGAATAACTGATAACACATCATTCTGGGAAATGTAGCTTGAGAAGGAGAGCCCCCCTGTGGCAGATAATTCAAAAGGACCTTCCCTAAACAACATTTCCCAGAATGCAGTGTGCAGTATCAGAAAGTCCCAATGAGCAGCAGCCAGACATTTAAAGTCAGTCTAATAATAAAAAATAAAATTATTGAATCTGCAAAGAGGACTAAAGTAAGTAAGTCATAATATTAATCTGTACTGATTTGAAGTTGTATGGTTAATTGTGTGTCATATAGACACATTGTTAGACAGACATTCAAGGGAATTGCCGTTGTGGCTTTTTGAAGGGAAACATGTTTTTGTCTAAACTTTTTAAAATCCCCAAAAATCAGTAGAATCAGTGTGAATCTTTCTGAAACTTGGGGAACTGATGCCTGGTTATCATTGGCATTGTATATAAAACTCAAGTAGATAGCTCTTGTTTTGTGTGTGTGTGTGTGTGTGTGTATGAGTTTGTAAAAAAAAATCCCCCCAAATTAGTGGATGAGTGTAATGGTCTGAAACTTGGTGGGCTAACAGTGGAAAATGTGTGGTACAATTATAGCAAGTCTCATGCCTCATCACAATAGCTCTAAAGATGAGGGAGACATGAGCCCCTGAAGTTTCCCTGTTTACTTAATTACCTAACGGAAAAAGTTACAAAAAAATTTGTTACTTCATTATAATTAGTTATGAATTTTTTAGGACCATAATTTTGGAAATACTCTCAAAAACAATTCAAAGTGGGAAGGACAATAGTTTTATTAACAAGTTTATTGGTATCTCTACAAACGTCCCAATCCTCAAACACTCTCTGCTTCATTAGGGAAAAAAATTCACTCGTAGAGCTCAGATGATGTTGTATTTCAGTGTCAATGTTGACTTACCTGGAGAGATGGCTGCCAAGGTAGCAAAAATGGCCAACATTTTCTAATGTTACATTATTAAGCTGTATTTTTTGGCATTGCGGAGGGATTGGCTGGTGCCTGCTGAAAGAGCACTTTGGTATTCACGATGTTCAGTGAGAGGCTGAGCTTCCCATATGCTTCTGAAAAGGAGTTTAGAGTGGCTTGTTAATCTTCTTCTGAATAAGCACAGACTACATTATCACCAGCATATTGGAATTCTATAACAGTCGTAATTGTGACCTTGGTTTTGGCTTTCAGTCTGCCAAGGCTAAATAGCTTGCCACCTGTCAGATGATTTCTATGCCAATGGGTAGCTTCCCATCAACAAGGTGCAGTATCATAGCGATGAAGATAAGTTGGGGCAATAACACATCCCTGTTTGACCCTTGATTCCATTTTAAAATGTTTAAGACTGTTGCCATCATGTCATCATGGAGGTGCCGCAGGACGCTCAGGAATTTATCAGGGCATCTGATTTGTTGGCGGATGGTCCAGAGAGGACTGTGATTCACTGTGTTGAATACCTTTTGCAAGGTCAATGAATGCCATGTACAGAGGTTGATTTTGTTCACTTCATTTTTCTTGGACATGTTCTTCAGTGAAGATCATATCTACTGTTCCTCTGGAGGAGAGGAAGCCGTTCTGGGATTCCAACTCTGAACAACTCTAAACAGGCCCTGGACAACCTTTAAAAGGTGCCAAAACAGACCCTGAACAACCTGAAACAGGCACCAACTGGGAAGAACTGGCCCCAAACAGTAAGCAGTCCCTGAACAACCTTTAAAAAGCACCAAATGGGCAGAACTGACCCCAAATAGCCCTAAACAGGTCCTGAACAACCTTTAAAAGGCACCAAATGAGCCAAACCAGCCTTAAACAATCCTAAAAAGAACTTGGACAACCTTTAAAAATTACCAAATGGGTAAAATTTGCCCCCAAAACCCTAAACAGACCCTGAACAACCTTTAAAATGCACGAAATGGGCAACATTTGCCCCCACCCAAAAAACCCAAATAGACCCTGAACAACCTTTAAAAAGCACCAAATTAGCAAACCCACCCCTAAAAATCCTTAAACAGGCCCTGAACAATCTTTAAAATGGGGAAAACAGTTCCCAAACAACCTTTAAAAAGGCACCAAATTGGCAAAAGACCCCAAACAACCCTAAACAGACTCAGAACAACCCTTAAAAGGCACCAAATGGGCAAACCTGACCCCAAACAACAAGATTTTCTACTGGTGATAGATCTGAAGCTATGTTGGAGGCAGCCTTAAATCTATTGAGTCCAAAGCCTATTTCTTTCAGTGTGGAACTTCAGGATCAGGCTCTATAATTGTGCCAGTCTGGAGCTGGTATAATTAGTTCCCCTTCTCTGCTAAAAGAAATGAAGGGGGGTGGGGGGTGGAATAAAGATCTGCATCTAAAGTCATAGGAAGAACCCACACACACCTCCCACTGGAGTTGCTACAAGCTGGCAGGGGTTTTCACTACATAACTGTCTCTTCCCACTTAGAATTGCTCCCTTAGCTTTCAAAACAAGGACAGCAGTGCTATAATTGTACATGTCTCCAGAAGGGCTGCTCTCTCGGAGAAGATATTTATTGCTGAGGATCTATATCAAGCCAAAGTCCCAATGCAAGTTCTTGAATTCTGCTTCCCGCTGCATCCTTATTTCTTGGTGCCATCCTCGCATTTCTCTGTCAAAATAAAAGCATGTGGAAACCAAATGATTGGTGGATCACAATTAGAACACCGTGTTAAAGAAACTGATACAATCTATAAGCAGTGCACCTGGTACAAGGTAATGAAAGGCACTGTGCACCTTCCCTCTTGTGGTAGAAGATGCCTTCCTCTTCGTTCACTGTGTATCCATGCCTTAGCACAGAACTAATCATGCCTTAGCACAGAACTATTAAAATATTTACAGCAGGGCTGGATAAAAAAGATTGTGGCGTGAATTATTCATGTCTTTCCTTTTATCTTGGCAATGGTGACTTTATTTAGCATGGAAGATTCCTGCACTAGAATCCTGGGTTATCTTGCTCAGAAGAACCACTAGATAAACGAACTGATGTGTATGACTAGCACTGCCTGTGGGGAGGAAGCATGGGACAGATTGCAACTTCCCACAGGAGACAAGATGGATGGTGTTTAGATGATCTGCAAGGAGGGATATGGTGAGGCATCTGATGACACATGCGGCAGAATAAGAACAGTTGGGAAGGCATATTATGCTCACTTTAAACAAGAGAATGAAATGGGTGAGTGGGCAGAATGTTCTCCTAGAAGATGGGCATCATATGTTGAATATGGGTTTTGTGCATAGGACTGCCATAAATGGCTGCACTCCCCTTAAGGAGCAGGTTCATAACCAGAGGTGCTCCTTAATCCATCTTTCTCACTGAAGGGACAGGTGGCCTTCATGCCTAGGAATATCTGTTCCTGGATGAAGAAAGTTTGACCAAACATGGGTATTGTCTGCACTGAATCATTACAAAGCACTTGGTGCAGGGCTGCCTTTGAGGCTGATTTGAAGGCTGTAGCTAGCTTCTGCAAAATTTAACAGCCATAAAGGTTAACAGAACATCCAACTAACATCCAACCGTACACAGATTGTACCTAGGGTGACAGAATGTTTTCCATTGCTTAAAATTGTAGCTTTTTAAAGGCCCCAGAAAATTTGGAACTTTCTGGATATTTTCTTACTTATTTCCTTCTTTGGAAGCTTTTCAAGGTTCCATTGTTCCTTCTTTGGAGGTTTTTAAGCAGAGGCTGGATGGCCATCTGTCGGGGGTGCTTTGAATACAATTGTCCTGCTTCTTAACAGGAGGTTGGACTGGATGGCCCATGAGATCTCTCCCAAATCTATGATTCTATGATTTGTATCCGGAAAACACATGGCCCATCCAGGCAGGTCTTTAAATCAAGACCAAACAACACCTCAGGTAAAACTGAATTAATTAGATACCCCATTAGATCCAGGCCTTCCTAAAAGGCCCAGGTCTAATGGGGTATTGTACCTGTGGGGACTCCTGGAGCCCAAAGGTGCAGGATGGCCCCCATCCCCACCCCTCCCCCAAGTCCCCCAAAACAATGGTTGAAATAAAAAAATCCTTACCTGGCCATCATTAAGGTACTCCTTCAGTCCTCCTGGTGTGAAGGAATGAGACCGGGGTGGTGGTGGCAAGGAGTGATTTTCCTCCCTCCCATTTCCTGGCTTGTCTTTTCTTTAAGTTTTAAGGGGGGAGGTTGGGGGGGTGCTTTGGGGTGGCTGCATGTATTTAGCCATCACTCCTCCTGGGTTTTTTGAGGAGGGGAACTTAAATGCACACCGAAGCAGATTTTTTAAGCACGCTTCAGCGCACATTTAAGTCTAGTGTGGAGGTGCCCTCACTCTGAACAAGTCTTGCCAAGAAAACCCTGTGATAGGTTCATCCTTGGGTTACCATGAATCAGAAATTACCTGAAGGCACGTGACAAGAATACCAGTGTGGTTGCTTTTGGAGGCCCCTCTAGCTGTATCATATTTAGCATTGATATATCTTGTGACTTGAAGGCAGCATCTTTAGTATCACCTTTACTGAACTTTAAATTCTGTTTTATGTGGAAGTTTTTTTTGAAAAAAACCTTTTTGTTTATTTTGTAAACCATCTTGATATATTTTATGATTAACAGCAACCATAACTGAATCAGGAAATATTTTATTACCCTTATGTTGCAGGGTTTTCAGCTGCTACAGTAGTTCTTGCTGTTAAAAAAAACCAAGGTAAATGTCAATGAACATTTTGAATGAAGGCACAACATGAAGAAACACATAAAAGACAGGTAAATTGAACTTCAGATCCATGGCACAGTTGCTGGAATCTAGGATAACAGGAATCCAAATGGAGCAAATCTGAGGTAAGTTTCTATAACAGGCTTTTTCAACATGGTCCCCACCCAATCCAGATTGTAGAATTACTAATCACTTCATCCTTACTCAGTGTGGCTAATGGCACATCTGGAGAGAATCAGATTAGGAAAGGTTGCTCTGTAGAACAGCACGTCAAATTCATGAGTCCCTTCACAGTGAGATGCTGGAGGACAGGCCTGTAGCCTGTAAACCTCCTCCCCACCCCACCCCACCCCCGGCTACAGACCTGTTGGAGGAAACCACTTTTTAAAAAACACAGTTCATGCCAGGATCCATCTTTGCTATGCCCATCTAAAATGCTGTCCTCCAGAAGCTGATAGACTGCATGCAGTTTCCAGCATTCCCAATGGCTATACTGCCTAGACCTCATGGAATTTGTGCCCAACAATATCTGGAGGTCCACACTTTACCTATCCCTCACCTTAAGATTCCTAAGGACATAAGAAGTTTCATACTGGATCAGACCAAAGGTCTACTGAGTCCTTCATTCTAGGCTCATAGTGGCTAGTTAGGTCCCTAATATCCAGATCCACATTCATTATAGGAGTGCAATGGCACTATTGCAGTAATGCATTCTACCAACTGGTCTACATGCCAACTCTGTTCCTGGAAGGTATCTATCTAAAGAAAGAGGGGAAGGGAGGAAGCAGGCAGGCAGGCAGGCAACAACACAGGAAAACACAAGCTCCATCCTTGTTTGGTCCCCTGACCTTTATAAAGCCAGCCAAGCTGGTTGCCATAACTGTATCTTGCTGTACTGAATCCCACAGTTTAACGATGCACAATAAAGAAGTGCTTCCTTTTATCTCTCTTGTGTACATTTCATTGGAAAACTCCCTTCTTCAGTTCCAGTATTGTTAGAGGAAATGAAACTCTTTTTCGTTTTCAGAATTATCTTTAAAAATAAAAAAACCAACAACAACAACCTTGAGTCCTGGTTTTGTAAGAAAGGTGGGACATAAATAGATGACAGTGATGGTAGAGGAGAAGAGATGATCACTCCCTCCTCTTTTTCTTTTAGACAGTAGCACTAGGACATAATCTTTTCCTGCGATTTTGAAGTGCTGCCATCAATTAGAGGGAAAAAATATTTGCCTAGATGGACTACTGTTCTGACTCAGTATGAGAAATCATTTTGGTACACTCATATTGTTGTGAGTTTGCTGTCTGAGTGCTATGAGTAGGTTGGGAATATTCTGTTTTATATGAATGCTTGGCAAGTGTTATGCAGTGATGTGTTGATGCCAATAGTCTCTTTTATCTACCGTCCAGTCCTGTAACTGTGCCAAAGCAAAGATGCACTTGTGGAACTGCTGCTGTATCTAATAGTTGCCCATATTGGGAAGGAAGAGGGAATGCTCACAAGCACAAGAAACAAAATAGTTACAAGATTGGAAGCATACTTTATAAACTCTGCTATTAGGAGTAGCACTGAGGAAGGTAACTTCCTGTCCCTATGCATGTACACATGGAGGGTACTAAGCAAGATCCTGACAAGAGAATATGCTCTAGTACAGGTCTGCATCACTATGCACTACAGCACACAAAACCCCACTCTCCCCTACCCGGTGGTTCCATCAGCAGGAGATCTGCACTGGATGTCTCCTGGCATCTCTTAGAGGCAAAGGCCCAAAATGCCCCATATACCATTCAAGCCACTGTTTTGGAGCAGACTGGACAATTTCAGTTGGGGGTGGGGAGAAAAACTCACAATAGAACATAGCCTAAATTTAATGGCTTGTCTGACTAATAAGCACATTGAATTGATGGTTGAATAACAAGCCAATGTGTTATTGAGCAATTTAGAATGGCTGTGGATAGACTCAAGCCATTGTGGATTGCCTGGTGAGAAAGAGAAGCCAGTATTCAGAATAAATCTCACCAAGATGAAGAGAAAGCCACCGAGGTTTTATTTCATTCCCGCTGAAAAGGATGACGATTGCAGTAGCCTGGCAAAAAATCACATTCAAAAGTTCCCATGCTCACCTCCACCCCCCTGAGCTGGCATTTTTATGATTGGCTGTGACACCAGCAAGCCAGCAGGAGAGCCAATGGCGGCCTGAGCCTTGCTTTGGCCGCTCAGCCAATGAGGTGGAAGGGAGGCAGGCAACAAGGAAGCAATGAAGAAATGACTAGATGACTGGATTAAGGTGACCGGTGTTTGTCAAATGGCTGGGCACTAACCTTTAGGCTCTCAAGCCTGGCCTATGTTATTGTTTGATGCTTTGAATTAACATTCTTGTCTAGTCCCTAGAGGCCAGGTCCTTTGGTTCTTCCTTGCTGCTATATAGGAGTCATTGTTGGAGTAGATATTTAGTTTCGGATCAGGATGTGACACAGTGGGGAGCCAGTGGCAAAATCCCCGGTTCCTCACAGAACCGGTGTTGGAAGATACCATATGTCCATAGCCCCTTTTGTTCTGGGTGGCCTGGCTATCAGACCTCCGAGGCCCAGATTGATAGAGTCATTTACTTATTGTCCATGCAAAGGGTCTTGGTGAAGTCCCTTTGTTAGGAGATTAACAACTCAGCAATTGTGGGGACTTCCAGAGTCAAGAGTTGCTGGTTTATGAGAAAAAAAAAGGTTCATATTTTCATATAAACATACATACTCATAGGAGATGGGGAATGGGGCAAGGGAACATACAAGGAATTCATAGGAAGAAAGAGGGAAACATGCAAGGACTAAGGGAAAGTCATGTCAACCCCCCAATGTCCATAAAAGTTCATAAAGTTGGGCAAGAGTTTATAAAAGTTCCTATAAAGTTCATGAAAGTTCATGGAAAGTGCATAAGAGTTAATGGGGGTATATAGAAGGCCCCGGGAGTACTGAGTAGCTCGAGTCCATTCATAAAACATTCATTAAAAAGGAATCCAATTAATAAATAATAGCCAAATTGGTCAGATGCTAGTTTGGGTTACAGGGGCATTGCCATGTGGGGCCATGGGGCCATGGAAAAAGCCTTAGGTTCCCACATGGGGAAGAGATAGGAGATTATGAAATACCTTTATTAAGGCAATTCCAGCCTGGTGTCCTTGGCAAAACTATGAATTCCCTGATTTTGAACTATCTTTTACAGATTCCCTGGGCCGGGGGAGGGGGGTCAATTTCGATCACAAATGCATCCTGTTCGTTCTATAGCTCTGCTTTACCAAGGACTAGCAGTTGGTAATTTTTCCCAGTTTGACAAGGTGTAGTCTTTCAGATTTTTTGAATTTCACCTTCATTGGCCCCAGCCAGTATAGCCCATACTGAGGAATACTGTGCCAAGTGTGTACATGTGGACTTATGTGCAGGAATATAGTACAGCCAATATGTGGAGGGGCACTTTTCCTATCCTTTGATTTAGACTCATGGGAGAATGAGGATGTAGGCTGACAGAGGCACCCTTCATCTATTAGCAGTTGTGATGACTTTGCTTCCTACCTCCATGTTAAATTTATTTACACACAGGCCTGCCTTGCATCCTCAGTCTAAACCAAGAGTTCTCAACATTGGCCCCCCAAATATTTTAGTTTTAGCCTAAAGCTAGGATGATTAATGATTAGGCATTCTGGGAGCTGGAGTGCAAAACATAAAGAAAATAAAAAAGTTGAGAACCAGAACTCTAAAGAGAAACAGAAATTGTAGTATTTTTGCTCCTACTTGATCCAGAGACAATATTGACCCAATCTGCAAAAGGAATAAAATCTATAGTTTTGTGATTTTCAAGGCTTCTTGAAGAAAGCAGTATAAAGAGAAAAGAAAATATGGGAAGTTAGGGTCAGAATACATAGTGTGTTAGAGGAAGCAAGAACAATTCCAAGGGCTTTGACTCACTGCTGGGAGATGAGCTGTTCTGGTAGGAAATCATCAATATAAAGTTGATTTTCAATCTCCACCTACAATGAGAAAGAAACATCTTAGACAGAATGAATAATTGTTAGATTAAATTCACAGGTGTCCTCAAAGCATTCACCCTTTATAAATGATGCTAGTGTCAAGTGCACCACAGTCCACATCAAAGAAAGGCAGATGTTTTGACAAAACTGTGTGTTACGAAAAATTACAATAATCTTTGAAGACCCTTCAAGAAGATTCAGTTGAGAGATCACCCTGTGGAAATAGGGAGTTTCCAGGGATCTGGGGGATCCTGTAGCTTTTTTAATGTTCCCGTTTCTCTCTTCTCTTTCCACTCCCCCTATTGCCCAGAACTTGGCAAAATCCTATATGACCATTACATATTACATACTACCACAGCTATGATGCTACATAGTGGAATGGGAAAAATGCAATCCCTTGATAGTGGTAAACAGGAAGGCATCTACATTTCAATTCCAAAATACATAATCTGTCAATATCTTTATTAAGGCAAACGAAATATGGACAGATGGGCAAACTTTGGAAATCCACAGAGACAAGCAAAAAAAAAGCAAGAGGGAGAGGATGCGTTGGGTGGGAGGAGAAACAGGCTTGATGTTGAGATTGTGCCAAGTGTGTACATGTGGACTTACAGTATGTGTAGATGTGCTTTCAAGTTTCCTGTTGATTTATGATGACCCTATGAATTTCATAGAGTGTTCTTAGGCAAGAACTACTCCTAAGCGATTTTATGATTTCAATTCACTGAAATCTAGCCCACAGTAGCTGACATCTGTTGGAAATCTCCAGTCCAAGTACTAACCAGGGCTGACCCTCCTTGGCTTCCAAGATCAGATTAGAGCAGGCATGGGAAAACCTTTTTGGGTGGGGTTTGCATTGCAGGCTGGGCCAGGTCATGTTGGCCAGGCCAGTCTGGGAAGGGAAAAGAGGGGAGGCTGAGGTCAACTGCCACTGGAGTAGACAGGGGGACAGTTGGAGTGGGGGGGGGCAGTTGCCATGGGGGGATCTTGGCATGCACAGAGGGAGGCCAGGGGAGGATTACGCAGGGAGAGGGTCCTCCTCTCACCCTGGGGATGCAGTGGCCCACCACATCCTCAGTCTGAGAGGAGAATGAGACACGCTGCTGGCGAGAGCTCCAAAGTGCTCTCGACAGCCATGTGCTTCTTCATCATTCTTCCTCTGAGCTTGGGGGGGCGGGCAGCAGGAGAGGAGGGCTGAGAGGAGGGCTGAGACAGATGGCCAGAAGAAAGAGCCCAAGGGGCTACGTCCAGCCTGCAAGCCTGGGTTTGCCCATGCTTGGTTTAGAGCATTTAGTGTTATATTTTTCCCCTCTATACCTGTAATGATTTCAATTGGTTTATATAAATATGTAGGTTTACTCTCACAGAATCCCACAACCAAGAATCTGTAATAATAACCAAATAGAGAAGTACAACTGAAAGGATAAACACAATCTTTTAGCTATGAAAATTATCTTGAATATATCTTATAGGGAGATATAGCTATCTCTCCCTATAAAATGATCCCACTGGTCTTTTAAAACAAACAACAGAAGATGAAGGATGAATATTAGATCCACTACCTTGCAGAGATCCTCCAAGCACTTAAAGCTCTTATGGGATTCTGTTTCGTTTCATTGTTACATTAGCTGTTCTTCTTACAAAGATAAGACGTAGCCTCTTACAGATCATGAAGTTGATTTCAAAAAGAGGAAACAGAGGAAAAGAGAAACTTATAATCAATTTTCTACAGGCAGCTTTTCTAAAAGCCATTTCCTTTTTTTAAAAAAATTATTGTTTTAAGGGACTTGTTCACAGATGGCTGATTTTTTTTCCCCCATGTCAGAAGCGACTTGAGAAACTGCAAATGGCTTCTGGTGAGAGATATTTGGCTGTCTACAAGGACGTTGCCCAGGAGACACCCAGATTTTTGATGTTTTGCCTTCCTTGTGGGAGGCTTCTCTCATGTCCCTACATGGGGAGCTGGAGCTGATAGAGGGAGCTTATTTGCGCTCTCCCCGGATTCAATACTGGTGTGTAAAAGGGAACCAGGCTCATTGATAGAAAGCTGTAGGGATGGAGAAGGTGGGTACAACTGATTGGTTGCCGGTCTCCAAAATAAGTACAACAGCTCAGCTGCCTGCATTTTATTGAGAACTTTAGAAAGCGGGGTGGGATGGAAATGCTCTCCCGAGGAAAATTTTTCTCTCACGGTGGTTCCTGGACTGAATACCTCTGGCATTGAGAGTGTCGGCCTTGTGTGGGATTCCAAAGAGAGTATAGTCTTTCTGCTGGTGTACCGTGCGCCTAGCGCACCAGCAGAAAGTCTATCCCAGCTGCTAGAGACTGTGTCGGAGTGGGCCTTGAGGTTCCCCAAGCTTATTGTTCTGGGGGATTTCAATGTCCACACCGATACAGACTCTTTTACATCAGCAGCAGTGGACCTAGTATCAACCATGGAGACCCTAGGACTCTCACTTTGTAACACCGGGCCCACACATCAGGCCGGTCACACGCTGGATCTGATTTTCAGTGCCGGAATCCAGGTGACCCTAACCTCTATCATTGAGGTACCATGGTCGGATCACCATGCCCTGAGAGTCTGGTTAGAGCAGCATTTCTCAACCTGGGGGTCGGGACCCCTTGGGGGGTCACGAGGGGATGTCAGAGGGGTCCCCAAAGACCACCAGAAAACACAGTATTTTTGTTGTTCATGGGGGTTCTGTGTGGGAAGTTTGGTTCAATTCCATCGTTGGTGGGGTTCAGAATGCTCTTTGGTTGTAGGTGAACTATACATCCCAGCAACTACAACTCCCAGTTGTCAAGGTCTATTTTCGCCAAACTCCACCAATGTTCACATTTGGGCATATTGAGTATCTGTGCCAAGTTTGCTCCAGATCCACCATTGTTTGAGCCTACAGTGCTGTCTGTATGTAGGTGAACTACAACTCTAAAACTCAAGTTCAATGCCCAATGAAAATAATTTTATGTTTGGGGGTCACCACAACATGAGGAACTGTATTAAGGGGTCACGGCATTGGGAAGGTTGAGAACCACTGGGTTAGAGCATACCCACCCTCCCTGCAAGGGCACTGAACTGATTTGGGTTCGCCCAAGGAGACTTATGGAATCCAACAGGTTCCTGAATGCTCTAAGGCAGACCTGTGCAATTGCCGGCCCTCCAGGTGTTTTGGACTTCAACTCCCAGAAATCCTAGCCAGTTTACCAGCTGTTAGGATTTCTGGGATTTAAAGTCCAAAACACCTGGAGGGCCGGCAATTGCCCAGGTCTGCTCTAAGGGATCTGGAGCCTGTCAGCGACTTGGTTGATGTGCAAGTTGATACATGGAACACCAAGTTATCCAATGCATTCGACGAGATCGCAGAGCCTTCTCTGTTGTGGCGCCATCCATCTGGAATGCCTTGCCAACTGAAGTTTGTGCCCTGCAAGACCTGTCGACCTTTCACAGGGTGTGCAAGACCCATCTGTTTCAGTTGGCATTCCATTGTTGAACTGAAATTTTAATCTGGTATTAATTGATATTAAATTTTTGCTTTTATGCTGTTTTATGTCGTATTGTGAGCCGCTCCGAACCCTCGGGGAGTGGCGGCATACAAGACTGAATAATAAATAAATAAATAAATGTCTCCCTCCACCCATACAGAGGCACATTCACACCATTCTTCTAGTTATCTCTCTCTACCTCTCATACGCAGACTTTTCTACTGATTGTCTTTTTCTCCTTTATTTATGCATACAAAAATTACACTTACACACCTTATACACTCCTTCCATTACACAATTCAAATTATATTCATAAACACTTTTATCTCTCATACATGCACATTCACACATATTATACTCAGATACACCCAAACACATGCACAGTTAATACTGTCTTTCTCTTGTTCTTTCTCAGTCTCTCTGAAACATACAGAATTAGAGATTGAGTCTGATCTATGGAATAATGGGAATTGTAGTTTTACAAGGTCTCCAGCCTTCTCTGCCCACAGTGCTGGTGCTACAAATCCTGTGATTCCATAGCATTAAGCCCTGGCAGTTCAAGTAGTATCAAAACAGTATTCAATCTACAGTGTAGATGACGTAGCCCTAGTGCGTTTTCACCATTGTGGTGAGATGTGCTGCATTTCTATTAAAATGACTAATAATTTCCAAATAAAAAAACATACTGTACTAAGTAGTAAATTTGGGTCTTCTTTGATCCTCTTTGTTGAGGGTGTTTTTCCTCCTCTTTGGTACAACATAAGCAGCCATCCCCCCATGCATATCCATGCAGCAGAAACTGTGTCACAGCCCACTCTACCTAGCCCAGCCCAAACTCAGTGTGCCCATTCATGTGCCTATATGCACATACATGCCTGTTCTTTGAGATGCCCTTTGGGTATCTGAAGGAGAGAGGGAAAGGTTGCAGCTGTGCCTTCTGCTTTCATCCACATGTAGTGGTTTGAGTCAGGATGAAGAATTCTCAGCCCTCAGCAATTCCTCTCTGCTTTGAGGAAGCTGCTGCTGCTTGCCCTTCCGTGATTGCATTCCCTTTCCATCTCTTTCCTACTGGCTCACATGGCAAGTCATGACACATTCAGAGCCGAGGAAGGGCACCCAGCCTTTGTTTCATTTGCCCACGTGATAGTAGATTCTCTGCCGCTACTTGCATGGTGTGTACCCTTAACAGAGTCTTTTAGTCTTTCATGTCAGTTTCTGAATGGGATGGATTTCAACTGAATAAATCCTCAGTCTGTTATCATTTCAGAAATAGAATTTTAAAATCCTAATTCAACCTCATTTTGCCATGTAGGAACACACAAAGCATCCCTAACAGATGGTCATCCAGCCTCTGCTTCAAAACCTTTGGAGGAGGAGTTTCCATCACACTCGGAGGGAGCATATTCCACTGTCAAACAAGATCTTCTTAGGGTTTGGGTGAAATCCCCTTTACAAATCCATTGTCCTAGTCTCTGGAGCAGCAGAAAACTCGTTCACTCCATCTACAGTATTCAAATAGGACAACTCTTATTTAAGTGGGTTTCTGAAGAAACTTCTGTTTTTACATTTGCAGTAGATATGGTGTATGCAATCATGCACATACAAAGACTCCAATCATTAGTTCCCAAAGCAGTAAAGAATCAACAACTCTTGTAGGAAAGTTTTTCAAAGAAGAGGGGGGCATCTTCCTGGTGTACAAGAAATGTACAGACTTTATAGAGAGACAATTTATATATAGCAGCTGCAGCGTGACCTCCATCCACTCATCCCTTTATTTATATCCTGCTTATATTCTCCCAGGCTGGAACACAAGGCATCTTACCAAAAGTTAGTGAATACACTAAAAACATACAGAATTAAGACTGAGCAGCCTTTGGTCAGAAACCCCCATAGAGGGTCGGACTCGGCTACACAGCCTGCGGCGGAGAGCCAGCACCTAGGCCAGGGTGGGCCAGGGAAGCTGAGGGGAGAACGCAAGGACACTAACGGCCCCACTGCCAGGACACTGGTAGATCCTGGGAAGGCACGGTTTAGGACAAGGACCTTTTGGGGAGCGGGTTTTAGCAATGGGAATCGGGGAGAAACCCCCGGCCCCATGCTCTTACCCCCCCAACCTAGGCAGACTGGAGGACCTAGTGAACCACCGGATATAGAGCAAGACCCAGCCATACCATCACGGACATTACAAGACTTTGCTGAGAGGAAGATATCTCAGCCTCCTCCCGCGACCCTCTGCCCCTCGGGGATGGAAAGTCATCACCGGCACGCCCCCCCTTTTCAGAGGGAGGGCAGAAAGCCAGACACTTAAGGGTTTCGGGGGAGGACGGAGTGCGGGGGCGGGCAATACGAGTGATCTCGGGTAGGGGCAATTGGGACGGTAGACGTAGGCCTAATGAGAGAAGGCGGAGGAGCCATCGTGTGGCTCGTCCGCCTTCTGACCTACGAGCTATCCTCGGCACGCAGATGTGAAGTTCCCTATCACCTCTCCTCCGACTCTGATCCTGGCCAACGCCAGGTCCGTGCGCATAAGACCGGGACCATCCGGGACCTCCTCCTGGAGAGATCGATCTAGCCTGTTTGACAGAAACATGGCTCCAGGAGGGGGACGAGGTCGTTGTGCATGAGGTGGCATCTCCTGGGTATGTGGCCAGTTATCAGATGAGGACAGAGAGGCGGGGGGGAGGGGTTGCCATCCTTAGCCGAGACACTTTTAATTCCAGGACGATTCCGACCGCGAACATTCCGGGGATGGAGTGCGCGGGTCTGGTGTGGGACCTTAGTGAGAGTGTAGCCTTCCTGCTGGTGTACCGTGCACCCAACGCACCGGCGGGGAGTCTACCTAAGCTGCTGGAGGTGGTCGCGGAGTGGGCATTGAGGTTCCCTAAGCTTATTGTCTTGGGGGACTTCAATGTCCACGTCGATACCTCCTCAGCAGCAGCCATGGACCTGGTGTCCACCATGGAGACACTAGGACTCTCACTTTGTAAGACCGGTCCCACGCATCAGGCCGGGCACACCCTGGATCTGATCTTCGCGGCCGGAATTAACGTGACCCTAGCCTCCATTATGGAGGTTCCATGGTCGGATCACAGGGTCCTGGAAGTCCGGCTGGGGGTGGTTCCCCCTCCCGGTAAGGGTGCCGAGCCTATTCTGGTTCGCCCGAAGAGACTTATGGAACCCATCAGGTTCCTGAATGCTCTAAGGGAATGGGAACTTCCCAGCGACTCAGTCGATGGGCAAGTGGATTACTGGAATGCCAGTCTCTCCATGGCCCTAGACGAGATCGCCCCCAGGCGCGCTCTCCTCCCCCGTAGAAATCGCTCGCCTTGGTTTACCGAGGAGTTGCGGGCGATGAAACGGAGGAGGAGACAGCTAGAGGACGTGTGGCGGAGTCTCCGTGACGAAGCGTCGAAATCGGCTTATAAACAGTTTAAAGAGGTTTATGAGCATGCTATCAAGGAAGCCAAAAAGGGTACTATTCTTCCTTGATAGAGTCGGCTAACTCACGCCCAGCGCAATTGTTTAGAATAGTTCGGTCGTTGACAGCAATCCCAACTGTCCCAAACGATAGGGGTTTGGCGCCTTCCGCTGAGGCTTTTCAGAGTTACTTTACCGACAAGATTTCGACCCTCCGCCGGGACATTCCTGCCACATTTGATACAGTTAGCGAGCTCGAGACCCCGCCGCCACTCGGCGGGTCCACCTTCACCCGCTTCCAACTGTTGGACGCAGCAGCTGTCGACAAGTTACTAGCTGCAGCTAGACCTACTACATGCTCCCTCGACCCGTGCCCCTCCTGGCTTGTTAGAGCTTGCCGGGAGGGACTACGAGGCCCCTGGGCACGATCATAAATAGCTCCCTGAGCAAGGAGTCTTCCCGGGGGGATTAAAAGAGGCAATGGTGAGACCGCTGCTGAAGAAGCCGAATTCAGATCCTTCGGCTCCCTCCAATTACCGGCCAGTTTCCAACTTGCCTTTTTTTTTAGGCAAGGTAATTGAGAGGGCAGCAGCGGATCAGCTGCAGCAGTTCTTGGAAGACACAGCTGGACTTGATCCCTACCAGTCCGGCTTCCGTATTGGGCACGGGACAGAGACCGTGCTTGTCGCCATTACAGACCAACTTCGCCGCCAGCTGGACCAGGGTGGATCGGCACTGCTCGTCCTGTTAGATCTGACGGCAGCTTTCGATACTGTAGATCATGCCTTGTTAACCCACCGTTTAGCCAGTGCCGGGTCGGGGGACTGCCCTTAAATGGGTGGCCTCCTTCCTCCGGGGCCGGGGACAACGTGTGGAGGGGCGGAGGTCTCCGGGAGAACCTCACTTGACTGTGGGTCCCCAGGGGGCCATCCTCTCCCCTTATTATTCAACGTGTACATGCGCCCCTGGCCCAGCTGGCCCGCGACTTTGGTCTGGAGTGTTATCAGTATGCGGATGACACCCAGCTCCTGCTGAGAATGGACGGCAGGCCGGATACTGTACCCGATTGTTTCCATCGGTGCCTCGAAGCCGTGACTGGTTGGCTGCGGGCCAGCCGGCTGAAGGTGAATCCGTCGAAGACGGAGATCTTGTGGCCTGGTCGGCCTGGGGGGGGGGGGGGTGAGTGCCGGTTGCCTACCCTGGACGGCGAACGGCTTAATCCGTCGCCGATTGTTAAGAGCCTAGGCGTTCAGTTGGACCCCCTGCTGACCATGGAGACTCAGGTCTCTGCGGCCAGCAGGGCGTCGTTCTTTCACCTACGACAGGCTAGGCGACTGGCACCCTACCTCTCCAGGGATGACCTGGCCACGGTGATCCAAGCGACGGTCATCTCGAGACTAGACTACTGTAACGCCCTCTCGTTGGCCTTCCCTTGGCGACAGTTCGGAAGCTCAAGCTAGTGCAGAATGCCGCTGCTCGCTTGCTGACGGGAACGCCGGTGAGGGAGCATATCACGCCCATTCTGCGGCAACTGCACTGGCTGCCTGTTGAGTACCGAATTGCCTTCAAGGTGTTGGTGTTAACCTTTAAGGCCTTACACGGCCTAGGGCCTGCGTACTTGAGGGACCGCCTTGCCAAATATGTACCCCCGAGGTCACTACGTTCAGGGGAGTCTAATCTTCTCCTAATTCCATCTGTCCGCACCTGCCACTTGTCCGTGACCAGGCAAAGGGCCTTTTCCGTGGCGGCACCGGTACTCTGGAACTCTCTCCCAGATGACGTCCGTGCCGCCGGGGAGCTCATCCCATTCCGCAGGGCCTGCAAGACCGCCCTGTTTAGACTGGCCTTCGGCTAGGGCGAATTAGCCGAAGGCATTCATTCTCTGACCAACACTTTGACACTGGAATGCCACGATTTGACACAATTGTTAATCTCGGGACCAATGTTGTATGTTTTATGTTTTTATTGTACGGCAACATGAATGCTCATGCTAGCCGGGTTTTATGTTGTGATCCGCCCCGAGCCTGCTGGGAGGAGCGGAATATAAGAAGGAACAATAAATAAATAAATAAATAAATAAATAAATAAAAATTAAGCAGTATTAAATAACAACAAAAATGAAACAAATTAAAACAAACTAAAAACCCCACATCTCAATACCAGCCATATTTTTGTGAATATCAGATCCCTTATAGAAAGTCCAAAACGGGCTATACTCCCAGTCCTAGATTAAATTGCTTCTAGATAATCAGAACTTTAATTTGTAGCACAGAAACTCTAGTTTGTTATTCCACTTCTCTGGAAAAGCTGACATGATATGAGGATTTAAAGATCGAACTGTAAAGACTCTGGCACAAGCCAGTCAAAGTGGTCCCAGTGGTGATCAGCACACTGGGTGCAGTGCCTAAAGACATTGGCCTGCACTTAAACACAATCGGCACTGACAAAATTACCATCTGTCAGCTGCAAAAAGCCACCCTACTGTGATCTGCACGCATTATTTGCCAATACATCACACAATCCTAGACACTTGGGAAGTGTCCAACATGTGATCCAATACAAGGCACTACAAGTGTATTATATAACATAAAAACAATATCACATAAAAGTTATAAAAACAACCACTATTAACACATAAAATAAAATTAAAAAACACAGTTTAAAACACAGACCATCTGTAGTTAAATTTAGCTCCCTTCAAATCAAAACTAAAATGACAAAGTGTAGACCTCATATGGGCCCATTTTATTTATTTTATTTATTTATTTAGCACATTTGTATACTGCTCCCTCTCAGCCTGAAGGCGATTCGGGGCACTTCACAAGGCAACAAATTGAATGCCAACAGCATCATAAAAACAGCATTTAAAACAGTTAACACATTAGCAAATAAATTAAAACCATTACAATAATAATAATAACAACAATTTCAGCCTACTTGTGACCAAATCTGTTTTCATCCTGGACATCTAACAAGATAGTTCCCTTTTACTCCCAGGAGTGGAGAATGGGAACCCAACATGGGTTTGTGGAAGGTGCTATGAACCTAACTCCTTCAAAATGTACATTCTTACATTGCAAATCCTAGAAGTTCTAGAGGCCATTGTCAAAAAATATTAGAATAGCCATGCTCTGATCTTAATATATCTTCACAGAAACACAAACCAAAATGCAGCTAAAATGAGTGGCAACACAAGAGAAAGAAACATCTTGATGTATGCCAGTCCATTGTCAAGAGAAAGAGTGCAGCCAAGCAAGAAGTTATAGATGGGAATGGAAGGAAGAAAATGTGTATGTTTCAATTCTAATGCTGTTTATTTCTAAGAATAGTGGTCGAAGCATGATCCAGATGGCCAATGGCAACTGTTCATGCTCATTACATAGGAAAGTGTGGACCACTCTGGACTGATGTAACAATTGGTCCTTGTGCGTGGTTTGTGTGTGTGTGTGTGGTGAACTCGCTTATTGGTTTTGAAAGCAAACACATATTTAGTGAGCTGCAAATTGGGTCCCAAGAGTAGCAAGATGTCTCTGGACATTTTTTCACCTTGCATAAAATTCTTTCCCCCACTCCTTTTCTATTTGTTGGGGGTGGGGGGTAATGTTCACTGTTTTTTCATCCGATAGGAAGAAAAACAGCCTGCGGAGGGAAAGCATTCATAGCAAAAGGACAGCAGTTCTCCTTCCTTCACATACTAGCCTCCAATCCGCTCCCAAATCAGATTTTCTATTTACTTGATTTATAAATATCCCACCTTTTGAACATCTTTGTGAAGTTCATTTGAGCACCCTTTGACTCCCAACAGCTCTGAAGCCATTTACATGCAGTCAAAGGAAGATAATTTCTGAAAAGACATGAACCAAAAGATGCAAGGTAGGGGGAGCAAAAACAAGAAACTCCAAACTCTTTGGCAACTCCTACTTATCTGTCATGTAACATCTAGTTTGGCTTTTGCTTTCCAATATAATAAACACAGCAAATTTCCATTGGCATGCTGGGTAATATATCAATCAACCAGTTTTCATACAGTTATATATTTAAATTGATTGCAGAGACAACCCTTGCCTTCTGTTCCAGTGAATGGCTTCTTGATTGGTTACTTTATTGATTATAGCTGTGGATTGGCATAAACAGAATTTTTTGGCTTAGGTATGTATTGCATTTGGATTACTGTTTCTTCCCACGTCTATTTTGTTTGTGTAATGTCTGTTTTGGCCATAAATTGGACAGATTCAAAAGGACAGTTAGGGAATGAAGGTAGAGAGAGACAGCAATAGCTTTTGGATGATATGCACTTCATAAATTATGTGCTCTCTCTTGGATCAATGAGAAAGGGCTCTGGAGGGCTCTAATATATCCTATGATATATCAGAATCTTTCCCTTTTGAAGTATTAATGCACAATGTATACAGAGGATAAATTTGGCATAAACCAAATGGTTTATTCAAAGTCATTAGTGATTTGGACTGAGATGAGATGACAGAAGGAATGAAGCTTAGGCAAATGCTCAGCCTAAAATCAGCAGCAGAGTACATTCAGGCCTGCCCTGCATTATCGTTTACTTTCAACTGCTGAAAATAAACTGTATAAGTATTTATACCACATCCTTTTGCGAACGTCTTGTCAATGATGATGAAATATTGGCACATCCAAAAGGATCTGCATTTTTGCAAACAAAGGAGGCTTGGAGTCAGGCATGTAGCCGGGGGCTAAGGGGGCTATTTGAAATTCTCAGGGTGGTCCAGAAAAAGGCCTTACTGGTACATTATTTAAACTGTTATGTTTATTCATATCATGATCTGATCACCATGCTCATTATATCCCACATTAATGGGGTTATTGGGATAACAATACAAAAGATTTGCTAGGGTAGACCCTCTTCCACCCAGTCTCGGCCCCCCTGAACCAAACTCAGCCCCTCCGAAACCAAATCCTGGCTACGGCCCTGCTTGGAGTAGATTTATTTTAGTCCAAACTTTTGGAGGACTGTCCAAAATTCTAAACATATAGCGCATTGTAGCCCATATACTACAAACAACAATGCAAAGTGGATTTATTGCCCCACTGCCATGGAAGTCAGCATCAGCTAATGAAACTAAATCAACCATTGTTTAAATACAGAATGGTCCATATAGCAATATTTCCCTAACTCTGGTCTTCCATGTGTTTTGGACTTCAGCTCCCAGAATCCCCGATCAATGGCCAAGGCTTCTGAGGTTTCTGGGAGTTGAAATTTAAAACACCTTCAGGTCTAGAGCCTGGGTCCGTAATATAATTTTCTAAAGCAATGGTTCTCAACCTGTGGTTCCCAGGTGTTTTGGCCTAGAAATCCCAGAAATCCCAGCCAGTTTACCATTTGTCAGGAGTTGAAAGCCAAAACATCTGGGGACCCACAGGTTGAGAACCACTGGTCTAAAGAGTCACTTGCTCTGTACTACACACTGAGAAAAGGATAATAGAAGCTCCACAGAAGTGAGTTTTCACACTGCTGTCGAACAAATGTACATCAGGTTGATTATATCCTACAGAAAGTCGAGCATTGATTGTGGTCTCTTCCAAATCTATGATTCAAAAATTGGGGGACTCTTATCAGTGTGTAAAATCCTACACTGGGGAGTTATGCTCTGCTGGCCATATCCTTTTTTGCAAGCAAGGATAACTTCAAGTTTGTTCTACAGGTTCTCACAAAAATATGCTTCTTGTTCAATTGAGCAGAAGAGATTTTGTCCCTTCCCTGAACCTCTACTACATATTGATGAAGAGATGGGTTTTCTATGGTAACAATATTAATATTCTATGTTTTCAGAAGCATCTGCATGTGTGTATAGGTTTACATTATTTCCATAATTCTTACAATGACCCAGTAAAGCAAATCAATATTATGATTCCCATGTTTTAGAAGGGGATAGCATGACTTTCAAGGGAGGGAGACAGAATTAATATTTTTTTGCCAAATAATAAAATTAGACTTCACATTAAATTTGTAGTCCCCTGTACACTTGAGAAGGAATAAATTCTACTGAAATAAGTGAAAAAATATTTTCAGACTTAAACATGTGCATCTTTGCATTTGATGGGAGCATTGAGAAATATTGGGATTTTGGCAGAGAAGAACAGCTGAATTCCTTATCTACTATAGTCAAGTTAAATTGGTTCCTGTAAAGTTATTCTTTTTACAGTTAGGGAAAAGGTTCCTTTTGTGACTCTTTGGAATACAAGATTTTGTTATGATGTTGTGGATGGTGATGATGGGGAGAAAAACTCCAAATAGCAACAATGTTAGATTACTTGCTTGAAACATTGATTGTGATAAGACTGATGTCTGAGCCATTGCTGTGTCTTCTACAATAACCATCAATTGTCAGTCCAAGGGAAAAAGAGCATTGCTCTGCAATGAATGAATCTGCTTGCTCCTCTTTTTAGATTTTGCCTATCTTCAACATACATGGTTAAAAATGCTCAAATGAAACAGTCAAGTTCAAGCTGCTACAAAGGATGCCTTTGTGAATTGTAAATGTCAAGGGATGTTGTTTCTTATTCCCTCAACCCAGAAAGCTTTCCTTAAACATTTAGATACCACACTTGAGCTATGCATTATCACTATCAGAAGCTATAAAAATAATGACTTCTTACAGCTAAGATTATAGAAAGGAAATCTATGCCGCTGTTCACGTGGAGAGGAAGCAAGTTGACTCCTCTCTGGATTCCCTCCCCTCTTTGCCTTCCTCCTGAACTTGGTCTTAGTCCTTGATTTGATCCTTCACAGCAACAACTGAAAGCTGCATTGCAGACAATTTGCCTTGCCCTTTTTAGCAGGTGTCCTGCATATAAGAGGCATAAATGCTGCCTCAATTGCATCTATATGTACTTGCTGCTTGCTGCTACTTGAATTCCCTACAGACTTAATTATTTCTCCATATGGATTTATTTTATTGAGACAAGACATTTTCACTGCATTACTTTAGATTTCATGGTATAGCCCTATCATGCCTATCATCACCCCTAGTTTAGACTGGTCTAAAATTGACATCTATTGGATGGAACTTGTTTTAATGGTGATGAATGTATATGATGTTTTTAATATTAACTGGTATTGAATTCAATTTTAATGTATTTTAATTTTAACTGTGTTTTACTATGTATTGTGTGGCATCAAATTGGTACAAAGGCACTGGATAAATAATAAATAAATGTAAGCTAAGGCACATTGTCTTCTCGGCAAGAATGCATACGGTACAAAGGCAGGATACTGACAGAATACCCTGGTGATGTCATGAGTAGTAGGTTGAACTGGGATTTGGGAAATCCACACTCAGCTTTCTATTCAAGTATGACACTCTCGGAGTGACCTTGGCCCATCACTGAACTACATTGCAGGACTGTTGTGAGGATACAGAACCATTAGGGAATATCATATATGCAGTTTTGAGCTCATTGTGTCCATATGCACCAGCATGTGTCAGAGTGAACTGAATAAAATAGTTAGGGTGCATGTACATTTAGAATCGTCGTTTGCCACAAAACCATATATACTTTACGTCTCTTCCTACTTTGTTTCCTTGCATCGTTTAGAGCCAACGATTTCCTGTTCACACATTAATGCACTCAGTATGAAAAGGCGGGATACCAAAAATGTGAGATAGGATAGTGTTTCCCATTTCAGTGATTTAGAATCAGAATGATTGAATTGAGAGTTTTTTAAAAATGTAAGCTATCTATTTAGTATGAGGCTTTTAAAGAACTTTTAAATATACAAACACTCCTAAAACTGGGAATGTATAGTCTTCAGTCATGGCTCACAAACTGAAGTAACCAAATAGGAAATATATCAATTGGAAAATGCAAATTTCTCTAAAAACACATTTTAAAATGCATTTGAATATATTCAAATTTCCAAGAGTTATATCTTAACAATTGGAGAAATGGGAGAATCATTGAGTTCTAGTCTACACAATCATCCAAGAAGGGTGGATTGCCTCATTTCATATAGCAATTCAATAAGATCAAGTCTGCAAGACAGTAATCTATTCAGAAGGACACTTGTGAAAACCTGGGGAATGATGCTGTTACCTTGAAATCCTGGAAAGCATAGTGTACACTAAAGCAGTCAGATCCTTTGATTTATGGCCCATTTGGCTCCCCTTTCAGTTTTTTCTCATGGAGCTGTATAAAATGTGATCGCTATGTAAGACATTCTTTTTATTAAGTAACTCGTTATGTAGAAGTTGACATGGTTTGCATCCCAAGAGAAATGTATCCTTAACTCTCTCTCTCGGCATTACTTCGCGAACGAAGATTCAGGAAGGACTCATCCCACGCTTTTTACAAGCGCGTTGATGACTAAAAAGGCCAATCTGAGATAGGCAAGTCCGGTTGCAGAAAGCGCAGCAGAAAGTCTCCTTGGGTGATGTTTTTTCCAAGTTGCGGTTCTTTCTGCGTTGTCGTTTCTCTTCGAGACCCATTCGGCGTGTCTTCTCGAAAGAGGCCGCAGCATTGTGGATAGTGCTTCTCCATGCCTCCCGATGTGAGGCCAGGGTGGACCATTGTTGGTGATCAATCTGGCCAAGCCTGAGATGTTGTTTCAGGGAGTCCTTATATCTCTTTTGGGGCGCTCTTGCGCTGACCCGTGGCGAGTTCACCGTAGAGTAGTATCTTTGGGAGGCGGTGGTCCTCCATCCTAGAGACGTGCCCTGCCCAGCGCAGCTGTGTTCTCAATAGCATGGCCTCAATGCTGGTGATCCCTGCTTGCTCAAGGACAGCAACATTCGTCACATAGTCGGTCCAGTGTATATTTAGGATTGTGCGAAGACAGCGCTGATGAAAGCGCCGAGGAGTCGTAGGTGTTGGCGATAGGTGACCCATGTTTCAGACCCATAGAGGAGAATGGACAGTATGATAGCTCTGTACACACTGATTTTGGTGCTTTGTCTCAGGTGCTTGTTGCTCCAGACTCTTTGTGAAGCCTTCCGAATGCACTATATGCCTTTGATAATCTGTGATCTATCTCTTTGTCAATCTTGGCGTCTGAAGAGATGATGCTTCCCAGGTAGGTGAACTGCTGAACGGACTTAAGCACAGATGTGCCTATGCTGACGTGAGGATGGTGGTGTTCTTCCTGTGGTGCGGGCTGGTAGAGGACTTCTGTTTTCTTCAGGCTGACTTCCAGCCCAAACAGCTCTGCAGCTGTTGCAAAGCAGGATGTGAGGCGCTGCAGGGCTGCTTCTGAATGGGCGACAAGGGCAGCATCGTCAGCAAAAAGTAGCTCACGGACTAGATAGTTTAGAGTCTTAGTGCGAGCCCTCAGACGGCTTAAGTTGAACAAGCCACCATCAGTACGATAGCGTATATATATGCCGTCTTCTTCTTCTTCAAAATCTGCCATAGCCCTTTGGAGCATCATGCTGAAGAAGATTGTAAATAGGGTTGGTGCAAGAACACAACCTTGTTTCACTCCATTAGTTATGAGAAAGGGCTCCGAGAGAGCATCCTTAACTACTGCATGTTATAACTGGCTACTGACAATATACAGTATGATGAAGATATCAGAATCACTATACAGTGGTTCCTCACTCCTTCGCAGTCTGCTTATCGCGGACTCGCTGTTTTGCACGGGTTTTTTAAAAAGAATTTTCCCTCCTTACTTTCATCCTTCTCCTCCTCTTTGCCACCTGGGGCCTCTTGCTGCCACTTGGGTCCCATGTCGTGTCGCAGCAAGCTGTCCCAGGTGGCGAAGAGGAGGAGGAGGATGAGGAAGATAAGGAGGGGGAAGTGGGAAGAAGAGCTGCCCCCTCATCCTCCATACCGTCCTCCTCCTCTTTGCTGCCTGGGGTCTCTTGCTGCCACTTGGGCCCCATGCGGCGTTGCAGCAAGCAGCCCCAGGCGGCAAAGAGGAGGAGGAGGAAGGTAAGGAGGGCAAGAGGGGAAGAAGAGCCGTCCCCTTACCCTCCCTACCTTCCTCTTCCTCCTCCTCTTCACCGTATGGGGCCTCTTGCCACTGCTTGGACCCCGCGACTGAGGGGGCATTGTGGGGCCCAAGCAGTGGCAAGAGGCCCCATGCGGCAATGAGGAGGAGGAAGAGGAAGGTAAGGAGGGTGAGGAGGGGAGGTGAGGGGGTGTCCCTAAACTGCAGGATTTCACTTATTGCAGGTGGTCCAGGAACGTAACACCCGTGATAAGTGAGGGACCACTGTAGGCACATTTTTTTCAGGAGGAAGTAATGCTAGTGTTGTTGTGCACCTTCAAGCAATTTCTGACTTCTGGTGACCATATGACAAACTTATCATGGGGCTTTCTTGGCAATGTTTGTTCAGAGGAGGTTTCGTGGCTGACAGAATATGACTTGCCTGAGGTCATCCAGTGGGTTAACTTGGCTCAGTGGGGACTGAAACCCTCATCTCCAGAGTTATACTCCAATACACAAGTCACTGCATCACAACATCTATGAAAAATGATTAGATGTGTTAAATCTTGTGTTGTGGATACAAATTTGGAAATACTACTGCATTAAATTGCATTGTATCATAGGCTTTTCTGTAGGACGTTTCCAACCTTCATAAGAAATCATTTTTTCAGTCCTTGATATGTGAAGTTTCTAAATCCACAAAGATGCCCAACCTTCTGTGTTTTCCTAGTTGCCATGCCTCTCTGAATGACTGTGTATATTTGGTGAGTTTCCACTGCAACTTTTGAAAGTGTGACTGGGCACAATGCCATTTTAACAGATGACTGAAAATGGGGGAAGCCAAAAAGCAAAGATGCCAACATTTAATATGTGTGCTGGGGGCATAAATCCCAAAAGAGAACATTCATATGCATCCTCAGCTCTGGAAGCAAATGTATATCACACATAACAGAGAGATTGTATCCATAGGCTGTGGCATGTGTATTCTGGCCCATCACTTGAGCACATACAGTACATGCTAAATTCTATACATGTGAAGTCTCTGGACTGATATAAACTTCCCCATTCTATCATATTCCAAAATCCTGCTTGTATCATGCTAGCCCTGCTTGGCGAATGTTAGGCCAGTGTTTTCCAACCTTTTTTGAGCCGTGGCACACTTTTAACATTAACAAAATCCGGGGGCACACCACCAACCAAAATGACGCAAAATGACACTCTAACACAGTAAAGAATGGCTGGGGGATGGTGACCTGTGGGGAGTGCCGAAGCCGGGGAAGGGGAGGAGCCAGGCCACACCATGCCCCTTCCCTTCCCCCAGCTTCAGTTCTCCCATAACTTCGCCAGCCTTGAGGGGGCAGTGCCAAGCCAGCATTGTGCTGGCTCTGCCACCGCTGGCTTGGCACTGCCCCCTCAAGGCTGGCGAAGCTGTGGGAGTGCTGAAGCCGGGGAGGGGGCCGAGCCAGGCCGCACCATGCCCTGCCCCCTCCCCCAGGCTTCAGTTCTCCCACAGGTTCACCAGCTTTGAAAGGGCAGTACCAAGCCAGCATTGTGCTGGCTCTGCCACCGCTGGCTTGGCACTGCCCCCTCAAGGCTGGCAAAGCTGTGGGAGTGCTGAAGCCGGGGGGAAAGGGCGGAGCCAGGCTGCATCATGCCCCCCTCCCCCCTCTGGCTTCAGCTCTCCCACAGAGGAGGAGCATGAGCAGTGGACAGGCTTCAGTAGGCAGGGCTCCTCCGCATGGCTTCAACAAGCAAGGGGCAAGAGTCATGGCGGATTGGAGGCTGGTTGGGGAAACGGCCAAAGGAGGCAGCGCCCCGGTCCCTTCTTTTTCTTCACCGCCACCTGGCCCTTCCTCCTCCCCCCCCCAAGCAGCAGGAGTTTGGCAGGAAGAGGGGGGAAGGAAGGGGGGCAGAGAGCTTTTCTCGCGGCACACCTGATGATCACTCACGGCACACTAGTGTGCCATGGCACACTGGTTGAGAAACCACTGTGTTAGGTAAATATAGGGCAAATAATCACTTTTAACCAGAGGGTTGTTAATACTTAGAAGTGCAGCAATGCACAGACAAGTTGGACTGAAAACTTGGGCACCGAAGTGCTCTTAAGGATTCCAGTTCATCCATTTTCACACATTGAATATATGGAAAAATCCCCACATATTAATGTTATATGATGTGTTGAAGTTATGTCTGAAAATTTTAATAGCTATTATAAGAAGAAAAGGAAAAATCACACCATATATGTGTTTTACTGCTACTAGAACTGAATAGAAGGTGTGCACTAGAATAGCCCAAGCATTGGATTTTCCCCTCCCTGTAATTCTTTAAATCTGTTTCCAGACTTTGTCCTGTATTGCAGCTAAGGTCCCTTCCACACAGCCATATAACCAGAATATCAAGGCAGAAAACCCCACAATATCTGCTTTTAACTGGGTTATCTAAGTCCACACTGCCATATATTCCAGGTCAAAACAGATAACGTGGGATTTTATTCACCTGTGTGGAAGGGGCCAAAGACCTTGGTACCATCTTAAAGAAAACAAAAGCATTTTTATGAATTGTCAAAGGTTTTCATGGCCGGAATCACTGGGTTGTTGTAGGTTTTTTGGGCTGAATGGCCATGTTCTAGAAGCATTCTCTTCTGATGTTTCACCCACATCTATGGCAGGTATCCTCAGAGGTTGTGTGGTTATTTGGAAACTAAGAAAATTGGTTTTATATATCTATGGAAAGTACAGGGTGGGAGAAAGAACTCTTGTCTTTTGGAGCTAGGTGTAAATGTTTCAATTGGACACCTGGATTAGCATTTGATGGCCTTACAGTTTTCAGGTGTGGCTTGCTCCTGCCTGGGGGAATCCTTTGTTGAGAGGTGATTAGCTGTCCCTGATTGTTTCATGTCTGGAGTTCCCTTGTGTTTGAGTTTTGTTCTTTATTTACTGTTAGAATTTTAGAATTTTCTAATACTGGTAGCCAGAAAATGAAAAAAACAAAAAACAAAATCTGGCTACCAGTATTTTAAAAATCTCTAAAATTATAACAGTAAATAAAGAACAAAATTCAAACACATAGGAACTCCAGACAAGAAACAGTCAGGGACAGCTAATCACCTCTTAACAAAGGATTCCCCCAGGCAGGAACAAGCCACACCTAAAAACTGTAAGGCCATCAAATGCTAATCAAGGTGTCCAATTGAAACATTCACACCTACCTCCAACAGACAAGAGTTCTTTCTCCCACCCTGGACTTTCCACAGATATGTAAATCCAATTTTCCTAGTTTCCAACAGACCTCACAACCTCTGAGGATGCCTGCCACAGATGCAGGCGAAACATCAGGAGAGAATGCTTCTAGAACATGGCCATACAGCCCAAAAAACCTACAATAACCCAACATTTTATGCTTTTTGAAACCAAGCAACTTTATCAAAAGGCAAGAAATATACATAGAGGGGAAAACTACAAATTTTTCAGAATTGAAGACACATAAGAAGTAAACACAGTGACCATCTCAAGGTTATTCAAACATATACAAAACAAGTATAATGCTGACCATGTACAACATGGAAGAGGAGAAATCTTTCCTCTGGATTCATTGCCTGTGATAAGAAAGAAGGGCCTATATTGGACAAAGCAGAAAGTCCAGATGCCGGTGAATGGAGTGAACAGTCCTGTCGATGTTAACACAGTGGCACTGTGAAATTGCATTTCTTGCACATCTCTTTTTATGGGAAGGGAGTGTCTCATTTTTCAAGCTGTGACTTTGCATTTTTGTGCTGAGCAGGTGGCAGGACTGTATCGATGAGAGCGAATGGAGGAGGATTCCTGAACATCGCTGACTGCAGTGGCAGCTGCAGTGCAGAGCGACAAATTTAACTCTTTGGGAAAATAACAAAAGGGATTCACAGATCAGAAACAGCTGCTGTCTGGAGTATCTTCAGTTGTACTGAATGGGTTAGAAGACTGTGCTCCGATCTGAACTTCAACATTATTTGTATATATTTTTGCAAAAGATGGGGAGTGAGTGAGAGAGAAGGATGAAAGTGAGGAAGGAAGAATGCAGGGGGTTCTTGCTGCTTTTTGGGGGCAGGGGTTGTTCTTGGGGGACTAAACCTGGGTTTGATCCAAATTGCCCTGACCTGTAGTCAGCTTTAGGAGATCGAAGGAGAAGCAGAAAACAGACATTCAACATTTAACTTGAATGTACCCTATAGTCTGAGAGTTATTAATGTTCCACAATTGCAATGTGTTGTTCTTTTATTTAAAATACAACCTGGATACCACAGAACCTTGTATTTTATGTTATTAACAAAAACGAGACCCTCTGTCAGACCTCACAAGATTGTTTTGATTTAGCTGCAGAATGGCACAGTTACTCCAGGTTACATTTCATGCTTCAGAAGGTCTTCTATGGGTTACACAATTTCAAAAGGGCTTCTCTTCGATCAAGGATGTCACATTTCAGTACCATGGTCAGCTCAGTTCCTCGCCTCAAAGCTAATAAACCCCAAGCAGTAGAATCAGTCACAGTTTTTCTGAGGCTGTGTCATTTTCACTTTCTCTCATGTACACACTGCAGGATGCGCAGCACCCAATACTGGGGATTATGCCCAGGGTTAAAGGGTTCAATTTTCCATTCATATGAAATAAGAAAGCACAGATTCTTCAAATGATAGGGCATTACTTCAGGTGAAGCACTGCACTGAAGGGCTAAACAGCAAAGCAGATATGAACTCACCCTTTTCCAAACTTTTTTCAGGTGGTGGGAGGATTGAGAAAAGGGGTGGTAGCTGATTTTAGCTGGGTCATGGCAGCCCAACTAATCACAAGCGTTGAATGTTTAATTACGTTTTGAATTTGCCTCTTACAGGTTTTTCAATTGAATAAGTTATTTTTAAAAGTGGGCAACTTTAGCTCGTAATCCTGAGGGGAAAGATCATGATACCACTTGTGTGTGTGCATGTGCCTAGACTTTCCTTTTCGTCTATTTCCCTTCCCAGAACTGTTTTCCTACATCTATTATAGCAGCAGCATTGATTGAACTTGAGGAAAGCAACAAGGGGTACTAAACCCAAGTACTATGAAAAAAATGTAAAAATGGGTATACCAGTGATTAAAACAATTGGAGAGAGGATACTGCATGAAACACAGGGTTTTCTGAGCCTCTAAAAATATATTGTCTGTGCAAGTCCCAAAGAGAGATGATGTAAGATTGCGGGAGAGTGTACTGTGGGTACTTAGTGGTCAGAGCTCTCTAGTTCATTCCTTGCACAGCTTCCTGAAGCTTGGCCACTGATTTGTTTCCTGTTATATTCCGCCTCCTTCTTATTGGTGCTATGCTTTTAATAGCTAGCTTCAAGTACATGACTTGCATAAGTAACTGGACATGTGCTGCTTTTCCAAGCATGGAAATACACTGAGTACTGGGGCATGTTGTACCTCTTAGGTTGCTGCTTGAGACGTGGCTTTTAAAGGCATAGAAACTTTGCCAAACTGCAGAAGTAGGGCTGTATCTATTCTGCAGAATTATAGCAGTTTGACATCACATTAACTGCCATTGTTATGTCCTTTGTAGTTTCTTGTGGCACTAATTCTCTCTGACACAAAAGGGTAAATATCTCATAAATCCATAGCATTGAGCCATGGTAAACTGTGGTGCCAAACTGCTATAATTCTGCAGTGTAGATGCAGTCTATATCTAGTGATGCATTGATGATTTTGGCTGGAGCCATTTGTGTCCCTTAGGACCATTTTCATGTAGCTCATGGCATACTGATCTGCATTTGTCAGAGGAGACCAAAATAAATTATTATTCAGTTTATGTTATTAACTTGGGGCAGGAGGGGGAGCACCCAAGTATCGCCTTTGTTGTTGCTCCCATTGACAGGCATGTGCCCTATGTGCATAGTGGTGCAGTCCTCCACTTTAAATTTACCAATGAGAACAGGACATATGCAAAGCTCAGTATAAGAAAGAGGAATACTCCCATCCAATAGTCTACAGTCCTCCATTTTTTGTAAGAAAAGGATCTGGGAATTTCTGTTAATTAAACAAATTCCAGTCTCCTGTGGAAGACATGTCTTTAGAAATATAGCTATGATATGACAATTGCAGATATGTAGGAATCAAAAAGGAAGCCCAAGGTAGCTAAGGGCAAATATGCTGCTGATGGCACAGCTTCATACCTTATTCATGGTGAACTGCTGAATAACTTGTAACTCTTCATCTTCTACAGATCTCAGGGGCATTTAACTGAAAATGCATGCCTTCTGCTTTCCACGACTGCAGTTAATGGCCTGTGCTTTGAAGCCGTGTTTAGTTGTAATGCATCAACAGACTGTGGTCCCAGTCCTCTGCATGTTTATCTGGAAACCAGTTTCATTGAAATCAGCTGGATATACATCTGAGTTATGACAAATGTAATTGTTGGAGCAAGCTCTAAAGGGGACATTGAAGCTTCAAGTTGCCAAAAGCTTCTAGGATCCCATGAATGAGAAGCTACACAAAAGTTGGGGGACACAAAAGGGGGAAACAACAAACTCTTCCCACATACTAGCATATATCACTACTTCTTCATAGAGCAGATGTGATGAATTGGGACTTCCAGTTATTTCAGGTTTAAGCTCCCAGAAGCCCTGACCAGACAGACTACCATAGTAAGGGAATGTGGACAATGTGGCCCAAAAGTTATGAAGGACTAAAAGTTCCCTAGCAATGAGGGACACATACTGCTGCCTTATTTCCAATACTGTTTTCCAATCATCTCAAAACCTGGGATAAGGTAGGGATAATTGCCACATGAGAATGTATGGGTGGGAACATCCATGGAGAGTGGGCTTGAAGCGTGGTTTCCCTATCTGGCAAGGTCTATCCTTTGAATAGATGACTTATTATTACTGTCCCAGCTACAATGGCGAAATGGGGATTTCCTGTGGATAATTGTGCCCCAGTCCTGCAACTGAGCACCTCAGGTCAAAAATGTCAGTTATCTGTCTTTCCTGCTTTGTGGTGGACTTAGTTATCTCTTATTTGCACCAAATGTGTTCCCAAAAATTAAGAAAGGAAAATAACTGGGGAAAGGAGTCACCCTTCCTTAGTTGTTTTTATTTTAAAAAATCAATTATATACCTTCCAGAATTGGCAACCAAATGAAATGCATCTTTCATTGCTTCATGCTATCCCCATATTAACCATACAACTACAATTTTCAGGATTCCATATGACAGAGCCATGGCAATCAAAATGATATCACACTGCTATATGTGTGCAGTATGGATACAGTCCTAGATACTTAAAGGCAAGAATGGAGAACAAATCCCATCCATATTATTGTAGTGCAGCGCCCATCATCTTCTACTACTGTCTATGTGATAGGAAGTACAGTCCTACAACTTCAGGGATACACATTTCCTGGATGTGTCCTCCACCTTTCATTATCTTGACATAGGGGCCTCTTACCCCTCTGTGGGTGGGTGTAAACCAAGATATAAAACAGCTCTGGACAATAGGCAGCTGAATTGCCCCCTATGACCAGTCAAAGCCTAAAGGAAGGCTTTATATAAGATGAGGTCACAGCTCACACAACAGTGAGGAGGAGGTGATCTCTAGAAGGCATGCAAGGGCGCAGGCAGTTCAGAACAGTGTGTGTCCATCAGCAGCAGATTTCTGCCACTATAACTATCTAGGTGGTTTCCTGGACACAGCCATTCATCTGACTCCCAGAGATAGGGAGACTTCTATGAACAAAAATCTCACCCACAGATGTGAATTATCCCAGGAAATTAGCATAAAGCAGGACTGCACTCGGTTGAATCTTGGTAGGTTGTTTGAGAGAGCTTTCTGCATAGATATGAGTCTCATTTGACTGGGGTGCGGGTGGTTGTCTCCTGGGCATTGAGTGTTGACAGCAAGGAAGGAAGAGCTCCGAGAAGGAAATGCCCAGAAAGTAGGTCACCTACCACAAGCGTAACCAGCCAGCCTGTGCTCTGTAGGGGATCAGCTGTTCTCTGCAATCATGCTTATTGGCCACGAGCAACCACTGTGCATCTTAGGGCCGAAAGGCCTTTTGTGTAAGCTGAGGGACTCCTTTGTGTTTTCCTGCCAGAATAATTAGCCTGCAAATATCTCTGCCTACTTTAAATTATGTAAATATGCCAAACTGCCTTATTAGCAGTAAGACATGGATTACTGACTGCCTTTCTGTGGATTTGCATCCTGCGTCTGCTTCTGCTAATAGTTGGGCGTTTGGCAACGGTCACCTACAGAATTGCTCTTATAAATTTCTTCTTGCAATTATGGGATGGCAGCTCTATGGCATCCTTGGACAAATTTATATTTTGTATTTCTTATACTATATAGCCCAACAGAGTAAGAGGGAATGGGAGTGGGGAAAGCTCTTTGTAAACATTCAGAAGGGCTTAATGGTATATTTGTGAGAAGTCGGCAATCAAAATAGTTTTTGCATATGCTTTGAATCACAATTCAACTAAACTATATGCATTATTTCCTGAAGTATCTCCCTATTCCTTTCAAAGTGCTCTGCAAGTGAGTGTTACTTTGGAAAAGGGAAAAGCATGTAGCATTAAGGCATCTTACTTTGCCTTATGTGGCTATATGCTACCATTTCTGTGTCTTACTTAGCCTTGTTGATATTATAGAAGCATAGGCCCATAGGGAGCAAAGGATTCCTGCAAGGCCACAAGGGAAACTCTTAGCACTGTCCAAGATCGAAACATGGTGTATTCACTGTGCACAAATGTGCATTTTAATGAAAAGATGTGCCAGACTGCTGCATTTGTTATTACTGACCCATTAAAATATAGGCTAATGTTCTTGATGCTGACAATAATACATGGTAATAGAGTCATTAACAGCAAAAGAAAGAATATTCCTATTGCTGCTAATAGCTATGTCTGGACCTCATGGATTTTCTTTCTTGGTCCCTCTGTCTTGAACCTTAAGTAAACCATATTTCTAAGCAAAGAAAATTTGGAAATTGGCTGTATAATACAGCTTTCTCTTAAAATAAACAAGGTTGGCCATTACTATAGCGGAGCCTTTGCCATGTCCTGTCATCTAAAAGCCATTACTTAACGGATGTATTGAACGTTGACCAGGTTCCATCCTATTAAACTAACTGGTCCTGACAAATGCTGGAAGCGTGAATCTTCCCAAGACTTCATAATCACATTGGTATGGCACTGCCCCAAGGTCCCTCCATCTTTGGCAGGGTGTTTCTGACAGCATCAGTCCAGGAGTAAAAAATCAAAACTAGTGACCATGTTTTCCTGCTGGCTAATATTTGTTGAATTCCTTTCTGTGCCTGTAGCTAACTGTATGCATATTCTCACAACCCATTGCTTAGCAGAGACACACTTAAGGTTGGTCTGGGAATGTACTCTTGTATTTTAGAACACAATTATGATTCTCCAAGAGTTACTCTAATTTTTGTTTTCATATAGAGATGTTGCCAAACTAGCATTTTCTGACTCAAAAGTAAAAGTCTTGGGGGCTCATAATATTTTTCTCAAATATAATACAAGTATTACAAAGCCACATTCAACTCCATCCCAGATGTCAGGAGCCCTAGGGAAAGCCACATTTCTGAGGTCTACATGTGTACATGCAGCAGATTTGTGACCACAGGAGAAATGGAAGTAGAAGACTTCCCTAGCACTTGCTGGAGTAGGCTTAGTCACAGACTCTGTGGCTACATTGTAAATCACCACAAAAAACCTTTTGTTATTTAGTAGCAATTGTGATAATGAAGGGTGGAGTTGGGCAAGAGTAAGAAGGAAGGAGATAGCTTGAAGATAGAAGTGGGGTTGGCAGGAACTAGACCCTGCTTTATCTCTAATCAGAGTCACAATTGAAGCAGACTAAAATAAGACTGGCTTGGTTAAATTGTGTTGCGTGTGATACACCTCCTGCCTAATAACCAATAACACACAGACACAATTTGTTGGGATAATATTGACCGCAACTCATTTATTGATAACAGGAACAAGGGTTGGCAGCCATGCATAGGTCCTGGATCCGGGGACGGACAACCCGCTGTTGTCCGAAGACGCTTGCATACCTGGGTGCCACTGGCCCACTACCGGTCCATGAAAACTCGGCACTCCAGGGGCCAGGACATTATCCCCCTTTCCACCAAGAGGTGATAAGCCAGCCAGATCCAGGGTCCATGCCACATGCCAAGCAGAGTTGCGACAATGAACACACCAAACACAGATTTGTGACAATGAACACAAGTAACAGCAAGAAAAGTTAACAAGATACAAACAATAAATACACAGCATGAAAAGTAAAAAGATACAAACAATGAATGCAAGCAGGGTGGATGGGATTGACAAAAACAGGAACAGGCCCAGTGCCTCTTGAGGAGCCTCGGGCAGCCTTAAGTAGACTGCCCGGGCGAATGGGAGGGCTGGCCCGCAGACGGGGCAAGAGAGGAGGTGGCAGCCCTACCTTTGGCCAGCTGACACTGGTGGTGGGAAGCTCTCTCTCTGGGAAGAAGCCCCCTCCCTTGGACCAAAATGGCGGTGAGGACATCCTGCACCGCAATGCGCTCGCCCGGTGAGTCTGGCCGAGCCATTTATTTCTGAGTTAGGGAAAAATTAGCTTGATCTCAGTCTGAGTCTGAAGAACCTGAGCACATCTCATGCTGTTATCTATGTCTAAATTAACTTATGACTGTTATTGTGTGTCATGTTGGGCATCATAATGTAGAGACAAGTTGGGATATGTCTAGAGAATGTTAAAAAGTCTGGAGACCATGACACTATGAGAGACGTGTAGGGAACTCCGACTTAGCTTGGAGATGAGATGCCTGGTTGGCAAAATGATAGTCATCTTTTAATATCTGAGGGAATGCCATGTAGAAGATGGAATGAGCTTTTTTTCAGTTGCTCCGGAGTCAAGAACAGGAACCAATGGATTCAAAATTGCAAGACAATAAATTTAATCTAAACACTAAGAAGAGTTTATTGGTGGTTAAGAACTAAGGACTTAAGCCAGGCCCATCAATGAAAGGCTGAATGTAACCAACCACCTATCACCGTTGCATACAATTTTATATTCTTTCCACAGCTCATGGGCCTGTTCTTTTCTCTGTGGCATTTTCTCATTGTACCGTCTTGTTTGCAGCAACTTTTAGACATATGTAATTCATTCACACTCTGATTTGTATGAAGACCCTTCTGGTCTCCATCCAAGAAGTATGTACAGTATGTGTGCATTTATATATGCAGTAAGAACAAAGACTATGTTTAGATGCAGGCAGTAGTATTTAACTATTACTCCAGTTCTTGTAAAATAGACAAAATAGATATATGTAGAAGCTGAGGTGGGCTACAAAACATAATGCAGACCTCATGGCCTGTTACCCAAGCAAAACAGATGAAAGACGCATATATAATTTGAATTATTCTGAACTGTGTTAATGGGCAGTGGCGTAGCCCCAAAATGAAATCTTCCTTCACTCCCTTTATTGCTAGTATTTCAAAGAATTAGATATAGAAAATCATTCAAAACTAGATCTCTTCTATATGCTGTGTTCATAAATTTAAATAATAAATTAAAATATTATCTTGATAACTTTGCTTGGATTCTTCAACAACTTTGCATTTTTCAACAACACTATTTCTAAATGCCCAAATGAAATTGAGAGGACAAAATTCTTATTTGGGGGGCAATGTCCTCAGTTTGTTTTCCACCCCACCCATAACTACACAACTTGTCAATAGGATAACCTACTGAATTGTTTGTAGAAACTTTATTATAATTACTGTTTTAAAGTTGTATTTTGCTTTCATCTATCTTGTGAGTCACCTATGAGGATGCAATATGAATTAGTGCATAAATACATGTGTGGCCTTTGGTCAGTGTTCAACAGACCAAGTGCCTAAGGACATCTGCTTAGAACATGGTTCCCAACCTGTGGCCTGTGCACCACCAGTGGTCAACAAGAATGAAAATATGGTCCTCAGGCTCACCATTGCCCCAAAACCATGTGGCAACGAAAGTGACTGGCCTCGCAAAACCCTCTTATAGTGCCAAGGCAACGGGGATGTCAGGAGAGGAAAGGCTGACTACCCATTAAAGATTACTCGTACTACCATATCAGATCTAGATTATTAAGTATGGTTTTCTGTGGGCGAGCAGATGGCGACTACTGGATGGTATATGTTATGCATCAGAAACTAGAGCTGATGTGGTCTAGCCAATGTAATTTTCTGAATCAGCACCCCAAATAACCAAATCGAATATAAAGTTGACCAAGAACTGATTTCTAAAACTTTTGGTCCTAATGTTGGAGAGTGGTCTCTGGTCAAAGTGGTCCCTGGTGAAAAAAAAGGTTGGGAACCACTGTCTTAGAAGGAGCACATAGAAGAGTCCTTTAAAGCCAGCTGCATATTTGCAATAAAAAGCTGGCCAAAGCTGATGCAGCAAGTGGTTTTCTATTTCATCCTTAAGTGCTTTTTGACTTCTAGCCCAATATATAACATTTCTTAGTTCTTCAATGTTTTCGTTTAGGGTGGGGATAGGGTGTGGATTAAATTGGTGCAATGGAGTACATATAGGGGAGAAGGAACCAGATTACATTTCCAGGAATAATCCAATAATGCATAGTTATGAATCACCTCCAGTCAGGCATGTAGCCAGGGGGGGACTAAGGGGGCTTCAGCCCCCCCTGAAATTCTCAGGGTGGTCCGCGAAAAGGCCTTACTGGTACATTATTTTAACTGTTATGTTTATTCATATCATGATCTGATCACCATGCTCATTATATCCCACATTCATGGGGTTATTGGGATAACAATACAAAAGGTTTGCTAGGGTAGACCCTCTTCCACCCAGTCTCAGCCCCCCCCCCCCCCGAACCAAACTCAGCCCCCTCTGAATCAAAATCCTGGCTACGGCCCTGCCTCCAGTGGTACACATTTGTCAACATAAGATGGGTGGAAGCTTTTGGAAAATGAACAAGCTTTTTAGGAACACAGGACACTAATTCAAAGCAGGTAAAACAATTCTCCATCAAGCACAATACAATTTTCTCTGATTGTGAGATGTTACCTGAAAATGTCAAGCAGAGATTTTTCATACCACCTCCATAGGAGATGTCCGTATAAAAGCTTCTTCAGGCATGGCATATGGTTAACTATTGTGTTCTGGACCCCATTCATTTTTTGAAGATTCGCCCAAAAAAAGTTCATAGCTACTGGGTTAATTCCAATTAGCTCCAAATACCTCCATCACTAATTAAGGCTGGTAATAAAAAGGCACCTAGAAGAAAGGATTGAGATGACTGTGGCTGCTATCCTTGAAACTGCACTGGGATGGTGGTGGTATGTGTGTGTGTCCATATGTATGCTTCACATACCTATTTATGCTTCAGAAAACATGGGATGAGACAAGATCATTGATATTTATCATCTCTGGTTATCTGAACATCAAAATAATATTGGACTACAGATTACATTTGTGAGGACACTGGATTTGTTCCAGCCATTAGTTCCTGGATCAGAGAATACAAGATTTCTCTTTGCATGCCAACTCTAGCTAGACATTTGGTTTCTTCTTCCTGTAACATCCTGTTTGTCAGACCCTGTGGAGAAAAATACATAAACTTGCTAGACAATGTGTGAAGTACTCTTCTATATATCTAGACTAAATTAGAGGGTAAACAGCATTGCCTGTTATCTCCCTCATCCCTCTCTTTGACTTGTTTGTTATTGTTATGGGAATAACCTCAAAAAAGAGCTGAAAATGTCTAGGGCATATGCTTTGAAATCCTTATTAAACTTTGTCAGAAGTCCACATAGCCCAGTTCTCTCCCTTTTACTTTATTCTCTCTGGTTTTGGACCCAGTACAAAAATATGTATTGTTAACCTCACTTTGTTTTAGTCATCAGAAAGTGGCCATTATTCTGCATAGTAGTTTTAGGATTCTTCACACACACACACACACACACACACATTCATTTTTAAATATTATTTATTTGGTTAGGTATGTTTGTAACTTTTTACATTGCAAAATATGAATGAAGATGTGTCATGTGTTTCATGCCATAGTGAGGATAACTGTGACCAGGACTGTCCATATTTACTGTATATGTCAGAGTTGTATTACTCAAGAGCAGAATTTAGAATCTATCACACAATAAGACATCCCCAAAACATTTGTAATCATTAAAGTTTGTAAGGTTGGGCCGGAGAGATAGCACAGTGGAAAGAACAGCTGTGCTTGCAATCTGAAGGTTGCAAGTTCGATTCCCGAGCTGGCTTGGACACCCAGCTGTGAGCCCTGTCCACTGTTCACCCAGCTGTTCGAAAACAACTGTGATTAGATGAACTGGGAACCTGCCAAAAGTGGGGGAGGATTCTTTTCAGTAAGGACTTTGCAACACCTGAATAAATAAAGATCGGCTGTCGGAAGGTAGAATGCGGAACAGAGGAACAAAGGCCCTCCGTCATGAGGATGAAGCAACAGCACCCCCTTGTGACATAATGACACATCCTGTGATAGCCAGAAGAAATCCTTCAAAAATTGTATGTGTTGTATTGGAACTGTATGTGTTCCGGCAGGGGTTGTCTGCCGTATGTGTGATGTAATCCGCTCTGTGTCCCCTTCGGGGTGAGAAGAGCGGGATATAAATAAAGTGTATTATTATTATTATTATTATTGGGCTTCCTGTACTCATGTTAAAGTAGCCTAACATATTTTGAAAATTAAGCAAAAAAAGTGTATATTTGCATAACTTGCCCAGTCTATTCTACAACTGCATTTCGGCTGTTCTTGCTGCAGAATTTATGTAATCCAAATAGTATTTTTGAATCTCAAGTATCTCTATTCTTTTTCCTATCCTGGACAAACTTCAGAAGCATTTGTCCAAATGCATCTCCCTCTATGAACCATCATGGAGATTAAGATCCTCCGGGGAGGCTCTGCTCTCCACCCCGCCACTATCACAGGAGCAATTGGTGGGGACGAGACAGAAGGGCTTCTCAGTGATTGTCCCTCGCCTATGGGACTCTCTTCCTGGTGAGATTAGATCAGCCCCCCTCCCTCTTATCCTTCAGAAGGATGGTAAAAACTTGGCTGTGGGACCAAGCTTTTGGGACAGTGCAATAAAGCAGCAATAGAAAACCTTACCATGCCAACTAGATTCGATGCAGATGATTGAGATGGTTTTTAATGTTAAGATAAATGTTTTTAATGTTCATATATGTGTATAATCTATTTATGTCCTGGCACTGAATGTTTGCCGTTTGTATGTTGTGCTCCACCCTGAGTCCCCTTCAGGACGAGAAGGGAAGAATATAAATGTTTTAAATCAATAATGAATTAAATAAAAAAGTATACCTTGATCCAGGAAACCTAGGGCACTTCCAAACAGAACTCAAATCTGTGCCAAAATGAGTTTTAAAAATCATCATTGGAGTGGATTTGGGTCCACACACTCCCAAAAAAATCCGGGCTTTCCCAGAGAGGTGTCTAGATGCTCTCCTGGTAGCTACCAGCAGGAGGGCACCCAGACACCCAACTGCCCCACTCCACCAAACCAGCCTTAAAATAAATAAATAAACTTACCGGGATGCCATGATGCCTCTCTGGAAGATCTCCTGGCTCATAGAAATATCACACCAGGAGGTGGGGGGGGGGGTTGTGTGTGTGTGTGTGTGATTTTCCTCCTTGTTTGGATGCCTCGGGTAAAAGCACAACTGATCCCACATTTTGGGACCTGTCTGGATGGGCCCATAGTCTTTATGAAACCTTCTACAATAGTGAGATATTACTTCTGATGTAACAGACCAATGAGCAATATGTCAGACTTTGTGCCCACACATTCACTTTTTCCTCAGAACTTCTCTTATATGATGCAGTTGAAAATTGGATATTGGACTTAGAAACTGTGATTTGATCTTACACATTGGTTTCACAATATGATTTGTAATCTGACAGTCAGCTACAATGTCATGGTCTGAGTGTAATAGGAAACTGGCTTAATTTACATTAGAGGGTTTTTTTCGTTTGTATGCATGAGAAAGGGAAATGGGGGGAGACTGCATTATCTAGCTACAACACTCCTTCATTGTGCCTGAAATTCAACACAGTGGACACTCCCGTACAGAAGACACACACCTTCTTATATTCTCTGTGTTCACATTTCTACAAAGTGATTTTCCATCATCTATATTCCATGTCATACACTTAATATATTCATCGTCTAAATTCAAAATACTCACCATGTAGGTTCCACAAAGGCCCATGGTCCAGAATCAGATACACAAAAATTCTTAGAAGACAACATATTTTATTGCTTGAAACAAAACCAAAAGTATGGAGATAGAGGAAGATTATAATTAAGTTATTAAATTAGAGAATCAAGGAAAGATTATGGGGGGGACAAAAATGAAACTCCTATTGCAGTTTCTCAGATATAGACAAAAATCAAATCCCTGGAGCATATTTGATGTATGATGTTGCAGGCCTTGGATTCCTCCCTTAAGACATTTAATTTCTTAAATTTTCTATATGTCTAACACCCTTACATTGACAAAAAGTTAATCAAAGAGACTTTCAAGAGCAGGACAAACACAATACTCCATGCTTCTTTTTCCTGTCTTTTCAGTACATGTAGAGATAAAGCTTCTTTTCCAATTTCTCCCCATGGATCTGTGGTTTGATCCCTTCCCTACATGCAATATGCCATTCTTCAAATGCGTAGGTGAGATGAGGAATGAAAGTGTTAATGGTAAAAGACTGGTTTCTCAAAGTCCCCATTCACAAGTGATTTAATGATGCTTGTATTTGGAATCAAAAGCTGTTAGGCTCAAAAATAACTTTCACTTGGGTGTGATTTTACAAAAATATAGCAGAGTGCCAGAAGCACGATTCATTATCAGCAGAAGCTTACGTGTAGAGAGCAAATATTAGTTTCCATTGAGCAGGATGGAACATGATTGCAGATCCACAGCTTTATAGGATCTAAAAATAATATATTTATTAAAGTCAAAAGAAATCAATTCTGGATAGGAAAGGTTCTTAGAGCTAACTAGCTTCACTGAGCTATCTTCTAAGGCAGTGTTTCCCAACCAGTGTGCCATGGCACACTAGTGTGCCGTGAGCGATCATCAGGTGTGCCGTGGGAAATTGGAACCTCTAATACCCTTTCTTCCCCCTCCTGCCAAACACTTTTTCTTCTCCACTCGGGCTCCCTTCTTCCCAGCCTCGCTCTGTGAGCATGTTCAGGAGGGCGAGGGAGGAAGAAATGGGTCGAGTCTGCACAGTAGTGCCCGCACAGGTCACGTCTTCCTCCCTCCCTCTCCCCTCCTGAACATGCTCATGTTGCCCCCTCGGATCAAAATGGCAGCAGAAGCGGCAGCGTGAGCAAAGCGAGGCAAAGTGAGCAGAGCGAGGCTGGGAAGAAGGGAGCCTGAGTGGAGAAGAAAAAGTGTTCGGCAAGAGGGGAAAGGGTGCGAAGGGGGAGGAAGAGGTCTCTGTCGAAAGCTGGCATGGGCAAACTTGGACCTTCCAGGTGTTTTGGACTTCCAACTCCCACCATTCCTAGCAGCCTCGGGCCCTTTTCCTTTTTCTCCCTCAGCCACTTAAGCAGGAAAGGGCCTCAGGCTATTAGGAATGGTGGGAGTTGAAGTCCAAAGCACCCAGTGGGCCACATATCTGCATGAGATGAGCTTCTCTAGCTTGACTGTGATAAAAACTAAACACAGAGAGAGACTGACAGCTGTTGAGCAAGACCTTCGTGTGTGTCTTTCTGACATTCCTGCCAGGATATCTATGTTGTGTCCATCGAAACAGGCCCAGGTTTCACACTGAGTGTATAAATACATTTTAAAGCATATTACCTATGTGTATTACTGTGTTAGAGTGTCTTTTTGTGTCATTTTGGTTGGTGGTGTGCCCCAGGATTTTGTAAATGTAAAAAATGTGCCGTGGCTCAAAAAAGGTTGAAAAACACTGCTCTAAGGAAAGGAAAAAGGAAAAATAACAAAACAGCATCCATGAATCTACATCTTGCCTGGAGAATGGCAAGATGCATCCTCACTCAAGGAGAACAAAGGAAGAGGGGGGCAAAATGGAGAATTGACCGGGGCAATAAAATACCTTTAAAAAAGAAATTACGTCTTCCCTGAAGATATCACATTGCTAAGTATTCAAAGGGGAGGAGATAGTGGCACGCAAGATGAGTAAGACAACCCCCCTTTTCAGCCCCTTCTTGAGATAGGCATGCATAGGGAATGTAGAGGAAGGAATCCCTCATTCTAATCTATCTAGGCTAACTACTCATTGAGGGCTGGAGGCTTCTGCAGTCAGGGATGAAACCCAACAGCTTGAACTTCAATTTTATTTGTCGGAGACAGTGTATTAAGATAATGAGACTGAAGAAACCTACAGCAGTGAAGTTTCACTGAATAATCTATAGTCACCTACTCTCTGTCAGTCTAAGCTTCCTCACTTGGAGGAAAAGCATAATGCTGTTGTGTTGGTTAAATTTTCACTGCAATGACTCCCAATGTTCTTCTCCGGGTATTCATTCATTTATTCATTGGCTAATGTATAAAGAGTGAATCAGATGATTTCTGTAAGTTCATACTGAGCTTTAATCAAAAATGATTTCCCTGTGGTGACACAATAGCAAATATGGGAAATGTGATTCTTGTATCTGTAGGGAATATGTTCCAAGTCCCTCTTCCCATCCTGTGAAGACCTGAAATTGTGAATAATAGCACCTAATAATTTGACTACTTGGGCAATATACATACCATACACTGGGGAACCCAGAAAGGTCCACCAAAAATTACAGGAGAAGATAATGTTTGGAGTGTGAGTAACTGGAACCATGGATATTGAATCAGTGGATAAAGAGATTGTACCCTTTATTAAGAGCAAAACAACCCATACATGCCTACTACAGCACCATGACCAAAAAAGAAAATGCTCCATCAAGCAAATTGTATATTTATACATCAAGCACTGAAGGCCAACCTATTTTGAGCTGCTTCTGTTCATTATGGGGATCTAAAGACATCCCTTAAGAAATATTTTAAAATATGATGGAAAGGAAACACAAAGAAACTGGCTGACTGAAAGACACAAACATTGGACAATAACTCTAGAACATAGGGGTTTTTTTATAATGAGATTGTAAAAGAATGGCACCCGTTTATCAGTTCAGAACTGGGAGAAAAACACCAACAATTTTATTTTCAAACTAGAAAGAGGCTTTCCTTTCTTTCCATCAAAAGAAGATTAAAGTGAAATAAAATGACAGCATTTCTGCAATACGATCATTGCCTCTGAAGCTTTGATCTTCAAGGAATTCCATTAGGCAAGTGCTGAGCTCATTGCAACAGTGCAGAGGTCACAAGCCACAAATCTTAGTGTTCAGCATCTGTAAATAGACTGGATTTTGAAAAGCATTGGTGGCAAATATTCCTATCCCCCCCCCCCCTCATATCATGCACATATGATGCCATTGGCTCCAAACAGGAATCTTATTCAATCTAAGTAGAAATCATATCGGAGCAAAGTTAATCCAGAGCTTGCTATTAAAGTTCCCAGACTCCCCCAGCCTGTATAGTTAGTGTCTATTCCAGCTGGGCAAATCTGGGAAATATAGTCCATATAAAATAACAATTCCAAGTTTTGCATTACCTTTGCATGAAACTGACCTTGGGATCAGGTATCTACACTCGTATAGCAAAATACACTGCATTGGCTTTGTGCTAAAATTGGATTTGAGATCTATGTACACAGAGTGGTGTGTTGCCTTATGCAACAGCCCATAGATTAGCATTACAGTTTTAAAATCCGAGGGATGTCAAATTCATTGTTACAACTACCTTCCACAGCTGTACCTCATATTCTACCTTTAATGGTTATGTGCAAGAGCAACTTTCAATTGGTGGTTCATATCCTATCCAAATATTGGAACAGCTGTATTTACACAAATTCCATCTTATACGTTGTCTATCTTCAAGACACGTCCAATATATGGCAACCCTAAACTGAGTTTATGATGATGTTGTCTTAGAAAGATTTATTCAGAGGTGGTTTTGCCTTTGTCTTCTCTGAGGCTGAGATAGTGTGAATAGGTTTCTATGGGTGATTAGGAATCTGAACCCTGGTTTCCAGAGTTGCAGTCCAACACTCAAACCACTAAACCATAAGGCAGTGTTTCCCAACCAATGTGCCGTGGCACACTAGTGTGCCGTAAGCGATCATCAGGTGTGCCGTGGGAAATTGGAACCTCCAATACCCTTTCTTCCCCCTCCTGCCAAACACTTTTTCTTCTCCACTCGGGCTCCCTTCTTCCCAGCCTCGCTCTGCTCGCTTTGCTCACGCTGCCGCTTCTGCGGGAGGGGGGAGGGGGGAAGACGTGACCTGTGCAGGTGCTACTGCGCAGACTCGCCCCACGTCTTCCTCCCTCCCCTCCACAGTGCTCTCTGGATATAGGTGAACTACAACTCCAAAACTCAATGTCAATGCCCACCAAACTCTTATAGTATTTTTTTTTCTTGGTTATGGTAGTTCTGTGTGGGCAGTTTGATTCCATTCCATCATTGGTGGAGTTCAGAATGCTCTTTGATTGCAGGTGAACTATAATTCTCAGCTGTTGAGCAAGATCTTCATGTGTGTCTTTCTGCCATTCCTGCCAAGATATTTATGTTGTGTTCATCAAAACAGGTCCAGATTTCACACTGAATGTATAAAAATACATTTAAAAACATATTAACTATATGTATTATTGTATTAGAGTGTCATTTTGTATCATTTTGGTTGGTGGTGTGCCCCAGGATTTTGCAAATGTAAAAAGTGTGCCGTGGCTCAAAAAAGGTTGGGAAACACTGCCATAAGGCATATATACCCAATTATAAAGGCACTGAGAAGCCAGCTCCTTACACTTAATGTTTGATCAGCTCTCACATATTCACACAATTGTGTATTCTTTCATGGCAGGGAATTGAACTGGACAGCCCTTGTGGTCTCTTCCAAATCTATAATTCTATTATAGTACTAGCTGTACCCACCACATGTTGCTGTGGCCAACTTTCCTTCCCCCCCCCCTCTCTCTCTTTCTTTCTTTCTCTCCTTCCTTTTTTATTTCCTTCTCCCCTTCCTTCTTTCTCTTCCTCTTCCCTTCCTTCCCCCCCTTTTCTTTCCCTTCCTCTTTTCCCCCTTTCTTCCTTCTCTACCTATTCTTGGACTGCTACTCCCAGCAGTCCTCCTGATCTATCTATCTATCATCTATCTATCTCTATCTATATCTATCTGGAGGATTGCTTGAAGTTGCAGTGCAGGAATATGAAATTGGAAAGATGCAGGGATTGGAATGCCCTCAAAGAGATCCAAGGAGGAAAAAGCTTGCATCTTGGAAGCAGTGCATTTGGATCATCTTCCTCTCCTAAAGGGCCTGGTCTAGGGGATGCTGGGAGATGTAGTCCGGAAGAGAGTGTGGATAATATGCTATTGTGTGTTTAGGTGTATCGTGTCTAAATTTGGTATTAATTCGTCCAGTGGTTTTTGAATAATGTTAATCCCACAAACTAACATTACATTTTTATTTATATAGATAACCAACTTAACAGTGCCATATTTTAGAAACATTTCATATGGCATCTCACATTCAGTAGTTCCTTGCTGTTTTTTTGTAGTAAGTTATAGCAACCATCATTATACCCGCAGAGCAACTCTGAGTTAGTTCAGAAGTAAATCTGACAGTGTTAATGGGGCCTATTCAGGGACAAATAAATTTAGGAATGCAGCTGGAAAGTCAATATGAACTTCAGGTCCTCAAAATTCTTCTTGGCTGTAAAGTGACCAGCAATTCTCAGATTTACGCATAGAAGTCTACTACTAGATTTGAAATTCCTTAGTATTCTCACATGGGGGAACCAGCTTTTCTCAGATTGGTGCCTTTCAGATATGTTTGATTATAGTTCCTATAATCCCATAGCCATTATTGGATTGTGTTGTCAAAGGCTTTCATGGCCAGAATCACTGAGTTGCTGAGAGTTTCCCGGGCTGTATGGCCATGTTCCAGAAGCATTATCTCCTAATGTTTCACCCATATCTATGGCAGGCATCCTCGTAAGTTGTGAGGTCTGTTGAAAAGTTTCCAACAGATCTCTCAACCTCTACGGATGTCTGCCATAGATGTGGGTGAAACATCAGGAGAGAATGCTTCTGGAACATGGCCATACAGCCCAAAAAACTCACAGCAACCCATTATAGGATTGTGGAAATGATGGTACAAACTAGCTGAAGGGCAGCATCTTATGTTATTTGTGCAAGGGGGGTTATAAGTCCCTGCAATGTGATTTCTGAGAAACTACTTCAATGACCTGATCCTTCTCTAAGAAGAATAAATAACCACCACCATTACCAGACTCTTTGAACTTTGCTGCTATTGCATACCCTTTCGGATAGAATCCTTGTAGCCATTTTGTTGTAAAAAGATAAAACCTCACCTGTCCTTCTGCTGTGTATGTTTCTAAGAAGTTGAATTTGATTTGATCGGGATCCCAAATCTTCCTACAAGATCTGTTCTGAAGGAAGCAATAGTATGTCGCCATGTATTTACAAGAGACTGAAAACAACAGGAAGCACTTTTGTTCAGAAAGATATTATAGCTCATCATAGCACTGCTATTGATTTGTTTGTACAGCATGAAAAACAATACATCATTTATTCAATAACCAGCTATTATTCTTTCAGGAAGCCTCTGTTGAAAATAGCCCCCTGTTGCATTTCTCCCTGCCCCCCCCGTTTGTTTTGATCCATTATTTTTATTCATTTCTAGGACACTCTATCATATAATTATATTCCAAGGACAATACAAAGCAAATGCAAACTATTTACAGTGCAATTGAGACTTGGAGCATACTGCCAGGTACATGAGCATAAGACTGCAGCTTAAAACAATGTAAACAGCGTAGATTATTTATTTATTTATTTATTTATTTATTGTTCATTTTTGTATTCCGCTCCTCCCAGCAGGCTCGGGGCGGATAACAACAAATATAATGGGCAACATGTCAACACATGTTGGCATGTAGCCCTACATTAAAAACATAAAAAACATAAAACACATTTAAAACACATTACATCACCACACAGGTATGGGAGGACATGCGACATAGTTCTTAGTCCGGTGTGCCTAATTGAAGGCTAGGCCAAAAAGGGCCGTCTTACAAGCCCTCCGAAAAGGGGCCAGTTCCGAGATAGCTCGGGTACTGTCCGGGAGGGCGTTCCAGAGCACCGGCGCCGCTACGGAAAAAGTTCTCTGTCTACTCGTCGATAGATGGCAGGAGCGGATTGATGGCACTGACAACAGATTCTGTTCATCTGAGCGCAGTGATCTCGGGGGAGAATACGGGGTAAGGCGGTCCCTCAGGTACGCAGGCCCTAGGCCGTGCAAGGCCTTAAAGGTCAAAACCAACACCTTGAAGGCAATTCGGTACTCAATGGGAAGCCAGTGCAGTTGCCGAAGGATAGGTGTGATGTGCTCCCTCACTGGCGTTCCCGCCAGCAAGCGGCTGTGCGGCATTCTGCACTAGCTTGAGTTTCCGGATTTTCGACAAGGGAAGGCCAACGTAGAGGGCATTACAGTAGTCTAATCTCGAGATGACCGTCGCTTGGATTACCGTGGCCAGGTCGTCCCTGGACAGGTAGGGTGCCAGTCGCCTAGCCTGCCGGAGGTGGAAGAATGACGTCCTGCTGACCACGGAGACCTGAGCCTCCATGGTCAGCGAGGAGTCTAACACAACCCCCAAGCTCTTAACCGATGGCGATGGGTTAAGCCGCTCGCCATCCAGGGTAGGCAACCGGCACCCACCCAGGCCAGGCCGACCAGGCCACAGGATCTCCGTCTTCGACGGGTTCACCTTCAGCCGGCTGGCACGCAGCCAACCAGTCACGGCTTCAAGGCATAGTTGGAAACAATCGGTGCGGAGTCCGGCCTGCCGTCCATTCTCAGCAGAAGCTGGGTGTCATCCGCATACTGATAACACTCCAGACCAAAGTCGCGGGCCAGCTGGGCCAGGGGGCGCATATAGACGTTGAATAATAAGGGGGAGAGGATGGCCCCCTGGGGGACCCCACAACTAAGTGGGAGTCTCCGGAGACCGCCCGCCCCCTCCACACGTTGTCCCGGCCCTGGAGGAAGGAGGCCACCCATTTAAGGGCAGTCCCCGACCCCAGAGCCAGCTAAACGATGGGTCAACAGTGCGTGATCTACAGTATCAAATGCTGCTGTCAGGTCTAACAGGACAAGCAGGGCTGATCCACCCTGGTCCAACTGGTGGCGAAGTTGGTCTGTAATGGCAACAAGCACGGTCTCCGTCCCATGCCCAATACGGAAGCCGGACTGGAAGGGATCAAGTCCAGCTGTGCCATCTAGGAACCGCTGCAGCTGATCCGCTGCTGCCCTCTCAATTACTTTGCCTAAGAAAGGCAAGTTGGAACCAGGCCGGTAATTGGAGGGAGCCGAAGGATCTAAATCGGCTTTTTCAGCAGCGGTTTCACCATAGCCTCTTTTAATCCCCCTGGGAAGACTCCTTGCTCAAGGGAGCTATTTATGATCGTGCCCAGGGGGGCCTCGTAGCCCCTCCCGGCAGGATCTAACAAGCCAGGAGGGGGCACGGGTCGAGGAGCAAGTAGTTGGTCTAGCTGCAGCCAGTAGCCTATCGACAGCTGCTCGTCCAGCGGTTGGAACGGGTGAAGGTGGACCCGCCGAGTGGCGGCGGGGTCTCGAGTTCACTAACTGTATCAAGAGTGGCAGGAATGTCCCGGCGGAGAGTCAAAATCTTGTCGGCAAAATAGTTCTGAAAAACCTCAGCTGTTGGTGCCAAACCCCTATCAATTGGGACAGTTGGAATTGTTGTCAAGGACCGAATTATCTTAAATAATTGAGTTGGGCGTGAACTAGCCGACTCTATCAAGGAAGAATAGTATACCTTTTTCGCTTCCTTGATAGCTTGCTCATAAACCTCTTTAAATTGTTTATAGGCTGATTTCGACGCTTCGTCACGGAGGCTCCGCCACATGTCCTCTAGCTGTCTCTTTCTCCGTTTCATCACTCGCAACTCCTCGGTATACCACGGCGAGCGATTTCTACGGGGAAGGAGAGCGCCTGGGGGCGATCTCGTCTAGGGCAGTGGAAAGACTGGTGTTCCAGTATTCCACTTGTCCATCGACTGAGTCGCTGGGGGGTTCCCAATCCCTTAGAGCATTCAGGAACCTAGTGGGTTCCATAAGTCTCTTTGGGCGAACCAGAATAGGTTCGGCACCCTTACCGGGAGGGGGAGCTAGCTCCAGTCGGACTTCCAGGACACTGTGATCCGACCATGGAACCTCCATAATGGAGGTTAGGTTCACCTGAATTCCGGCCACGAAGATCAGATCTAATGTATGTCCTGCTTGGTGTGTGGGGCCGGTCTTACAGAGTGAGAGTCCTAGTGCCTCCATGGTAGACACCAGGTCCACAGCTGCAGTTGACGGGGAGGTGGTGTCGGCGTGGACATTGAAGTCCCCCAGAACAATGAGTCTAGGGAACCTCAATGCCCACTCCGCAACCACCTCCAGCAGCTTAGGCAGGCTTCCTGCTGGTGCGTCGGGTGCACGGTACACCAGCAGGAAGGCTATACTCTCACCTAAATCCCATACCAGGCCCGCACACTCCATCCCAGGAATGTTCGCCGCCGGAATCATCCTGGAATTAAAAGTGTCTCGACTAAGAATAGCCACCCCCCCCCGCCTCTCTGTCCTCGTCTGATAACTGGCCACGAACCCCGGGGATGTTAATTCGTGCAGAATGACTTCATCGCCCTCCTGAAGCCATGTTTCAGTGAAGCAGGCGAGGTCGATATTCCTTTCTAAAAGGAGGTCCCTGATGATCCCTGATTTGTTTCGCACGGATCTAACGTTGGCCAGTATCAGAGTTGGAGGAGAGGTAGTTGGGAATTCCCCATCTGCGTGCTTCGGGATAGCACGTAGGTCAGAGGGAGGACGAGCCTTTCGTCGGCTCCTCCGCTCTCTCTCATAAGGCCTACGGCTACCGTCCCTATTACCCCTACCCGAGATCACGCGTATTACCCGCCCCTGCACATCCTTATCAGACGATTGGTCTAAGTGTCCGGTTTCCTGCCCGCCCTCCGAAAAGGGGGGGATGCTGGCGTTGTTCATCCAGTCCTTGGTCCAGTTTGTTTGGGAATTGAGGGAGCGAATAATCTGAACAATAATTCAAACTAGCAGCATTAGAAAATAATCTTGGCTCAAAAACTAAATATACAGGAAAATAAAAAGGGTTTTAACCTTTAGCAGTTATGAGAACAAAAGCAAAATAGGCACTGAGCAAATCTCTGTGACAAAATAATGTCCTAAGCACATACCACAACTGAGAAGGTACCCTGCACATTTGTCTCCTATCTGAAGGCAAAGATGCTCAGACACCATCTTCTGACAATGTCCCAGTGTATTGACAGCATGGAGTTGAAGCTGGAAAAATACTTTAGAGGGCTTGGATATTCCTATTTTAATTCCAACTAGAGTACATACATTGAACCAGTTGGACTAACTTTTCTGTTGACTCACAATGCATCAGTTTTTTAAAAAAAAAAACTACTCTAGATCATATTAACAAGTAGAACTTTGGCCTTGTACTAAAATACCCAGATTTACCCATCTCGATTTGATTATTGTTTGCACTCAAAAGCTTTTTGAGAAGTAGTTTTTCAATTTCTGGTGTAGATATAATCGTTCTTCAAGTACCTTGATGCCAGGCCTGATACATAACTTCCAGCATTTTTGAATTGCTCTCAGAAACAGATCAGGTACCACAATATATTTTTTAAATGATGTGACATATGGTCTCTCACCTGCTACTCCTAGAGAGAAGCTTCCCTTCTGTGTTTTGAAGTAATTTATTTTTATAGTCTTCAAAAGCAACCCACATGTACAGTAGAATGGAGTCATTTCATCTGAAGGCTACCAAACCATGGAGAATATGGCTTGTTGGTTCCTTCTGTCCAGAGAAGGGTATATAATACACATTTCAATTGAAAAACCTCCAGGGTCCCTGAGTCACTAGTAAGACTTGGACCTTCAGTGACACAGAACCTTCCCTTTTCAATGATGGCAGTTTCTCATAGAATACTCTTTTCATAGAAGCCTGTCTGGTTCCTGTATTGTTGTTTTTGGGGGTTAAGAGACCTTTCAGGTCTCCTGGGCATTTTAAGTGAAGGTGCAACACAAAAAATAAATACACCCAGCAAGGAAAACTAAATAAATAATAATGAAAGAATGGACTTTTACTGGAACGGCAGAGAAATTAATGTAGTCAAAGCTACGGCTCAGGTTTCCTGTAATACAGGTTGAATATCCCTTATGAAGGAATCTTAAATTCAAAATACTCTACAATCGAAAATTATGTACATGGATGGCTGAGATCGTGATATCTTTGCTTTTTGATTGTTAAGTATACCCAAAGTTTGTCTTATGCACCAAATTCTGAAAAATATTGTATGTAAAATTACAGTACCTTCAGGTTATATGCACAATGTGTATACAAAACATATGAAACATAAATGAATTCCATATTTAGACTTGGGACCCATCTGCAGGATATCCAATTGTGTGTTTGTGTGTGAGAGATACACACACACACACAAGTATTCAAAAAAAATCCAAAACACATGTTGCCTCAATAATTTCAGATAAGGGATGCTCAAGCTATAGTGGCAAATCACTTTAAAAAACCTTTGAGAACAAGGTAAATGAACTGATGAAGGTCATTCACCTCTTTGTGAAACTTAGGTACAAAGTAAGACTGAAGACTTGGGCTGTATTTGCTTCTTAAGCCCCGTCCTTACAGTTAGCAATGCTAAATGTTGCCCTTTGTACTATATTTTGAAGAGGGATGCTCTCCATCTGTTATTTATATCTGTTTGTTTGTTTATTCTCTGGGGATTTACCATGTGCCAGATTTTTGGGTTTTCCCTGGCAGCCTTATAGAAGAAGGCTGCCAGGATTTTAAGAATATATGCTTGTCAACCTTATAGAATTGTAATAATGACCTATGCAGTTTCACTTATGGAGGCTGAAGAAGACTTCACAAGTTGGCATGCACTCAATCACAAGTTCCCAGTATTACGTATTAATTATGTTTGTCACATATATTTTAATGATTAGGGTCTCAATATAGTCTCTCTAAGATCTGTGTGTGTGTGAGAGAGAGAGCAACTATCCCTTCTTCTCTTGTGGTGTGGAGAAAATTACTATGTACGTGTCTTGTTGCTGTTAAGGGAACCTATGTTTATATGGCCCTAGAAAGCTAGGAGATGGTTGGAGAAGGTGACACAGCCTTACTTCCTCCCTGATTCCAGAAGGAGAGAGAAACTCACTTTGAATGGAAAATAAAATGAGCAGTTGGAGAAAGACAGGCTTTGAAAGAGAGAGGCAGAGTTAAACTGAATTTTATGAAGATGCAAGAGTGCCTTTTCTGAAAATGATTATCAAGCAAAGTAGAATTTGTTGTCTGCCTTCACTTATGTATGGTTGGAGGTTGGTAGGCTACCTTTTTTGGCCTATCACTCCCATAATTTACCATCTTCAAAGTCAGGGATTATGCTGCTCAAGAAATTTGAGAAATCATAGTCCAAAAAAAAGTAACTTCCTATTCTCTGCATTCAGCCTCTATATTAATACATAATTTTGAAATTTTCAAAATGCCATAGGCCTCATGACCTCATTCCAAAGGAAACCTACGCAAAATAAGAACTTCTCACCATTTACAGATGTTTAGGTGAGTGTAATCTTCACAATATTTGAATAACAACAACAACAACAACAATCAACCTTCTTCTTGATATCCTGATATGCATGTGAGAATCTGTAATAATCATGGACAGGAAATTGTCAATTTTCTGAGAGCCAAGTATTATTCAATCAGGAGTTTCCTTTAGATATCTTACACTACATTTTTTTCCTTCTCATTTTTGGGCAAATCAAGACAAAACTGAGAGTGAAAATGTTGCTTCTGATTTTCACAACTCTGAGAATGCTCTAGATCTTTCCAATTTCTCTCTCTAGCCAGTTCTTGTAGATTATATTGAAGGTGAAGACTGAGCATCATGTGCATGTTTGAGAGTTGCACTAAATCGTATAGACCAGGATTTGAATACCTGCTCAGTCACGGAAATCCACCTTGTACAAGTCATACTCTGGCATTCTTAGGGAAAGGCAAACCTCTAAATAAATTTTACCAATAAACACTATTATAAGATTGCTGTAAGTGAGAGTTCACTTGAAGGCACACAACAACAATAACAATGATATACTGAAGTTGCTGGGTGGAATCCATTCTGCAGGTGTGTCTTTCAGCAGAACTAGGAAGTCAACACAGTCAGAGGAGGGGGGGAAGACAGGGTACAAAAGCCTTGCCGTGCTTTTGGGCATCCAAACATGACACTTCATTTAAGCCTGCTTTATGTGGAGAAGGGTTCAGTTGTGATTTTATGGGTTCAACTATATTAAACTCTATCCACACTTTAAAAGAAAAATGAGATACATTTCTCTGTGAGAGTTAACAAGAGATAATCTTGTCTTACCTGACACTCCGTGAAAAGAAAGGGAGTTCAAGATGCTGCTGCATGTAGAATCAAATGCCACTGTAAGTCCAGTAATGTTTTCAAAATAAGTTAGTAAACTTAAGCAGTTCAACTTGTGACTCTCCAGATATGGTTGGACTGCAATTCCCATCCATCCTTTGTGACAATGGTAAAAGATCACCCTCAGTGATGGAGCCCCCGGTGGTGCAGTGGGTTAAACCTTTGTGCCGGCAGGACTGAAGACTGACAGGTTGCAGGTTCGAATCTGGGGAGAGTGCAGATGAGCTCCCTCTGTCAGCTCCGGCTCCCCATGCAGGAACATCAAAAACATCCTGGGATCCCCTGGGCAACGTCCTTGCAGATGGCCAATTCTCTCACACCAGAAGTAACTTGCAGTTTCTCAAGTTGCTCCTGACGCGGAAACCCCCCCCCCTCAGTGATGATGCAACAGAGCTTTGGAGAGGAAAGGGGCTTCACTGAGAGTGATCCAGGGAGCAGAGTATATCCTGTAACAGTAAGGAGGCATTCATGTCATTTGAGGTGGGAGGGGATTGGGGTCAGAGAGGCTAGGGAGGCACTTCCCATGCCCAACCATGTCAAACTGGTGTTGGCATAGTTGGCCTACATAGCCAATTTCCTATAAATTAGGTAGGTTTTTGCAACCATGTGTGACCAAGATGCAGTGCCAAACTGGCATTTTCAATGCCGGTCCATCTTGCATTTTGTGCTGGTGTGGAAGGGCCCTAAAACTCACAAGGACAGCATGAGATGAATAGTCATTCTGAAGGAACCAACATTTCAAAGCTCAGATGTGCTTCTTGTGGACTACAACTTCCACAATCCCAAATTAGCGTGACCAATTTTATTGTGCTGCAAATAGTAATATTGGGGACCCCTCTTTTTTTCGCATGGGCAGCATTATTCACATTCGCTATCTGAGGTCTTGGCACCATTACATTCGTAATGAATTCTTTTTTTAAAAAAAAACCACTTTGGGACTGTTACAATCATCTCTATTGCTTCCAGCAACTAGCAACAGAAATATTTCAGAGCCAACAGAATGCCACAGACAGGATGGATAATACTATATAAAAATGTTGTTGTGAGGGCAGATACAAAAAGGTGTATTTTCAGCATACAATAATAATTTGACTTCATCAGCTGTCAAAAGTTTATTCCTCTTTTGTTTTCACACACAATTTATGTCAAAATGAATTCTCAGTAATATGCCGGTTTAATTTTAACGCGTGTTGATATTTACAAAATTGGTGGTACTCTATGAAGAATTGAGTATGTACACATATGAGCAACCAGACAGCAAGTCCCCATTTGGGAATGGACAATGTATATTTATATGTACACGTATACACAAATAACTATCCCTATATACAGACAATTCATCTTATTGACAGGAAATAGCTCAGCTCTTAGTGTCCAGTCAGTGCTGAGCATTCCTGAAAATTGTCATTAACAATGAACTATACACATTGTGCAATTTTGATACAGCTGGTGTCTAAATGTTCATCAAGCAACACATGGTTAAAAGACTTGACATTCCCATGAGTTCTCTTTCTTTCATGTCCTCTCACCATTATTGGTCCCATTCTTCTAGTCACCATGGAAACAAAAGATTCAGTTCCATGGCATTTTTATTATGAGTCCTTCTTGGATTTCCTTTTCTTATTGATTATTTCAAATTAGGCAAACACACGCTCATTTCATCCAAGATCCTCTTTTCTTTTGCATTTCAAGCAATAATTAGTAATATGACTTTGGAGGACATCTGCAATGTCTCAGGTAACAGGGAAGCAGGTGCAGCTGGCTAATTACATTCCTCGCACTCAGTAGAAAACAGTCTTACAAATCTTGAAATAATACACACAATCTCATTACATATTTACACATACACATAGATTTTGGAATTAAATGCTTAATAGCACAACATTAGACATTTCATAGAAGCCGAAATGTACCCGAGAAGATCAATGAGAACTAAGGGATTCGTTTGCCAGCTCTCACCTTAAGGTCTTCCATTGGCCAAATTATGGAAAGATTGGGGACTAGTGTCAGTAAGGATAGTTTCTTTCAAACCTAAGCTGAGCCTTGAACAATGTTTAAGTTCATGAACCTGCTCATGAGCAAAGAAACTTTGAAAGAGAAGATTTGGGGGGGGGGGGGGGGTTGATTGCGTAACATGCTTGCTACTTTGAAATTCACTTTGTTGTTTTTGAATGCCTTCAAATCTGTTCAGGTTTCTGGTGACCCTAAGACAAACCTACCATGGGGGTTTTGCCTTTGACCTTTGACTTCCTCTGAGGCTGAAAGAGTGAGACTTGTCTGAGGTCACCCAATGGGTTTCCATATCTGAGCAGGGAGTTGTACTCCAAAGCTCAAACCATACACCACTCTTAGGACATTAGAATAGAAGCTGTTCCTATATGATAAGAGGGAACACTCCAAACAGACAGAGAAGTATGCAAAGCATTGCAGGGGGGAGAAAATCTTACAGTTTGGGTGGAAAGGGATATGAGGACTCAAAGTACATGTGCTTTATCACAATTATTGGAGGATCCTACTGCGCAGGACCCCGAGTGAGGTCAGACAGCCATGAAAGGCTCTTTGGGGTTTTGTGCTTGAAAGAGGCCCTCATCCTTTGGCTCCAGAGTTTGGGAATGTAAAACTCCCCAGAATACAGTTCCCAGAAATGCCGTGCTTGGCTGGAGGATTCTGGGATTAGAGTTTGAAGAAGTAACTTTCCCAAGCTCTGTGAGTATTAGAGAATCATATAAAAAACCTAGGTGATGGGCTTTGCTGTAGATGGGAAGAGAAAAGTCTTGTGACACCTTCAAGACTAACGGATTCTTTGTGGCATATGCTTTCTTTGGGCTGCTGCCCATTGGGTAGATGCATGTGACAAAGTGGGCTCTAGCCCAAGAACACTAATGCCACAATACATTTGGTAAACATCATTGTGCAGGAGAAGCAGGAAAGGACTCTAGAAACTGGAGAGGAAAACAGGAAGGAGTATGTCAGTTATGAAAGCAAACTTGTCCTTTGGGGAGGACCAGGCATCATCCTACAGCCTGGCTACTTGAATTTCCCATCTTTCTAGAGTGCTAGAAACTCTCTCTAACCTCAACAGGTATGAAATTTAAAAAATTGTGCTTGGAGTAAATGTGTTGCCACTCTCTGAAAAATCACCCTGGCCTTTGTTTGTGACCCAACTCATTTTCCTTTCCCCTTAAGACTGGGCAATTGCCCCTTAAACATGTATTAAGCTTTGCAACACAGCTCTGTGCCCTACCCAGGTATGATGGGATTGCTACAACCATCAGCCCTGGGCTGAGGGACAATGGGGATTATAGTTCAACACCAATTGAAGGATCACACATTCCCCACCACTTCCTCTTTTGCAAAGCATTCACTGAATTTTGGGGGAACCCTAAACCTACAACCTAAGTAGAGGCCACATTCTCAACAATAAGCTTCACTAGTAGAATGGAAACAAACAACGGTAAGGTGCTTCTTTTGATATGCAAGATAAGAAAATGACAAGTAGTTTAAATTTGAAAGGTGTACTGCAAACAAACAAATGCCTTAGCTCATTATTTGGCTTCACCTGCATAGTAACATAAATTAATAGGGGATGGGACCAAAACTGCAGACTTCAGATCCAGATCAGAGTTCACAAACGCCTCCAAGGGAGGATTTTGTTTCACTTATTTGAGAAAAAGGAGAAGAGGGAGATCAGTACGTTTCTTCTGTGTTGGAGAATGGTTTGGGGAAGAATCACATTACAGACAGCTTAACCTTGCAAAAATGACTGGATCTGTAGTGAGATTTGGACCCTCCACTATTATATTGCAAGCTCCAGGGAGAGGGGATTTCAGCAGTAAATTCAGTAGCTGAGCCATGAACAATCTGCTTACAAAGTATGACCTTCCTTGAAACAGTTCCTCCAGTTCTATCTGTCACCTTTCTTCTCTGGGTTTATATGCACAATATCTTCATATTTACACACCCTCATGCTGCATGCTCTTAACACCCATTCTGGGTATAGCACAGTGTTATGAAGTTTATAGAAACAATGCAAAAGATAGCTGCAGAAATATGTACATCTATAGATATTATTCTAACAGCTGTAATGATGTCATGGAAGTTGACTATGTCTTCATCTTTCCCCCCCTAAGAATGCATACTTTGTTCACATTTTTGGTGATTATTGTATAATTCACTGTTATTCACAATAGTTGTACATTTGTGTTTCAAATACACAGCAGCAACAAATCCATTGTCTGGTGGAAGAACTGTATTCTTGCAAGCATGCACTATAGTAAATCCAATGCTGGAAAAATACAGTATTTTAACATTAAGCTTACAATTGGGGACAGAATATGGCATATTTACTACTATGAAAAGACAGTCTTGAAAGTCCTTCCTTGAAATATAAGTCCTTCCTGTAACTAAAATCAACATGAATCAAAATGAATGATGAAAATAAGAATATTTTCTTGTTGTCGTACAAGATAAGTTCATGGAGTTAACTGGTTATACATCCCACTTTTACAAACCACCCTGTCAATGGGTATGACCAGAATCTCAACCTAGAGCCCTCGTTCATCCTTATTTGGGTGATTTAGAAGAGAATCCAATGAAAAGTCTTTTCACCTGATGCCCACATTGTCCATCTCCTGGTCTAATTATTAATACAAAAATATCACTATCAATCAAATATGACTCAGTTTTAAGGCTTTTTCCAATGATAGCAGGTGGGTCCCATATCAATAGGATGGTGGGTCCACTGTGAGTTTAGTCTGAACTGTAAAGGGCCTGTCCATGGGGGATAAGGTCCAGCACTTCAGATAGCTCAGATGAAATCCCACCATGGATTTGCCATCACACTGATATGGAGGCCACCAGCCATTACTGGCCTTTTTGAGGATTTAGCATTATAATTCACACTATAGTTTCATGGTTGTACAGAAATGAGTAGATATCATGAAGATTTTCTATTACTTAAGCGTAATGCACCATTGTGAACTACCTTCATCATTGTTGCTAATGCCAGAGGAGACTGAATATTTTTGCTATTGTTAGAAAAGCACTGAATATTTTGTCTATCTGATATATTGGCCTATGAAGAACAGGGTTTAGGCTTGCTTGCCAATTGCAGTCATCATTTTGGGGTCATAAGCTAGGAACATAGCCCTGGTCAATGCATGAGCTGCAATGAGACAGCAGAATGGGCCTGATGAAGTGTGTGTGGAGGGGATACACACACTAAAGCAAATCACCCCATGAGAGAGCTGCAGCACACCATCCCAGTCTATTGTAGTGCAAAGTGATTGTCATATCAAAAATGGGATCTTCTAGCTGCCATTTGAAATGGTGCAAACCATTATTCTACCACTTCAATTTTCTTTCTACTTTCACTGTAAGTGGGAGCCAAGCACCACTAGCATATGCATAAAACCACAGCACTGACACAGAAGATAGAGGTTTCAAGAGACTCCCAATGTAGAAATGCCAAAGTGATGAGAGGAAAGAATGGAAAAAAACCTAAAGTGAAGAAAGCTGAAAAACAGTTCAGTGATGTGATTGTGGAGAAATGATAGAGAATGGTAACTGAATGGGTAGGAAATGGAATAGAGTACAATGGATAAGGGCAGAAATGACTAACTGAAATAATGAACAGGACCATTCCAAATGGAAAAAAAATAGTTGCAGGTCTCCTTTGATCTCTTCTCATCCTGTTGCATGTATAACCAAAGACAAGATAAAAAAGGATTCAGGCACACTTGGCCCGGGATTCAGCAATGCATTGTCCAGGAGTGCTTCCTGAATGTCCAAATTCAGCTATAGAAATTGCGGGAAACAGAGACTAAAGAAGAATGACACTGAGCACACACAGCGTGCCCTGAGTAAGAACTGTCAAATTCCTAGGGCTGGGGACAGGAGAGGCATTTTACAGGAATCAGATGTTATAAGAATTAATACATTTTCTTGTAACAGATCCAAGATATGCGGGCCTTTTACACTACATAGTTATAATGCCATGGTCTATTTTAATTGCCATGTCTACCTCATATAATCCAGGGATTTGTAGTTTGGTGAAGCACTAAAACTCTCTGGTTGAGAATTCTAGATGGCCCTGAACCTTCAATCCAGGAATGACAAAGGATTTAAAGTGGAATCATAGTGTAGTGTGAAAGGTCCCCAATTTATTATTTACTATATTTGTATACTGCCTTTCTCAGCCTATCGGCGACTCAAGGCAGTATACTAAGTTAGTATGGCAACAACTAAATTATATGCCTTTCAACAGCCAACACTTTTTTACCGCCTTCCTTTTCCTTTCCCATTTAAAAATCACTCTCCTATCATTTCACCCACTTATTGCTTCCTGAGCTGTTTTTTCAAAAGCTGGAGTAATATACACAAAGGCACTTCTCCAAATTATAATCAACCTGTTTGCTTTAGCAGAATTTGGGGGAGGGATGTTATTGTAGTCTATCTGCTTTGCACAAGCATAATTCCTGCTTAATTTTTGAACTGCCTGAGAAGATCTTCTGAACTGAGGTCATCTTCTATGTTGCACAGTGCTCCTCTTGCTCCTTGCAGCCTCCCCAATAGCCCCAATGATGCTTTGCCACATTTGTCCGAAGCATCCAGGCAGGGTGACGCAAGAGGCTTTTGAGGCGCTTGTTTATCCAAGGCTAAGCTCATAGAGTACTCCTTTCATGCTCATCAAGGATATTTGTTACAAGTGTGCCCTTGACCCATGAAAAGCTTCTCCACAATCTCATCAAGCAACACCTACTAAAATGTTCATGGATTGCAATCTGAACACTGCACAGGCAAATCTCACAAGATGAAGGTGCGAGGAAGCCCCTGCCTTAAACCTGCAGATCTTGTCATCCTTATTTCAGCATTCATCATAATGCTCCTGTCTTACCATCTGCTCCTTCCCACCTGCTGTGGGCTGCAGCTTCAGCTCTGCACCACAACGCTCTGCAAAGGTATACATGGTTAAGAAGAGAGCTCTAGCCCTGTTCTTGGGCGAGGCCAGATTCCTCAGTTAGTTGTGCTGCTGGCTTCCAGCTGCTGCGATAACAGTTCAGGTTACCAACACAGTGTCTGGGCTGCAATATGATAGGCAAAACAATAGCACATTAAATTTAATGTACAATTAAATGTGCCCATTTGACCTTGGTACAAGAGAAGCGTGCAACTTTTTAAGTATCTCCTGCTTATTCTTGGCTTCCTCTCTCCCTCTGCCCTAAGATGCTCACACTGGCTCAGTCCTAAAACATGCACGTTAGTACAACTAACATATCTCAGTGGTGATGATGATAGGATTGTGCTGTTTCTATTGTGCAGTGCCTACACTGATGTACTCTTATCAAAATTCCAGCATACATAATTAAACTATGGTTGATATTCATAACCTGAATTTATATTTAGGTTTCCTAGTTCCAAGGTGGCCATTAGTTGTTTTTATTTGAAGCATGCAAATACAGTGGGCCGTCCATATTCACTGAGTTTAGGTATGCAGGAACCTCACGAAAGTGAGAAAACTGCAAATAAAACCACCCCCTTTATAACATGACACACTCTATGGTCTCTTCTGGCAGAGATTGGTAGAGAGAACACCTCTCTCAGTCCATAGGTCCTCAGCATGGTTCTATGTACAACTTCTGCTAGACACCGACCATACAATCACAATTGAGTACCTACAATTGCCTAGAGAAATGTTCTCTCTAGGAATCTCTGACCGAAGTTGATTATAGAGTCATGCTGGAGGACCAAGGGATTTCTTGAGTCTATTAATCTGCAAAAAACAAGATCTGCAAAAGTAAAACCTGCAAATGTGCTTAGGCTGACTGAATAGTGAAGGCCTACAAGGTAGATAGATCTCATCTAGGTCATCTGCTAGGGCTTCCTCTTAATGGGTTTGATAGACTATAGCAGAGAAAATAGGGGTGCCCAGCAGCCCAGCCTAACAATCCATGAGACTATTGAGAGCCTTTTCTTGTCATTTTAACCTCGACTCCAGACAATGCAGATATTCCTAGAGCTCTGACCAGTAATGGTCCTTTTGCAAAGTCACTAGATTGGTAGGCTTTGACCGAGCCACCTAAGAATATCAAATGTAAAAACCTGGATCAAGTGAGATGCAGTTTAACCAACTGCAAGTGACTGCCAGCTACCATTGATGGGATGGAATAGGCAGTAGATAAACAGCTGTAGGAACACATCTAAACCATCATGAAATGCACAGCTGTATAGCTATGTTGGGTTCTATGTCAGGAGAATAGCAGGATAAAAATAAAATAAACTCAAGCTGCAGTTCATCTCCTACCAACCTTTTAGTTAGTTCCCCAATTCCAGATTTCACTTCTCTGTCCTCTTTTCAAGCTGCTCCTTTTCTGAGATACTGTTCATTCATTTGGTGGAAAATAAAGCTGACACTGAACTCACATTGTTGCATTTTGGCACCATTTCCCCCTGAATATTGCTAACTTGCCTTGAGAGATAATTAAAAGCTATCAGATCATGGACTATGAAAGATAACTCTAATCCAAGGGTGATGTGTTCCTTCACCGAAGAAGACATGAATGACAAGTTGGTTTTGCTGTAAATTAGCACCACGTTAGCCTTGACCTATGGCAACCCTAGGCATGAAAGATCTCCAAGGCACCTTTCCACATCAGGTCCTGCAATCTCAGAGCTGTGGATTCCTTAACTGTCCATCCACATGTAATGCAAACTCCCCATTTCTCCTACTGCTTCCCACTTTACCAAGCACCATAAATCTTCCTAATGAGTCATATTACCTCATGACAGGCATGTAGCCAGGGGCTAAAGGGCTTCAGCCCCCCCCCGAAATTCTCAGGGTGGTCCGCGAGAAGGCCTTACTGGTACATTATTTAAACTGTTATGTTTATTCATATCATGATCTGATCACCATGCTCATTATATCCCACCTTCATGGGGTTATTGGGATAACAATACAAAAGGTTTGCTAGGGTAAACCCTCTTCCACCCAGTCTCAGCCCCCCGAACCAAAATCCTGGCTACGGCCCTGCCTCACGATATGACCAAAGCACAACATCTAAATACATAAATATCAATCTGTAAAAAGGTAGGATTAAAAGTTCAAACTCTACCATTTTATGAGGAAGATAAAGGGAGGTATGAAAACAAGTGTGGTCTGGAATCATGAAAAAGTAGTGGTGGCAGAAAAGCAAGTGGAATTCAATGAAATGGGGTATTGGTGTTGGTAGGATACAGCTGAATGTAATGGTAAGAATGAGCACTTTATACCTCTCTCTACAGTGTTTGGTTTCATGCTTATAATTCAATAATGATCCTAGGCCTAACAATAACTATCCCCAGTCACTATGGAAAGCCAGTAGGTTTTCCTCTGTTCCCCTTACTCCCTGGGGGCCCTGTGAATTTTGCTCCATAATTACATCAAGACTGAATCCAGGGGAAGTCCCTGAAGAAACATCCGGTCTCCTGTCCCTCCTACAGTGCATTTTTGCATAGACTGATTTGCCCTAATCTACAGGACAGGCAGTCTGTCCTGCCTAAATCTTTAAACAAGTATATTTCTTCCTTTATATTGATGGAGGGGCGGAGAGGACAGAATATTTTTAGCCATGGCTTAAGGCAATAGGAAGGATTATTCCATCCTTGCTCACTGCAATGAAAGATATTCCAAAATTAGCCTTTTAAATTCATAGCATACTTGAAGAGAAAGTAATTAGAGATGTAATGTCAAGCTATTCCTTTGTCAGCATTCTACAAGAAGGGTACAAGGCACTATGAGGTTGTCGAACCTAAATCCTGCAATGCAAGCTCCAGGACTATTAATAGAGTTTTAAGGGTACTAAAGCCCCTTCAAATAATATATGGTTAGAAAGGCCATCACAGTGGGCTTGCTTGTTTTTTTCTTTATACATGTCAGTATTGTTTGATGCTTTTGAATCTTTATAACACACATTGTAGTGACTGTTAAAGAGGAAAGGATAAGTTCTTTCCTTGGCATGGGTGGGCAAGAAGCAAGTAATCTAAGAAATTTAGGAGTTTAAGTACAATAATTTAATATTAGGATTGTAAATCCACTTTCATGGGAATAAGGGCATAAAAAGCCAATGAAAGTGGAAAAAACACTATTTTTAAAACCTGAGATAATACCTCTCTAGGTCATCCAGTTGACTTTATGTTCAACCTCACTGGAAGCTGACCATAAAATTATCCTGCCAACCTAGAGATATCTAGAGCGGTGTTCTCTCTAAGAATTATTAGGTCTTCCAGTATGTTTCTATGGCCAGCTTGTGGCAGAAACTGAGCAGAGAATCACCCTGAAGAAACAAGAGATTCCTAGAGAAAAACATGTTAATCAAATCCATGAATTATCAAATCTGAAATGGAGGACCAACTATATATGTTCTATGCTCCAGCAAGGATTGGACAAAAGACCTGGACAAAGTACTAGTTTGACACATAGATGTCTTAACATCTTCTTAAACTGAGATTGTTGTGGTATTCATTTCCCTCTTAATGGAAACACTGGTTTCATTTGGAACCAACATACACATCCAAGATGGCTTGCTAAACTGAGTGGATTTATATAGAGTTCACAATTTGGTCAAGTAGGTTAGTGATCACTTCAGCATGTATCTGCTGAAGTGATCTGTATCCTTCCTCACTTCCACCTTATCCTGCAGAGCTGCTGAAAGTGAGCAGAATGTGGGGCAATAAGGAAAGGGCAGAGCTAGATGCTAATAAGTTGGCTCTATGATCAAGCCAACTCTGAAGCTATGCTTTCCCATGTGCTGGATTCAGTGTAAATCCATCTGTTGGGGGTGCTTTAATGTTCCATGGCAGGAGGTTGGCCTGGGGACCTTGTGGTCTCTTCCAACTCTATTGTTCTATGAAAACATCTCAGCTCACATTCTCACTTTTGTCTGGTGAATTGTTGATTCTAACTGGATTCTTCCACAATGGGGCAAAATGAGCACTGGTAGGCAAGATGCCCAAATGGATGCTTACAGGATCCAGCTGACTATGTCATGGTGAATTTGAATTGTACTCCCTTGTCAACAGAGTTTCTTACTACTCTAGAGTCTATATATATGTGTACTATATAATTTACAAAATACATAGGCAATTAGTTGGATCCAAATTTAACCATATGCAAATAAGCTGGCAGTGACAGACTTCTTTCCCTCTCCTTCTCAAGGCAACCCTTCCAGCGTTCTTAAAAGGCTGCGAAAGTGCAACTGATGAGAAAAAAATGGATTTTGGTCACAGAGTTTTTCTTGTTTCTTTCAAATGCAACTTTCCTGTGATATTGGTAGAAAAATGGACATCTCCTGACCCTAGAGAGTTGAAGCTACAACAGTGAAAGTCTGCCAACCCCAGGACAATTTGTAAAATTGCTCAAAAACAAATTCTGCTGCCATATAACACTCTGTTAACTGCATGGAACATATGGACCTCTGGACTTTGTTGGACAATTATGGCTAGTGCTCTAGCTAACATATCTAGTGGTGAGAGAATGACCAGAATTGCAGTCCATCAAAATCTGGAATGTGTTCACCTCTCATCTAGAAGGAAATATGAACTCTCTTTAGTCTAAGAACATTAGGTTCACCACATGACAACGCTACCAACAGAAACCTAAACTCCTAAGCCATGCATTGCACACATTCACATAAAGTCAACTCTTCAACTGCTGTTGACAGCTGGCAGAGATCTATTAAGACCTATTTTGAAAGGACAAATTTGCCCACACCTGAATAAAGTACTTTGGGCTGGCATTATTGCATAATCCCATGCACTTCCAGAAGCGACATTAAATATTTGAAGCCAGATAAGGTCCAGATCAATACAGGATCAGATAAACTCTTCCACACTCTCTAACTTTTCATCTTAGTTCCAAATTTCAACTAGTCTACATTTTTAAGTAGCATGAGTAACCTTTGTGGTCTCTGTGAACTTATATATTTGTATATCAAATATTTGCATAACATTTGCTTGACACTGTCATTCGAAGATCCTTTAATAACAAACATGCCCAAATATTTCACTTTTACCGGTCAGCTGTAAATCTCAGATAATGATACCAACTATTAATTAATTACCAGTTATACCCAACGTGCAGAAGACAAGTGGGCAATTTTCATCCTTGTCAGTGTGTACATTCATGCAAGCAAACACTTGCCTTACTTATCAAATTTGTGTTCAACATACATCATTCCTAAACCTATTGTTTTTCCCTCCCTCTTATATGTTCATTACTCTCCTTCAAGCCACTGGAGAATCTAGAAATACTACAAATAGGTACACTCTATGGTCTACTTAAGAAAATAGATAGATATATATTTGTATTAAATATTAAGTTCCATGCAACAAATATCCATGCAGCTGTACTGTAATACTGGTTAAATTTCATTGCAGTATAAATATATTCTAGGCCACAGCTTAGTTGCTCCAGCATTTGAAACAAGATGCTTTTCAGTTCTGAATATGTCAGTGACCCCCAAACCAGCAAAAATGCATGTGTTATTATAAAAAAATGTCTCCAGGCTCTTGATGTATCTCTACCAAAGCAACAAAAAATGTCCTACTAAACAGTGCCTCCCGCGAGCCTTACACTGACATGCTGCAGTGGATGAATCCAATGCAGCATTTTTGGTTCAGAAGCATGACCCTGCACAGCATATTCTCCCTTTGGCATTTCTGATCTGGAAATCTGAACCTTAAAGTAATTTGGACGGATGTTCCATTAATTAAACTATGCATGACCTTTTGTATAATTCCTGAAGCTTGAAAGCTAGAAGTATAGTTGCATACTATTTCCTGGGGATATATTTTTGCATGGATTGAGTTCTGTATTACATGATACATATCTTGTTTGCACTTGTTCATTATTGTGGTTTACATGGGGAGATGGTTGCTCTTGTTTTTCTCCAGTGCCTTTCATTTGATAATGTGACATGATTTTGTCTTAAATGCTCCATATACTCAAAAATCTGTGTTTGAAATGAAAAAGTTGCATGAAAGCTTTTTGAGCATCAAATGTTAAAAAGAGTCACTTACACAACTATTGCTTTCCATGCATAACCAGTACATGTTGTAGAACATATTGTATTAGCTACAATGCAAGGTATTATGCAACATTTGCAATTGTTCCACTTTTTAAATATATGTTATTAGGGCTGTCTTGCTTTTACCCCCTCATCTCCTAGACATCAGTTAGCATTTTGGTTATATTAACATAGTTTGTGTTAGCTAGGGTACAATTGGCTGTTTTCAAGTTCTCCTCTCTAAAGTCCTCATTGCTATTATTCACACCTTCTTGTATCTCCATATAATCAGACTTACTAATAGTGGAGGCACTTCTGCTTTTCTTTAGGTCAGGGGAAGAAGGGATCTTTGGGCAGCTGGTAACTTGCAAGTACTGAGCTTGCTCTTCTCCCTCTGTCTCACGGTGATAGAAGTAGTTGAAATTGGACACTATAACCGGCACTGGTAAGGCAATTGTTAATACACCTGCAATGGCACACAAAGAGCCAACTATTTTTCCACCTATGGTTGTGGGGACCATGTCTCCATAGCCAACTGTTGTCATGGAAACCACGGCCCACCAAAAAGCATCAGGGATGCTGGGGAACTGAGATTCGCTCTCATCAGCCTCTGCAAAGTAGACAGCACTGGAGAACAGGATGACACCAATGAAAAGGAAGAATATCAAAAGGCCTAGCTCCCTCATGCTGGCCTTAAGGGTTTGCCCCAGAATCTGCAATCCCTTGGAGTGTCTGGAGAGTTTGAAGATCCTGAACACCCTCACCAGACGGATCACTCGAAGGATGGCGAGAGACATTGCTTGTTGGCCTTGTTGGCCATCTTCTGGTTTATCCGCCAGTTCTGTTCCAAGGGTAATGAAATAGGGAATGATGGCCACAATGTCAATAATGTTCATAATATTGGTAAAAAACCCAGCTTTGCTTGGGCAGGCAAAGAATCTCACCAGGAATTCAAAGGAAAACCAAATGATGCAAAGAGTCTCAACTATAAAGAAGGGGTCTGTGAATGTGTTTGTCTGATGAGATCCCATCGTGCTGTTGGGGTAAAGGCTTGAGCTGCTACTGCTGCTATGCATGTCTTCATTCTCATCCCGGAACACAGGCAAAGTTTCCAAGCAGAAGCTTACAATTGAGATTAAAATTACCATGACAGAGACAATTGCTATAATCCTGGCAGGTCCAGAGCTTTCTGGGTACTCAAAGAGAAGCCACACTTGTCTCTGAAACTCATTCTCTGGTAAAGGCCGTTCTTCTTCCTTGATGTAACCTTCATCCTCCCGGAACATCTCCATAGCTTCTTCTCCAAGTTCATAAAACCTAATCTCTTCTGAGAAGATGTCCAAGGGCACATTGACAGGCCTCCTTAACCTGCCACCTGATTGGTAGTAGTACAAAATAGCATCAAAACTGGGTCTGTTACGATCAAAGAAATACTCATTCCGGAGAGGATCAAAATATCTCATTCTCTTTTTAGGGTCTCCTAACAAGGTATCTGGAAACTGAGCAAGTGTCTTCAGCTGTGTTTCAAATCGTAGTCCCGAGATGTTAATGACCACCCTCTCACAACATTCATGGTCAGTTTCTGGGTTGTAGGTGTCCTGAGGGTGACCAGGCAAAGCTGCTGCTTCATCTGTGGGGTCTCCAGTAGCAACTGTCATATTTAGGCCTTTAATCTAAATGTTCCTGAATGTCTGGTGGTGGGATGAGGTTCACGGGGATTCTAATATCTGCTGGGAGGGTATGCACATGGGCTCTGACGTGGCTCATGAAAGCGTAGAAAGGAGATCAAAAAAAGCCTGCCCACCTGAAAAAAAGGAACAAATATTATGAGCATTTCCCCACACTTTCTTCGCAATGTGTACAGACACACAAGCGGACATTGCTTTGGTTGATTTTAATTTTAATTTCCCCCAACTTGTGGCCTTTAAAAGAAATTATCTTGTCTCCTGATGTCACACTATTTACAAAATAAAGATGCAAGAAGAAATGTAGAAATCACTTGCAATCAGCACATCCCAACATGTCTTCCCCAACAACCAAGTGAAAGAAAGAACTTCAAAGACTTTGTTATGCATTAAGGCATTAAGATCTCCCCATGCAACACCCGGGACTCCTGCATTCACCTCTAGGAATACCCCAGGGGTTCGGTTATAGAGTTAAGCATCAAACACTCTGTTGCATCAAACAGAACTTGCACATTTGAGATGATGCTTTCTTGGTTCAATCTTTGAGATGATTTGTCCAGTCTGGCTGTCACCTCTCCTCCCCAATCACCATTCCCACTCTGAGCTGTTTTTAAGTTTGCAAGTATTGTCACCATAGCTCTCTTCCTTGCTGCATTTCTGCACTGAAGCACCTATCCTACAATTGCCTAAGGAATAAGAGCAAGTGAAAAACAACTCGCATTACCTGACAGAGGATAACACTGTATCTCTCGCATCAATTATCTGACCTTAGAGACAAACACAGAGACTGGTTTCCAAGATTCCCATAAGTTTGTTGGACAACATGGTGAGTCATGATGAAAGAAAGAAAGAAAGAAAGAAAGAAAGAAAGAAAGAAAAGTCTTGAATGAGGATGTTATATCTACGACCAGGGTGGGGAATGGACAGGAGAGTCTTCATAGCTGTTGTAGTCTCTTCTTCAAGGCAGTCTCTGACCTGAAAGGCTTCTGTATGATAGTAGGAAGATGCCATACTCAGCAAAAACCTGATGTCCCCAATGTCCTCAAGAGGTGTGACGTTGCCTGGAAAAGCAGCCTTAAGATAGCACTGGAAGGGCTTTACAACAACATCTGCAAAGACCCAGTTTTCAAATGCAGTCTTTCCCTCCCTGAGCTCCATTGCAGACTCTAGCTATACTGTATTAAATGAGCAAAGCATTTGTGGCAGCATGAAAACTGAGCCCTAACCCTCTCCATTCTCCCTGTCACACACATGCACACACACATGCATGCACACAACACACACACACAGTATTATATATTGTTTCAAGGTAGAGAAGCAGTAATCTACACACCCTTCCTCCTTTGTGTTGTTCACGCAGCCCGGCTGGCGCAGGCTCCTCCGCAGTGTGGTCTCCCTCTCCCCTGGTCTTCCTTCTCAGCAAAAGAAGCTGCCTGCCACATAGAGCTCACCCAGCTGCAGCTGGGTCCACAAAGAGGCACTGGACTCCATTCTGTGTGCAGGACATATCCTGAAAACCCTTGGTCCTATGCACCTGAAGCATCCCCCATGTGGGTTCAAGGGCTCAGCCAGAAATCTCCCCTGAGATCCCCAGCATCTCAACACAATGCTGCATTTCCAGCTGTCCAGCCTCTGGCTTGGTCTAAGTGGAGGCTTGGTCCCCTGATAGCCACGGGAGGCTATTCAGTTCTCTTCTTAGGTGTCTTGTTTTTCCCTTCTTCTTGTTGCTAAGCCCAACCAAAGATTTTTTCCTTCCCCAAGAGAGACTCCCTGGCATCCCATCCTCAGCAGCAGACAGCCGCCTTCCTTACCCACTCACAGTCAGGATTCAAGAACTAAAGGAGGGGAGGCAAGTGAAATACCATCTTTTAGTCTGAGTGCCTAAGACAGAGATTTTTCTAAGCACCTGACCTGTTATCCTTCTCCATGCCCTACACCAACACCATCCTTTCAGGCTAGGTTTCAAAGGCTCCTTTCACTGGATTTTCCTTCTGTCGCCTGATTCCTAGCCTCCCTTCTCCTTATGCATTAGAAAAATAGTACAACCCTGTCAAAGCTTGCTGCCTTCAACTGCTATACTTAACCCCTGGTTTACCAAAGCAAAATCATACAAGGTTATCATATGGTCCTTTCTCTCCTCCCCCCCCCCCTCCTCCTCCTCCTTTGAATTGCTAAGAGAATCCATCCCCCTTGGGCTCTGAGGGTTTTTAAGGCAATATTTCTGAATGCAAAATGGGAAGTGTCATTTACAACCATCCCTATGTGCACAAAATGGAACAAAACAAAATAAACCTTGGTTTTTAGACGTATGTTTCCTTGACTTAATAGAGCACAATTCCACGATGTTTCATTAGCCAAAAAAGGAGGGGATGGCTAGAATCTTCAGGCAGGTTAATTATTATTTTCTCTGTCACATAAATTTCCACATCTTAATAATTATGGAAATGTTTATCATACAGTGTTCATAGTGCCATCTCAGTTTAACATCTATCATGCGCTTCCCTCCCTCTCCTGCCTATACTATATTTCAGCATTTCCTGCATCTTTGCCTTATAGTGGACGGAAAGAAAGAAATGTTTGGTGCTTCATGCAAAGCAAATTGGATAATAAAGATTTCTTAGGGTCCTTATAGGAGGTGATGAAGCACATCAAGTAAATGCATGCAAAGGGGAACCTGGCTCAAGCCATAACTAGTGCAGGCACGAGGCATTCCACATGCTGCAGGGTGTTTAGTATAATTTTCAAAGGTGCAGGCATGAAGGAAAAGGCCGTGTTGGATTTACCCTTTTCAATCTAAATATGAAGGATCTATTTTCACAGTTTGTCAAAAATCTCTATTTAATTGGGGGGATAGAAGGTGAGAAGCTTCCTACAATTGGTTCTGCAGCTAGGCATGCAGCGAATACATAACAAGCTTTCAGTGCTGTGGTGCCCCTCCTTACCTGCAGATACAGGAAGCTAAGCTTAAAGGGGACAGAGCTTAGAGACAAAAAGAAAATGGAGAAAGGACTCCCCAATTTTTCATAACAAGCTAATTAACTAGAAAAGCTTGAGTGTACTCCCCCCGGAAGGAATGTCCTAGGAATCATTCTGCAAGAAATCTGGGGATCTATTGAGATCTGCTGATGTTGGTTCTACTGTAACATCTGACTCATGTTTCATTGCTGAAAGCTATCAATTCACTTGGTAAATGCATGGAAGTGACAGCTTTTCTGTAGAGAAAATATCTTGATCAATAGCTTTAATGGGAAAGGTCTATACCTAGGGTTGGCAGGTTGGAAGCATCCCATCCCACAATGTGAAGGCAAGAGCAAGTCGTTATGATGTCACAGGGCAAGGCTATCAAGGGTTAAGTGGGGATGAGGCCTGCTTCTGGGGAATCCAGGTAAAACTTGGTTAATCTGATAATATTACAACTTAGAATAATGGCACTCTCCACTTGATGTCCAGCTCCATGTGCCACAATAGGCCCAAGCTCATGCACACACACAAACTTATCACATTGACTTCTTGCTCTGTCCTAGGACACTTCCAGGACAGAGCCAGGATGGAGCCCTTTGCATGATGAGAAACTACTTCTGGCTGGGCTCCATCCTGGAAGGGTCCTAGGATGGAACCCAGAGAACACGGGAGGCTTCTTGTGTTCTCATTACTTAGAATGAGACCAGCATGGGGAAAAGCTAGGCAGCAACACTTTCCCCCGTGTGATGGGATAAGCAGCAATGCAGACAATGTGGGTGATGATTTTCCCCACTGCCCCATGAATTCACCGTGCTGCTCAGTGAATCCCCCCACTCTTGCCTGTGTTTGGGACCTCAAAGTGATGACGTCCCTAGTGTCTTTCTTCCAATCCTGGTGGGGGTTTTGTGGCATTCCAATGTTGCCCAGGCAAAATACAAATATGAAGACCCTTAAGTTGAGCCTGTAAGCCCTGGTGCCAGCTAGAAATGCATGGAGATGGGTCTTGGGGCACTCTGTTGACTGCAAGGACTTCCCTAATGAATAAAACAAAAACAAGCAGGGAGATATCCTGGTTTCAAAAACTAGTTTAAAGACAAACAGAGACTGCATCTAGAAGAAACAATTAACCTTTTTTGCCAGAAAAGCTGCTGTCTATGGCTCAATCTATATATAATCCTGAGTCTGATCCCAGGTCATCTGCTTTGAACTGGATTATATAAGTCTACACTGCCATATATTCAAGTTCAAAGTTCAAAGCAGATAATCTGATATCAGAAACTGGATTATATGACAGTGGAGAAGGGGAGGCCTAGGAATAAGATAAAAGGCCTTAAGAGAAACACATGTGGTTCCAGGTCCATAACCAGTGTATCCTACATGGTAAAATTTCAAATTTATCAGATCCTAGAAAAAAATACTATTAGTTTTCTGATCTTTCAGTCTTCATGAAATTGCCCTGTCTCCTTTTTTGGAATTTTATGGGAAGTGCAGACTCTAACAGGCATTTCCACATGGAGGGTTCTCTGTGCTAACAATTGGACAATACTGTGTAAATATTCAAACTTTTTTTTACTGAAAACCTTTTTTATTCTAATAAAGGTGTTGTCTTCATCCTCTTATTACTCTTTCCCCCCAAACAGGCTGATTTTCCTTTTTATAGAGTACAGCTGTATGTTGTCCCTAATGGATTTGTGTAAATGAGTGGCATTCAGACACCTTTTATTTTTTCCACATTTTTCATGACTCAACACTGAACTAAGGGAACCCCATTTGGGATTGGGACTCACAGTTTAAGAAGCCCTGGTCTATGCCTGCAAAATCATTCAGTTGCAATTCATAGTATTCTTCTCTGGGTTCATCCCATCAGTGCCACGCCTTCTCCAAATTAACCTCTACTCCAGATGTATTGTTAGCCACATATTTCCCATTCTTAAATTCAAACCATACTGAAAGGGCTGTGCCTTTTATTTTTCTCCCCAATATGCATAACTCTATGGACAAATAGCCTTTGTTTTCATCCACCATGTGCTCCATTGGCTGCTTGCATTATCCAATCCCGTTTCCCGTTACATGTCCCATGGCATGATCATGAGTAAAGGAGGGAACTTTAAATGTCTCCATGCACATATAGAGAGAAAAAGATAAATATCTCTTACTTTTTCTTCATAGGACCATCTGAGCATAGTCATGAAATTAATGGTCAGGGTATACATTGGGCTATCCCTTCACTATCGATCTCACAGTTGGGCATCTCATGCTGTCGGTTGCCTTTGGCTATTTGACTATGAAACATTAAACATTTAATAAAATGTAACATAACATACATACCCCAGCAAATACAGAATCTCATATCCTAGGAATGGGAGGTGGGCACAGTTTATACATGCATGTATGCATTCACTGAAGTAAAACAAACATGTTGACATAATGTAAGCCCATTCAGGACCCTTCCCACCTTGATCTTTGACACATATTACATACATACTCGTAAGTTTAATACATACATACATACATACATAAGCACTGAAAGGAATGCCTTCATTTCAAATGCCATGGACCTTTAAAATATGCACTGGACCTTTAAAAATGGTGACATGTAGTCCAAGCATGCCAGATTCTGAAACAACCCATCAACCTGTCTTGCCCTTCTTCCCAATTCCACCCTGATCCTGACACGTGTAAAAAATCCAGTTTTTCCTAAAACTGCAGAGTTAAAAGGCAAATTTTTAAATTCCATATTAACACCCAAAAGAAGCACTTTCACTGTGAAATGAGATGAATAGAATTTTGGTCATCTTTTACAGAAAACCCATGAGATTGCTTGATGTTTCCCACTGAAAACCTGTCTTAAAAAGAGGAGGGAAGCCAGGAAGAGACAGCTCTGTCGTGTCTTCTGCAACATCACTTGGGAGCCCCTCAATATATACAGTATAATAATATATAGAAATAATAACATTGTAATGTAATAATGCTGCTATATTGTATGTAATAATGTTGTAATATAATATATTGTCTATTGTATATGCTACAACTTATGATATGGTAAAATATATTATATAATACTAATAGTATAGTGTACTGGTAGTGTATAGTGTAGTTTATATTGTGGTATAATAATATAGTACAATACAATAATATAATTATACAATTATAATTGTATAGTATATATTACTTATAATATTACTAGTAATATTGCAATATAATGTGTTTTGATGTAGATGTGGCTTTGGGGGGGAGGGGGTTTGGGGAGTTGGTTATTTTTGTCTTTGTTCAGCTTTTTACGGCATTGAATGTCTGCCAATATCTGTTGTAAACTACCCTGAGTCCCCTTGGGGAAATAGGGTGGAAAATAAATAAAGTTATTATTATTATTATTATTATCTTCCCATCTTTGTCTTTGTTTATTGCCACTTAAAAAAATATCGACAAAAAGATGGAATAGTTGCACCATAGTGGTAGGAGAAAAAGGAAATCTGGAAACACTCTTGATTTTCTTGGAAATTAAAGCTATAGGTGGGAATTTTAAAAGAAACAGATCTACCATTTCATCGATTTATTCATCACTTTGATAACAAATAGTGTTGTGTATGTAAAATGCTGTTATATTCTTGTATTATTTTTATTTCTATGGTGAATTTTTAAATATGCTGATTATGTTTCATCTGTACATGGTATTAGCTTTTCTTATAGAAATATCCAAAGAGATCTCAAAAGTGCTTCTTTGGGGTTTTGATGGAATCATGTGCTGTGGATCTCTGCTAAAGCTCCAAAACGTGAGGCCCCTTGTACACTGCCATATAATCTAGATTATCAAAGCAGATAATCGACATTATCTGCATTGAACTGGATTATATGAACCTACACAACCATATATTCCAGTTTAAAGCAGATAGTGTGGATTTTATATGGCACTGTAGAAGGGGCCTTAGAAAGTTCTGCTTTTTATCTTTGGACTGCAACTCCCAGAATTTCCCAGTAGGTATGACCTTTTGCTTTGTGGAATCTGAAAAATGATCTCTCCCCCACAAGACATGATCTCCAGTAGCTTCTTAAAGCATTTTTAAAAAAATAAATAAAAATGTATGTGGTGCTTCATTCAGGATTGAATATTTGAAACAATAAAAGTACAAGTCCCACTATGACTGGGTCCAGAATGAGCATGGGACATGGGAAAGGGGTGACTTGGCCCACCACACTTTGGCCCACCACAGCCAACATCTACCTCCTTGCACACACTTATTTGTTCTGAGTGGTGGGTGTGAATAACACAAATGGCCCACCATAGCATTGTTGTTAAGTTAGAATTGACAGGTCTGGGCTATTCTAGGCTCTGAGATTTCAGCCAAAACCTGAGACATAGTGATGTCATAGAAGGTACTGGTGATGTTACAGTTCTTACTATGCCATTAAGCAGAATACATTAAACATCATCTGCAGATGCATAGACCATCCCATTCAAATATAAAACATGAGATCTAACAACTGCAGAAAATATACACACATCCAATTTTCAAAGCAGCATTCTTGCCCAGTGATTCCTCCCCTGCGGATCAGGGAATATGCAGGGCTAGAGCCTGAAAATTGGCCACCTTAAATTATGTGGTTGCTTCCTATTTTTTGCCATTATCACTTGGTAAAGCTTGAAATTTTATTTTTTAGAAGCCCAATTTCTCCTCTGGCCACCTTAATCAAGAATGCCCAAGATGAGTGACTCCTGAAACCTGAAGCCATCCTTGTGGCACTCTTTAGACTAGAAATGATAAAGCAAAAGCTAGGAATAGGGCTATATAAGAAAAAAGCTGCCTCAACTGTGAATCCAAAGTCCAAACTAGGGACAGAATACAAGGGAATCAGCAAATAAAAATTGTATCAGGAGTGGCAACAAAAGGATCAAGACCTGCATCAATATCTGGCATATTTGGTACCCTAAGATGAATTTTTCATGGGGGAGTATTGTCAAGGTTTTTTTGGATAGATTTTTGGCTTTCTCTTAGCCTTCCTCTTAGTTTAAGATAGTTGTGACTTGCCCAAAGTCACCCAGAAGCTCCCCATGGCCAAGTGGAGATGCAAATAGAGTTGTGGTGAAATGTTCCAGAGATGTCTCCAGACTTGCAGTCAAACACCTCAAACCACTACACCACACTGGCAGACAGACATGTTTCCACTACTGAATTTCTTCCCTGTATTCCAAAAATCTGAAGGTTCTTTTAGATGTCTCGCCAACATCTGTCTCCCCAGATGCCCCATTCTGAGTCCAACTAGAATGTAATCCCATTAGGTTTAGGGAAGTGATTCTCTATATAAGATCCAATGGCAACAAAGACACATGTCAAAACCCTTCCTGAATAGCATCTAAGACAGAACTGTAAAGATGCTAAGCATAGGATTCCCCACAGCTGTACACCAGGCATCCTCAAACTGCGGTCCTCCAGCTGTTTGTGTCTCCAACTCAGCTTGTCCAATGGTCAGGAATTCTGGGAGATGGAGGCCCAAACAGCTGGGGGGGGGGACAAATTGAGGGTGCCTGGTGTACACTGCCCACGAGGTAGCAGATGCATCTCCAAACTGTCTATCGTGGAATCAGCAGAAGTACATAACCCAATCTGGTACAAGAAGATTAGCAATAGCCAGGGGGCATTTCACACTATACATTTCAGTCACTATGATTCCACCGTCATGGGAACATTCTATACACTCCTGGATCTTTGCAGTTTTGAGAAAGATATTTTGAATTATGCACCAAACTATATACCCCGGGATTCTATAGGATGTGCCATAGCAATTGGGATCATAATGCTATTAGTGGCCAGTTTAAAAAGGCCTTCAATTATTACTGCAGAGTTTAGGTGTTCCCCCACCCCATTTGTGATCACTTCACCACCACAAACACAGTGTGAGATCTGTATTTCTGAGAGAACAGCTAATGAAGTGTGAGTAGAGAGACATGAAGAAAAATTGATTACATTTGAGCAGTAGGAACACCATTTCTGGAAGTACAATAGGTGTTTGTGAAGGGGCAAGAAGGGTGAGCAGTTAGCTAGTGGTGGTAGATGGGGTCTCATGTCAATCAGGTTTTGAGTCCATGGTAGGTAGTAGTCCAAACTTGAATAGAGCTCTCTAAGATGCTAAGCCTTATTGCAAAAATAAGTTCAACATCTTAGGTAGCTTAGGGTTACACTCCCCCTGAAGGCGCAGGTTCACAGCTTGGGTGTGATCCTGGTTTCATCACTGAGCCTGGAACCCCAGGTCTCGGTGGTGGCCAGGGGAGCATTTGCACAGTTAAAACTTGTGCGCCAGCTGTGCCCATACCTTGGGAAGGCTGACTTGGCCACGGTAGTCCATGCTCCGGTTACATCCTGTATAGACTACTGCAACGTGCTCTATGTGGGGTTGCCTTTGAAGACTGTTTGGAAGCTGCAGATGGTCCAATGGGTGGCAGCCAGGTTGCCAACAGGAGCAGTGCTCAGAGAGCATACAACTCCTCTGCTGCGCCAGCTCCACTGGCTGTCACTTTGCTTCCGGGCACAATTCAAAGTGCTGGCCTTAGCCTATAAAGCCCTAAACAGTTTCGGTCCAACTTACTTATCCAACGTATCTCTCCTTATGAACCATCTAGGATGTTAAGATCTTCTGGGGAGGCCCTGCTCTCAGTCCTGCCTTCCTCACAGATGCGTTTGGTGGGGATGAGAGTCAGGGCCTTGTCAGCGGTGGCCCCTCAACTGTGGAACGCCCTGCCAAGAGAGATAAGATCAGCCCCCTCCCTTCTGACTTTTCGAAGAATGGTGAAAACCTGGCTTTTCGAGCAGGCCTTCCCAACTATGGCATAGATATACGATATGGAACCACTGACGACGCTACTGGACAATGATTTGATATGGAGACGCTTATGATAATGTTTTTAAGGCTTTGTACATTTTTTATTTGTATATTGTTTGCTAGTGTTTTAATTGTATTTCATGATTCTTTAATTGTTGTAATTGTTTTGGCATCAAATTGTTGCCAATTGTTAACCACTCTGAGTCACCCCTGGGCTGAGAGGAGCGGTATATAAATGTAGTAAATAAATAAATAAATGCACATTAATAGCCCTAGAGTCAATGTGCCTTGCCCACTGCTTCTGTGCATTCATCATTATGTAATGTGATGATAACTATGCATACTCATCATTTCTCATAATTCTGCTGCAATATCAGGGTTGTATAGCATAGTGTAGCATATTTGCATTATGCTCAGATTGTGTAAGGCTTCAGCAAACATTTCCTAATATTTCTGTGTCCTAGAATGTGATGCACAGAGAAGTGATATTACACAGTGGACTTTTGAAGTCTCTTGCTTCTTCCTCTGTCTATATATCTGATGTATATGTGAAGAAAGTCACAAGTCCCCATCACATGTTATGACAATCCAAGAAAATTGTGAAATGATTAAAGGGGAGAACATCCTTCTGTCCACCCTCACTTCTGCCATCCTATTTTCTCTTCCCAACATGCTCCTGTGTTCACCTTCTCTCTCACCTCCTTTGTTGCTCTTTTTCTGGTTTCTCCCCTTACTCTCCTTTCTTATCTTCCTTATCCTCTTTGTTCTACCTATTCTATCCCATTCTCCAATCTTCACAATTCTCAGCCACCATTTTGACCCACTCATATGGAATTGTGTACCTGTTTATTTTTTAAAAAAATCATGATGGATGAATGGAGTGAGTAACAAAAATTAGTTGATAAACGTACTAAAATGATCTACATGGGAGCTAGGAAATGTACCCAAGCAATGTGTTATCGAAGGCTTTCATGGCTGGAATCACTGGGTTGTTGTAGGTTTTTTGGGCTATATGGCCATGTTCTAGAAACATTCTCTCCTGACATTAAACTTGCATCTAGGCAAGCATCCTCAGAGCTTGTGAGGATGGCAGGCATCCTCACAAGCTCTGAGGATGCCTATCATAAATGCAGGTGAAATGCAGACAGGCCCCATCCCTCCCCTCCTTTCATAAGAACTCGAAGACCTGGTGGTTTCAACAAGCCTTGAGAATGATCAGTTCTAGCCCAGCCCCAAACATTGTTGAATATGGCCTTATACTTCCTACCTAGTACCTCTAATAGGCCCTGGCCATCCCTCTAATAGGCCCTGGAAATGAGCAGCCACAGCCCCGTGCCTGCTATTGCTGTTAGCCTGTTATAACACTCTGTACTTAATTCCCGGCCCCCTCATATTTTGAGTTTGCACTAGCCTTGGCCCGGCCTTTTAATTGCTCTGAAAAGGCAGGATTATTTTTAATATATGTGTGTTATTGTGATAATGTTATGCTTATGTTGTTTTGTTAATTTTATGGTATGCTGTTTACTCTGTATGTTTTGGTGATGTTACTTGGAAACTGCCTTGAGTCTGAGGAGATAGAGCGGTATATGAATAAAGTTTTATTATTATGTCAGGAGAGAATGCTTCTAAAACATGGCCATAGAGACAAAAAAACCTACAACAACCCACTGTTCCCAGACAAATGCCTTGATTTACTCAGTGCTTGGAAATACGGCATTAGAAGTAACAATGTTATTCATAACGGGCAACTATCCCAACAATACTCTCAGTTCATCTCAGCAGGAGTAGCCCTACTGAATTAATGATGAGTCAAAACAAAGATAAATCCCATTGGTTTAACTGAGATTAACCAGTAGGAACCAGATTTATGACTACTAGTTTTAGACAGACTTTAGTATGATGGCTAATCATTGTTTTCTGCTTAAAAACGGTGAGGGGGTGGTAAATTGAGCAATTTTTGTCATACTGTATTTTCAGTGGGGTTTTTTATTTTTAAAAAACAGCAGCCACAAAAATGCATCATGACTATGTTATAACTGAGTAATCCCATGAAATAATTGGTGGCTAACAACCATTTATTTCTGTAAAAGTAATGCTAGTGCTAGCATATTAGCTTTTTCTTTAGTTTGCTGTTTGGTGGATTAGCACACTGTGAAAAGTTTGAAGTTCCATTCAGTGCAAAACTAGGGCAGAGGAAGAGGATTCATTAAACTTACTCACTACTTTTCTCTCCCTTTTTTTTACATTTTAACACTATTGCAACTGGGCAGGAATTCTAATGGATTAGCGATTAAAGAAATGGTGCAGTTTTAAAATGATGAGTAAGGGGAATTAACTGGCAGCTTTTGCTCCCAATAAAAGTTAAATAAATCTTAGTGATTTTTTTCTAAATGTGTACAGATACAGCAATTAACATATTTGAATTTTATGTAGATTTGTGTTGTTTCAATAAAGGACCAAACCTTTTAAGTTCAAGCAATAACCTTAGTGAGAGATATGACAGAAAGACTGAGAAAGGGGCTGGGGTACTGATAGCCTGACATCATCATGATCATCATCATTTTTGTGGATTCTTCCATGGCAGAATGGGGTTGGACTGGATGGACCTCGTGATCTCATCTAACACTATGATTCAATCATCATCATCATCATCATCTGTGTCAAAACTTCAGATGGATTGATTAATCCAAGAAAGCCTCAGTCTTCAGTCTGCAAGATCTGACCAGGGTTCTTGGAGGTATCTCATTGCCTACTTTTACGTAGGCGATCCCTTGTTATCCAAGTATGATGGCCTTCCAAGTGTAGTGTCTTGGCAGTGGAGCCTTGTTCTTGATCTGCATGTTCTTCCACCTCGAGGGCATTGATTTCCGGGTGTAAGATGGTCCCAGTCAGGGTTGGCTTGATGTACCTTCCTCTTGGCACATTTCTCCCTTTTGCCCTCCATTTGTTGCTCCTTCAAATTGTGCAGCACTGCTGGCCGCACCTCATCTCCAGTTAGAGCACTCAAGGGCCAAGGCTTTCCAGTTCTCAGTGTCTATGCCACAGTTTTTAAATCTCTTTTGAATCTCCTTTCCTGTCCACCAACGTTCCATTTTCCATTCTTGTTTTGGGAGTAGACTCACTGCTTTGGGAGATGGTGATCAGGCATTCAGACAATGTGGCCAGTCCAGCAGAGTTGATGGCATAGGAGCATTGCTTCAGTGCTGGTGGTCTTTGCTTCTTCCAGCACATGACATTTGTCCACCTGTCTTCCCAAGAGATTTGCAGGATTTTTTTGGAGGCAATGCTGATGGAATCATTCCAGGAGTTGGGTGTGACGTCTGTAGACAGTCCATGTTTCACAGGTGTAAAGCAGGGTTGGGAGGACAAAAGCTTTATAAACAAGCACTTGGTATCCCTATGGGTATCCTGGTCCTCAAACACTTCATTCGGAAAAATGCTGCACTCACAGAGCTCAGACGGTGTTGTATTTCAGTGTCAATGTTGACTTTTGTGGAAAGGTAGCTGCCAAGGTAGCAGAAATAGTCAACATTTTCTAATGTTACACCATTAAGCTGTATTTCCGGCATTGCAGAGGGATTGGTGGTGCCTGCTGAAAGAGCACTGTGGTTTTCTCGTTATAGGGTCTTCATAAATCAAAGCCAACTTGATAGCAAATGACATCATGCCATTATCTTATTTCATTTTCTCTATAAAAAAATCTTTTCTCTTTTAGGCATCTTGAGAGCAAAATTGACAGATACACACTTTTCCTCCAACACAGGGGGTACTGCTGAGAACCACAGTTACTGTAGTCTCTGCATGAAATTATTGCAAAGGCAGCATTAGCCATGCACTTTACACACTGGTGCCATTATATTTCTCAGCAGAGTTTCCGCTGCTCTATGAAAGTATGAAAATATTTGAAAGTACTTTCTATGTTTGTTTGGTTTTTTAAAAATGTCAGGAGCGACTGGAGAAACTACAAGCCGCTTCTGGTATGAGACAATTGGCTGTCTGCAAGGACATTGCCCAGGGAACACCCGAATGTTTGACGTTTTAGCATCCTTGTGGGAGGCTTCTCTCATGTCCCCACATGGGGAGCTGGAGCTGACAGAGGGAGCTCAACCCACTGTCCCCAGATTCAAATTGCTGACCTGTCAGTCATCAGTCCTGCCAACACAAGGGTTTAACCCATTGCACCACTGGGGGCTTCACTTTCTAGGTGAAAGGGATAATAATAATATTAAAAGGGGGGCACAAAATGTTTGGCACATTTAATACACCTGGCAAGCCTGATTTCAGGAATTTCTTTATTTTATTTGCTGTATTTATACCCCCACCTTTCTTACCCCGTGGGGGACTCAGGTCAGCTTACAACTCTGGCAGGATTCAATGCCATTTAAAACATAACCATAAAACATGTCCCATTAACTAAAACAATTAAACTGTCAAGCAACTAAATGCATAGAATAACAAATTTAAAACATATAAAGTGCATGGTACCATTCATCCATAATCCTTGCTCATAATCCTTATTCAGACTGTGTCGAAACCATAATAGTTTATTCTTCAAATGCTTGAGTATAGAGCCATGTCTTTAACTTATTTCTGAAAACCGGAAGAGATGGGGCCTGCCTGATGTCATTGGGGAGGGAATTCCACAGCCGGGAGGGGGCACTAAGAAGGCCCTGTCTCTCAGTCCCACCAATTGTGCTTGCAAAGGGAGTGGGACCAAGAGCAGGGCCTCCCCAGTCGATCCTAAAGCTCTTGGTGGCTCATAGGAGAAGATGCACTTGGAATGCAGTATCCTTTGCGTGTGTGTTTGTTTATGTATGGTTGCATTAAAACTCCTGCTCCAGTCTGCTTGTTTATGTATACCAGACTTCAGGTACACTTTAAGAAGACAAAGAAGGTGCATGGTTATGAGCCGTTATCTCCTTCTAATAACCATACTTAATCAATGAACCAATTCACAGCTTATATTTGCTCTTTACAGTCTTGTCTTTTCAGCTCACGTTAGTGCTTGACTCACATAATCAGAAGTGTAAGTGATGATTCAGAAATTCATGGGGAAAGTGCTGTCTTAAAATGTAACTGCCATGGGCTTCCACAGCCACATGAATAAGCCTGGGGACATTATATGCCAAATTAGCTCGGGAGACTCCGCGAAGTCTCTTTGTGTGTACTGCTGCCCTCTACTGGAATTGAAAGGTATCTACATAGAAATCACTCAATGAATTACACTGTTTACAATACATAATTTGCCCAACAGGCTCCCAAAAGCGACCTAAGAATGGCATCTAGCAGACCTAATTTTTGGTTTTTTTAAATAAAAAACACTTTCAAAATTTTGCTCTCTACCATACTGCTTTAGAAGAGACTTCCTTGAAACTGTATTATTATTATTATCATTATTATCAATTATACTCTGCTTTTTCTCTCTAAGAAAGAGACTCAAAACGACTTACAGTAAAACAAATCCCTTAAAGTTGCGTCAAGTAGTTAGATTGTTTAAAACAGAGAAATAGAAAGAACCTGAGAAATGAATGTGGACATAATGAATGATGAAACTTCAAGATTAGAACCATAGAACCATTGAGTTGGAAGAGACCTCATGGGCCATCCAGTCCAATCTCCTGCCAAGAAGCAAGAAAATCACATTCAAAGCAACCCTGACAGATGGCCATCCAGCCTCTGCTTAAAAGCCTCCAAAGAAGGAGCCTCCACCACACTCTGGGGCAGAGAGTTCCACAGCTGAACAGCTCTCACAGTCAGGAAGTTGTTCCTAAAGTTCAAATGGAATCTCCTTTTCTGTAGTTTGAAGCCATTGTTCCGCTTCTTTGTCTCCAGGGCAGCAGAAAACAAGTTTGCTCCCCCCTCCATATGACTTCCCCTCACATATTTATACATGGCCCTCATCATGTCTCCTCTCAGTCTTCTCTCTGCAGGGTAAACATGCCCAGCTCTTTAAGCCGCTCCTCATAGGGCTTGTTCCCCAGACCCTTGATTATTTTAGTCGCCCTCCTCTGGACACATTCCAGCTTGCCTACATCTCCCTTCAATTGTGGTGCCCAGAATTGCACATAGTATTCCAGGTGTGGTCTGACCAAAGCAGAATAGAGGGGTAGCATGACTACACAAAGATGGACAAACCAACAATGCTTTTAAGAGGGAAAAACTAGATAATTTTTTTAAGAAGTGGGGAGATAGGGATTACATAAAGAAGAAAAATGTGGTCCAGGATTAAATTTAAGCTTTAGCTAAAATAAGTAGCTGTGCTTACACGTAAAAGTAATACTTGAATAGAAATAATGTTTTAGTGTAATAAATGTTTCTTTTTCTATATAATTACAGAGGAGAAAGAACTTATATTATACTTGCCACCCCCTGCCACACGTTGCTGTGTCCCAGATCTGGAAAACAAAGTAATGAGAAAGTGTTGGTTTCTAATATACTGTAAGTAATTTTAATGCTTGTGGGTAAACAGTATTTCTTGCTATTTCTGTGTCAGTGTTGATGTGGAGATTGTCTGGTTTGCCTACACTGGAACATGCAACATATAATTGTCCTTCTTTAGGGATCCCTTTCAAATCTAGGATACTATATCTCTCTGTGTGTGAATCATATATATCTATATCTATGGGTGGATGGCTCTTTGTCAGAAGGGCTTTGATTATGTTTTCTTGCCCTGGTGAAGGGAGTTGGACTGGATGGCCTTAAGTATTTTCTGTTCGTCATGGGGATAATGTGTGGGAAGTTTGCCCCAATTCTGTAGTTGCTGGGGTTCAGAAATATAAATCCCAGTAACTACAACTCCCAAATGTCAAAGTCTATTTCCCCCCAAACTCCATCTGTATTCATTTTTGGGCATTTGGAATAGTCATGCCAAGTTTGGTCCAGATCCATCATTGCTTCAGCCCCAGTGCTCCCTGGATGTAGGTGAACTACAACTCCCAAACTCAAGGTCAATGCCCACCAAACCCTTCTAGTGTATTCTGTTGATCATGGGAGTCCTGTATGCCCTGTTTGGTTCAATTGCATCATTAGTGGAGTTCAGAATGCTCTTTGATTGTAGGTTAACAATAAATCCCAGCAACTACAACTCCCAAATGACAAAATCATTTTTTTAGTGATGGTCGTTCATTGGGTTAGTAGGTGTCTTGTGGCCAAATTTGGCGGCAATTCATCCAGTGGTTTTTGAGTTATGTCAATCCCACAAACAAACATTACATTTTTATTTATATAGATATATACAATCTGCTCCATTGGAAGTAACCTATAACCCAGAACGGAGACAACTTTGGTTGCCTTGGTGGATGATCTCTGCAGAAAACTAGATAAGGGGAGTGCATCCCTGATGGTTCTCCTGGACATCTCAGCAGCTTTCGATGCCATCGGCCATGGTCTCCTTCTGGGTTGGCTCTCTAGAAAGGGTCTTGGGGGCGCTGGGCTGCAGTGGCTCCGCTCCTTCCTGGAGGATCGTGCCCAGATTCCTGCTTGGACTCCTGGCCATTGACCTGTGGCGCCCCGCAAGTTTCCATTCTTTCCACCATGCTTTTTAACATCTACATGAAACTGCTGGGCAGGGTCATCCAGAGTTTTGAGTTGGGTGCCACCTCTATGCAGATGACTTGCAACTTTATTACTCTTACCCATCTCAATCCAAGGAAGCTCCCCAGATCCTGGATGAGTGTTTGGCAGCTGTGATAGACCAGATGAGGGCCAACAAACGGAGACTTAATCCAGACAAGACAGAAGTCCTCCTGGTCAGTTGCAAGGCCAATTGGGGTATAGGGTGGCAACCTGTGCTTGACAGGATTACACTCCTCCTGAAAACACAGGTCTGAAGTCTGGGTGTCCTTCTGGACTCATTGTTGATGCTTGAAGGTCAGGTGTCAGCAGTAGCCGGGAGGACCTTTGCAGAGTTAGAATTTGTGCGCCAACTGTGACGTACCCTGAAAAGCCTGACTTGGCCATGGTGGCCCATGCCTTGGTTACATCCAGAATGGGCTACTGTCATGAACTTTACATGGGGCTGCCTTTGAATAAGGTTTGGAAATTGCAGTTAGTACAAAGGTCGGCTGCCAGATTACTAACTGTAGCTAGCTAATTTCAAACCCAGGCAGATGGTGCTCATCTAACCCTGTAAGGTCAACCATCTAAGAGAAGGGAACTCAAATCAAACCTACAACCTGAGGACCTCGCTGCCACTGTCCAAGCTTTGCTAGGCCCCGGCAGACGAACCTTTGGTTTAAAGGGTGAGGCCAGTTCTGTGCACGCTGTGCTCCACCAGAAAAATCCATTGCACAGGCTCGAAGGACACATCCAACTAGTCATCAACGCGTTTGTAGAAAGTGTAGGATGAGTCCTTCCTGAATCTTCTTCGCAAAAAACAGTCAAGAAGAATAGTGCCTTGTAAGTCGCCCCGAGTCCCTTTTTGGGAGATAGTGGCAGGATATAAATAAAGATTATTATTATTTAATGTTTGCTAGTTTAGCTTAGTGTAGTTATTGCAGATGTAGTGTGTTAACTGTAGTGTTTGTATACCCATGCAATTTTGTAGCAGTGGTATTGTTTTGTGTGTGCCTTATTCTTTTATTTTATTTTTATTCCTTTAATCCTTTAAGGACATTAAAATTGGGAAAATTATGCTAAGAAAAATTATTTGAAAAAAACTCTGTGCCATTAGTCATTAAGTAGTCAAAAGGTGGACTACTAAAATAAAGTTTATTTTCTGCTGGCTTTGAGGTTGGCAACTTTTCTTTCTTCTTGGAATGGCTTTTTTCTTTTGAAATCAAACACTCAAAGGTTTTTTTCTGTATGTTAGGAAAAGCTTCAGTGGGTCAGAGTGTTTTTCCCCCTCATGTAGCAGTTAAAGGTATAGGAAATCAGAGACCATGGGAGAGGGAAGTACAAGTATCAGAATTAGAGATGGAAAGGACAATGGGAAATATTGCAAAAATGAAAAATACAAGAGTGAGGGAAATGAGAAGGAAACTTCTGCATAAGTGGTATCGGACTCCGGCCCAATTGGCACACTTCTCTCAAAACGTGAGTAGCCAATGTTGGCACGGGTGTCAAGTGAAAGGGGTATATATGCACCTGATTTGGGAATGTGCAGTAGTGCAGAAATTCTGGAAAGAGGTACAAGGGGAAATTAATAAGGCACTGAATATAAATTGGGCAATTACAAAGGAGATTGCGATAATGGTGAGAAAGAGTGACTTGGGCGAATATGGAGGAATCAAGGAAGCCATGATTGAAAGCGCACAGTCTGTCATAGTTCTAGGTTGGAAGGACTCCTCCAAATGGACAATCAAGAATTGGCTGCGGTACCTGGTAGAACACATTCAATTTGAAATTATGGAGATTAGGGTTAATGAGATGGATGAGAATAAATTGCAGGAACTGATGGGGGGCGATGGGACCGGGTAAGACAATATATTGTTTGGAAAACCCGAGATCAAGATACGAGTAATAAGTTGGATCTACTGTTTAATTTGTAATGTAAACTGTCCAAAAGGCTTGAAGGAAAAGAAGAGTGATGAAACCCTCAGAAGGGGTGGAGGGGTGTGGATGCTTGTGAGGGTGGAGGGGCACTTTCACAGTGCACTGTCTGGCTATGGTTTGTTGTATGGAAGTTGTTTTTTTTCTGTATGTAAAAAAACAAAAAACCAATAAAATATTATTTTTTTAAAAAAGGAAATCAGAGACCATTTCCACCTTTTACTTAAGAGTTGCTTCAGCTAGCTGATCCACGTGATGCAATAGTACCCACAGATTTACCTTTACAGGAATCACTCCTGAAATATTCATTTTGTGGATGAAAACACTGTCTCATCAGGAGATATATTGGGTTGCCTTTACAGGAATTCCAGTTACCTTGATAAGAATAATTCCAGAAATATTCATGTTGTGAAAACAAGCACTGTATCATCAGGAGGATTTTGGGTGATAACTTAGCTTTTAAACAATCTGAGGATGTGCAAACTATAGGTAAGAAGTAGGTCATATGTTAAGGACGGTCTGAGGATACTCCTTGGCTGGCTATCTCAGCATTTATTCTCAACTCTAAGACGAGTTGCAGCAAAGCATCTAAACAAAACAATTTACTTACAGGAAAAGAAATGCTTCTTTAATTTATAGATGATCCCAATAGCAGCCTGTCATTATGTGGCCAAAGTACTTCATTTTTGTCTCTAATATCTTTCCCTCCAGTGAGCAGTCGGGCTTTAGTATGGACTGGTTGGATCTTCTTGCGGTCCAAGGCACTCTCAGAATTTTCCTCCAACACCACGGTTCAAAAGCTTTTGTCTTCCATTGCTCTTCCTGAACTTTTGGAGCTAACCAAAGTGCTGAAACTATTTTAAGGCTAGGAAGCTGCACTTTGGTGACTTTCTGCTCAGAGTGAATTCACTCCCCCAACAACATGGAAGCCACCAGTCTTCTGAACAGCACAATCAGCCAAGGCAACCATGTTTGGTACATGTTTCTGACAAGCAAGTTCTATATCTGTTGCTCACATGCATCTGTATAGCACTATCATAGGCACTGTATGTACAAATTTGGGATAACAAGCTGGGCATCTCAACTAGAACAGATGCTAAACATGTTGGGCTTTATGTATTTAGCATCTGCCTAAAGAATGACAACCCAATCATCAAAGGGGGCCTCTCTCTCTCTCTCTCTCTCTCTCTCTCCATATGTGTGTGTGGAAATTTTCGGGTACTGTTTTTATTTATTTTTAATCATGCTTTAAACTCACCAGATGGTAGCCCTGCTTCAAGATTTAACTTACCTGCTGATAAAGCCGAAAATAGCTGAGAGATGCTTACCTTGGGGACATGTGATGTGTAACAGCAGACTAAAGGTTGGAACTAAGCATGCAGGTCAAGAGATAGCACTAGATCAAAGGCTAGACTTTCTCCTAAGATTCCCTCCTGCTCATGGAAAGTTAACTCACTGGTCCTATCAAAATCATCTCCCCCTCATTCATCTTCAGCATGTTCTCCTGTTTTCTCTTGGCGTTCCTTTTGCATTTTTGGAAAAAAAACTATTTATTTTAAGAAAACCATTGTTTTCAGTGTAAATGTGTTTAATTAGAAATGCTTCCTTGATGTAAAGTGTCTGTGCTTAGGGATGGTTTTTAAAATATCTTTCTTGCCCAGAGTTGAACAGTCACAAGTGATGCAAAACACCCAACAGAATAAGACTCTGAACATATGAAAGTACCATATGGAAGCTACATAATATAACACAGCAAAGCTTCCTGGCCCCATAGATGGAAATCTATTAATTGAGTAAGTAAGCTTTTCTGCAGAATCCAAATGACTTCTGAAACCTGATTTCTGGAATTGAGAGATTCACACTTCTCTACAGTTCAAAACACACAGGGGCTTAAATCAAATTATTCATTCCAGCTGGAAGGGAACCACTGGATGAATGGAATGTACACAGCTATTGGTTTATGGTTTCCATTGATTCTGGCTGGGATTATGAATTAGACTAAGGGGCTTAAGCATATGAGAAATCTGTTCATTCATATGGCATTCAAAAATATAAACTATGTGACTCAGTGCAGTCTTTTCTTGATAATCACGTGATTCTGAAATATAGGGGAAATGTGCATGTGTGTGTATGTATTTGTCAACTTAGTTTATTTATATTTTTATTTCCAGTATTTATATTCCACCCTTCTCACCCTGAAGGGGACTCAGGGCGGATCACAGAACACATATACAGCAAAAATTCAATTAACTGACAAGATAGTTAATTGTACATGGATAGAGGTATATATAGGGTTTTTTCGGAATCTTGGAGGCTTGTGCTCGGTTCCAACCATGGCGGGGGGGGGGGGGGCAGTTGCTCCATCTCCCATGCTGAAGAGCTTTGTTCATAAACTCCCTCCTTGATCGAATCACTGGCATTTTCTGGCATTTCCTTATGGGTGCCTTAAATATCTCCCTACTTTAAGGGGTACCTATTTATCTACTCACATTTTGCTTTTGGACTGCTAGGTAGGCAGAAGCTCAGCTAAAGGCCAGGAGCTCACCCCAACCTGGGTTTCAAACTGTTAACCTTTCAATTGGCAAGATTTGCTGCAGCTGGTGGTTAACCTGCTGTGCTAAAGCTTTGTTACCTTACAAATTAATAGTTTCCTTAAGAAGCCCCCAGTGGCGCAATGCATTAAATCACTGAGCTGCTGAACTTGCTGACCAAAAGGTCACAGGTTTGAATCCAGGGAGCAGGGTGAGCTCCCGCTCTTAGGCCCACCTTCTGTCAACCTAGCAGTTCAAAAATTGGATAGATCAATAGCTACTGCTGCAGCAGGAAGGTAGCAGCGCTCCATGCAGTCATGCTAGCCACATGACATTGGAGGTGTCTATGGAAAATGCCAGATCTTTGGCTTAGAAATGGAGCTGAGCACCAACCCCCAGAGTCAGACATGTCTTAATGTCAGGGGAAAACCTTTATTACCTAAGAAGTTCAAAATGCATTTTGGACCAGGCTTTCCGCACAGTTAAATTTGATGCAATTACATCATTTAGAATTGCTGTTCCAGGAGGGAGGGGGGAAGTGGGGGGGGGAGGTATGAGTAATGGGCGATACACATCTAAGGAATGTATAAAGTATCATATAAGGTAAATTTGCTTTTGGAATAATGTATATTGAGATAAGACTTGTATGGCAAAAGTCTGTTAATTGACAGGATGTATTTCAAAAAATTTAAAATTTGTTTTCTTCAGAAGTAAACTCTCACAGTTGGTTTGCCATTGCCGTCCTCTGAGTGTAGCTTACATCATTTGGTATGACCTTGTGTAGCATTCACACCATTTCCTCTTATGTGTTTGTGTATTTGGAGTGTTAGTATATTTAGTATATTTTATAAATTGCCTGAAATGTTCTAAGCACTCAGTGAAGATTAAAAGACAAAGTAACCCTTGTTGACTAACAATGTAATAGAAATTCATCTAATAGCAAATTATAAGGGAATGAACAGAAAAGAGGAAAACATTAGATCAGAGTTCTGGGGAGTTACAGCATTAACTTTGAAACCTCAGGGACAACAAATTAAACATGAGCAAACAATGTCATGCAGTGGCTTAAAAAGCCAATGGGATTTTGGCCTGCATAAATAGGAGTATTGTGTCTAGGTCCAGGGACGTCATGCTACCCCTCTGTTCTGACTTGAGAAATCACGGCACTCCATGCAGTCATGCCGGCCACATGACCTTGGAGGTGTCTACGTACAATACCAGCTCTTTGGCTTAGAAATGGAGATGAGCACCAACCCACAGATTCGGACATGACTGGACTTAATGTCAGGGGAAAACCTCTACCTCTACGAGAAAACTAATAGAGACAACATGTTTTGTAGGTAGGTAGGTGGAACCAAAAGTATTGGTTCTGTTGATATGGGGATTGTACTGTACAGAGAGGACAAGATAATCCCATTTTGCAGATTAGGAGATAGTATTATTTTATATCCAAAAAGTATTATTTTATATCCAAAGCGTAAGGTGGTTCTTTTTTTAACTACAAGTCTGCAAATTCCCCAGTCTGTGGACACGTTGGGTGTGGGTTTCTGGGATTGTTTCTCCAAAGAGGTTATTTTTTTCAAACTCTGTTTATATTAAATTTGTTAATTTGTCTATCTAGCTCAGGCATGGTCAAACTTGGGCCCTCCAGGTGTTTTGGACTACAACTCCCAGCATTCCTAACAGCCTCAGGCCCTTTCTTTTTTCCCCTCATCCGCTTAAGTGGGAGTTGTAGTCCAAAATACCCGGAGGGCCCAAGCTTGACCATGCCTGAGCTAGCTTCTATGTAACTCAAGCTGACAACCACTCTCTGGAATCTCAGGCAGTGGTCAGGCATCTTTTACCTGACTCTTCAGAGAGAAAAACGTGAGTCTGAAAATAGCATTTCCTACATCCAAAGCATGTGTTGTGTCACTAAGTTACAGACCTTTCTCTAGAACAGTATTAAGTTGGTTTCTGTTTAAGTTAACCTCCAGGCATCTAACAATGAAGATTAAGCCAGCATTTTGCCCTGCTAAATGCTTTCATTTTTCACACATTCCTTATAGTGGCAGTGTGTGTACATGTTTTTTGAGGTTTTTTGGCAGGGGAAGGGGGGGAGTGGGCAGTGCTATACAAAATGTATGGCTATGCATAATCGTTTTTGCATGTGTGTCTGTGTCTCTGTGTGTCATAAGCATTTTGTTTATATCAGTATCTAGCAGATGGTCTTCATATAAAAAAAACTCATCTAATTTGAATATATAAATAAATGGTTAAGAATAGCAACAACCTATCTAATTTTAGCAGAAAATACTTAACTCTTCACCTAACCATATGTCACAATGAATTAAGTCATTAATCCAAACAAGAACAACATCGCATTCCCCGTGAAATGTAAGTGCAATGTTTCATTAGAATAACCACACATTAACGTTCAGCTCTGGGTTCATACTGAAGAGAGATCTACAGAATTGTTTATCAAGTGACATTGAGCATGATAATGACCATCATATGGCCAAATCTAATTTTAATCTTACCCGGAGGAGACCCGGTGAAATTAGGTGTACAACGCCCATTCATTACATTGGGTCTACTCCAAGAGAGCACTGGATTTAGCCCTATGCTTGCAGTTTGTTATCTAAATACCCAAGTGTACAGAGAAAGAAAATTTGTTGTTGAAGGCTTTCCTGGCCAAAATCACTGGGTCTCTGTGTGTTTTCTGAGCTATATGACCACATTCCAGAAGCATTTTCTCCTGACGTTTCACCCACATCTATGGCAGGCATCCTCAGAGGTTGTGAGGTCTGTTGGAAACTAGGCAAGTTAGGTTTATAGATCTGTTGAATGTCCAGGGTGGAAGAAAGAACTCTTGTCTGCTTGAGGCAAATCTGAATGTTGCAATTGGCCACCTTGATTAGCATTGAAAGGTCTTGCAGCTTCAGAGCTTGGCTGATTCCTGCTGGGAGAATCCTTTGTTGGAAGGTGTTAGATGGCCCTGATTGTTTCATGTCTGGAACTCCCCTGTTTTCTGAGTGTTGCTCTTTATTTATTGTCCTGATTTTAGAGGCCAGACAGGAAACAATCACCTCCCCAGGAAGGAAGCAGCCAGGCTTTGAAGCTGCAAGGCCGTTCAATACTAATCAAGTTCTTTCTCCCGCCCTGGACATTCCACAGGTATATAAACCTCATTTGCCTAGTTTCCAACAGACCTCACAACCTCTGAGGATGCCTGCCATAGAGGTGAGCAAAACGTCAGGAGAGAATGCTTCTGGAACATGGCCATACCATTCAGAAAACTCACAGCTGAGCAACTGCCAAATTTATTCCAGACATTGAAACATCATTCACCTTCCTCCTGATCAGAAGCTAGAATTACTGAATCTTGATTGTGGGAATGTGGGGTTTTTTTGTACTCATATGCAACACAGAAGAAGAATTTATGGCTTGGATATAATGTTCTTATGTTGTCTCCATTTATTTCAGTGAACTGGATTGTACTAAATGTAAATAGTCTATGTGATTCCTTCAAATTGTGGTCAGACTTGCCAATCAAAAATTTATTTATTTTTTTTAAAACCCCATAAGACTCACCTGCAATTGCATGGGGGACCCTGTTTTTAGAGATTTTATATAGAGGAAAATGTGTCTTGGAATTGAAGAATATAGTATTAACATTTAAATAGAAAGTGATACATCTCACCAGAGTGGGGAAGGCTGGGACCTGGTGACCTAGTATGTACGTACCTGCAACTCACTCAGGGTTGCTTATCTTGAAACTAAACTTGCAGCAGACAGCCTACATGCCAAGGACACCTTCAAGTACAAGAGCACCTTCCCAAAATGAGGACACATGGCCACCTTTCCTACAGGTCTATTATTCTTGTGTCTGCGGCAAATTGTTCAGAATCAATTCCTCTGTGGTTTTACTAGGCATTCTGTACAGGAACTTCTGGGCTATACAACATCAATAATTATGTTTAGGGCTGCGTTTCTCTTGGCATTTTTCCATTTCATTTGTTTAGAGTTTCATCTCCACCCCTCCCCTTTTCTCATTCCCTGTGGGAAATGTTTGTTGTCATGGTAACCTTCCCCCCCTTCCCTATTTTCATACTTTTATTTTTTGATCTATTTATAGCTGTTGTAGTTGCCCCCTAACCCTGCTCTGTAGTGATGGTAAGATCAAGCCAAGGCAAAGACTGCTTTTTCTCACTGTTATTAGCCAATTGCCTTGAGGAAATGGAGTCCTCCCATGATTTGCTATGTAGTTGATCTTTAAGAAATCCTCCCTAAATGTTTATTTCCTTATATTTAAAACTTTAGATGGATTCATCTGATCTTTCTGGAAGATGTGTGCATAATTCTAAATCTATCGCTGCTGAGGCCTTGGAATATTAATATTTCACTCTGGTTCTTACCTGCGATCATGAGCCTGTTGTCAGATAACTTCAGTTTCACTGTAAAGTGGAAACTGAAATATTATCTCCCTGTTTGCCAGACCAGGTTGCATTTGTTAATGGAAGAAGATAACCATTTAGAGGCCTTTTCTATGACGCCTGGGAGAAAAAGCACTGCAGAAGAGTCATCATCATGTAAACTGTTATTCAGGTGCAAAGCAAGTATTTGGTGTCAGATTCCCCCTCAGAAGGTCTCTACGTGTCACACAGATGCATCCACTTCAATCTTTCTCAGTCTGGCATTTATTGGACTATGGTTCCCATTACCCACAGTAAGTACTGGTCAAGCTGGCCGATGAGCTGAGGTTGTAGATGGTTAATGTTGTGGCCCAACAGGATTGAAAGTTCTTCTGTTTCTGTCATGACATGTTGCAGACTTAACTGTAACAAAGGAGCAAGTGCAGGGCAAAGACAACAAGTGGTTCCAAGACTTTAGATCTGGAATATTGGATGTTTACAGATTTACAGGGACATCCATGGCACCAACCTCATTGGGAAATACGACCCAGTATCTTGGATAAGTAAAGGTAAAGGTTTCCCCTTGACATTAAGTCTAGTTGAGTTCAACTCCGGGAGGTGGTGCTCATCTCCATTTCTAAACTGAAGAACTGGTGTTGTCTGTAGAGGCCTCCTAGGTTAGCATGACTTAATGGAGAATCGTTACCTTCCCGCTGAAGTGATACCTATTGATCTACTCATATTTGCATGTTTTTGAACTGCTAGGTTGGCAGAAGCTGGGGCTAACACCAGGAACTCATCCCATCCTGCAGATTCGAACTGTCAACCTTCTGGTCAGTAAATTCTGCAGTTTAGTGGTTTAACCCACTGCGCCACCCTTACCTTGGATAGCTCCCGTTAACACAGGAACACGGCTTGTAAAAGCCAGCATATTTTCACCTCCTCAAAGCATTTGGTGCCCACATCTGGTGTAGGGTTTTTTTATTGCTGCTGAGCAACTGCCAAATGTATTCCAGACATTGAAACATCATACACCTTCCTCCTGATAAAAAGCTGAAAACTATTATTACTGAATCTTGATTGTGAGAATGTTTTTCTTGCACTTATATGTGCAATTAAGTGTATACACATCGAGTTCCATGACTAATTCTCTTTGAGCTATTTAAGGTATAACAGGCAGCTGCTACATTGCTATCTGTGGACTTGTACAGCCACAATTTTTACATTTTCCTATTAATGTTTGGGAATCGGTACTTGATCATAAGCAACACATTCCTTTCCAATCCCATGGCAAACCCATGTGCTTTAAAGTAGTTGAAGATATAGAGTTGGCTTCAGAGGCAGCTTTCCCTATGACTGTTCTTGCAGAAAGGGCTAAACTGAGAGAACAGAGGTGAACAGAAGATTCAGTAAAATAGCAATATCGAAGATTACTTGATATTAGTTTTGATTACTCTTCCACACAGGCCAATCCTACAAGTCTTCAATTTGGCATTTGGGCTGGCAGAATTTACACTCCTTTATCATAATAGAACCCAAATGATGAATTAGGAGGTTGCCATATCTGAATTTCAGTTGGGCCATGATCTCAATTGATCGGCTTAGGTCACTGGTTCTCAACCTCCCTAATGCCACAACCTCTTAATACAGTTCCTCCTGTTGTGGAGACCCAATTATAAAATAATTTTCATTGCTATAATTTCGTTAATTTTCATAACGGTCATTTTGCTACTGTTATATTCGATATTCAGAATGTATTTTCATTCACTAGACCAAATTTGGCACAAATACCCAATATGCCCAAATATGAATACTGGTGGGGTTGGGGGGATTGATTTTGTGATTTAGGAGTTGTAGTTGCTGGGATGTATAGTTCACCTACAATCAAAGAGCATTCTGAACTCCACCAGCGATGGAATTAAACCAAACTTGACAAACAAAACTCCTATGACCAACAGAAAATATTGGAAAAGTTTGGTGGGCATTGTTCTTGAGTTTGGGAGTTGTCATTCACCTACATCCAGAGAGCACTGTGGATGCACAAAATTATGGATCTGGACCAAACTTGGCCCAAATACTCATTATGTCCAAATGTGAACACTGGTTGAGTTTGGGCAAAATAGACCTCAACATTTGGGAGTTGTAGTTGCTGGGATTTATAGTTCATCTACAATCAAAGAGCATTCTGAACTCCACAAACAATAGAATTGCGCCAAACTTCCCACATGGAACCCCCATAACCAACAGAAAATACTTCTACCTCAGTCTATCATCTGTAATACGAGAAAATAATTATACTGACTTACCTTATAGGGTGGTTGTAAGGCCTGAAACCAAATAATGAGTGAAGTACTAAATACTCGGGAGTGCTATACAAATGCAAAAGAAGAAGAGAATGAATCTTGTCTTCTGGGTGCCAAGCAGAAAGTGCCACTGCAGCTGAAATGTGCAAGAAAAGCCCTCCATCTAAGAGCATTCCCTAAAACAACCTTGAGTGTCTGAAAATGAATGATAGATAAGTTCCATCCTCCTACCGAGGTTTGTATTTCACTCATAAGCAACAAACCAAAGTAGAAGTGAAAAATGCCATGGTTAACTTTACAAAGGAAAAAGAGGAACATTGGCATTCACAACATCCTACCTTGCATAGGTAAGGTCAAGAAGAAGAAGAAGGAATTAGAAGCCCTGGCTCTCAGTTCTTTGCAACACTCTCCACAGGCATTAAGTCTTCCAAACACTGAGACAGCATTGTATCACATAAGAGTAATCAATAGTGTTTATATTTCAAGGATATCTGTTACAGCTGAGTTAATGTAATGAACTTGCTTGTGAATATACAGAGTGGGTTGTGTGCTTGGCCCTCTGAAGACACTGTTTGGTTCCGAATTAGTGACACTTTGGTTCATCTGTTTCGGTTGAGGTAAGGGTTTAAACTCCACCAAAAGTACAATTTGTTCCCATGAGAAAGCCTACTGGAAACAGATGGTCTCCTGAGGATAAAGGAGCTTTCCTGTTGCATTTTGCACTAACACTCAGCATCTGAGAACTGCCATTCAGAGTAGATTTTCCAAACACTGAACATAAGGTAGCACAGGTAAGGGAAAAAGAGAATAAACATGAGGATAAACACATCGGAAAACAACTCTGCAATTTCAGTGATTGCTTGATCCTACCAGTACACAGAATGTATTAGCTACCTGTATGTTTTGTTATCAGGAAAAGACAGCAAATTATGGGCAGTTTTTAGTGTCCTTTTTTAACCTGGCAGAATGGAAGAAAGGTACCCGTGATACTTCCTGCTAAAATAATTGGGTTGAAATTGCAGACTATGAATTAGGTATATTACAGGGAGTAGTGCAATGGGTTAAACCCTTGTGCTGGCAAGATTGCTAACCGAAAGATCAACCGTTCGAATCCAGGGTGAGCTCCCATCTGTCAGGTCCAGCTTCCCATGGAGGGACATGAGAAAAGCTTCCCACAGGATGGTAAATATCCGGGTGTTCCCTGGGTAATGTCCTTGCAGACGACCAAGTCCTTTACAGCAGAAGCGACTTGTAGTTTCTCAAGTTGCTACTGACATGAAAAGGGTGGAGGGATGATCATTTCTGCTCTGTGTCAGGCAGCAAAATCCCTTTGGACCTCCCTTTGGATATGCTATGTTAAGGATACATACAGCACATATCTGCATAACCATAAAATATTGTCAGGTTTTTGCTGGGTTTTGATGCAATTAAGAATTTGGAGTGACAGGTCAGGACAAGTGTTTCTGTGTCCCATTGAAACCAGACATAGCAGTATGAACTGACTGGAATATACTGGTTGAGGTGACCTTGTAACAATTACAGAGGCTGCAGCCCATTTGCTCACTGAAAACTCACATATCTGATTTCATCCTGTTATGGGGAGTTCCCACATCTCCCCATACACAGAGATTAAAATAATATTGGGATGAGCAAGCTTCAAGAAGCAAAATTAGCTCCTCTCTTCTGTTGTTATCTGTGGCCTCAAAGGTTGCTTTTCAGTTAAAACAAATAAGGAAACTACATTTCAAAGCAGATAAAACAAGCTTCCCCCACACTTACAGTCCTATATAAGCAAAGGGATTTTGATCTTCAAGAGGGATATGACAAGATGTTCATTTACTTAGCATTCCTAATCACATCCCTTAAGGAAGACACGTCTGAATGCATATTTGCATTTAGCCGCAAGGCGTCAGATTTGCATATTAAAAAATGTGATTGTCAGTGCTGGCATTGACAATTTAGTTGCCTGGAGCTTCCACCTCAAAAAGTCCATACTACTGCCAAAACTTTTTAAAGTCTTACATTATTATCCAGATATTTGTTGCTGCCTGTATGTGCTAATGTCTCCCAAGATAGAGAAGTCTAGATCAGGGATTATGTGTGTGTTTCTGTACACAGCAACTCCATGAATTTCATAGGGATTTCTTAAGCAAGGGATACTTAGAAGTGGTTTTACTGATTGCTTCTTCTGAAATGTGGTATTTGTTCACATCTCTCATCCAATTATTAACTAAAGCTAACCCTGCTCATCTTCAAGGCCAGATGGGATCTGATAGTGTTAGTGTATTATCATGAGATGGGGGAGATACAGCCTTTATATGACACTTTGGGGGTCCTTAAAAGCTCCCCCAAATAGCGCTTTCAGAACAATTCAGCTTTATTTTCACCTGAAATCACAGAAAGGGCCTCCAAACATGTAAAGATTTGTAAAAGCATATACACCTTTGTAACAAAATATCTAAATTTTCATCTGTATCCTTCCCTATCCATGGGAAGGATATGGATAAAACAGTGTAACTTCTGGTAGCCATTTGCTAAGGAAGCTCTGAGGTGCTGGGAGGGAGTGAAGAAGAATTGGACCCCATCTTTTGCCCAGTCACCCGACCAGATCAATGTGGTTGAGGTTTAGAAACTATGGAACAAGTAGACTCAGCAGCGAAGAGCTAGAATGATACAGTTCCCTTCCCGCTAAGGTTGGAATAATTTTTCTGTGAGGCTGCTCTGACTGCATATAAATAAAAGCCAAAATAAAGAGTTTTGTGTCACCATAAAGACTTAACAAGCTTTATTTGTCATAAGCGTTTGTGGACTCCAGCCCACTTGCATCTCATGGAATGGGCAGGAATCCATGAAAGCTTTTGCCAAGTAAGACTTGTTAGTTTTGAAAGGACCACAGGGCTCTTGGATATCAAGAAACAGAACTCCCAAATTATGAAATATATGAAATTATATGAAATAGAAACTGTATCTCTGCAAAGCCCAGTGAGCCCATGCCCTTTGTCTTACATCACCATTATGTATAAATTGTCTCAAGATAGGGATCTTAGGTGCAAACATAATGTTGTCCATTTGTGCACCCAAGATCCCTAGCTTGATTTTCATAAGCCCTTCACAGTGAAGTGAGAGATGAGGGGGGGGGGTTACCAATGGGTGCACATCAGAGCTCCCTGGGTCCAATAAATAATAATAATAAAACTTTATTTATATATTGCCCTATCTCCCTGAGAGGACTCAGGGCGGTTTCCAACATAGGGCAAAACAATCAATTGCCAAGTGACACAAAAATGAAACATTATAAAACATAAACATAATCCTATTAAAACAATCACAAACATTTTAAAGCCAGTTTCAGTTTTATTTATTTATCTGATGGGATTCAAAATACCAATGGCCAGAATTACAAAGAGGAACTAATCAGTTATGAAAGGGCTGGGCAAGGGCTAGTGCAACAAAGTAGCATAGTAGCAATTCCTGTTCCCATTGATAAGATTGGGGCTATCTGTGACAAAGATCACCCAGAACTCAAGCCAGCTTCATCTATTGAGATGGTTATAATCCCCAAGTATCCACTGTGTACACTAGACTAACCCTATTTTGCTAGCCAGGGCTCCCCAATAAGCCCATCAAGGATTTATTACATATGCCACATCACATTCTTTTCAATCATGTCCTTTTCAGAAACAAAGCATTAAAAGGACTGACACTTCAAATGATCCAATGACAATTTATTGAACTTCCTGCCATACGAAAAGCCAATCAGCTAAGACAGCCAATGAAGACCTGAGCCCCTCAGGATGTGTATCTTTGCTGAACTGTTTTTCAAGAAGTGGGAGCAGGTTTCTTGAATAGCTGTCAAATGAAATAAAAATTGTAGTATGTCAGTACTTCAGAGTGTTTACCTCTGCTTTCGCCTTCTACCCATATGTGTTTGATTTGGCCTTCTGTGAGACATGCCAGGCTTCCAAACCCACGGTTCTTGTGGATGCTGAAACCACACAATACCTTAACTGTTTTCTTTCAAAGTTGTGACCCTGAATTTCAATCATGTGCTGAATGGTTTCAGTGAATTATTGCTTCAGTAAATCTCCAAATAATAACTCAGCCACACCTTTAATTTTTTAAAAAATCCTTGAAGAAATTTATACAAAGAGTTTATTTGAATACATCTTGAAGCAATCATATTCATAAAAACCACAAGCAAATAACCCATGTTACTTCTACTTTAAGGACCTGGGTTTAAGAAGGGACTTCTAACACCTTATATGTCTTCTATTGACAGACTTTTTCAACTCATATGTTTGCCTTCGGAGTAATACTGGACCCCCCCCCCCAAAGCACACACCGTGTTGTTTGAGTTTGAAAATATTACTTTTGTGGAGTATAGCTCACAGATGTTGTCCAAATAGTATGGTCATGGCTGATATGCCTGAAAGATATAATTTTAAATCATAACCTTTTCAAGCTACAGTGGATAACATTGTAGAAGACAGCCTGTTGCTATGCTAGATAGGCTTTGGGTCAAATCTACTAGAACTTTTCTTATCTCCATATGCAGAGATGAGAGACTTCCCTTTATCGACTTTCCTGCTTAGGAAATTATTAGCATATGTTTCATTTCACAGTTTCTAGAAGATGAAATGTTGTTTGTTTTTTTAATTAAGTCTTGTTTACAAGCATTGATTGACAAAATTAACTTATAAAGCATTCATTAAAATACTTAATACAACAGAAAAATCTTGTAAAAAATTTCACATGGACCAATTTATTAGATAGCTCTGGGCAAAATCCAACTTAAATTAATCACTTCCAGATTTTTTATATATATATATATACAATATATATATATTGTATATATGGTAAAGTTAAGCACTCTCTGCAAGTGACACAAATGGGGGCAAACAGCCAAGGCAATATGTGTGTGTGTGTCACATTGTGGAGAAATTATCAATAAACCAAGCTGGTTTATGACAACTAGGGAAGAAAATGCAATAGCTATCTCTCATAGATAACAGATTGTGGGTATCTATTTTGTGGTGGGGATGAGTTGGTGGGATACCCATCCCTGTTTGGTTTATAAAGTGTTTTCCTCCCATTGTTGAATGAACTAAATAAAGATATAATGGCTCCAGAACTGGTGTTCATTCCCAAGCCTTTTGGCAGCTTTTTATGGGAGCAAGAGAGGCTCTGGATGAAATCAGCCCCACACATTTCAACTTCTAACTTTGACCGGGATATTCTTGCTTAACCCTCTGTCATCCCACTTTTTGAGCTGTTTTTAAAATCTCCCAGTTCCTCACTCTTGCTTCCATTTTCCCACTTGATTCTATTGCAGAAAACTGATTTCAATCACAAAAGTTATTCATACTCAGTTAATGCAGCAGGGGGAAAAGAAGAGGAGGAAACCTTTTCTTTTTGCCATCTCACCTCCTGTTTTTATCCCTATCTTTTCTATTTTAATCTGTACATGTGGCCCGTTCAGTGTTTTGTGTCATGAATGGTTTTATTTTATTATAATTTTATATTGGGTGTAATATTTTATAGCTTATGTTCTATGTAATTGATTATATTGTTTTTATGACTATTTTTACTTTGTTGTTATGTTGTTGGGCTCGGCCTTATGTAAGCCGCCCTAAGTCCCCATCGGGGAGATGGTGGCGGGGGACAAATAAAGATGATGATGATTATTATTATTATTATTTGGCAAGAGTAAAATGCTGCAGCTTCTTCATTAATAGCTTTTGTCATCTTGTCACACTCTCATGTTGCTTGGCCACATATGTTCCTGTTTTTAGCTCTGAAACATTAGAGTAAGCGCATTCCAAATCTGCCCCATTCTTCACCCTGGCATCCACAAAATACCACAGCAGGGGAGAAATTCCAGCCATGGCAGTACGTAATCCCACAAACAAAGTCTACAATGTTCTGTTGAAGGCTTTCATGACCTGACGTTTCGTCCACATCTAGATGTGGATGAAATGTCAGGCGAGAATGCTTCGGGAACATAGCCATACAGCCCAGAAAACTCACAGCAACCCAGTGTTTCTGGCCATGAAAACGTGCAACAATCTAGATGTGGGTGAAATGTCAGGAGAGCATGCTTCTGAAACATGGCTATACAGCCCAAAAAACTCACAGCAACTCAAAGTCTACAACATTCATGTGCTGCCCCTTTTTGACAGCTTTTATTTGCCTCCTCTTAAGCTCCATACTGCTTGGCACAATATACTAATTGTTGAACCTCCCAGATTGGAGGTGAAGGAAGACAGAAAAACATCTCCAATGGCTTCCCTCCTTCAAGTCCCCACCCTTTCTCCTCTAACCAGCAAACGTATACCAGCATACTGTGTCAGGATTCTAATCACAAGGTTCCTATGTTTGGCCGGATTGTTTTCTAAAATACCGGGGCATAATAATAGTTTAATGTGTCAAATTTCATTCACTTGTGATACTGCAAGGATTTTTCCTTATTCTACAAAATTATCATATAGTCAACAGTTAGTCTGAGAAATTTTTCAGCTGGGTAATTCTGACTCCCCAATTCAACCTTAGCCATTCAAATTACTTTACTCATCAATAATATACAATTCACAGAGACGATTCCACAAGAGGATATAGTATTGCCAACTACTTACAGTAAAATCGGATTGTGTTCCTGCCTTGTTCCCACATACCCACTTTTAATCATTACGACATTTGACATTGTTGAAAATACTACCAAAAGCTTGCTATAAAGCAGGGGTGGTCAAAATGCAGTCCTTAGGGCACAGTATAACCCCAAAGATCCCCAGAAGCCTCCCTCTAAAGCCCCTAGACACTCCAGTTTCACCAAGTTTGCACTGTTTCTTGAACATTTCACCTAAAAACCAGTCTCAAACACCTTAAACTGGCTACAAATGCAGTGGTTTCTCTGCCCCTCACCTAGAACTCACAGGTATCCCATCAACCCATCTCCACAACAAAATTAATGGCCACAATCAGTCAAACCAGTAGTCAAAACTAATATAATATCACTTCTGCACTGAAAAGTGATAGTGTGGCTTTTGTGGGCTGAGGGGGCAAATGGCCCCAACCTGCTCTGCAGTTTTGCACCCCTGCAATAAAGAAATGTCTTCATTGTTTTTCTAGTACAGATACAGGTCCCTGAGTTACAAACATATTACTTTCAAATGAGTCATAGTTACAAATGGGGGTGAGACAACAAGAAGTGAGAGATATCTACTCCTCTGAGGGGAAATTCACTCCTAAAAGAGTTTTCATTGGGAAAAGATGTCTCCATTGAAGCTTTATCACCATTCCTTTTTTCCATAACATGCCAAATTTTTCAAAATCCAATTATCATAAGGACAGAAAGTGTGGTGAAATCTTCTGAACAATGAGCCATGGTGGCACAATGGTTTAAACCCTTGTGTCAGCTGAACTGCTGACCTGAAGGTCATCTGTTGGAATCTGCATGATGGGGTGAACTTCCATCTGTCAACTCCAGCTTCCCATTCAGGAACATGAGAGAAGCCTCCCACAGGATGGTATCACATCCAGGCCTCCCCTGAGCAACGTCTCTGCAGATGGCCAATTCTCTCACACCAGAAGCAACTTGCAGGTTCTCAAGTTGCTTCTGACATGATAAAAGAAATCTTCGGATCAGGGGACAGACAGCAAAACAAACACCTTTTCCTATGCTATCCAACACACACACATCCCACAATGTCAAACTACTTCCGATGGGGCTCCATGGCACAAATGAAGTAGGAACATCATATGTCACTGCCACCAAAAAAGCATGGGAGGCTTCCCAAGTTGCATTAGAATCAATGGGGGGAAGCAGGGTGGCAGACACTCCCCCTGTCCCTTGAAGGATGGGGTATGGGGAAAATCGGGCAGTGCAGGGTGTGGGGTGATGGGCTCCCCACACACACACCCCACTGCGCCCTAATGGATTTGTCACAATGTGTGGCAAATCTTATAGGTAATGTGACAAGGTCATATGAAACTGCAGTACACTTGTAAATCTAGTAAGTGCCAGATAAGAATTTTCGTTAATTAGTGAATTAATTAATTAACATTGTAACATAGCCTTCTCCATGGTAATAGAACCCTTTTAAATCCTTGTTTTGACCCATTAGGTGTGGAAATTTTAAGAAAGATGTGATGGATGCATTCAGAAAGAAAGGGATACCTAGAAAGGCGAAGAGCTGACAGAGGAGCTGTTAGTCTTCCTTTCACCTTGAGTAACATAGCAGGATTTTTAATTATATATTTAGAAGGGAACAAAAGGATAAATTCCTTATAGTGGAATTGCTATTATTCATTCCCATGTGTTTCATATCTTTTATTTAAGGTTTTAAAGTTTGCATCAGAATACTGCAATACAAATGAGCAGCAATTGCAGAAGAGTCCTGTGATCAAGTCTGTGATCAACTCTGGGACCTCATAGATGCTTGGTTCTTGAGCTGGTCACTGACCATAATAAAGTGAACTTGAACATAAATGGAACTTTTGGGATGTTACATCTATTTCAAATTTAATATATAAGTTGTATTGTTAAAAATATAGGCTAGAATCCTGTATCATAGTTATGTACTACCATAGATAATTAATGCTGGTGTACCCCAATCCCCTGTCAACGGGTAGCAGATCAAGGGGTGAGAGCATCCATGCCCCTGTTACTTAGGAAGTCGAGACTGCTGTTTGCAACACCTCCCGTGAGCGATTTCCAGCATGACAGACAAAAACAGAAGTCCTGTTGCAATTCCCCTTCACACAGACTGGAGATTGTTCTCATGAAAAGGGACAGGAATGGCAGACGGCTGCTTCCTGAATGACACATGAAGGGACCCACATTTATTGCAGAAGTTGCTCCCTAATCATTGCAGGTTGGGGAATTTTTTCAGCCCCTATGTAGGCTCTAAATAAGGTTATGCTGTGGTACAGGATTCCAGAGATATGTTGGGATTTAAATTGTGATTGCACAGATTGAGCATCCCTCATACAAAATGTTGAGACCAAACATTTCTTGTAATTTTTTTTCCAGATTTTTGAATACTTGCATTTGAATACATGTACACAATAAGATATTTTAGATATGGTACCCAAATCTAAACACAACTCTATGACACCTGGACCCTTTAAAAGCAGGTGGTTGGACTGGATGGCCCATGAGGTCTCTTCCAACTCTATGATTCTAGGTGCAAAAGTGGGGCAGCAGAATTTTATCTAGAGTTGATCCTTCCAAACTGGTACAGTTGGCAGTTAGATTATAGGTACTGCTCCCAGAAGGCAGGTAGGAGCAGGGGCATTGTTCAACATACAGTGCCAGCAGATTAAGCCACAATAGAAAACCAAGGGTGTCCCAGTGCATATCTGGAAACAACTGGGTACTGCAAATCTGGACCACATACCTTCTACTTGCTGTTTATGGTTGCACTGCAGTTAAAGATGAGCTACTGCAAATTCATGGCTCTTCTTAGTGGCTATTTAAAAGGTGTCTAATGCAGCAGGGATTCTCATATCGAGAGATTTTTCTCAGTTACAGCAATGTGCCACCCCCACCAAACCAATAGTATGTCCATTGACTCTAAATCATGGCTCTGCCTATTTCCAGTTTTTCCTTTAGTTATCTATTTGAGTCTCAGGACACTTCCGTCTTTCAGAATGGTAATATTCTCCAAAGCGCAGCTGACATTTTGTCTATAGACAGCAGTGTAATGATTTCTTCAAGGAAACTTGAAAACTGAAGAAGAAAAATAAGAGACCCAGGAAGCTTCTGAATACATTAACCTTAAGAAACCTGAGAAGTTCAGTTGATAAGCTAATTGTCACATAATTGCTAGTATTTCAGCCCCCTGAATTATAGATCTGCATATTCTGATGAGGTTTTTGAGAGTCAGGGAAAGGGTACAACTGCATAAATAATTTCAGAACTGTATTACTGAGAAAGTGTGGAGTAAGTGGTTGAAGACTTTGATTTGGGAAGTCCAAGTTCTAATACCCACTAAACCATGTACCTCATGGGGTCTTCATCTACACTGCCATATAATTCAGAAACTGCATTAGATTATTCTAAACACTGATCCTTTAATGCAAGTTCCACCTGCATTATATGGCTGTGTAGATGGGACATGGGTGACCTTGGGCTGGTCTCTCTATGTATTTAGAAAGAGGGTATCTAAAGGTATATTTTCTTCCATTCTCAGGTGTATATGGGTTTCTTCTCCCTGTTCTTTCAAAACCTCTAGTCACTTCCAGTTTTGTTTTCCAAAATTGCTTCTTAGTATTCATTTACTTGTATTATATCTTGCTTTATTTTGCAATGTTCTCACAATATGTAACCCAAAGTAGCCTAAACAGGATGCAGGAAGATAAGGACATAGCATGGAAAACCAAGGTCCCTGAAGATCTCTGGAGGTCCATGTGAGGCAGTGTGTGTGTTTTAACCAGTAAAGGGGAGGCTGGATAATGAAGAGAGTTGATGGGGGATCAACTCATTTGAAATATGGTGCTGGAGGAGAATTCTACAGATATTGGGTAAACCTTGAAAAGTTAAATGAATACGTGTTAGAGCAAATCAACCCTGAACTCTTCCTAGGAGCCAAGATGATGAATCTGAAACTGTTGTACTTTGGACATTATATAACAAGATATGATTCATCATAAAAGACAATGTCCAGAATTCACAAATGCAGTTGCAAATGCATAACACTATGTAACACAATTTTTGTTATATGGTTATAAATGTCATTTCCTAATTGGTTCTATCATAAAAACATGGAAAAAGTTCACTAAACTGCAAAAACTTTGTTGTCGCGAAACATCCTGAAGCACATTTTTCTATAGTTTTTTTATGAATATCTCTTTGGGTCTCAACCAATTCAACCTAGTTTGTGGTAGTCACAAACACTTTCTGGAGCATGACAACTGCTTTCAAAGTAAGTACAATTATACAGAAATAACACTTTCAAACTTTTTTTCAAATTTTGTTACACAGTGTAATGGATTATTGACTTGTTTGTACTCATAAATTAAATACATATATATTCATGACTTTATGTCATGGCCAGCAGTTTGTCTGGTCTGGCTCAGCTGCTACTTGGAACATGTCTTCAGTGGAAGTGGACTCTTCTGAGTGCTGGAGCAAACTTGGAAGGGGTTTAACCAGGCATAGGCAAACTTCAGCCCGCCAGGTAGTTTGGACTCCCACAATTACTAACAGCTGGTAAGCTAGCTGCGATTTCTGGCAGTTGAAGTCCAAAACACCTGGGGGGGCAAAGTTTGCCCAACCTGACCTCCTCCTCAATTAAAGCATCGCAGGCTTTTGGGTTGATCTGTGAAGGCTTGCTAAAATAGCAGCAGCTGAGATCTCTGGATAAAAAGGTATCTGGAAGAGATCGCTCTTTGCTAGCAGTCAATGTTGTACTGTGGTACTCTTGTCTTGCCTCTTGGCTCTGCTTCCCCAGGATTAGAATTCTGGACCCCAACCTTGTTTGAGTAATCCTGTTTGGACTGTGCTGTTCCTGTAACCCTGTTTTGGACCTTGTTGCATCCTGAAACCTAGAACCTGAGTTTTGGATTAATTTTCTGGCTTTTACGTATGGACTTGGGACTTCAGTTTGATCCCTATCTGGCTTGGCTTCAGAACTCTGACTTCGGTTTGTACTCTTGAATTCTTAAAAGTTATTGTAAGAACTCTGATAAGTGCACTCTTGACACCTGGCATTTGGACTGTAACTTTGGCTGTTATTCATGCTTGCTCCTGAACTCGCTAAGTAGTACTTAGCTTATCTACATTAATTAGAATTTTAACCTTGATTTGTGTTACTCCAGCTGTGTGTTGCAATTCTATTTTGTTGGCCAGACCTTTAAAAGACTTGTGACATTGAAAGACTCAACTCGCGGCTTTATTTTTCATTTCAAGTAAACATGGTCTTGGCTCATCTTGTTTAACAAACCTTAATCCTTGATACCGGGTAAATCCCAGCTCACAAGTTTAGGATATACTTAGGGACTTTGAATGTCTCCAATTCCCACTTACTAAGCAGCTACTGTTGTGAGCAACAGGGTTCTACTCCCTTGTTGATCAGGAAGCAGCAAACGGACATTTCCAACAACCCCCTTGTGTAACCAATCTCCGGTGTGAGGAGGAATTGCAACAGCAACCCAGCTGAGATATACTACTTATCAACGTTGCATCAGTGGTTACATCCAAGCTAAGAAGGTGATACAGAATCACACCCAGTAACTGTCCTGGTCTGCTATCCTTTGCAGAAGTGTGATGGAGTCTGCCTAGATTCTGGAATAAAGCAGGATACATCAACCAGTCCAAGAACTCAAAGATTCAAGCAGTGTTGCCAGTCAGTCCAAGGTCCAAGAGTCACATAGTTTATGAACAGATATGCTAGTCCAAAAGTAGACGAGTTGCTTTGAGGAACTGGCACCAGTCATACCTGGCTCTTACATGGGCTGCAACCAACTGCTGCAAATCAGGAACCCTATCTTACTGCCTGGCAAGGAGCTGTACTAACCATATCTGCTCTCTTATGCACTCTCCCAATCCTTCACTGATTCCACTGGTAGGTCTCCTGCTAGTGAATTCTGGTTTTGTGCTGCTGAGCCTCACTTCAGTTTTCAAGTCTGTTTAGATTCCAAATCTGAGTCTTGGTTCATGACAATAATACTTGGTGAGGTATAAGGCAGAAGGAAAAGAAGACTGCTTTACAGATAGATCAATCAAATAAGTCATAGCTGACTTGACAGAGCAGTTGTTGACCACGATCCTGGAAATCTCTGTCATAGTGTCAACATGTTGAAGTCAACTTGATGATGATTAACATTGGGCCCTTCCACACAGCCCTATATCCCAGAATATCAAGGCAGAAAATCCCACAATATCTGCATTGAACTGGGTTATTTGAGTCTACACTCAGATAATGTGGGATTTTCTGCCTTGATATTGTGGGATATAGGGCTGTGTCGAAGGACCCATCAACAAGTAGCTGAGATGTTCTGGGGAGGCCCTATGAGCTGCAGAATTCCAGCATTTAAAATAGAACTTCCATTCTTTTTAACAGAACCATTGAAAAGAACTTTCCAACATGTCCTATATTTTGCCATCCATGAGGAATCCACCACTAAAGGAATAAGATCAATTGAAAAGGGGCTTTGAACTGAAAATTATATCCTCTCTAACCACTAATAAATATTCTCCAAGTGACTCCAATCATTTGAAGGAAATGAACTTTTAGCTTTTCTTCTATAGAAATTGTATGCAGAGTTTCTCAAACTGTGCTCCCAAAATTCCTAACAGCTGGTACACTGGCTAGGATTTCTGGAAGCTGAAGTCCAAAACACCTGGAGGAACAGAGTTTGAGAAACATTGGCAGGATGTCACTGGACATCTGCTCTATGTTTACTACTCTGCTGTTTTTTTCACCTCATCCATCCCTTTTGGTACTATCTAGCTTGAGGAAAAGTTCTAGCTGTGTGTGTAGCATTTGTGGTTGATCCTATTATCCAGCTGTGGATGTTTTGTTTTTGTATTTTTAACAGCATGGCTTCATTGTTTGTTTTGTGTTTTGATTCTCAACAGTTAGTGCTTTCAGGCTTCTGGTCACAAATCCATCAAGATAGAAACCTTGGATTTAAGTAGATTTAGAATAATTAATTCAATAGGATTAATCCAGGGCACATGAACTTTTAGATTGTTTTTCATGGTATTAGCATTCATAAATATATATATTTTCAAGTGTGTGCTACACATGTCAATGAAAATTATCATGTCCAGTCTGCATACACTCTAGTTAAATTATTGTTGGAACAATTGTGTGCATATTTATTCAGAAGCAAGTGCTACGGGACTTCGGTAAGAGCTATTCCAGGTGAATGAGGATATAAGGTTGCAGTTTAGGGTCAGATCCAACACTTAGCAGTGGAACAGCATAGTCTTGATCAGGGCTGCCCAGGAAGTCAATCGCGATCGACTGGTCAATCCCGGGACCGAAGGAGGTCGATCCCAGCCAGATGGGGCACTTCTAGAGGGGGCAGAGCCATGCTGCGCCAAGCCCCACTCCCTCCCCCGGCTTCAGCGCTACCACAGCTTCTCCAGGCTTGAGGAGGGTAGTGCCAAGCCAGTAGTGGCTAGTTATGCCACCACTGACTTGGCACTACCCTCCTCTAGCCTGGAGAAGCTGTGGTAGCACTAAAGCCAGAGGGGGAGGCGGCGGAGCCATGCCACGCCAAGCCAAGCCACGCCCCCTCCCCCAGCTACAGCTCTACCACAGCTTCTTCAGCCTTGAGGAGGGTAGTGCCAAGCCAGTAGTGGCTACTAGCTATGCCACTACTGGCTTGGCACTACCCTCTTCAAGCCTGGAGAAGCTGTGGTAGAGCTAAAGCCAGAGGGGGGCGGAGCCAGGCCACGCCAAGCCCCGCCCCTCCCCCTGCTCTGCCCTGCTTCTCTCTCGGTAGATCTTTATGACTTGGTTTTATTATAAGTAGCTCGCATGCTGAAAAAGTGTGGGCACCCCTGGTCTAGATGGAGTAGGAGGGATCTCCTTACAATAACTCAAAAGAATTCAAAAATACTATCAAACTCTCTGGGTCCCTTTCTATGAAGGGGAGAAGGGGAAGTGGAGGCAAAGGTTATCTAGAATTGCCCAGGGGAGGTTAAAGCCCTGGAAAAAAGGTATTAATCCTTCCACACATGCCTTGTACTTGAGCAAATGCCCTCTGTCTCTGGCTGCTTTTTTCCTGCACCTGAAAAGAGGAAAGAATATGCAGCTGCTACCATTAGTAATTAGCAGCTAAAGAAGGTGGCTTTTAACTAGGGAAATGGCTTAAGAAAAAGACTTAATCTCTTTTCTCTTGTGGTGCTGCAGGTCAAATTCGGTTATTTTGATTCTAGCTAAATTCTTTTATCATTAGGTAGTTTCAGAGCCCTTGGACTTCCTCCCAGTGAAAGCTTGGCTGAACCCTTCTACACAGGCTTTTGAGATATGTGTGAGAGGCTCTCCTCTTTGGAGAAGGCTTTTGTAAGCAGCTTTGGTGTGACAAGTATTCTGTTCATGGTAATTTTCCTGATCAAGTGAAATTATATAACAGTTTTTGAGTGCAAGATTTTCACTCAGTTTGCAGCAATTTAGAGTAGCTAAGAAAAAATGAAGACATTAGGAGGAGTGAGAAACTAGGATATTTTAAAAGTAGTCAAATAAAATGGTCCAGTATAATATTAATCAGGACAGTTGGGGTGGGGTGGAGTATGTCAGCAGTGGAGGTGTACTTACTTACCAGTAGTTGACCACAGTAGAAGGAACGGTGAACCCACCATACACATGAATCTAGCTTTTAATTTCTCATATTTTAATTTCTCATATTTCCTCCAGTGTAAAGCCCAACTGCTCATTGGAGGAAAGGATAGTAGAGGCAAAGATGAAGTACTTTGACCACATAATGAGAAGACAAGAAAGCTTAGAGAAGACAATTATGCTGGGGAAAATGAAAGGAAAAGGGAAGAGGGGTCGAGCAAGGGCAAGATGGATGGATGGTATCCTCGAAGTGACTAGCTTGACCCTGAAGGAGCTGGGGGAGGTGACGGACTACAGGGAGCTCTGGAGTGGGCTGGACCATGAAGTCACAAAGTGTCGGAAGCGACTGAACAAACAACAATAATGTCCTTTACAAAATGTTCTATGCAGTGTAGGAAATCAGTAGAATACGTAATATAGTTATATTTTCTCTTTCAGAGCTTTGGAAAAGTTACTTTTTGCTCTACAGCTCTCAGAACGCACTAGTTGACTTGTATAGCTGTAATTTGGGGGATGGTGGCTGCTGTCAAATATTGTTAAGGCAAACTTGTGGTGGGTGCCATGATGTTTGTTTGGCTTTACTCATCCCAATATCTTCATTCAGTAAATTACATCCAAGTTCTCCGGTTTACCCATTTTGAGGCAGACAGATTAAGTAGCCAATTGACAGACATTAAAATTACTGCAGTGAAATTAAATGGCCTTAAATCTATGGATGTTGCCCAAAATGGATAGAAAGTCTGTAGCTCTGTGCAGAAATATTTGATCTGGGATCCTTATGTGACTGTGTTTGTTTCAGCATGAGATTTGTCTTAGAAATCCTCTTCCAAGCTCATATCCTTTTGAGCTCTGGCTTGTATCTTGTATCCTGCTGTGCAGTACTTTGAAAGTAACTGATAAAGTTGAATGCACAGCATGTGAACCTCAGCTGTGTGCAGGCATCACCATTACTTTCTAGAAAAGCTGATTATTTCCTGTTCCCTGCACTGTACAAAATGGAGAGTGTCGTTTCAATGATCCAATAGTTACAAAAACTGGTTCCTCATCAAAAACAGCAGTTTCTACACAGCCGTACAAAGTTTTTCTTTCCCTACGTAAAGTAAAGTCCATTGTCCTTCAATGACAATGCTCAGATATAACTTTAGCTGTTGTTTCTGGAATTGATTAGCAAAATTCAATCTACACTGACCCTTAGGAAAAACAGCTGAGATGGCACAGCTAAAAATTGATGTAAAGCTTTTAAAGTAATGCATGATAAAACTTTGAAAGACTTTGAATCAAATGCCACTGAAAGAACCAATGCTTCCTTGCAGATTTCAAGGTCATCTTTAGAGTATGTTCTGTATTCTTGGCAATGAATATGTTCTTTATTCTTGGCAATGAAAGGAAAGACTGGATAGAATGGCATTTAAGAGTAGGACCTGGCAGGTGTTCCAGCTGTACGTCAATCTGTACATACCGGCTCTGCTCACTCACTTATGTTTGTTCATTAGAAGAAGCCGAATGGTTTGAAAGTAAATCAAATTAGAACTGAGAATAGTAACCAACTGTTTAAGTATCCATTAGGGGTGGTTGAATATATCAGTCTTGGGTTGCTTTCCTCATTCAAATTTGTAAAGTGTGTGTGTTTGTGTGTTTGAATGACAAGCTGCCAGCAACTGTGCTTGATTCTTAATATATAATGCTTACTGACATCTTCAGAAGCCATCTCTATGGGGGCATCTAAGTTGTAGATTTAATGCAGTTTGGCACCATTTTAATTGTCATGGCTCCGTGCTCATGGGGTAGCTTGATGAAACACCAGCACTCTTTGGCAGAGAAGACTAAGCAACAGCTCTTATTATTCCACAGCACTGAGCCATGGCAGTTAAAGTAGCTTCAAACCGCATTAATTGTACAATGTAGATGGCATCCTTATGCTCAACTTAGGGCCTAGAAACATCATGACCTGGCGCAATTCTGAACTGGCAATCTTAGAGAGATAGCAGGGTCAGCCAGTACTGTGAACACCTTTTTCTGTGCCTGCTCTGTGAGGCTCAGATTGTTCCACATCTGGAGTTGCAAGCTTCACACATGAGGATGTCATCATATGGAGGTTCCTAATGCAAGTGACAGCGGGGGTTTTGCTGGGTAGTATGGCAGATCTGTGGGGCAGCGGGAGTAACCATCGCCCCGTGTCCACATCACTGCTTTCTCCATAACACAGGGGAAAGCATCGCCATCCAGCTTCCCCTTGTGCTGTCCCCATTCTAAGCAGTGAGAACATGGGAAACCTTCTGTGTTCTCAGGGCTCTGTTCTAGCATGTTTCCAGGATGGAGCCCCACCAGAAGTAGTGCTGCATTATGTGGTGGGCTCAGGTGAGCTCCATCCTGGAAGCACCCTAGGATCAAACTGAAGCCCAATGTGATGAAGTCCAAGGATACATATGGGCTTTTTTCTTCATTATGAAAAAATGGCAAAGAAAACATTTAAAGGCACGGTCTACACAAAAATAACAAGCCACACTGGATTCTGGACTAAGATTACCTTTGGAAAGCCAAAGATAATTTCTAAGAAAAATTTCAGCAAGATTTCTTCTAAACCAGATATTGCAACAGATATTGTTCCAGAGCACTGCAAATTCTGAGAGGTTTACTCCTGCTTTCACAAGTCACAAAAATTAATCCAAATAAACAAATTTCCCAGATTTCCTACTGATGTCATCATGTTTATTATTTTTAATGGTGTAGAACAGGGCTGTCCATCTGGCGGCCCCGGGGCCGGATCCGGCCCCGTAGCCTGTTGGACACGGCCCCACCTATGCTCTCAGCCGCCATTTTGAAATTTTTTAAAAAATCGATTTTTTAAAAAAAAAATGGCGGCCGGGGGAGGAGGGGGAGGCGGGGCAGGGAGGAGGAAGAGAGCTGGCTCCTCCTCCTTCGCCCTTCCTCCTTCCCCTCCCTGCACCGCGGCTCACGATTGGAGCCGCGGCGCATCCGCGGGGAGGAGGAGGGGCGAAGGAGGAGGTAGTCAGCTGGCTGCTTTCTTCCTCCTTCGCCCCCTCCTTCCCCCCTCCCCGCGCCGGCGCTCGGGATCGGGGCAGGGCGCGCGGAAAGAGGGGGAGAAAGGAGAAGCCAGTCAGCTGACTGGCTTCTCCTCTCTCTCTTTCCCCACGCGCGCAGGGATCCTAGGCGTCGGCGCGCGCGCGGGGAGGGAGAGAGAGAGAGAGAAGCCAGTCAGCTGACTGGCATCTCTCTCTCTCTCCCCGCGCGCCCAGGCGTCGGAGGGCGCGGGGGAAGGAGAGAGAGAGAAGCCAGTCAGCTGACTGGCATCTCTCTCTCTTCCCGCGCCCAGGCGTCGGCGCGCGCGGGGAAGGAGAGAGAGAGAGAGAAGCCAGTCAGCGGACGGGCATCTCTCTCTCTCTCCCTGCGCACCCAGGCGTCGGCGCGCGCGCGGGGAGGGAGAGAGAGAGAAGCCAGTCAGCTGACTGGCATCTCTCTCTCTCTCTCTCCCGCAGCGCGAAGGAGAGAGAGAGAGAGAGAAGCCAGTCAGCTGACTGGCATCTCTCTCTCTCTCTCTCTGCTGCGCCCAGGCATCGGCGCCGCGGGGGGAGGGAGAGAGAGAGAGAAGCCAGTCAGCTGACTGGCATCTCTCTCTCTCCTTCCCCGTGCCCCAGGGCGGGGCGGGGGTGGAGCTGGGGGGAGGGGCCTGGGGCGGGGCCTGGGGGTGGGGCTGGGGAGGGCTGGGGCGGGGCCGAACGGCCCCCAGGTCATCAGTGACCTCAAGTCCGGCCCTTGGCCGGTTAGAAGTTGGACAGCACTGGTGTAGAAAATAATAATGACGAATCTGCACAGAGAAGTGCAGATTCTAAGGAACAAAACATCCAATCAAAACCATGTATCTGGCATTGAACTTTGGCAAAGAAAATAACTTTGTGAACATCTAACTTTTAGAATTTGCTTTGGCAGATTTTGAAAGTAACATAATCAACCTCAACCCATGGTGCCATTTCATCTTATTTTTGGGGGACTTTTCAGATGTTTTAAATCAGGAAATGCGGTTCTACTACAAATGTATTACAGGAATTCAAAAGAAGGAGGGGTTTCCCTGCAGCTATCATATTTATTCATTGGCAGTTACTATGTGTCAAGTGCCCTATTATTTAGGGCTTCCCCCTCCCTGGATTGATGACAGAATTGATCTTGGTTTAGTTTTGAACCTGGTTTAATTGTATTTGAGCTTATATATATACTCAAAGCACGATAGCCTGAGCCCTTTGGAAAACTGCTGTAATTTCAATCAGTAGTATCAACTAGTAGAAAAATTAACTTTAACACAGTTTTGGATGAAGAAGGTTTGCAATCCTTCAGTTTAGGCTATCAGGTAAATGTTGGTTGAGGATCATTTAGATACTTCTAAAAACACATTTGGCATCACACGAGGTACAATTCTGAGAATCTAGATTTATTTAGCAACAATTTTCTGTGTGCTGATTATCAGCTGGTTTTAGGCAACAGATTCTTTCTTTCTTTCTTTCTTTGAACAGTTATGTTTAGCAAATGGGAGGATGTATTTGCCTAGGAGACAAAATTTCTATTATTTATTGGTATTGGCAGTATACTAATTTTAGTAACACTCCTGAAGGGCTATTAGTTGGCAGCACATATTTCTTCTTCCCCTTTCCATACCACTTGTGATGCTTCTACACCCCCAATGTTAGTTACAGGTTTTCTTGTCTGCCCCCCCCCCTCTTTTGAAGATGATATTACCCAGCACTATAAACAGAATGTGTCTCCGTGCATGAGAGTATGACTTTTAAAGGCTTCCCTTCTCCACACTATGCACTAAAGCAATGCTGACTTCTCTACATCTGAAGTCAAGATAGCATAACATTACAACCACTAAATGAGTGGAGGTATGGTGAATTGTTTTCAGCACCATCTTTGGAAAAACAAAATATAATTTGCAAAAGCACAGACAAAAAAGCAATGGTTAAACAAGGGATATGTCTCCGCATTACAATACCAGGTGCTTAACTAGACATTATGGCTTCTTTAGACAAAGTAATGAAGAAAATAATGTTACTTTGGTTGTGAAATACACACTTCTAATTACATCAGACTGTAATTTAGCCTTCCTAACTCTGCATTAATGGATATTTCAGAAGCAGTTTCTATTATGCAAACCTCATCTGCATTCACTGAATTTAGAAACTAAAAGGGCTCTCCTTCCATCTCTTTTTGTTGTTTATTCATTCAGATGCTTCCAACTTTTCATGACCTCATGGACCAGCCCATGCCAGAGCTCCCTGTCAACTGTTGCCACTACCGGCTCCTACAAGGTCACGCCAGTCACTTCATCTTGCCCTTAGTCGGCCCCTCTTCCTTTTCCCTTCCATTTTCCCCAGCATCATTATCTTCTCCAAGCTTTTCTGTCTTCTCATTATGTGGCCAAAGTACATCATCTTTGCCTTTAATATCCTTCCCTTCAGTGAGCAGTCGAGCATTATTTTCTGGAATATGGACTGGTTTTATCTTCTTGCGGTCCAAGGCACGCTTAGAATTTTCCTCCAATGCCACAGTTAAAAGTTCAATCTTCCTTCGCTCAGCCTTCCTTATGGTCCAGCTCTCACATTTATAGGTTACTCCAGGGAACACCACTGCTTTAACTATGTGGAACTTTGCTGCCTGTGTGATATCTCTGCTCTTAACTGTTTTATTGAGATTAGTCATTACTGTCCTCCCAAGAAGTAAGCATCTCCTGATTTCCTGGCTGCAGTTTCCATTTGCAGTAATCTTCACGACTAGAAATACAAAGTCTGTCACTGCCTCCACGTTTTCTTCCTCTATTTGCCAGTTATCAATCAGTCTAGTTATTTAAGGCACCTCAGCTCCTCCTCACTTTCAGCCATCAAAGTGGTATCATCAGCATATCTAAGATGCCTATGGCCATACCACCCTGAACATGCCTGATCTCATCTGATCTTGGAAGCTAAGCAGGGTTGGGCCTGGCTAGTACTTCAATGGGAGACCGCCTGGAATATTGGGTGCTGTAGACATATTTAAGATTGTTAATGTTTCATCCAGCAAGTTTAACTTCAACCTTGGATTCAACAAGCCCTGCACATCAAATGATGCATTCTGCATGCAAGTTGAATAGATAGGGTGAGAGTGTACAACTGTGCCACACTCTTTTCACAATCTTGAACCTGTCTTTGTTGTATTGTGGTCTATTCTTACCGTTGCTACTTGGCCATTATACAGATTCCTCGGGAAACAGACAAGGTGACTTTGTAATGGCAAGTTGATGGATATGGCTCAATGCTCTTGTTATGGACAAAATACTGTTTTTAACTTAAGAGAATGTGTATGATGTGTTAATGTTAATTGTATTTTAATGTATTTTAATGCTGTATGTTTTTGGTTTTATATTGTATTTTATTATGTTGGCATCGAATTGTGCCTTTTGTTAGGCCGCTCTGAGTCCCCCTCGGGGGTTGAGAAAAGCGGGGTAGAAATGTTGGAAATAAATAAATATCCCCATACCACCAAAAACTTGCCACCTTTAATGCTCCCATATTTCCTCACAACTTCTCCAATCTCTTTTCTTAACACAGAAAACGTGATGCAGAAAAAAGGCAGAAAAGTTGCACAATGCCTCATGTTTGCTAGTACATAGTGCTGCCTGGAAACAACCAAGGACAATATATTTAGGACTGAAATCTGAAAAACTTTTAAAATACCTAATGCTAAAACTAGACAAGCAATTTTCCATGTTATTTTTTTAACTATTTCTTTTAGCTACCCTACTGATTTCAAGAGAGGTTAGGGCTTCATCCCACGCACTCTATGCTACCGAAACAGAGTCCCATGGAGGCCATCACTTGACACAAGGCCACTTCCGGTGGTTGCCCATGGGACTCCATTGTGGCAATACTGAGAAACAGATGGAAGTCTGCGCTTTCAGAAGGAAGGTGGAGAGAAGCCTAATAGAACTGGGAAAAGCATGCCATCCCTCAGGACACTGATGGTAGAGAACAAAAGACAATAGTTCCCTCATCTTTCCCTGCATTCATGTGATGAGATCCTAAACTGGAGTACAGCTCAATTGACTATGACTCTATGTACTCACTGACAACATTCCATAATTGCCAATAAAACTCCCTTATTGCTACTGCAACGTCAGGCTCCCCATGATCCTTCAAAGCAGCTCGCGAGACCTGGGCTCTGATGCAATGGCATACACTTAATCTTTTCCAGCTTGCTGATTAGCCTGTGACTGTTAATCAGGCCATTTAGATTACGACTTATTGCAGTATTATACAGCAATATAGGGGTAATTAAAGAAACATGGCTGCAATTCCATGCCGATCCTCTGAGAATAAGTTCCATTGAATTCAGTGGAGCTAACATTTTTGCAGGACCACTCTGATGATATCCTTCAAAGGGAGAAATACCTATTTCCAAGAAACAACTGACTGAAGCTATATCTAGCTGTTAATATATATGCCTTATAAAAGCAATTCCCAAAATGTGGTGTGTAGAAACCTAGGGTTCCACAAAAGCATCTTAGAGGTTCCACAAATAATCTTAAAATATCAAAATTTAAAGTGATTTTAAAAAATAAAACCACATGAACGATGACCGGCATAGAGTGCCTGGGAGCAATTCTAGGAACCGGGGAAAAGACGGGGATTCTGGTGGTCTACCGAGCCCCTGGGGCCCAAAAGGAGGCCATGTCTGCACTGCTGGACCTGATTGCGGATTGGGCGCTGAGATTCCCCCGGCTCATCGTGCTGGGTGACTTTAACATCCACCCGGACTCAGACCCTCTTACATCCAGTGCAACGGAGTTCCTCCAACATATGGAGGCTTTGGATCTCCCCAGGACCAAAACTGGCCCTACACATCAGGCTGGCCACGCGTTAGACCTGATCTTCAGCCACGGCCTAATCTTAAAGCATCGTGAATCCAGAACAGTGCCTTGGTCGGACCACCTGACCGTGAGGGCAGACATTGACACCCCTCTTACAGAAAGGTTGGAACAAAAGACCATCCTAGTCCGCCAAAGGAGTTCGATGACCCCGAGGGCATTCATAGCTGCTTTGGATCCCCTGGAGGTCCCCGGAGGATCACTAGCGGACTTAGTTGCCAGGTGGAACAGCGTCCTCTCGAAGGCCATCGACCAGGTGGCACCGAGGCGCCCCTTCATCCCCGGAAAACCTGCTCACGGTGGTTCACAACGAACCTAAAGCAGCTGAAAGCAGCTGAAAGACGGAAACCCAGGAGGAGACAATTGGAGAGTGTCTGGCCCAGATTACAGCCGAAAGCCCAGCATTTAAAGTGGTCCGAGTAGAGCAGCCTACAGAGAACTGCACTAGGCTGTGAACCTCTCATTGGACACAGGCTCCTTCCCGAAGTCCCTGAAGGAGGCTAGAGTCCTAGCACCATACTTCTGAAAACACAGGCTCCTTCCCCGAGTCCCTTGACCCCAATGAAAAAGGCGAGCCTTGACCCCAATGAACCCGAACTACCGCCCTGTCGCTAATCTGCCCTTCCTGGGGAAGCTATTGAGCGAGCAGTGGAAAACCAGCTGCGGGACTTCTTGAACGATCCGGGGCCTAGACCCATTTCAGTCAGGCTTCCGAGCGGCCACGGTGTCGAATCCGTTCTAGTAGCAATCACAGATGACATCCGCCGCCAGTTGGACGGAGGGGGCTCGGCAGTCCTAGTCCTCCTTGACCTAACTGCGGCCTTTGACACCGTTGATCATGATTTGCTACTTCGCCGCTTGGCGGCCTCTGGGATCCAAGACAAGGCCCTGACCTGGTTAGGATCGTTTCTGCGGGTCGCTCGCAGCGGGTCGAGTGGCAGGGCCAGGTCTCCAGGAAATGTGGGCTGGAGTGCGGGGTTCCACAGGGTGCCATCCTGTCCCCCACCCTTTTTAACATCTACGTCCAGCCCCTGGCCGGTATCGCTAGAAGCCACGGTTTCAACTGTTATCAATACGCCGATGACACGCAACTGCTGCTGAAGCTCGACCCAGGGTGCTGTCGGTACCTGAAAGCTTTAGCCGGGGCTGAAGGCGGTCACAAGCTGGCTCAGAGCACACAGGCTAAAGATCAACCCGGCGCGGAGATCCTCTGGCCCGGCCGACCCGACCCCCACTCTCCACTACCACCCTTTGAGGGCGAGCCCTTGTCCGCAGCCCCGCGGTAAAGAGCTTAGGAGTACTCTTGGACGAGAAACTGACGATGGAGGCTCAGATCCAGGCCACTGCCAAGGGTGCCTTCTTTCACCTCCGTAGGGCCCGACGGTTGGCCCCCTATCTACCACCAGAGGCGCTGAGGACGGTGATTCACGCCACCGTGGTCTCCCGTCTTGATTACTGCAACGCCTTGTATGTGGGCCTACCGTTGGCCACGACTCGGAGGTTGAGACTCATCCAGAATGCAGCGGCCAGACTCATCTCCGGGGTATCGGCCAGGAGCCATATTTCACCAATTTTAAAAGATCTTCACTGGTTACCCATTGAGCTTAGAGCGATCTACAAACTCATGGTGATAACCTTCAAAGCTCGGCAAAAAATGGGACCAGCCTACCTGGGTGATCAGCTGACAGACCAACGCTGCGAAAGATCCGCACGCGTAATAAATGGCGACCGGTTAGCTATCCCTGGGGTGAGAGAGGCCCGGCTGACAGAGACCCGTAGAAGAGCCTTCTCGGTGGCGGCCCCTACGATCTGGAACTCGCTCCCGCCTGCGCTCAGGGCCACACTGGCCCGGCCAGATTTTTTGGCTGGCCTGAAAACCTGGCTCTTCCGCCAGGCTTTCGGGGACTGAACTGGATGGATGGCAGAGCCTTCTACGGCTCATATCTGCTGTTTTAACTGATGTATCTATGTTTTTAAAGGATGTAAGTCGCCCGGAGCACCATTGGTGGAGGGCGACTCACAAGTAATAAAGTATTATTATTATTATTATTATGAAGCCAACTGTTTGATTCACAGTATCATCACAACTATTTTGTGCTACAATTATTGCTCTCAGGGGTGTAGCTACTGGCTACATGTTTCAACCTCTTACAATGAGTCACGCATTGTTGATTTTTCAGATCAATAACATAATTTGTTGATTGTTTTTATCATTATGATGGCACCGAATGGTGTTTGCTGTGAGGCTGCCCTGAGTCCCCCTTCGGGGGTAAGAAAGGCGGGGTACAAGTATATGAAATAAATAAAATAAATATTTTTTGGATTTTTTCTTTCTTGTGCACTTATTGAGATAATGTTCATAAAATATCAGAATTAAATTTACTCAGCAACTAGACATTAGAGAAGAAATTGGGAGATGAATTGGAATTAGTGTTGGAATTGGAAACTAGGAGAGTCTTAGAATCCCAGGATACAGAGAGGGGGAGAGAGGGGGGGAGAGAGAGGGGAGAGAGGGAGAGAGAGAGAACACACTTTTTCTGTTGTTGGCACTGAAATTAATATGAGTCTTAGAATTGAAAAAATAAATTTTCTGAAGGCTTCCATGACCAAAAAAGTTTGGGAACTTTAAATATTTTCCATATTTAAATCAATGCTGCAAACAGGGCACTCCTTTTGAAGTTTTTTGAAGGTATTTGGGGAATCATTTAAATAACTAATATCTCTTTGTATACAAAGACTAAAACAAGCAGGGGTACCATTTTATAAGCAACACACATGTAATGCGGGGGTGGAGTGTGTTATTAAAAACAGAACAGAGAACAATTATTAATTTCTTGTTACAGGCCAAAATAAGCTGGTGCAAAAGAAAACAGATGGGATGTTTTACAGTTGACACATTTGGTAGGTTTATTAGCAGCTCAATGTATGTTTAATTTATAGTCACTGAAGCTTGCATGAGAGGTTTTATGAAGGCAAGAACATTGTCCAAACAGTTATACCCCACTTTCCCAGTTTGGATCTTGCTCACAATATTGCATTTCATTTTCTCTTGGTGACACAAAACACGTTCAGTTCTACATAATGCACTTGTTAGAAAAGACAGAAAGGCAAGAACTTGTTTTACCACCACAAGTTAAAATACTGAGACACAAGAGGGCAGATTGTCCTTCAGTTCAGAGAATGGTCAGTTACTTCTTTCTGTTCTCTGTGATGGATCCTTTGATAAATACTTAAGAAGCTGGTTGGAGTTCTGTTGCACTTACTGAGGCATCTTCTGTTATCTGTTGAGCAAAATAAATTACAGCATTTACTGCATATTCAAGCACTGAATGATGGATGACATATTTCGAAATGGGAAAAATGGAATCCCTCTTACACAATTATTGGGTTCAAGAACATTTGCATCCTTATGCCCTAAAATGAAAACTGAAAATTGGAACATCTAAATTTGGCATTCTGCTAGATAATATTTGTCATTCACAGGGCTAAACAGGTTAATGTGTACCATTCATTTGACAGGGCTAATAATTCCATATGGAAAGTCAGTTATAGATTGAATTCACAATTCAAGTTTGGGGTGCATTGCATTGCCCTGGCACTGAATGGGAAATGATATTTTGCTTTGGTATGCATCACCCATATCGGGTGTCAGATATATTGCCCAAATACATTGTTAAGTTCATGCTTCCAGGGGGAAGGGTATTTGATTTCATGCAAAATGTAAACAAAATATTACAGCAGGACAAAATATGACCAATCATAGAATGTAAAGTAGCTGATCAAGCTAAGGATAGCTTCTCTAACTATACCTATAAATATTTCTGAGCAGTGAAGCCTTATGTGGCATCATTTATTTTAAAAAAAACCTGAAGCATGTATTTGTTAGAGAAATTAGTTTCTCTTTGCCCTTTAGCATCCTTTCATATGAACACTGATTATTTCTGTACCATTTGTTAATGTACTCTTCCCCTTTCTAACCTCACATGCTCAATGTGCAATCACCATCTCTTTATGTGTACACATACAGACACTCTTATGAAGAAATGAAGTTCTTGCTATCACATTCTTCCTGGCCGGGGGCTCTTGAACTACAAAAACTTAATTTGAAGGTGAGTATATAGAGAAGTTTTAGATATTGCAGCCTACAAGATAATGTGCACTCTTGTCTTCACGACAGAGAGAAAGAGGTTTGTACGGATAGGAAGGTTGCACGAGAAGTCAACATACTTTACAAGACGCACATGACCCAACAGGTGCAATGAATAAATTAAAGTAAAGGTCACACTAACAATTATTGAAGTATGGTTCCACTTTAATTGCCTCGGCTACATTCTATGGCAGTGGTTCTCAACCTGTGAGTCCCCAGATGTTTTGGCCTTCAATTCCCAGAAATCCTAACAGCTGGTAAAGAGAAGCAATGTCTGTGGAATCTTGTGGCTTTAGTGAGTTCTCTATCTGAAAACTCTCAATGTCCTACACAGATCCAGTATTCCATAGGATGTTGCCATGGCAGTTGAAGTAAAATCATTGTGCTACATTTGTTTACTGTGAGAGGACATGAGATCTGTGCTCCCTGGATGTTTCAGCATTCATTATTTTGTAAGAGAGAGGGATACCATATCCCATACTGCAATCATGATATATCACTTCTGTACAGATTTACCATTGTCTAAAGATTTAAATAGGAAAGGAGCCCTCCCAAGCTATATGCATCAAGGGCTATTGGTGCCACCAACTCTACACCTTGGGACCCCTTGGTTAGTGGACAGAAATGGGTGCCTATATATTTGTGTCTCCCCCTCTTTCCCTTCTGGAGATAAATAATAAGTAAAACATGTCTACCAGGCATCAGTGAAACAGCTGAACATAGGCACCTATATCACCTAGACTACCAGGGCATCAATCTCATATATATTATACCACTTTTAACAGCAGTTAGTAGGATGTAATTCTTTGCAAAATTTCTTCTTGAAGTAAGCAATGAGTAATTTCAGCAATTTTCTTCCCACTACTTGCAACATAGAACTTACTCTGTTTTATGCAGGAATCAGATTTTCTGCACAAGAAACAGCCTTTTATGTGTGGAAAATAATATTTCCATTCAGCAATATTAATTCCTGCACAAAAAATGCTGTAATTGTAGATTTATTCAACATAAAAGGTGCATATGGTTTATTTGCATAGCAATCAGTATTTTCTGCACAAGAGTTTATCTTTCTGGATTGAAGTATTGTTTTCTAAGCAGAAAAGACAGCTTCATAAGCACAAAATGCTGATTTCAACACAAAATGACCAGGTGCAAATTTTGCACAGACTAATTCCCAAATTGCAAAATTTGTCATCAGGCCATAATTCCTCACTTTTTTTTTCTCAACACACCAAAACATGTTTTTCACCCATTTCACCAATATTCTTTCCATCTCTAGTTAAAAGTGATATTTTTACAGTAACTTTCTTCTTTCAGATCTTAGTAACATAAATACTTTTAAGATGTCAAAGTTTCACATGCTAACTTATTCTGCTAGGAACCACCTTGTTCAAACCTCTGGGTAGTTATACCAGTAGTATCAGGTGTCATTAGATTTTTTTATGGAAGAAGCGTATGGTATATTTCTGTTATTGCATACATATATGATGGAATTTTCCTGTATCTGTAATATATACTGTAATCTATACTTTGTTGGTTTATGACAATAATAGTTATAAGTAACTATGATATGAACTTGGTCATTCCAGACCCTTCCTATCTTTCTATTTGAGAAAAGAGAATCTCTGTGTCCCAACAAGAGAGTATGTGTGAGGGATGACTCAGTACGTTGTAGTAAGGAAGCTACTTTTATTCTAAAGTAAGAAAGTTACATCACACTGAGAAAAAAATAATCTTTCTTCTCTGGGTTCTGCTAGAAATTACAAGACATGCATAAGCACATTTAAAACTGACAAACAGCCATGGAAACAAAAAATTCCTGATACTAGAGCCTCTGATCACACTAGGATGCCTCTTTGATCCTATTTGGGAATCAGTTCTGAAGATGACCTCTACACTCAACCATTCCCACTAGCAGAACACTCAAGGCCTTTCACTCCACCCCATGATAACACTACGATGCTACCCTATTTTCCACATCTACATCCCATGGAATCAAAAAGTTTGTAGTCTGGTGAGGCGTAAGAGCTCTCTAGCTGTGAATTCTAAATGCACCTTCCTAAACTTCAAATCCCAGGATCCCTTAGGATGTTGCCCTGGCAGTTAAAGTGGAATCATAGTGCTACTATAACTGTGGAATGTGACAGGACCCCAGTTCTCTAATTTACAACTTATGTAATGATTGGGGTCCCTCCCATTTAATATCCTTTTCTCTGAAAGTTGCAGGTTTTAACCCTACAACACTTTGCTGGGCAGGCATCTCTTGAGTGGCCCACATATCAAGCCACCTGCTTATTCTTTGCCTTAACCATTTGCTAACGGCACTGAGTCAACATGCTGCTTGCATCAGTCACCCACTTTTGGGATTGTGAGTGCACATAATAAAGAACATAACAAGATTAAGGATAATGGCAGCGGTGTCAAAATCAATATGTATGACCAGACGTGCTAGTCAAAAATGGATTGTGCTGAGAGAAGAGCATTAATGTCTCCAGTGTTCATGTTCTGGGTACAGTGTGTACTATTCCAGCAAGGCCCTTTGAGAACTATTGAATAAAACAACCAAGTAGAATGAAATCCTCAGCTGAGATGCAAAAAGACCAAAAGAAGACTTTTAATTCCCATTCTTTCAATAAATACAAATGATGACCAAAATGACCCATATAGATGCTTCCCAAATAATTGAACTTCAGAATTTTTCTCAACTTTCTTCTATTTGACCACTCCCACAAAACTAACAAAAAACAAAATGATGTAACAATGTTAAGTCAGGAACATTACTTTAAAGTATAGTCAGCATTTTACTCCCACTGAACACAATTCTTGGTGCTTTATTCTTGGTGCTGATTCGAGCTTGCATGGAGGGGTTACGAGGCCCTCTGTTGAATATAGTCAACTGCTCCCTTGAGCAAGGAGCTTTTCCAGAGGAGCTAAAAGAGGCGGTGGTTAGTCCATTGCTGAAGAAGCCCGGGTTAGACCCCGCGGCTCCCTCCAATTACCGCCTGGTATCCAATTTGCCATACCTGGGCAAGGTAATTGAGAGGGCAGCAATGGACCAGCTGCACTTTCTTGGATGATGCAACCTGGCTAGACCCCTTCCAGTCCAGCTTCCATTCAGGCCATGGGACAGAGACCGTCCTGGTCTCCATCACAGGCCTACTCCGTTGCCATTTGGACTGAGGCGGATCGGCGCGGCTCGTGTTATTGGACCTCACGGCAGCGTTTGATACTGTCGATTACCAACTTTTGACACACCGCCTGGCGGTGGCGGGGGTGAGGGGGACAACTCTCAACTGGCTGTCCTCCTTCCTCCAAAACCGCCTGCAGCGAGTGAAGTGGGGAGGGGTGGTCTCCGAGGGCTCCCTGTTACACTGTGGAGTTCCTCAGGGGGCCATTCTCTCCCCGCTGTTATTTAACATCTACATGCGACCACTCCCCAACTGGTGCGGAGTTTTGGGCTGGAATGTCATCAGTACGCTGATGACACCCAGCTCATTCTGAGGATGGACGCCGGGATGGAATCTGTACCCGATAATTTCCATCTCTGCCTAGAAACCGTAACTGGATGGCTGCGAGCCAGTAAATTGAAGGTGAACCCGGCGAAGACAGAGATCTTGTGGCTGGGCCGCCCGGGGGGGGGGTTGGGGGGGTGAGACCCAGTTGCCGATGTTTGACGCCGTGGCACTTTGCCCGCAACCGTCAGTAAAGAGCCTAGGAGTCCGGCTGGACTCCCAGCTGTCCATGGAGGCGCAGATTGCCTGCGCCTGCAAGACGGCATTTTACCACCTACGACAGGCAAAACGTCTGGCTCCTTACCTCTCCCGCTGCAACCTGGCCACGGTGATCCAAGCCATGGTCATCTCGAGGCTTGACTACTGTAATGCGCTGTACATTGGCCTACCCTTGTCGGCGATCCGAAAACTCAAGCTGGTGCAGAACGCAGCAGCACGCCTGCTCTCTGGAGCCTCAAGATCTGCCCACGTAATTCCACTCTTGCGTGAGCTGCACTGACTCCCAATTGAATTCCGGGTCGCCTTCAAGGTGTTAGTTTTAACTTTCAAGGCCTTATATGGTTTGGGGCCAGTGTACCTGAGGGAGTGGCTTACCCCTTATGTGCCCAGGAGATCGCTGCATTCAGAGGGGCTCAACCTACTGGAGGTGCGTGGCATTAGGGCCTACAAGCTCTCTAGCACGCGACAGAGAGCGTTTACTGTAGCTGCGCTGACTCTTTGGAACTCCCTCCCTGAGGAGATACGAGTCACCTGGAACCTGCTGCCATTCCGCAGAGCCATTAAGACCTGGCTATTTAGACAGGCATTGGGCCCATAACCAGTGCCTGTTATAATCAGCACTCTGCCGCGCCTCCACCACTGTATCTAGACTGTTCTTATGCTGTTTTGCAGCACTGTTGGGAATGGGATTTTAGCTGGGGGTTTTAATTGGGTTTTATTATGTTTTATGTGTTTTTATCTGTATTTTAACCTTGTATTTAACCTCTGAGCGCCAGAGAGAGCGGTATATCAAGTGGAACTAATAAATAAATAATAAATAAATAAATAAATATGAATACCTAAATGAGAAACATGATGGAGAAATGGGGGGGAAGGAACAAGTCAAAGGTAACAAGCTGCCTTCTTTACAGACCTCTTGTTTATTGTATATATAAATTAGGAGTCTTTTGTCTTTAACAGATGTATAGATGAGGAAATTACCTGAAGTATGTTCCATTCTGGGCATCTCATTTAAAGGAATATATAGACAAGTTTAGAGCACATTCACAGAAGGGCAACAAAGATGAAAAGAGGTATGGAAAACAGAACTTATGAGGACAGGTTGAAGAAGCGGGAAATGTTTAGATCAGAGAAGAGAAGACTGAAGGATATGATTGTAGTCTTTAAATGCTCAACGAATGCCAGAGCTCTCCCAGGGTGTACCTACAGAGTACAGAACTGCAGTCTGACTCCACTTTCACTGCCATGGCTCCATATGTTGGAATCCAGGGGCTTGTAATTACTGAGGTATTACCCACTCTTGAGCAGAGAACAGTAAAGATCCCATGATTCCATAACATTGATCTATGGCAGTTAAAGTGGTAGCAAATTGCATTAATTATACGGTGAAAATGTGCACTCAGAGGGTAGAACTAGATCTAAGAGTTTTAAGTTACAGGGAGGTAGATTTTGCTGGAACCCTAGAACAATGACTTTTTGGGTGCATCCTGAATTTATTGAATTCAGTTTTTCTGAAATTCAAGACACAGGTTTTTACTATACTCACATTTCAGTTTCTATAAGATCCTGAATTTCTGAATATAGTAAAGAAAAGGTTTCCCCCTTGACATTAAGCCGAAGAGCCAGTGTTGTCCGTAGACACCTCCAAGGTCATGTGGCCAGCATGACTGCATGGAGCACTGTTTCCTTCCTACCAAGGTGGTACCTATTGATCTACTCACTTTTGTATGTTTTCAAACTGCTAGGTTGGCAGAAGCTGGGGCTAACACCGGGAGCTCACCCCACTGACCTTTCGGTCAGTAAGTTCAGCAGCTCAGTGTTTTAACCCACTGCACCACCAGGGTTATATTCAGATATCTTCTGAAATACCACTTCTTCAAAACGTTACATGATGTACAAGAACCCCAATACCAAAAGGCTTTCAGGCCTGAGTTAGCAGAACATACCTTTCGGTAATCTGGACAGCACCTTCTATCACCTCTTGTCATCATGACCATTGGTCAAAAATTATGGGAGTTGTAAGCAAAACAACTGAAGGCAGTAGCTAGCCTGTGTTTGCCGTGGAAGAATTATGGCTATGTGTTTGAAGGGTTTATAATAAATTTGCAGAATTGGAAGAGAGCACTTGAATTATCTTCTAGTGCATAAATCCATAGCCAAAGTATCCCTGAAAGAGCTACAAAACAGGAGAGAGGGGAGGACAGAAACATTGGGGGGGGGGACACACATGTCGTCCCCCAATAAATATTTTAGAATGTGGTTAGATTTAGGCCCTCACAAGTTATTTCTAAATACTGCATAATACTTTTAGTCCCAATTTTGATGGAAAGTTGGAGTATAAATAAAGTGGTAGCAAAGAGAGAGAAGAAGAAAACAGCATACAGTATATGGTTGTTGCAATCCCTAGCCTTGTTATCCTTATCTCAGTTCTTTTTTTTTTATGGGAATGACTCTTTTGTCTGTTTTACTAATGTACATGTTATTCTGTTCTTATTGAATCTTTTTTATTATACCTAACAAATTTTATTATACCTAATAAACCACGGAGACTGCTTACAGATCAGCATTTAGTAGCTCCATAAAAATGAATTTTTAAAAGGGAAATTAGTTTGTAATAATTGTTTGATTGATCCGAACTCTTTATATCTGAAATAAAATGTCTCCGCAAACATAATGGTACAATTGCATCATATCCTATGAAGATATAGGTTTTAAATTTTCTTATTGCTTGTTTTTATGCTTTAAAATGTTTAAAGGTGTTTTTATTTGCTAATGTATGTATTTTATATGACATTAAATTGTGCCGACTTGTTCACCGCCCTGAGTCGCCTTTGGGCTGATATGGGCGGGGCATAAATAGCATAAATAAATAGCGTAAATAAATCCTGTATATAAGAAATTTCATGTTCCTAAAATAACAAAGTTATTTTCCATTTGTAAAGGATTCTAGCCTAGTTTTATGGTTTTTCTGAACACTTCTATTCCCTCATCATCAATAGTTTTTCCATTTCTCTCCACAGTGCCCCCATGGTTTAAAATTTCCAGAAATTTTACATCCACAATGGTCACCAAACCTCAATTTAAAAGCTGTAATGAAACTACTTTAGAAAAAAAAAATCTACTTAAAATCCGGTTTCTGCCTCCTGTGGAATTCTGGGGTTTGTAGTTTAGTGACGCTGTTAAAGGCTCCTCCCTAAACTGCAAACCCCAGAATTCCACAGGAGGCAGAAACCAGACTTTAAATAGATTTTTTCCCTAGTGTGATGAAGTCAAAAGAGAGCGCACCACTTCCCATTTTGAATTACACCTTTCAACAGCCCTCACTAGCATGGCCAGCAGTCAGAGATTATGGGTACCATAATCCAAAACATTGGGAAGGTTGGAGGTTGCAGAGCCCTGCAGTGTTCAAGCTTGGGGTGTGTGGTTTTCGCCAAGGGTGTTTTTTTAATGAGAGAGAGTGTTTACTCGGCTCTAGTACTGAATAGAAAAACAATGTGGATAGTTCCCTAATTTGAAGTATATAATCTCTTTTTGCCATATTTGCATGTGACTCCATATGAAGGAGGCCGTAGGCAGACTTGGCTTCAAAGCCCAGTGTGTTCCATAAACCTATTTTTGTTGATGTTTTAAACCTGTCTCCAGTTGGCTGTCAAGCCTGAATTGGAGTTAGACCAGGCATACCATAAACAAAAGAACATATACAACACAAACAAGAAGCCCATATTGAAGGGATGACCCTGAAGGCCAACAATTCAATTCAGCGAGATAATAACTAGGTGAACAAGGACAGAGTAAGTGGTAATATTCCAGGAGTTGGAGTTTTGGGACAAACCTGGGTAAAGGGATCTATTACAGTGGGGCTGGGCATTCAAGGTTGTTTTTTTTAAGCAAACCTATAATATTGGTCTGTCCACTATTCTCTTAGTGGAAGAGCCATGCTATACCATTCATTTGCAGAACCTGTGTTCTGAGAACAAAAAATGCCAGGTCGAATCCTTGGCATCTCCAGGCATTGGAGGAAATACACGTAGGTAGTTTGAAACTTTTATTTAGGTGAAAAAGCTGTTAAGGAATTCTTCCTAAATAACATAGCATCCAAAAATACAAGCAGGATACTTAATTGAGCATCAGCTCACAGCAAGCAAAAGGGGAAGTGTTGTGGCTGCAAAAAAATTCTTGAGCTTAGGAGACAAAGATAAGAACTACATTTCTTGATAGAAAAGAATTGGGTCTAAGCATCTCTCTAACTCCATTACTTCTAAGATTTAAATAGGAAGGGGGAAAAGCCTCCTAACACTACATTTCTTCAGACACACAGAGTAGAGGGAGGTCTGCATGTAAAGATGGAAAAAGCAGAAAAAAGAACATGAGATTTCATTTGGAAAGTGGAAGAGTAAGAGAGAGAGAGAGAACAGATAAATACATTAACAGACAGTCAGGAGTGGGGGATTCCCTCAGCCTAGCCTAAAGATATATTATTGTTCCTTATTGAGGATTGCAGACTTGAACAGTGTGAGGTGGACTTTCAACAAAAGCAGCCCCAGAACCCCAGTCTGATATGTGCTTCTAGCATAAATCTGGTGCATTTTCTCAACCACGGTTACTTTACCCCTACAAGTACTTGTTATCAGGTTAAAAGCAATAATGATATCATATACAATTTGGCTCTTAGTAGACAATTCCGGGCTGAGTAAACAACCTGACTTTAACAACCATCTGAATTGCCAAACTGACAGCCCTGGAAATGAAGTGAAGGGGATGCACATCTGTGTATGAGGCTGACAAGAGAAAACAATGTGATAATGTCTCCTTCAATCCCATCCATATATTTTGATCTTTAACATGTGATAAGAACTAAAATGCCGGGTTTGAGAAATACAAAGATGACCGAAATGGAAAACAGTTTCATTGAGAATATGGAAAAGGAGGAAAACAAAGTTAAAACAATCTAGATCAGGGATGCTCATTAGGTAGATCGCGATCTACTGGTAGATCGCAGGCAGGGTGGGAGGAAGGCTCCGTCCTGCCCCGCAGGCTCCCGCCGCTGCCCAAGTGCTGCTGGCCCTGGGTTATCTGAGGTCCTTTCCACACAGTTGAATAAAATCCCATGTCATCTGCTTTGAATCAGATTATATGGCAGTGTGGACTCAGAAAACCCAGTTCAAAGCAGATATTGTGTTATATGTTTCACATTTTTGTAGTGGGTAGGTAGATCATTTTGACTTGGTTGTTTTATAAGTAGCTCGCATGCTGAAAAAGTGTGAGTACCCATGATCTAGATTATGGGTAGTCGCAAATGGGTGGGCAAGCTCATAGCCAGGGAGGTGGGGTTGTGGTTTCAACCACCCTCTCCCAAAATTTTTCAGATTAAACAAACCACCCAGTTTACTCATGAATTTTAACTGGTTAACCAAATTCTCATGCTAAGTCTATGAGAAGCAAAAAATAGAGTTCCTACAGAACTACAAGCACTATCTCAACCGAATTTTGATAATTTATTCACACTATCATTATCTATCTTTCTGCCAATTTACATTGCAATAGCTGCAATAGCTGACATACTGGAAGCTACCTAGTTCTGAAGTTGCAGGTGTTTGATCAACATTTTTGACATGAAGATGAAGTAATCCATTGAAACTGCCATCAGAATCGGACTCCCCGGGTTAAACTCTATAAGAAAAAATTAAGTTTAATTTACCATGTCTCCAGGTATATAACTACTATGATAATTTGGGCTTTGGCTTTAACCGCTTATACTTTAATTTCTGACTGACTGACTGACTGACTTTATTATTTCTGAGTCGCCCTCCACGTTAGTGCTCCGGGCGACTTACACACAACAAATTCCACAATTAAAATAGAGTATTTAAAACTAGATTAAAATATTCAGTGGTTAAATGCAGGGGCCAGGCTCGGTATTTGAGTTCCTGGTTCTGCATTAACCATGGGCTTTCCTAAATAGCCAGGTCTTCAGAGCGGTCAGGAACTGGGGCAGGTCGAGGGAGGCTCTCTGGTCCGGTGGCATCGAGTTCCAAAGAACGGGGGCCACAACGGAGAACGATCTCCGTCTCGTGGTCTCCAGGTGGGCCTCTTTCAAGCCTGGTACGTGAAGAAGGTTCTTGTTTGCTGGCCGCGGGGTCCTTGAGTAAGCAGGCATCAACAAGCGGTCTTTTAGGTATGTTGGGCCCCGGCCCCGTAGGGCTTTGAAAGCCAAGGTCAAGGTCTTGTGTAAGGCTCTGTACTCAACGGGCAGCCAGTGCAGGCGCTGCAGAGATGGTGTAATGTGGCATCTCATCGATGTTCCTGTGAGAAGCCTGGCGGCCGTTCTACACAATCTGGGCCTGCGGGTTAGTGACCGGGGTAGACCTACATACAAAGCGTTACAGTAATCCAGCCTTGATGTAACCGTGGCATGGATTACTGTAGCTAGCGCTTCCGTCGGAAGATAGGGCGCCAATTGTCTCGCTTGGCGCAGGTGGAAGAAGGCCCTTTTGCTCGTGGAGGCAACCTGGGCCTCCATCGACAATTTGGAGTCCAGGATAACACCAAGGCTTTTACTGAGGGGGACAGAATCAGCGGTTCCCCTTCAAAGGGGGGCAGCAAGAAAGGTGGTTCTGGGCGGCCCGGCCATAAGATCTCCGTCTTTGATGGATTTATTTTAAGTTTGTGGGCGCGGAGCCATTTTGTCACTGCTTCTAGGCCTCGAGTGAAGTTTTCGGGCACCGAAGTTGTGCCAGGCTCCAGTTTCAGTAGGAGCTGGGTGTCATCGGCATATTGGTAGCACCCTAGGCTGAAGCTCCGGGCTATACCAGCCAACGGCCGAACATAGATGTTAAACAACGTTGGTGATAATATGGTGCCTTGGGGCACTCCGCACTCGAGGAGAGATTTCCTAGATGTTTGGCCTAGCCATTCAACTCGCTGACTACGTCCGCACAGGAAGGAGCTAAGCCAAGCTAAAGCTGTTCCTTGTATCCCTATGGCGGCAAGTTGTCGTATCAGCAGATCATGGTCCACCGTGTCGAATGCGGCGGTAAGGTCCAGCAATACCAGAACTACTGAGCCTCCCTTGTCTAGTTGGCAGCGGATATCGTCCGAGATGGCCACCAGGAAGGTCTCGTTCCCGTGCCCGGGCGGAACCCTGATTGAAAGGGGTCCAAGCCCTCTGATGTCTCAAGGAAGTTTTGTAGCTGGGTTGCTGCCACGCGTTCGATCAGCTTACTGAGAAACGGGAGGTTTGAGACGGGACGGTAGTTCGCTGGCATCGCTGGGTCCAGATTGGCTTTTTTCAAGAGTGGGCGGACCAAGGCTTCTTTCAGGGCATCCGGGAAAATTCCCTGCTCCAGGGAGTGATTTATTATCTGCATCAGGGGAATCGAGAGCCCCTCTGCGCAGTCCTTTCTCCTAAACTATCAAGTATTTTTGAATAAGTAGGTATCAAATTTAATGTATTTTTATGTAGTTTCAAAAAATGTAATAATATGTGTGGGTCACAGATCTTGATTTTTAAATATTCCAGTTTAAATTGAAAATATATGTATAAGAGATCATTTAAATTGCTGTATCTCTGATTCTAATCAATTTGTGAAATTTGAACCCAATTATAGATTTTATTATATAGTTTCATTTGTTTACCCATGTAATAGTTTTTGAAATATTATTAAAAATACATGATAGTAGTAATTTCAGTGCTCTCTTGTTCTTCCCCCTTTCAGAGCTCTCTCTTACATCAGCCTTCTTGCTCCTCCCACTGGGGTATAAAAGGAAGGCATGAAAGCAGCTGTCGGTTACTGTTCTGAGACTTAAAAACCCTGTTAGTTGCTGTGTTTCCTGTCATCCGCCTGACTTGAGAAGATACCTAAAGGTCTATCAAAGAAATTGAACATTTTTTTAGTTCATGGCCAAAAAGGAAAAACCAAAGACTAGCCATGTTGCCTGGGGGAGGAGAGCTTGAGGGGAAATTTTCAGGGTGCTCCTCGGGAAGGCCTTACTGATACGTGGCATGGTGCCGTCCTTGTCAGTGCCTGGGCCCTTGGTGCACTCTCTTTCCTTTTTGGTGCCCCTGGTTTCAGCCTTCGGTGCTGGGAGAGGAAGGGGAGTACGCCGACAGCCCAGGTGCCAAAAAGGATGCTGCTGCACCACAGACCATTCAGAGGCCACAATAGGCCTTCATGCCTGTGCACTCGGCAGGCCTTTGCACCTGTGCATTGAAGTCTCACCACACTTGTGGCTGGGAGTGGAGTGCGTTGGGCCCATCAGCTGCCTTCTGGGATGTTCTGGATCCAGGTAAACAACAACTCCCTTTTGAAAAAGGGCAATCGTTCCCCAATCCCTGCCTCTATGCAGAGTTGGGCACATTGGCTCTATGTATATTTTAATCCATTTGTATGTTAATCTTTTATTGTTTTTATGATGTTTTAAAGTGTAATTTGGCATTGAATCCTTGCTGAGTCCCTCTGCAGAGGTAGAGAAGATCGGTATATAAAAGTTTTAAATAAATAATATGTGCCAAGTTTAGTCCAGATCCAATGTTGCATTGTATTATTATTATTACTGCTGCTGCTGCTACTACTAAACGGTTCTTCTACGTTAAAATGAAGTTAGTTATGCTACTAATATGCTTCCTCCCAAGGCAGAACATGTAATTTAGAGCCTATATCTTTAAGAGTAGGGGAGGCGTAAGGAGCCCTAGTTTTATAACTCTGGGAATGACTATTAGAATTACAGTTGGTTGGGGATTTCTGTTTATGCAGTGTGGAAAGGTTATTTTCAATCATGAAGAGAGTGAAAAGTGTATCTAGAAGTTTAATGACAGACCAGAGACTTAGTGGACTAGCAATGATTTCCATCCATCGGGACGTCACTATCAAACCAGAAAAAGTAATTAACAAAATGGCCGGGGAGAAGAAAAGAAGACTGTTGCTGTAAAGTAAAAATAAGTCAAAAAGTATTCTAAACATTTTGTTAATGAAAGTAAATAAATAACATTTATTGTTTAAACATTTATGCTTATTCATGTCATGATCTGATCACCATGCTCAATATATCCCATATGCATGGGGGTACTGGGATAACGATACAAAAGGTTTGCTAGGGTAGATTCTCTCACTCAGAGTCAGCCCCCCCCCCCCATCAAAATCCTGGCTATGGGCCTGCCAAAGACTGAAGATCAAGAAACCAGAAGGTTGAGAACCGTTGCTGCAGCAGGTACTAATAAAGACCTCAGAACATGCACACTTAGATTGCAGGTGAAAACTGAGGAAACTATGGAAACTGAGGTGTCCAGTCCACCACTGCGTCATCTAATCCAAGTCCTACCAAAGAAACCATAGAACAGGAGCAAAGACAAGAAACTGTGTCATTGTTAGACCTTGGACTTTATATGAACAAGACTGTTTCTGATTACCAAAAGAAAGCTCAATAAGTGCAAAATCCACAGACTCCATTGCCAGGATATGTATTTCCTAAGGATAAGAAGAGGCATCTAAGTTTTCAACCCAAATTTTTCAACAGAGTTCCTTGGCTCGCCACAAATTTTATCTACAAGGAGTACTCTATAAATAGGGTGTTGTGTTTGGAGGAGAAGTTTAGGCTAAAGGTAGTCATCAAAAACTTGGTGCATTGGTTGCTAAACCATTTGTGCGATGAAAAGATGTTACAGAAGTCTTTAATACACAAATAGATATTTGTGATGACAAGACAGTCTAAAAGTGTTTGAAAAATGAAATGAATCACAGTGTTTCTCTGATTTGGAAGATGAAACTTTGGATTTGAGTACCTCAGAACAGTTATCACTCTTGGTAAGACACATTGATGTTGAAGCCACAGGAATAAGAGAATACTTTACAGGCTTTGTGAAGATAAGTGATATGACAGTTAGAGGACTTGCAGGCATTACTTTGAAAACACTGGAAAAATTGAGCTGAACTTGCAATACTTGTGTGGGCAGGGTTACGATGGAGCTGCTGATATGAGTGGTCATATTAGTAGTGCACAGGCAATTAGTTTACAGAAGGATCCAATGGCTGTCTACATCCACTGCAGTACTCACTCACTAAATCTAGCCTTAGTAAAGACTTACAGCATTCCACCTGTCAGAAACTACCAAGAAACAATATAATCTGTGTGCAATTTCTTCAGAACATCATCCATAAGACTGGAACTATTGAAGAAGAAAACAAGACTGTTTCCCTGAATCAAGAGCAAACAAGCTGTTGTCATTTTGTGAAACCTGTTGGGTTGAGCAACATGATGCAGTTTTACATTTTGTTGAACTGTACATTATGGTGGTAAAAACACTCAAAGAACTATAAAAGAGCCCTCTATACAACAGTGAGACTTCTTCCCAAGATAGACAAATTCTTTTAACAGTTCTGAAAGCTGAATTTGTAGTAACTATACACATCCTAAGAAAGCGTCTGTAATCATCCCTTCAGCTTAGCAAAACATTGCAAAGAGTAGATATGGACATTTTTGGTAGCCTGCAATATGTTGATAGTCTCTTAGAAAAAGCCAGGGAGATGCGCATAGAATCTGTGAAATAATTTCAGGAGATCTTTGACACAGCACGATCAGTGGTGGTGTCTGTGGGTGGAGAAGTTAGAATTACTCACATCTGTTTAAGGCAGACTTGTAAAAGCAACATCCAGGCAACTTCACCAACACCAATTGAATATTATAGGCTAAATGTGTGCATCCCATTTCTGGACTTTTTCTGCAGTCAGTTTCAAGGAAGGTTTAGAAGGCTCAGGGAAGTAGTTCAGGAACTACAAGTGTTCCTCCCAATTAATTGTGGCCATTCAAAGTCCAACTTGAACAAGTGCTCGGGGCTTTACATTGAATGCATTCAAGATATTGACACACTGATGGAAGAGTTTGTGTTATGGACCTACTCTTCATGATACACTAAAAAATAAAAAAAAACATGTTTCAACCCTCCCGTCCCATTTGTTTTGGCTATAGGTCTGGGAGTGTGGTGGGACACAGCATATGTGTTAACTATCCTAATTCATAACCAAGACTCACAAGAGTCTCTGGAATGTCTATAGGAGCCAAGGATATATACTTAGTGAAACATAGTTGGCCTTAGTAAGCACTAATAGCTTTCCATTTTGATTTTTTAAAAGAGTTTGTAAAAGAAAATAGTGGAAGATAGCTCTTCCCCTGATGTGTCTAAATGCTCCCCCATCTGTGGCCAAGAAATACCAGAATATTGTATACAGTGTAACCTCTGTACCCACTGGAAGTGGATTTCAGGACATCCATGGATATTAAAACCCGGGGATGCTCTAGTTCCATTATATACAATGGCATAATAAAATGGTATCCCATGCCTACAATGGCAAAATCAAAGTTTGTTTATAGGAATTTTAAAAATATATTTTTTAAGTTAAGTATGGTTGAAACTATAGATATGAAGGACCAATTGTAAAGCAGTCATTGCATATTAATAATCATATATTAGAGGAGCTAATTGTAAAAGCCAGATCTTTCCCTTTGTAATTGATGATGACAGCAGCAGGGTAATATAGATTAATTACTCAATCTGTCAGCAGATCCAGAACAAAGAACCATGTTTGCTTTGCAGAGCTCAAAGCCTCTTCGGGCCCTACAGTTCTTTAATAGAAATATTTGCTCTTAATGTTCAAGTAAAGAGTTATCATTAATTCATATTATGTGAATTCAAATATCTGTACAAAACCAAGTAATGGAATATTTAAATTTGATTCATTAACATTTATTTCAATTCTAGATTTTTGCAATTCCTCAAAAACCTGTTTTAGTCCTCTCCCCTGCCCCAAGTTATCCTGATGGTTTTGCAAAGTTCCATCACATACATCTTGTTAAAAAGAGAGAGAGAGAGAGAGAGAGAGAGAGAGATTATTTCAAAAGTAGGCATATAGATTGGTTCAACCAAATCATACTTCAAACGTGAATGTAATATCTTATGGAGATGATGGGAAACAAAATGTCAGATCAGATATTTCAGCAGAATCAGTCAAACTAGCAGGTATAAAATAATAACCATATCATTAGGGATTGAAAGACTATTTGCAATTATTCATGGCTGGAAATTTGATTCCTGATGCTCAGGAAACATGCCAGGAAGTATTTATTATTACCTTATATTCACACATCCCAAAGTGTTTCAGGAAAGTATTCTGCACAGAAATACACATATACAGGAATACTGTGAATAATACATAATCAAGAATTATTTCCTAACAAAAATAGTGCCTATTTTTGTGCAAGAATCCAGTTTTTGTGAAATACTTCTGTATGTGATTTTTCCTGTGCAAGGTCTTTGTCTGCACGGGACTTTTATTATGTACTATTGCTGGGTTTTACATAAGAAATAGAAATCTTTCACACACACAAAATACATAGTTAGTGGGAAATCATGTTTTTGGCATGAAAGTGAACAATTCTCAAGCAAAGAAAAACCTCCATCAGGTAGTTCTTAACAGAGGAATTACCCCCAAACATATCAAAAAGAGTGAATACCAGACAACAACTCTGTAGAACTCATTTTCTTCAAAGTGGCAAGAAAACTATGGAATTATTTGTCCCCACTTGCAAGAATTAAACATTCATATATTCACTTCTATATATCTCAAGATAGTCAAGTCATTATGCTGTAGTGCAGTGGTTCTCAACCTGTGGTCTATGAACCACCAGTGGTCTGCAAGAACGAAAATATGGTCCGCAGCCCCACCATTACTACACGGTTGCCTCATAACCATGGGGCAACAAGAGCAACTGGTCTCACAAAACACTCTTATAGTGCCAAGGCAACGGGGATGCCAGGAGGGGAGAGGCTGACTACCCACAAAAAATTACTACCACCACATCAGCTCTAGATTATTAAATATGCTTTTTTGTGGGTGAGCAGATGATGACTACTGGATGGCATATGTGCTGTATCAGAAACTAGAGCTGATCTGGTCTATCCAATTCAATTTTCTGAATCAACACCCCAAATAACCAAACCAAATCTAAAGTTTACCAAAAACTGATAAGTAACCCTTTTGGTTTGTAATGTTGCTCAAACTTGCAGATTTTAGGTCTATAATACTAAAAGTGATCTGATCTAAAAACAATTACCACTGATGTGATGGCCAGCCTTTAGCTGTCTAACTAAAAATGTTCTCCAATATCTTCAGCTCTGCAATAGAACAACAGATGCCCAAAAGAGAATAGGAATCAGTGTCGGTTTTTGTATCAAGTGAACAACAATGGCAATCTGAGTCTTACATTGAAAAGGAACTATCCGAGGTGTTGAACCTTTTCAAGAGCCAGCATTCAACACCATAGATGGCTGTTTTAACATTAAAATACATACATCCTGCACAGATTCACTGCCCCACTGGAATGGCAGTGGCACAATGGGTTAAACCTTTGTGCCAGCAGTATTAAAGACCAACAAGTCAGAGGCTTGCATCCGGGGAGAGCACAGATGAGCTCCCTTTGTTAGCTCCAGCTCCTCATGTGAGGACATGAGAGAAACCTCCCACAAGGATGGTAAAACAGCAAAATATATAGGCGTCCCCTGAGCAATGTCCTCACAGATAGCCAATCCTCTCACACCAGAAACTACTTGTACCTGACATGAAAAAAAATGGGAATCACCAACCACCAGAGGAAGAAATTATTTTTGGATCTTGTTATATCAATCCCACATCTTCCCAATACAGAGAGCTCAACATAACAGCATTTAAATGTTCCTTGGCAAACTCCTAACTCTGAAGTCAAGCAAGAAAGGAGAATGATTCAAGGCAATATTCTGTGTCTGATCATGTGCTTTCCACAAATTAATGTTTTGCTCATAGCCACCACATATGTTGCCTCATCTATCTCCTTGCTCTTACAAAGCCTATAATATGACAGGGTTTGCTCCTGACACTTAAGAGGCATGTTAAGGAGATCCTAAGTGGATGCACCTTGGTATTGCTTTGCTTACCGGATTAATTAATGCTGGTTAATTGCAAGCTTTCCATGGACTGCAGAACCATCTTTAGTCCCTAACAAGAAGCTAGTGAGAGACTAAAGAGAAAAACAAGTGAGAAAGCAAAACAGTGGCCAGAAGTTAAAAATAGTAGGGTGGTGTGGTATGGTGGGAATAATGGGTTCTGCTCCTTGTGAAGCTGTGTACCTCTGTTAGAATAGACTGGACAGAGGGTTAATCCAAAATGACAACAATATATGCAACCTATTTTTTTAGAATATGTTGGATTTCAATCAGGGAGGACTTAGTCCAATAGAACTTAAAGGCTCCGATATCAATGGGGTGGTAAATTCTCTTTCTGTTTTTTCATCCAAACTTTGCAGGAGTTATCCAAGGTTGCTCCTTTAAAGTTCAGACTAAAAGCCAGAATTGATTCTTCACTTGACTAAGATCACACCACAAGCCTCTGCTGCCTGTGTACAAACATCTACACAAGTGTGAAGAAAGGCCTCATCTACTCTGACCCTTTAATTAGCTTTCAAATTGGTATCGAAGAAAGTAGTTTTGCTGTGCAAATGATCACACAGAAAATCCTAGAAGCAGTTTGAGAACTGGATGGTGATTACACAAACCACAAAGCATTGATGCACATTAGATCTTTATTTCACATGTTTTTTGTGGGAGTTGTCTGGCTGCCATAGTTTAAAGCTAGCTTTGAACTGCCTTAAATGGTCAGTGTAGATGGAGGCCAAGTCATCGCATCTCAGGATTGTCACTAATATAAATAAAAGATACATTCTATGCTACCTCTGAATTACTTCCAAGAAATGGAGAGTCATAAGGTAAAAAATGTTTTTTCTAGCTATTTCCTATAGATAAGATGGTTACACTAGAACAGTGCTGTCCAACTTCTACTGGACCTAGGGCCGGACTTCCAGTCACTGATGACCTGGGGGGCCGCTCCGCCCTGCCCCCGGCCCCACCCCCGGCCCCGGCCACGCCCCCAGCCCCTCCTCCTAAAGTGTCACGCCAGCCTCAGAAGCGGCGATTTCGCTTCTGAGGCTGGCGTGACCCTTTAGGAGGGAGGGCAAAGCCAAGGGAAGCCCTCCATGGCTTCTCCCTCCCTCCTAAAGTGTCACGCCAGCCTCCTCCCTGTTCTGCCTCTCCCACCGGCACACCGATCAGGGCGCCGGTGGGAGAGGCAGAATGGAGAAGGCAGCCTAAAGAGAAGGAAGGCAAGTGCTTGCCTTCCTCCTCTTTAGGCACGCCTCCTCCCTCCCTGGCTCCTCCTCCCTGCACCGCCCCTTGTCCCTCTCTCACCGGCGCCGATGCAAACCGGCACCGGCGAGAGAGGAAAGAAGAGGGTGGTGCAGGGAGGAGCTGGCTCACTTCCTCCTCCCGGCCCCCGCCTCCCCTCCTCCCCCGGCCGCCATTTTTTTAAAAAAAATTTAAAATTTTTTTTTAAAAAAATAAATTTTAAAATGGCGGCCGGGGGCATAGCAGGAGCCGTGTCCAACAGGCTGGGGGGCCGTGTATGGCCCCGGGGCCGCCAGTTGGACAGCCCTGCACTAGAACACAAGTAGAAGTATATAAATAATAAATTGGTTCTAACTGCTGGATTGTTTAAAAAATAATACAACTGTACTAAAAGTAGGAAACATGTGCCACATATAATACAGGTACCAATAAATGAATACTGCACCTGATATAATTTTCGAATTGTTGAGGAAAGCAATACCAGTGTACTAACAATAGGAAATGTTCGAAATGTTCCTTGTATGTTTCTGTCTTGCTGAGCATTTCAGAATAGTGAGGTAGAAACAAGTGAGAAACATAGCCATATTGAGCCAGGCTGGCAAGCCAAATGTGAACACTTTCCACAGTGCAGGCTTTTACAAGACAAGTTACATTTATGTGAGCATGTCTAAGTTCATGAAAAAAAGATGAAATTATGAAGACCGGAGGGGATTTTTCATGCATGAGTATTCTGCATTGTATTACTGCAGGGCTTGCTGTGAACCAACCATCTAAGGACTATATGTAAATGGCTTCATAAAAGGTTTCAAAAGGTTTCATAAAAATCTGGAAATTCAGTGAAGGAGCATGTTACTCACTGAAGCCTAAAACCAAATAGCGGAAGTAGAATTAAGGGATTTTTAAAAGAGGTCAATGACCATTGTGCAAACCTTAATTTTGACATCAGTATTATTAAGCCCATTGGGTAGCTCAAGCCTCCACATGTGAACTCAGAAGTAAGTACGAGTGAAATCTATGCACCTCACTGTCAGGTAAATATGCAAGGGATTATAGCTGGAGGGCAAAATGAAGGAAGAACAGTACTACTGCCTCAGATTTAATGACTAAGAGGATCCCATTTGTTTTTGTGTCGAAGTTGGAATGCAAATCTACTTCCCAATATTGTTATTTCATTGGACCATGAAAAAAAGCAGAAACAAGGTATTTAAACAAAAGGATAGGTAGCATCCTAAGATAACTTTTCTGTCCAGGACTGACCATGGACTATCAAAATGGCATCCAAAAGACCTGGGTTTTATGTACTTTTCTGGGGAAAATGTCCATAGATTTCATCAGATCCTCTAATTCATGGTTCAAAAAAACCCAGGACATTACAGCTTCTTAAACTGTGGGTCCTGACCCTAAATGGGGTCCCTTTAGCTCAGTGTTGGGGTCTTAAAAATTTAGTAACAGTGAAAGTTTTCTGAATGTCACCTACTCATCATTTTTCAACCTCATCACAAAAGTGGTGATTCCAGCAGTGCTTGTCCAGGAGCCTGTCACCCCTGCTCTGCATCACTCAACTCACCAGTGTCCCTATCCCATGAGGAGAAACATCTGCCACCCGACTTCCTTCTATTGATCCAAGGCAAACAGGAAACCTCCCATGTTGCTGCGGTGGTGGAATATGCCACTTAACCTTCCCTTTTATGATAGAGCCCAGTCGGAAATTGTAGTACATTGAGGGATGGGAGCCAGCGTGTTCTATTGTAAAAGGGTAGGCGAAGCGGTGCATGCTTCTGGGAGTAGGAGTCCGAAATACCTGTCCTAGAGTTTAAGAATTCCTGGTCTAGGGTAAAATCATAGAGATCACAAGGGCTGTCCAGCCCAACCCCCTGCCATGCAGGAATACACAATCAAAGCATTCTCAACAAATGGCCCTCCAGCCTTGCTTTAAAAATCTCCAGAAAAGGGACTCCACCAGCTCTGAAGCAGCATATTGCCCTGCAAACAACTCTCACCATCAGAACATTCTTCCTAATGTTTAGGTGGAATCTCTTTTCCTGGAATTTGAATCCATTTTTCCATTGTGCCCTCATCTCCAGGACCAGCAGAAAACAAGCTTTTCCACCCTCAGTGTGACACCCTTTCGGAAATGTAAACATGGCAATAATGCCTCTTCTGAGTCTCAGGCTATCATGTCCCTTTTCAGCCAGCTCCCTCAGCCATTCCTCATAGAGCTTAGCTTACAAAAGTTTGATAAATTTGGTCGCCCTTCTCTGTAAATGTTCCAGTTTGTCAATGTCCGTCTTAAATTGCAGTGCCCAGAACTGGATACAGCACTTGAGATGAGGTCTGAACAAAGAAGAATAGAATGAGGCTTTGACTTTCCTAGATCTCAACACAATACTCCTACTGATGCAGCCTAGAATTGTATTGGCTTTTTTAGTTGTCGTGTCACACTGTTGACTCGTGTTTAGCTTGTGGTCTATTAAGACTCTCAGATCCCTTTTGCAGGTACTGAATTCAAATCAGGTGTCACCCATGGTATATCAGTGCATTTAATTTGTATTGCTTAAGTATACACTGGACTGACTATGTGACTAATGTTGCTGTCCTTGAGCAAGCAGGGATCACCAGCATTGAGGCCATGCTATTGAGAACACAGCTGCGCTGGGCAGGGCACCTCTCTAGGATGGAGGACCACCGCCTCCCAAAGATACTACTCTATGGTGAACTCGCCACGGGTCAGCGCAAGAGAGGCGCCCCCAAAAAGAGATATAAGGACTCCCTGAAACAACATCTCAGGCTCAGCCAGATTGATCACCAACAATGGTCCACCCTGGCCTCACATCGGGAGGCATGAAGAAGCACTATCCACAATGTTGTGGCCTCTTTCGAGAAGACATGCTGAATGGGTCTCGAAGAGAAACGACAAGGCAGAAAGAACCGCAACTTGGAAACAACATTACCCAAGGAGACTTTCTGCTGCGCTTTCTGCAACCAAACTTGCTTATCTCAGATTGGCCTTTATAGTCATCAACGCGCTTGTAAAAAGCGTGGGATGAGTCCTTCCTAAATCTTCGTTCGTGAAGTAATGCCGAGAGAAGTATAATATCATACATTTCTCCCTGTTGAAATTTACAGCACTACACTTTGCCAAAACAAATGAAATTCACAGATCTAGGATGGGTGATACTTGGCTTGAAGACAGTACATGTGAAAGGGATCTGCAAGTCTTAATAGAACACAAACTAAATATGAATCAACAGACACACACACACACACACACACACACACACATTCTGCGTCATGCAAAGATGCCTTGGGCTGAAAGAATCATGAGTGGAAAAGTTTAAGAAACCCTGTACTAAATAATAACGTCATTGAACTTGTTGAAAAGATGCTCCTTCAAGTAATAAAAATGCATGTCACTGCACATGATTATTCTCATTATATTCTCCATTAGCATTCTTTGCTTTGCCATAGTTCGTTGGAAGGTAAACATGGACTTAATCTACATATCTGATTGCAAAGATAGAGATCGCTAGGGAAATCCTGTTGTTGAAAGAAAAAGTGTGTTCATCATTGGGAATAGATTTTCCCCATGGTTTCTAATTTGATCCTAACTGCATTTTCATCACCCTGCGCAAGCTTACAGGCGTCCTTAAAGAACCTGTTTCTGCCCATTCTCCAGCACATAATGGCATTAGCTTGGAGATGTGGCAAACAGCTATCAGATTGCACAGTAAACAGTGACCAAGAAAACTCAAGGCAGAAAGTAAAAGCTTTACTAGTCACATTGTCCCCTACCATTCCAGTCTGCTTTATAAATGGGAATGATTAATGCTGGATGTAAAAAAAAAACAGTGCATGGTAGATTATATTTATAAGAAGCAAACAATGTACAGTGTTCCCTCGCTACTTCATGGTTCGCTTACCGTGATTCCACTGCTTCACAGTTTTCCTTGTGCGGCCCTTGAGGTTTTCCCTGCGCGGCCCCCAAGGCAAGCCTGGTGCCCCCACATCTATCCTCCTCCTCCTTGCCTTCCCTCCCTCTCTCCTTGCCTTCCATCCTCTCCCATGGTGCCAGAGGGGGCTTCTTCTTTCCAGCAGCCCCCTCGGCAACGGGAGAAGTTCCCACTAGTAGGGTGGCTAGCCAATGGGAGGTGGACACAGCTTTCCCTCGATTGCTGGACTGGCCACCCTTGGGAGCTCCAGGCAGCCTTCAAAAGGGCTGCGGAAGGCAGATGTTTTGGCCTTCAACTCCCAGAAATCCTAACAGCTGGTAAACTGGCTGGGATTTCTGGAAATTGTAGGCCAAAACACCTGGGTATCCACAGCTTGAGAACCACTGATTTAAGTACAAGTCCTTTTTTAATGGCCGAGTATCAAGATGCCATGTTTTTGGGGGGAAATTTAAAGCTTCATAGGAAAACATCTATAGCAGAATTATTCTTACAGATCCAAGCTAGAACAATACAATGGGGAAGGGAGTGATGATATTAAGGTTCAATTAACCAGCCTCCTTTTCCCAGCTTTGTCTGTTGTGGAAATAAACCTTGCAATAGCCCTTCTTTCTTCATTGCTCTGTAGAAAGGTCAGAATTCCACTCCAGCCTTCAAGTAATTGCACAATAAAAATTCAAGGTTTAGATAGTCTACTGTGTTATCTCCTAAATAACTCATCTCTAGACTCTCAGTATGACACTGTTGGTCCTCCTCCATCCTGATGCTTGCACATAATCATAAGCAGTGCCAACATTGCAATAATTGTAGAAAAATGCTAATGTAGCAACTCACAGACATACATGTGGCATCCCCTGGAAACTTAGTTTTCATATACCAGCCATGCTTCTCACTAACAATCCCACAATTTTTCCATGCATTGAAGGACCTTGTCTAAGTGTCTTCTGAACAAGCCTGAAGGGTTCATAAACTGAAGACAGCATACATTTCAAAATCAACAAATAAATGAGCATGCATTGACCATAAAATTACTCTATAATGCCATCTAAACCACTATCTAAACAGCTGCACAGTGTTCACATACAATTTAAAAACAAGCAGAGCTCAAACACAATGAATTAAAAATCAACGTACCCTAATACAAATGTATAAGTTTAGAAATTTTATTTATTATTTCATGCTTGTGAGTCGCCACTCCAGGTGTGGCTTGGGGCGACTTACAGAATGCACATACAAGATAACAAATACTAAAATACCCTAAAAACACGATAAAATCACAGCACACAATAAAATGAGTATCGCTGATTAGCAACCCAACACAGTTATGTACAGAATGGCGGGGCCACTGGAAGGCTGTCCGCCAACGTATTCCCCAAAAGCGTGCCGGAAGAGAAGTGTTTTGCACACCTTCCGGAATCCCATAAGATCGGAGATGACCCAGACATCCGGAGGCAACGCATTCCAGAGGCTAGGGGTGACTATGGAAAAGGCCCTCCTCCTTGTGGACGTAAGATGGTATCTCTTGAAGGAGGGAACCTCCAGGAGCAATTCCGTCTCTGATCGCAGTGGCCTAGTGGGACAGTATGGGATGAGGCAGTCCTTAAGGTACACTGGCCCCAGACCATTCAAGGCCTTGAAGGTCAATACCAGCACCTTGAAAGTGATCCGGCATTCCACTGGCAACCAGTGCAGCTCGCGTAAAATAGGTGTTATGTGACTGGACCTTGGAGCACCAGCCAGGAGGTGAGCTGCCGCATTCTGAACCAGCTTCAATTTCCGGATCACCAGCAAAGGAAGGCCAACATAGAGAGCATTACAGTAGTCTAATCTCGAGATGACCGTGGCTTGGACCACTGCGGCTAGGTCGCGACGGGAAAGGTAGGGAGCCAGCTTCCTCACCTGACGAAGATGAAAAAAAGCTCTGCTGACAGCAGAGATGTGAATCTCCATTGTCAGCTGAGAGTCCAGAGTGACACCAAGACTCTTAACAGTTAGTGTCATGCTGTCCAGGGTATGAAGCCGGGTCTCCACCCCACCCGAGCAGCCCAGTCACAGGATCTCAGTCTTAGCTGGATTCACCTTCAACCTACTGGCTCGCAGCCATCCAGTGACGGCCTCAAGTCATTGATGGAAATTATTGGGTACGGATTCGGGCCGACCCTCCATCCCCAGAACAAGCTGAGGGTCATCCGCATATTGGTGACACACCAGCCCAAAGTTATGCACCAGCTGAGCAAGTGGTCAGACATAGATGTTAAATAATAGGGGGGAGAGGATTGCCCCCTGAGGCACCCCACAAAGAAGTGGGGAACCCCCTGAGACATCCTCACCCCTCTTCACTCGCTGCGAGCGATTCCAGAGGAAGGAGGACAGCCAACTTAAGGCCGTCCCTCTCACCCCGGGCTCCGGCAAGGCGGTGAGTCAAAAGATCATGATCGACTGTGTCGAACGCTGCCGTGAGGTCCAATAACACGAGCAGCGCCGATCCACCTTGGTCCAGCTGGCAACGTAGCTTATCTGTGATGGAGACCAGGACCGTCTCCGTCCCATGCCCCGAACGGAAGCTGGACTGGAAGGAGTCAAGCCAAGTTGTGTCATCTAGGAAGGACTGCAACTGCTCCATTGTTGCCCTCTCAATCACCTTACCCAGAAACGACAGGTTCGAGACTAGGCGGTAATTGGAGGGGACCGTAGAATCTAATCCCGGCTTTTTCAACAATGGAGTGACCACCGCCTCTTTCAAACCCTCTGGAAACACTCCTTGCTCAAGGGAGGTGTTAACTAGTCTCAACAGAGGGTCTCGCAACCCCTCCAGGCAAGCTTTCACAAGCCAGGAGGGGCACGGATCGAGGGAGCATGTGGTCGATCTACTTGCAGTCATTACCCTAGTTTTGTTTTGTCAAAACATCAACCCCAAAAACCTGGGTCAACTTATTCATGGGTCAATACAAGTACTGCATTTTAACTCTTTTTTTTTTTAAAGGACCATATTTTCTCTGAGCAAAGTAGTAAATGGCAAGTACTTAGTCCATCCCAAGAGAATCTGAAAGAAGTACATACTCTCTCTGCCTCAAAGTCACTTTTGGTCTTTTTGAATACTAGATGGAGAAATATAGCAGCCGGGGCAGCTAGCCTCTGAAGCAGGAATGGTCCTTTCACCTCACAGCAAATGATCCCTGATTTATCCATGGATCATATCAAAATGCATAATTTTGGTACCAAAGCCTGCCCTCAATTTACACAAGAAGTCCATGTACAAGCATGCACATGCTTGTAAATAGTTATTCATGGTGATGATGACTGCCAAATGGATTGCTTAGGAAATCAATAAAACAGAAGTCCTTATTATACCTGTTTCTCCACAATGAAACTGGGGCTTCTGCAATTACTTGTTATTGGGGACATGACCTGTGGCCATACCTGTTCTATTCCCATTCTCTGTAAGTAGTGTCTAACAGTTCAGAGTCAATGCCTGTAAAGGTATCACCAGAAGCAAAAGACCAGTGAAGCACAGTCCAAACACAGAGTCTGAGAAAAGACAGGTGTCAAAATCAGCAGAGTCCTACCAGGGAGCTCTGCAACATCCCCTGTGTTGGTGAATGTGGTACATGTGTAGGAAGTGGTTTGCCTTGGGATCTGACTGAGGCACATGCCATGATTGCTATAACATTCCACAATGTACCTCAGCTTAGCCAAGTCTTATCGCCGTGACCCACCTCAAGCCACAAGGATTATTATTATTATTATTATTATTATTATTATTATGACAAGCTTTGCAGAGTATGTACAGCAGCTGGACATACAACTGCCACAATCAGGAAAGTAGAATCAGGACCATGAATCATCCTCTAGATATCAATACATCCAAATAGTCACACTTCCCCAAGGTTTTCCACATTTGGCAATTTCATATATTGATGAAATAAATTAGCTAATCTTTGTCTGCTACCTTTTTGCTTTTCCTATATTAGGATTTGCATACTGGTATCACAGCAGCAACACCAACCCTTCCACACCAAGTTTCTGTTCTAATGAAACAGATCAGAACAAATTGCAGGAGATGGGTCTTCAATGTGCCTGTCAACTTATGGCAAACCTATCAATTCCATAAGATTTTCTTAGTGAAGGAATACTAGAGAAGGTTTATCATTGCCTTCATAGTCTACAACAACTGGTATTCCTTGGTTGTATGCCACCAAATACTAGCAAGGACTGATCCTGTTTAACTTCCAAGATCAAATGGGAGCTTCATAATTTTGAGGGAATGAGCATGACTATGCACCTTACAAAACATATGGACAAAGGAAACCCTGAACTTGAATTTCAGTTGTCCAGGTCTTCCTGACTTTTTGTGTTAGATCTTGCCTTTCCTTCTTGCAAGTGTCTTGTTCTTACATGATTCCTGTGTTTATCATTCCTTAAGAACCTTCTCACTTTTCCACTTTGGCCACCTGTGCCAAAATCCCTACTAATCTAGAGCTTCACTTAGCCTGATACCCTTGAGCTCAAAAAACACTTGACAAGAGGATCTTGTTGCTCTTATCCTGCCAGCTAGAGATCTTTGCTAAGGTTAGTTATCCCCGCTCTCTTGCAGACGTAGCCAGAATTTTTGCAATCCTCAATTTCAGGTAGGTTCATGTGTGATCCAAAGAAAGGTGCCTTTCCCAGGGATCCATTCTCTACAAATTATAACCTTCTAATATCCTTCTGCTTTTCTGGGATGACTGAGAGTGACTAGGGAAAAGGCGAGTTCTATTTTGAAATCACCTTTCATTTGGAACCCCAGCCAATTAGTACAGCCTTTTCCCCTGATAATCCAGTAAAACAGATCATGGATAGCCTCCTTTTTAGTTAACCCCCCTCCTTTCTCCTACTTTTTCCTTAGTGCCTGCACCATTTGTACTTGTCAACCTGCTCCAAAGAAGACCAATAGGATAGACAGTGAGCTGAACAAAATAAACAGCTAAAAGAGGTGAGATACACAAGGCATCTACAGTAGTCCTGAATGACTGGGCATGCCTTAGAAATAGCCTTTGCAATAGAATACTAGGGAAGATCCTGTTACATGTCCAATCACCCTATGAAGTTAGGCTGGTGTATAAACATAAACGGGTTTTCTCTGCAGCAACACTCTAGAAGAGGCTGGATGGCCAACTGCCAGGGGTATTTTGATTGTGTTTTTCTTGCATGGCAGGTGGTTGGGCTAGATGGCCTATGTGGTCTCTTCCAACTCTATTTTCTAAGATTCTATGACTCTGGAAGCCTTTCCCAAATGAGGTCAGTATGTCACCAATCCCCAGTTTCCAGAAGGTCACGATGATTCTGCAACTTTGCTTGACCTTTGGTTCTTAGAACTGGATGCATTTTTCAAATAGTGTTCATTATCTGGTTTTAAAACAATTTTGGAGTGTTTCTAATAGTTTTGAAAGTTACATATTTAATGTTTTAGGTGTTTGTAACCATAATGCATCACCTAAGGGACCCCACTGGAGAGGAAAAAAGAGATATAAAGAAACGTAATAAACACAATAATAATAAACAAATACCTTAATTGTAATAACATCCCCACCCTCTTTTTCCACCACAGTTCTCCAATCTGAGGACTAGCCCCTCATGCAGTGGCAGTCAATGACTATGATTACCATGGAACAATGAATTAATTCCAGATTTCAGTTTGAGTTTTTTAACGGCACTATCCAATGTACTGAATCTATTCTGGGGGTGTGGTTTAGCAGCTAGGATGGCTTCTTTAATCCAGATCAAAACCCAGAGAAAATTCACCACACTAATGAAATGGAAGACACTAATCATGAATGTCTTGCTCACCCCCTCTGTTTCTAAAATCAGCTTTCAAACTTCTTTCCCCTTCTCCTCCCAACTCCGAGCATGCAATTTTTGGAACTGAATTCCAATGTGATTTGTGCAAGTACTGTAACCATGGTCTGGATCCTAGAAATCTCCCATTCTTGCAATGCACATGCTTCTTTGAGCCAGTTTACTCCACTTCATCATTTTGTAAATCTAGTTAGTATACCCAACATTCCTCTTGATAGTGTGAGTTAACTAATTTCCCTTAAAGCTTTTACAATAAGTTTGTTATTCCTTGATACAATCATTACCAGCTGTTAGGATTTCTGGGAGTTGAAGACCAAAACATCTGGGCACCCACAGGTTGAGAACCACTACTTTCGGAGATCAGGGTGTATCTATGCTGTAAAATTAATGTGGGTTGACCCCACTTTGACAACCACAGTTTAATGCTATGGAATTGTAGGAATTATAGTTTGATGAGGTACCAAACACTCTTTAGCTGAGAAGGCTAAAGACCTTGTAAAGCTCCCATGATGGCACAGCACTGAGCTATGGCAGTTAAAGTGGTGACAAACTGCATTATTTCTACAGTATAAATGTGCCCTAGGATTCAAGTCCCCACTTGGCCATGGAAACTTACTGAGTGATCTTAGGCAAGTCACACTCTCAACTTAAGATGAAAGCAATTGCAAATTTTTAAATAAATGACAGAATAATAGCATTGGAAGAAAGCATAAGACAGGAAAGACAGGAAAGCTTGGAGAAGATGATGATGCTGGGGAAAATGGAAGGAAAAAGGAAGAGGGGCCAACTAAGGGCAAGATGAACGGATGGTATCCTTGAAGTTACTGGCTTGACCTTGAAGGAACTGGGGGTGGCCATGGTCTGACAGGGAGATCTGGCGTGTGCTGGTCCATGAGGTCATGGAGAGTCAGAAGCAACTGAATGAGTAAACAACAAAGGAAAGCACAAAGGCCATCCAATCCAACCACTGCCGGACAGAAATACAGAATCAAAGCATTACTGACAGATTGCCATCCAGTCTCCATTTAAAAATCTCCAAAGAAGGAAACTCCACCACATTTTAAGGCAGCAAATTCCACTATTAAACTGTTCTTATCATTAAAAAGTTCTTCCTAATGCATAGGTGGAATCTCTTTTCCTGTAGTTTGAATCCATTGCTCTATGTCCTAGTCTCTGGAAACATGCTTGCTTCCTCCTCCATATGATATCCTTTTAAATACTCAAACATGTCTATCATGTCACCTCTTAACTTTCTGTTCTCCAGGCTAAACATGCCCAGCTCCCTAAGCCGCTTTTCACAGGGCATGGTTTACAGACCTTTTTACCATTTAGTTACTCTCCTCTGGACACATTCCAGAGGCTTTTGGTATGCTTGACAAGAAACTCCTATGACATGGCTGCCATAGGATTAATTGCCTTGAAGGCACAATAACAACAAGAAATATTCAACACAATTCTCTAGAAAAAAAAACTATGTGAGCTACTTGATTCAATCTTCCTAGACATACTGCAGATAAGATTCAGATATCTATCATACAGAGGTATTCCAGTGATGGTTGAACTGAAATTATTGAGATTATAATTTCATTGGGGGCACATGTTGAAATAGCTCACAACCCTGAAATATACAGGAGAGCTCCCCCTGTATTTGTGTTATCCCCATTTGCCTCATAACCCACAAAGGCCACAATCAAAACAACACAATTATGAGATGAAAAGCATAATGTTTGCATATTTTCCATGTAGTCCTGGTGAACTGAAGGTTTTTTATAGGAAATAGCAGTAATATAATTGAACGTAAGAAGCTGGAAGGGGCTGGACTACATCTTCCAAAACATTTCCATAAGCAGTGGCCCGTGCTGTCTGAGAGATTCTGAGAGTTAGAGACTTCAAAGAGTAATTTTTCCAAACTCTGGAAAGAAATATGCCTAGAATGAGGGAGCTAATTCATGATGTACATAGATCAATAGCTTTTTTGCCTGGCCCATTCATAACCAAGAGTGTTTCTTATTTTGCCAGGCTCATTTCATCCCATCACTTGGACAGTCACTCTAGATTATTGGTCCAGCAAATCTCCCAATCAATTCCCACTTCACACAGCCTAGCTGACAGGTTTCCCATCACAACAGCAATACTAAGATGAAATCAAGAATGGAGAAAAAATCCCTTCAGCATTGCAAGTAGGAACAAGATGCATATCCTTAACCCCAACATGGTACTGCCATAGAGAACACCCTGTTTGCAAGGCAAACAATGTGTGTGCATTTCAAATGGATAGCTGAGGATAGGAACAGTTGGCAGGCCAAGATTCCTTTCCTGCAAACCATCACAAGAAAACAAACATAGCTGAAACATACCTTTATAATGTCACAGCTTTTATTAAATAATGTCAGTGGCAGTGTGAATTCTAGCAGCAACTACTGGCCTTCATGTTTTGTAGGGTTCCTGTGCCTCTGACAGCAGCAGGACAGACAGCAAGGCAATAGAGGCAGGGGGTCCTCAACACTGCATCTCCATGCTGCTTGGGGCTGAGCCCATTAAACTGCTGTTTGTCATGCACTGTAGAAAGGATTAGGAACATTGGAGCATGAATATTAAAATTCCACTGAGGCACAGTTGCTTTCCCATGGATCACTGCATGTTGTAGGCTTTGCTTGTGGTCTGCATGGTACTGTGGATGGAAACCATCCTTGAATCTGTGAAAACTGAATGGCTGCCTAGTTGCCTGTGAAAAGACAAGTGCAGTACAAGGTAATGATAAACAATGAGGGGCTGAATCAACTGATAAGTACAGATGAATGGGTAAAAGTGAAGCAAAGTGCTCTTCCATTCTGCATGTCTCAGCCTAGTTCCCTACACCACATTCACAGTGGGGGATTTTTCCTGAAATGCATGCCAAGTGCATTTCAGGAAATAGGAGTCCCCCATGGCACAGTGGGTTAAACTGCTGAGCTGCTGAGCTGCTGAACTTGCTTACTGAAAGGTCACAGGTTCGAATCTGGGAGCGGCGTAAGCTCCCACTGTCAGCCCCAGGTTCTGCCAACCTAGCAGTTCGAAAATATGCAAATGTGAGTTAGATCAAGAAATAGTGCTCTGACGGGAAGGTCATGCCAGACACATGCAGTCATGCCAGCCACATGCCCTTGGAGGTGTCTACAGACAATACCAGCTCTTTGGCTTAGAAATGGAGATGAGCACCAACCCGCAGAGTCAGATACGACTGGACTTAACGTCAGGGGAAAACCTTTACCCCTTACCTTATGCCAAGTAATGACAAGATAGATATGTTATCTTGAGCATGACAATGTAGTCACAGCAATAAAACTCACCTGTCCACTACAAGGCGTGCAATATTTGTCCAGAGTTTTGGTTTGTTCTGCTGCATGAGCCTTAGTTCTGATCTGGCAAAAGAAGAATACAATTGAAATGATTATGTCAACAGCACCTATAGTTTTACCAGCAAAGGCAGATATGCTTTGCAATGATTTTAATGTCATATTTTGAAAATATTTGGAGTCAATAGATTTCTTCTTTCCCCACACAATACATACATACACCCCACCCACCACTGCTTGAAATACACCACTGTCAATGTTGGAATAATTTGGATGAATGTGTATTAAGATGGTCACTTTCCACTATTTCAGAGGAGAGTAGGAGATATTCTGTGGCCACACTGTTTGTACTTTGATGGTCTCTTTTCTTTTGTAGCAAGAGGAGAAAAGTAGAGGAATCCTATAACAAGGCTTACTTTCTTCCTGTCTAGTGGACTCCCCTATCTAGCTTGCCTCCCTGGAGTGTTTGTCCTTGTGGTTCCAGCTGCACTTTTATGGAGTTGATGGTTGCTCCTGGAATCCTGAGTCAGGGAAACTCTGGATGGGTTCTGAGAAGACATGTGTTCCTCATCAACCCTCCTTTCCTTCTTTATCAGCTCTTATTTTGGGGTGATTGTTGCTTCTGCAAACAGCTTAAATTGTGCCACCACTTGCATAGCACTTTTTGGCCCCAAAAGCAACCTCCAAAGTGGAGTACAATTAAAATACAGTTAATATTGTCACATTTACTCCTTGTTCTCTAAAAGTGAGGGTACAGTACCTTCTGCTATCATTTTGTTATGTGACTACATTAAAAGCCAAACTTTCCAATGTGCATGAAATGTGCAACAGACTTTCCTGGTGGTTATTTTTTCCTTTTTATGGAAATGCACATGTGCAATATGACTATCTGCTATTTTGGAGCAGCATGGGAAAAGAAGCAATGTTTAACTATTTACCTTGAACCATTTTGCTAATCAAAAGTGGCCCAAATCTCTTTTCTCTGACAACCAACAACCTGGAGATGGTGGCTTTGCATACAAACATGGTGCAATGGAGAAGAATTAAATACCATATTGTCCCTGCTCCTGATTTTAAGAAACGGAGAGTTCTTTGCAATTTCATTCCATTAAAAAGAACACTACAGATCACACATATTGGGAGATCCTATCACAGGTTTTCTGTGTAATGTATCTTTCCCTTTACTTATATACTTCTACTGGTATGCTGTCATGGGCTGCTAAACTAACCAGTATTTTCAAGCACAGCGATAAGAGTGGAATGGGAAAATGAGGAAAGCAGTTCAAATCACAAATTGATCCAACTGGGGGGAAAAAACACAAAGGGTCATCTAGTTCAATTCAACCAAAACTAAAAGATTATCTGAACTTCTCAATTTAGTTCAGCTTTCCCCACTATAATCCCCTCAAGACTATATGGACAATTCTCAACATAACTCACAATTTTGCACATGGAAACTATAGTCCAAAACGCTTGATAACCACTACACTACATCCTAATAGGTGTTTATATGCTATTGTTTTAATTAGAACACGTTACACCATCATCCGATCACAGATAAGCCAAGTAAGTATAAGATTCCACATAAGTCTGCATCTCTTCCTATTGTCAATGCCTAGAACCAAACCGTCCCCCCACTTGCATCAGAGATAGTATCTCCCTCACATAAGGTTATCATTATATTGTCTGCATTTTTCCTATTGATATAACATTGTGCTCTACCAATACGAAAAGCAAGAAGCAATCCAATTGCAGCATCAGTTGAACTGAACAAAGTTGTCTTCTAGAAAATTAGTAAAGAACATTTCTTCTCTAGGAGGTCCTTTGGATTGGTGGCTAGATCACCTAAACTTACTGAAAGATAAGTTTGGGCTGGTTTGGTGTTCCATGGTGGTTATTTACAATCAAACTTATCCTACTGTATTATTTAATAAAATCTCTAAGGCCTGGATGCACTTGCTAGTTCTGAGTAGACCAGGCGTGGGCAATTGCCGGCCCTCCAGGTGTTTTGGACTTCAACTCCCAGAAATCCTAACAGCTGGTAAACTGGCTAGGATTTCTGGGAGTTGAAGTCCAAAACACCCGGAGGGCTGGTAATTGCCCAGGTCTGGAGTAGACTCTGGGCTTTAATAAGTTATCTAGAGTGCTGTACCTTTTTTGGGGAGAGAGTCCGGCACCTTGGTTAACTGCTTACAGTCTGGAATTAAAAAAAAGTCAGAATAAATTTACCACCTCAGTGACAGAAGCTGCCAATTTCCAGCTGCATAGTATGAACTACCCCTAGTTCTTCTGGAGAAAGCTATTTCCCTATCTTACAATACATGTGATGCCAATGTAATGACTCATGCATATATAATATAAAGATTTATGATGTTCTAACCAGTGATGGAGAAAAATTAAGCAATACTGTTTTCAGAGTTTCATAGAATCAGAGTTGGAAGAGACCCATAGGCCATCCAGTCCAACCCCCTGCCAAGAAAGTTTAGGATTTTAAATATCCCTTGATATTATTTTTTTTAAATCCCTTAATATAGTGGTTCTCAACCTGTGGGTCCCCAAGTGTTTTGGTCTACAACTCCCAGAAATCCCAGCCAGTTGAGTACCACTGCCTTAATCTTTTATGACTGGTATATCATATATATATATATATATATATATATATATATATATATATATATATATATATCAGTGGTTCCCAACCTTTGGGTCTCCAGGTGTTTTGGACTTCAGTTCCCACAGTTCCTAACAGCTGGTAAGCTGGCTGGGATTTCTGGGAGTTGAAGTCCAAAACATCTGGAGGCCCAAAGGTTGGAAACCAATAATATTATATATGGTACGTAGACCAGACATCCCTAGGGCCAAGAGCTGCTATTCATCATAGTGGCCTGGCTCCAAAGAATGGTACATGTGAAATTTCTTCCAGAATAAAAAAAAATTCAAAAGTAATTTTTGACTGATGAGACCATCAACAAAATGTTGCATTTTAGTATGTTTCTGTTTAGGATTCCAATCACAATGCCATGTCTCTTTCCAGGGTGTTCTCTTCTATCCACTTCCATTTTTCCATATTTAAACCCAAGAAACAGCATCGTTTTCACTTGCAGCAGAAGGATAAAATCAATAAGGAGATTTCCTTCCTTAAAAGCACGGGTTTGAACCCTGGTCTCCAGAACCTTCAAACCACTATACCACACTGGTTCTTACAAAGATGCTAAACAAACAACTCTCAAACAGCAAGAAACAAGAATGCATTATGGGATGATGTGGAGGAAGTGGAATCTGCCAGTGGGAAAATCCAAATAGGGATGCTAATATCTTGAAAGCGCCCAAAGCAACACCTTAGCCAATGAGTTCTTGTTTTATGATAACATTCCACAGGCAATGAACAGTCTGAACAAATAAAATGAAAAAGAGGAAAAGAAGACTTCCATTACATTTCCTCATCATTCACCATTTCCAGCCAAACTCACAACAGGATGAAATTTGCAGGCAAGCAAGCTACTATGACCATTTTGCTGGCACAGCTCTCTACCCCACAGACAATAATTAGCCCAGTTCCCAGCTGGTGGAAATTACAAGATTTGATTGCAGCTCTACATAAGTGCCCCAAATAGCTGAGGACTCAGCCAAGTAATTTATCTCAGGGTGCTGGAACTGATTGAAAATGCAAAGCAGATACAGATCCTGAATGAGATCAAAGGACATCACTGCATGTAAACTGCAATTCTAAACAAAAGGCATCAACGTATTGTCAAAGGTTGGAATCACTGGGTTGTTCTGAGTTTTCCGGGCTGGATGGCCATATTCCAGAAGCATTATCTCCTGACATTTTGCCTGCATCCTCATAGGTTGTGAGGTCTGTTGGAAACTATAAGGTAAAAAGGAAAAGGTTTTCCCCTGACATTAAGTCCAGTCGTGTCTGACTTTGGGGCGTGGTGCTCATCTCCATTTCTATGCCGAAGAACCAGCATTGTCTGTAGACACCTCCAAGGTCATCTGGCCAGCATGAGTGCATGGAGCGCCATTACCTTCTCACTGGAGCCGTACCTATTGATCTACTCACATTTGCATGTTTTCGAACTGCTAGGTTGGCAGAAGCTGGGGCTGACAGTGGAGGGGCTGACAGTGGAAGTTCACGGTGTCCCCGGATTCAACCTGTGACCTTTCGGTCAACGAGTTTAGCAGTTCAGTGGTTTAACCCACTACACCGCTGGGGGCTCCGTTGGAAACTATATAAACTCTATATAAACCCAGTTTTCCTAGTTTCCAACAGACTTCACAACCTCTGAGGAGGCCTGCCATAGATGCAGGCGAAACGTCAGGAGAGAATGCTTCTGGAATATGGCCATACAGCCTGGAAAACTCACAACAACCCAAAAGGCATCAAACCATATGCTGATGAGTTGAATCTCAGATCACAAAATACCTGTGGTGAAGTAATCAACCTTTCCCCTTTCCATCACTATTATATATTTTAAAGCATACTGATTCTATAAGGTCTGTCTCTATCTGTTGCTCATTAAACCGCCTTGAGTCACCTGTGGGCTGAAAAGGTGGTATACAAATATAGTAAATAAATAAATTTTGCTTTTCCAATATTTACATATTCTCACAGATGTAGTCAGTCTTCCTTGTAGAATCGTAACATCACGGCTGGTATGGTTCACTAACCTGCAAAGTCTTAAGGTCTGGCTGATTTTGAAAGGAAATAGCAAGTAACTTTACTCTGAATCTAAAATAAAAACCAGGAGGGAATTTCAGTATAAAGGAAATGGAAAAGCAAGTTAAGGTGCTTTAAAACAAAATAGAAAATTTGAATTCCACACAGCTACATGTCAAATGTTTCAACAAACACCTCACAAAGGTTGGGTTTTGAATCCGTGATGGTCTCATGTTGCTGATATATCCACACATAACTTAGGAAGAACAATGCTTCCCACAGCAGTAAACAGCTCACCTGTGTCTTTCCTGTGTGTAGATGGGAGAAGATGGACATATATTCCCCAGGTGGTTTAAGTACTTCTCAGCCCCATACTTGGTGGCTCATTGGTGTTGATTTCCCTAGATTGGCATCCTCTTAAAACGTTTTGGGTCTTCTTCTCCTTCAGTGCCACACATGCTTTGAAATGAAGGGTCCTTTTGCATAAAACTAGGTCATGCACCATGAATTAATAAAGGCTTCATCCTGAAGGAAGCTGGGGATGGTGCCATCTTTGATTTGCCTAGGTGGTGATGTGGTACAACGAATAAGGATTCATTCCCAGTTTCAAATATTGGGGTACCAAATAGTAAAGGAGATTCAGGAGCCCGGAGTTGTTTTGTGGAACAGGTGTTTTGTTTCTATCGAAACATGAGGAACAACTTATATTCTCTCTCGTCTTTGTGATTTGGCTGGCACCAGGACACCGGGAATTTTGCACGTCCAAAAATGATGCACACCAAATAGCACTCAGTAGTTTCCACACTTAAATCTCTCCGGGATTACTGCCGCGCGTATGTAAGTGTGTGAGTGTGTGATTTATCGGAGCAGAGGCTTTTCTGTGGAACCACAGAAGTTGGAACCATCTGGAATGGTTGCTATGGAAACAGCACAGGAGTGGGGGAGGGAGAGACCGGATGCCATGGCAACCTCTGGGAGTTTCCCAGGAAACCAAATTGCTATGGAAACTGCATCACTCAGGTCCAAATTAGTAACTTCCGCTGCAAGGCGGGCGCATTTGCCACTTTAATCTTCTTGTGATAGATGCAACTGCTTATCTTGCATGCGTTGGAAATGGATGGAAACATCCCTTTTGTTACTGGGGTTTCCAGTGGAGGCTGCAGTCTCTGCCAAAAGCCCATCGGAGATTTACTAGGAGCGGAGCAATTCACGATATGCAGAATGCTAAACACTCAGGGCACGTTCCGGACAATCCACTGTCCATGGGGGGAGACATCTTCCACTATACCATGCAGGTAGATTTTCAGGCTTAGGAAAGCAATTATTTGGTCTTGTGGCTCAAAGATACCCCAAACCACAATAGAGGTTTCTATTCTTGTTCCATCTAAATGATTAGACAAATGACCCGGGCGGATGGCACACCCGACATAAAGAAACCTGGACTGCACTCTCACAGACCACACATCAGATGGTTCAACAATAGGCATCATTGTAGAACAGGATGGCAGAGATGCGCTGTGTCATTAAAACCATCACATTTTTCCCCCTCACTGTTGGCAAGATGGTGACGTTCACTTTGCTGTCACTTCCTAACTTTCAGTCCAACAAGTGCAGCCAGGCATGGGAACATAAAATCAGCAGCGGAACTGTTCTTTGTGAAATCAGACAACAAAGCACGTTCCCTGACAACAACAACATCAACAACAACAACAAATCCCCAAAGCCCTGCATCAAACAGCGCAGAACAAAAACCTGTTCCTGGAGGGAGCGGCACGCACGTACGTACGTCTTTGAATCCTCTTATCTGTCTCCTTTCTTCACATCTGCTTGGTTCGTTTACCTTCCCCAAATCCCCATCTTCAGAAGGACGAGAAAAGTACACATATGAAACAAGAGCACAAAGACAGATGATGGTGCATGTTCCTCACAACAATGATTATGCAGACCCTCTTGTATATATGTGTGTGTGTGTTTATATATATTTATATATTTATATAGCCTCGAAGGGTCTCTTAAACATCCGTAAAGATCTTTTTAATATTCACACAGTTGGGATTGTTTACGGCCGTGCAGTTGCCCGTCTTAAAGGCAGCCTGTTTGAATGCACTGTTGCTGATGCCTCCCTCTTCGATCACCATGTACTCGGACTTGCTGATCGTGGAATTGCTACGAGCTTTTTTCAGCTCCTCGGTGGAGGAGAGATGCTGGCAGCTTCCAACATGCATGTACTGGGCTTGTTCTTCACCTTCTGTTTCCCGGTGATAGAAGTAATTGAAGTTGGAGACAATCACAGGCACAGGCAAGGCAATGGTCAGCACCCCAGCTATGGCACAGAGAGACCCGACTATTTTGCCCCCAATCGTGATCGGGTGCATGTCCCCATAACCCACAGTAGTCATGGTCACTACAGCCCACCAAAAGGCATCAGGGATACTACTGAAACTCGAGTTGGGATCATCAGCCTCCGCAAAGTAGACCGCACTAGAAAAAAGGATAACTCCAATGAAAAGAAAGAAAATGAGCAAGCCCAGCTCTCTCATGCTGGCCTTGAGGGTCTGCCCCAAGATCTGCAGCCCCTTGGAGTGCCGAGAGAGCTTGAATATACGGAAGACTCTAACTAGCCGGATGACTCTGAGGATGGCTAAAGACATGGCTTGCTGGCCATTCCCTTGCCGCTCGGCCAGCTCAGTCCCCAAAGTGATGAAATAAGGTATAATGGCCACAATGTCAATGATGTTCATAATGTTCTTGGAGAAGGTGGGCTTGCTGGGACAAGCGAAGAAGCGGACAAGCAGCTCGAAGGAGAACCAGATAATGCACAGCGTCTCCACCACAAAAAAGGGATCAGTGAAAGAGGACACCATGGAGGTCGCAGGGGAAGAAGAATTTGTGAAAATGTCTGCCATGAAGGGGCCCACGCCCGTCCCAAACGTCCCTGCAATGGTGTCATAGTCACGGTCATCTCTGAACTCGGGCAAGGTCTCCAGGCAGAAAATGACAATGGAGATGAGGATCACTAAGACCGAGACGATGGCGATGCCCCGTGCCGGTCCAGAACTTTCCGGGTACTCAAAGAGAAGCCACACCTGGCGCTGGAACTCCTTCTCGGGCAGAGGCCGCTGCTCCTCACGGATGAAGCCCTCGTCTTCCCGAAATTTCTCCATGGCCTCCTCGCCCAACTGGTAGAAGCGGATCTCTTCGGAGAAGATGTCGATAGGCACGTTAACCGGGCGCCGGATGCGGCCGCCGGACTGGTAGTAGTAGAGGATGGCATCAAAGCTGGGCCGGTTGCGGTCAAAGAAGTACTCGTTGCGCAGAGGGTCGAAGTAGCGCATCCTCTTGCGGGGGTCGCCCAGGAGGGTCTCGGGGAACTGGGCCAGCGTCTTGAGCTGGGTCTCGAAGCGCAGGCCGGATATGTTGATGACCACCCGCTCGCAGCATTCGTGCTCGCCGCCTCCTCCGCTGCCCAACATGAGGTGGTGGCTGGCAGGGGGCAGGGCGTGAACCCCGGGGTGCTCGTAGCGCTCGCCTCCCAGCAGGGCCTGAGGGTGCTGGGTGTCGTCCAGGAGGGGGTCCTCTCCCCCCACCACCGTCATGCCCCCCTCCAGCTCCTCTGCCGCCTCCTCCTCTTCCTCCTCCTCTTCCTCCTCCTGCCCTTCCTGCTGGAGGGCGCCCTCGGGGAAGGGCTGCTCACTGTAGCCCAGGTTGTGGTGGCTGCTGGCCCCGACGACACCGCTCCCGCCGCCCCGGGGCTGCCTTCCAGAGGACGGGGCGGCCGGCGAGTGCAGGAGGCTCCGCTGCTCGTCCATCCACGGGGCGCGGCGGGAGCCGAGGGGAGACGCGCTCTCCCCAGACGGCTCCGCCCGGCTCTACCACCGCCGTCGCGCGGAGGAGTCCGCCCTCGCCGCTCACGGGCTCCTCCCGCCGGAGCCACACGGAGCCAGCCAAGCAGCAGCCAGCCAGCCAGCCAGGCGGGGAAGGAAGGGGCTTCTTCAGCCGTACGCCGCCGCCGCCGCCGCTGATGATGATGAAGGGGAACCGCCTGTTGTTGTCGTCGCCGCCGCCGCCGCCGCCGCCGCCACAGGAGGAGGACAGGGGGAGAGAGCCAGGCAGGAGGAGGAGGAAGGAGCGGAGCAGAAGCCCCCCAGGCGACCACGCGGACGGGGAGGCAGCGCTCAAGAATCCTCCGCTAGAGTCCCTGCCTCGACAGGCGCGTTTCTGGCGAGGATTTGAGCCAACAGAGAAGAGGAGGTCGCAGCCTACTAGAAAGGATAAGGAGCTCAGCCAACTAGAGAAGATTAGCGTCCCAACCAACTAGAGAGGATGGAGATCTTGGCCAGCTAGATAAGATTAGGATCACAACCAACTAGAGAAGATGAGGATCTTGGCCAACTAGAGACGATTAGGACGCCAAACCACTAGAGAAGGTGGAGATCTTGGACAACTAGATAAGATTAGGACTCCAAACCACTAGAGAAGGTGAAGATCTTGGACAACTAGATAAGATTAGGACTCTAAACCACTAGAGAAGGTGGAGACCTTGGCCAACTTGAGAAGAATAGTACTCCAAACCACTAGAGAAGGTGGAGACCTTGGCCAACTAGAGAAGATTAGGACTCCAAACCACTAGAGAAGGTGAAGACCTTGGCCAACTAGAGAAGATTAGGACTCCAAACCACTAGAGAAGGTGGAGACCTTGGCCAAAACTAGAGAAGATTAGGACAACTCTCAAACCACTAGAGAAGGTGGAGACCTTGGCCAACTAGAAAGATTAGGACTTGAGAAGGTGACTTGGCCAGAGAAGATTAGGACTCCAAACCACTAGAGAAGATGAAGATCTTGGACAACTAGAGAAGATTAGGACTCCAAACCACTAGAGAAGGTGGATGAAGATCTTGGCCAAAACTAGAGAAGATTAGGACTCCAAACCACTAGAGAAGATGAAGATCTTGGACAACTAGAGAAGATTAAGATTGAAGGAACTCTAAACCACTAGAGAAGGTGGAGACAACTTGGCCAAACCACTAGAGAAGGTGGATTGGCCAACTAGGACTTAGGACTCAAACCACTAGAGAAGGTGGAGACCTTGGCCAACTAGAGAAGATTAGGACTCCAAACCACTAGAGAAGGTGAAGATCTTGGACAACTAGATAAGATTAGGACTCTAAACCACTAGAGAAGGTGAAGATCTTGGACAACTAGATAAGATTAGGACTCTAAACCACTAGAGAAGGTGGAGACCTTGGCCAACTAGAGAAGATTAGGACTCCAAACCACTAGAGAAGGTGAAGATCTTGGACAACTAGATAAGATTAGGACTCCAAACCACTAGAGAAGGTGAAGATCTTGGACAACTAGATAAGATTAGGACTCTAAACCACTAGAGAAGGTGGAGACCTTGGCCAACTAGAGAAGATTAGGACTCCAAACCACTAGAGAAGGTGGAGACCTTGGCCAACTAGAGAAGATTAGGACTCCAAACCACTAGAGAAGGTGAAGATCTTGGACAACTAGATAAGATTAGGACTCTAAACCACTAGAGAAGGTGGAGACCTTGGCCAACTAGAGAAGATTAGGACTCCAAACCACTAGAGAAGGTGAAGATCTTGGACAACTAGATAAGATTAGGACTCTAAACCACTAGAGAAGGTGGAGACCTTGGCCAACTAGAGAAGATTAGGACTCCAAACCACTAGAGAAGGTGGAGACCTTGGCCAACTAGAGAAGATTAGGACTCCAAACCACTAGAGAAGGTGGAGACCTTGGCCAACTAGAGAAGATTAGGACTCCAAACCACTAGAGAAGGTGGAGACCTTGGCCAACTAGAGAAGATTAGGACTCCAAACCACTAGAGAAGGTGGAGACCTTGGCCAACCAGAGAAGATTAGGACTCCAAACCACTAGAGAAGGTGAAGATCTTGGACAACTAGAGAAGATTAGGACTCCAAACCACTAGAGAAGGTGAAGATCTTGGACAACTAGATAAGATTAGGACTCCAAACCACTAGAGAAGGTGAAGATCTTGGCCAACTAGATAAGATTAGGACTCCAAACCACTAGAGAAGGTGGAGACCTTGGCCAACTAGAGAAGATTAGGACTCCAAACCACTAGAGAAGGTGGAGACCTTGGCCAACTAGAGAAGATTAGGACTCCAAACCACTAGAGAAGGTGGAGACCTTGGCCAACCAGAGAAGATTAGGACTCCAAACCACTAGAGAAGGTGAAGATCTTGGACAACTAGAGAAGATTAGGACTCCAAACCACTAGAGAAGATGAAGATCTTGGCCAACTAGAGAAGATTAGGACTCCAAACCACTAGAGAAGGTGAAGATCTTGGACAACTAGATAAGATTAGGACTCCAAACCACTAGAGAAGGTGAAGATCTTGGACAACTAGAGAAGATTAGGACTCCAAACTACTAGAGAAGGTGGAGATCTTGGACAACTAGATAACATTAGGATCGCAACCAACTACAGAAGGTGAAGATTCCAGCCAACTAGAGAAGATTAGGACCCCAAATAACTAGAGAAGTGAGGATTTCGGCCAACTAAAGAAGATGATGATCCCAACTTACTAGAGATGAGGATCTCGGCGAACTAGAGAAGATAATGACCCGAACTTCCTAGAGATGAGGATTTTGGCCAACTAGAGAAGATGATGATCCCAATTTACTAGAGAAAACTAGGATCTTGGCCAACTAGAGAAGATTAGGATTTTAAAAATTATTTATTTATTACCATAATTATACCCCAACCCTTCTCACCCCAAAGGTGACTTGGAGTGGCTTTACACCTAGGCAACAATTCAATGGCATAAAAATGACATTCAATTAAAATAAACAAGTACATTAAAACAAGTAATTAAAGCATTGAAACATTACACCAAAGATTAAAACCATGCAATCCACGATCATAATATATAGCCATTCCAGTGCTCATTACACGTATTTCGTATCCATTTCTTGCACCACAATTATTGTCTGAGGGCTTTGGCCCATAGCCATGTTTTCACTTTCTTCCTAAAGGCCGGGGGGGGGGGGGGAGCTGATCAAATATCACTGGAGACAGAGTTTCACAGCCAAGAGGCTACCACTGAAAGGGCCCTGTCTCTTGTCCCCATCAACCACACCTGCAAAGGAGGTGGGACCAAAAGCAGGGCCTCCCCAGAAGATCTTAATCTCCACAATGGTTTATAGAGGGAGATACATTCAGACAGGGAAGCTGGGCTGGATCCCAACCAACTACAGAAGATGAGAATCTTGGCCAACTGCAGAAGTTGAGGATCCCAGCTTGCTAGAGAAGATGAAGATTCCAACTAACTAGAGAAGAAGAAGATCTCAGCCAACTAGAGAAGATGAGGATCTCCGCCAACTAGAGAAAGGGATTCCAACCAAGAGGAGCATATCAACCAGAGAAGATGAGGATGCTGAACTACAAATATATGAGTCCCTGCAAAGGAATGAAGCTCATATTTCAAGCCTGAACCTCTAGCATTCCTTTGGTACACCCTACAATCAGAGGCATTCACTTTAAACAGAAAAATCTTTCATGCTACAGTAGGGGTCTCAGAGTTGTCACATAAATTAAGGAATTGTCTTCTTCTCAAAGACTCTTCACTCTCTTTTTCAAGGGCTGATCAGCAGGGCTGTAAATCACACCAGCACTGTTCCTCATGTTACCCATTTGGCAGGAATGTGTTTTTGCAAACTGTTGCCTGGTCAATAATATGTTTATTGTTTATTCAATCAGTTGCTTCCAACTCTTCATGACCTCATGGACCAGCCCACGCCAGAGCTCTCTATCGGCAGTCGCCACCCCCAGCTCCTTCAAGGTCAAACCAGTCACTTCAAGGATTACATCCATCTTGCCCTTGGTTGGCCCTTCTTCCTTTTTCTTTCCATTTTCCCCAGCATCTATTATTATTAATAATAATCATAATAATATTTTCTATCAGTAAAATAATAATAAAATAATAATATTTATTTGTACCCCACCTCATTTCCCTAGAGGGATTTGGGGCAGCTTACAACCAGACAAAAATGTCATAAAAACAAAATAGCACAACAATATAAGCATAAATAAACAACCAATTTTAGAAACACTGTAAAATCCCATCAAACATTATATATTGCCATTGAAAACCAGCTATTCCTATCATTAGAGGATCCAGATTAGTGTTATAATAGCCGTTTAATGCAACAAATGTCCACCAAGGAGGGTAAGAAGCAGCCCAGGGGGGTTCTGCCCCACTTTCTTTCAATCCAAGTTTTGGTAGGTTGCAGTTCCTGAACTTTTCCTGCACTGGGGGCTTCAAGATGCTTGACAAAAGTGTGGACTGGCTCTGTCCTTAGGACATTGAAGGGTGCATCTTCTACACTGTAGAATGAATGCAGTTGGACACCACTTTCGCTGTCCTGGATCAATGTTATGAAATCAAGGGAACTGTAGTCGAACACAGCCTTCAACCCCCTCTGCCCAAGAGTGCTGGAGCCTCACCGAATTACAAACCCCACGATTCCATAGCATTGAGCTATGGCAGTTAAAGTGATGTCAAACTGTATTCGTTCTACCATATAGATTAGGCATGGGCAAACTTTGGTCCTCTGGGTGTTTTGGACTTCAACTCCCACAATTCCTGGTGTACATACCAAATTTAATTGAAGCTGTATGCTCAAGCTGTTGATAGTAATAAATAAATGAACAGATTAAAACTGTCTGTACTAATAAATGGACGGATTCAAAGTGTGTGCAAGAATTCAGTTCAATGCAGACTGCCATATTTGAAGTGGCTAAAAAATATTAAACAAGGCCCACAGTTCAGAGACTGATCACTTTTTGCATGTTAGAAGTCCACAGTTCCATTCTTCATACTGTATATCCAGATTGATCTAGGACAGAGCTCTTTCTAGAACAGAGCTTTTCAAACTGTGGGTCGTGACATATAGTGTGTCTGTTGTAGGACGTAGGTGTGTTGCACAAACATAATGAGAAACATCCAAGTCTATGTGAAATAAATAACAAATCATATATTGTAATCTTTATACATAATAAACATCAAAATATGTATGTGGCAGAGGTGCCCACTTACACAGACTCCCACCTCCACAAACAGATATAATTCCCATTGAACAGGAGACACCCATGTCCCTCCCTCCACTGGCATTGCAGATTATAGTGAGTGCGATGAATATGTAGCCCAAACCCTGCCAATATCCTCCACAAACACCATACTGCCCCCTATCCAATTGAAGGCTTTCATGTGGGGACAATTTCATCCTAGATGTTCTGTTTTTCCTCCACATCCCACGGTTCCTTTTTCTCTCTGTTGCATGACCCCACCCACTGCTTCTCTGTTAATCCTTTCCTACCCTTTGCTATGGCACACAACAAACAGAGGAATTGATCCGCAACAGAACAAGAGGTTTGGGGAGAATTCACCATGATTTACAGGAGTTGTACTTGACCTACAACCACAAAACACTGATAACCCAACCAATGATGGATCTGGATAAAACTTGCAATGGATGATGGGAATTGCAGGGGTTTGGGGAAATGTGCGTTGATTTTGGGAGTTGTAGTTCACTTGCATCCAGAAAGCACTAAATCCAGCCGGCAGCAGATCTGGACCAGACTTCGCACTCAGACCCAACATAGTCAACTGTGCATACAGGCCTGGTTTGGAGTGATTGACTTCGAATCTGGGAATTGTAGTTTACCCTTATCCAGAAAGCCCAGAATCCAGCCAATGTCAGATATGGACCAGACTTTGCACTCAGACCCAACCTGGCCAACTGTGCATACAAGCCTGGTTTGGGAGTGATTGACCTTGGATCTGGGAGTTGTAGTTCACATTTATCCAGAGAGGGCTGAATCTAGCCAACAATTGATCTGGACCAAACATAGCACACAGACCCAACATGGCCAACTGCGAATACTGTCATGGTTTGGGGGTGATTTCCCTGGGAATCTGGGAATTGTAGTTCACCTTTATCCAGAGAGCACTGAACCCAGCCACCGACGGATCTGGACCAAACTTCAGTTATATTACTTAACATCCCAAAACAAACAATGCCTTCTTCTAATAACCCAGGCACCGCCATGTCCCCAAGTTAATAATATATAAATGAAAGATTTTCATGAGATTTGTTGTGTCCCAATACATTTTGTTATTACAATTTATGTATGTATCCAGATCTCTTAGAAAAGATTGATTTCACTTCCGGTTTGCTAATAAAACTGAATGACTATGTCATGAAATCATGCATGTCTACAAAGCGTGTCACTAACAGGAAATGTTGGGAAAGCTCTGCTCTGGAATCTTAGTAATATATGGAGCCAAGGCAAGTACATAATTCTGAATTAGTTGAACAATCCATATGATTGTATACACCGCAGCTGCAGCTGTGTCTCATGTATTTGCAACAGCAATGAGCTTCTATTAGAGAAATTTTGGTCGCACGTATACAATATGCATGCATATAATCAAATATTTTTGTATAGTGGAATATTTCAGTGGTTGTTAAAAATAATTTTACACAAAACACTTCCTCCACTGTCATCCCTCCTTCACAGTACTGCTTTGCACATTTTCAATAATTGCAAAAAGATGCCAGGAGGAGTGCAGAAAGCACAACGACAACACAAGAAATTGCATATGAGTCAGCAGCGTGATGTGGCTGCAAAAAGGGCTAATGTGATTTTAGGCTGCATTAATTGAGCTGAAGCTTCGAAATGACAGGAAACATTTTGCTTTATTTCCCCTTAGTCGGAGCTCAGTATTTTGTCTCTTTGTATTCTGCTCTTTAAAAAGGATGCAAGTAGATTGGAGTTCAGAAGAGGATGGTGAACTTTCAAAAAACAAACCTGTATCATTGATTGGAAAGGAAGGAAAGGACTTGAGCGATCCAGCGAACTTCAGGCCCATCTCCTTACTAAATTTTGATTATAAAATTTTCACGTCTATTTTGGCCAACAGATTCAAATTTTTCTTAAACAAATGGATAAAGGAAGACCAGAATGGGTTTTTACCAAGAAGACAAATTAAAACAAACATTAGATTTATAATAGATATACTAGAGTATTATGATAAGAATAATGAAAAGGAGGTGGCCCTGATGTTCCTGGACGCGGAAAAGGCTTTCGATAGGATTAGCTGGCAATACTTGGAGGCCTTGGGGGAAGAGCTGGATCTCGGGTTCCAGATAAGGAATGCAATTCAGGCCATTTATAGGAAACAGAAGGCAAGGATAATAGTCAATCAAGGGAAATCTGATGAAGTCGAAATTTGTAAAGGGGTAAGACAAGGGTGCCCCCTGTCCCCGCTATTATTCATCCTCGCTCTGGAGGTCCTACTAAACAAGATCAGGGAGGATAAGGAACTAAAAGGCCTTCAGATAAAAAAAGATAGTATAAAAGTGAAGGCCTATGCCGACGATGTCGTGCTAATAATAGAGAAACCAGTAGAGGCAATAAAAGGATGGATAGAGAAGGTGGAAGAATTCGGAAGGGTAGCGGGGTTTAAAATCAAGGGGAAGACCAGTCTCTTGGTCAAGAATATGACGGAAAAAAGGAAACAAAATTTACAGGAGGAGGCAGGGATGAGAATACAGGAGGGGGTGAGATATTTAGGTATTAATTTGACCCCTAAGAATTCGAGGCTCTTTAAAAACAACTACGCAGAACTATGGAAGAAAATTAAAAAAGACATAGAGAAATGGAAAAACTTGAACATTTCATTTATGGGGAGAATCGCAACCATAAAAATGATGGTACTTCCTAGGATAAATTTCCTTTTCATGACTCTCCCAATCGTAAAGAACGAGAAGACCTTTAGAGATTGGGAAAAAGAGATCTCAAGATTCATATGGGGAGGAAGGAAACCCAGAGTGAGGATGAAGACACTCCAGGACCCACTGGAAAGGGGAGGACTGGGGGTACCCAACCTGAAACTCTATCATGAAGCTAGCTGTTTGAACTGGATTGCGGATTGGATACTCTTAAAAAACCACAAATTAACTAATCTCGAGGGACACGACCTAAAATTTGGACTACATGGATATCTGATATATAACAGAAAAAAAATGGATGCAACCGTTAACTCCCACTACATAAGGAGCTCTCTCCTAAAGGTGTGGCAAAAATACTCAATTATATTGTACGAGCAAAAAATCCCACTCTGGACATCTGTAAACGAGGCTTTTAAAATCAAGGAAATAGCAGAGGGCAATTGGCTAACATACAGGGAGACATTGAAAGGAAATGGGGAGGGTTACACAATTAAGTCAAAGGAGGAACTTGAAAAGGAGGGGATTCGATTAGGTTGGTTCCCTTATTTACAAATGAAAGAAAAGTTTAAGGAAGATCAAAAGAGGGGATTCGTAGAGGGAGAGAAAGAATTAGAAAGAAGGATGCTAAGGGAAGAGGAGAAGCCAATTGGAAAAATTTATAAATCACTTTTGGAGGCAGAGACAGCTAATAATCAGGAAAGAAAATACATGGCCGAGTGGTCGAGGAATGTCGGATTTAAGATTAAACCCCAGATGTGGAGAAACATCTGGGGTAATGGAGTGAAGAAATCCCTGAGTAACTCATTCAGGGAGAATTGGGTTAAAATGATATATCGCTGGCATCTCTCACCACACAAAATAGCTAAAATGTATAGGGGGGCGGATCCTAGGTGTTGGAAATGTGGTAACAAGAATGGGACCTTCTTTCACCTCTGGTGGACGTGTCCTTGGGCCTCTAGGTACTGGGCAATGATTCAGAGGGAAATCCAAAAAATGATCACATTTAATTTGGAAAGAAAACCAGAGGTCTTCTTACTGGGAATGGTAGAAGGGGTAACGGTACCGATGGAAAAAAAATACTAAGGATTGCGACAACAGCGGCTAGAATCCTGTATGCAAAGGGTTGGAAAACACAGGCCACTCCGACGAGAGAAGAGTGGTTTGTGAAAGTTATAGAGACTGTACAAATGGACTGGATGACAGAAAGGTTAAGGAACAAGCATAATAATGAACCGGAAAGGACGAATTGGGTAGCAATTCGGGACTATTCTAGAAGGGAATTCAATGTAGACCTACTCCTGGACCCATGAAAAAACTTACCGCTCTCCTACTCAATTCTAGGGAATATCAGAGGGAAGATTACTAAGCTGGAAGCGAAAAAGAGGCAACCAGAAAGAAGTCCCTACTCTTCACACAACTTTGTCTACACGTTTTTCTTCACGATTGTATGTCTCTTAGTGGCCCGGGGAGCCATTTCTGGACTCCCAGGGAGCCACCTCTGTTCTCTTTCTTTGTCTAATGTTCTTTTCTTTCTGTTTTTATATACTTTCTGAAAACCAATAAAGATGTTTTTTTTTTAAAAAAAAAACAAACCTGTATCAAAATATTTATATCCTACCCATTATCAGCAGATCTCTGGGTGAATTAAGCCATCTAAAATTTAAAGCAATAACATGATGTAAACCACTGATTCTCAAAGTGGGCAGTACCACCCCCTGGTGGGCGGTGAGGCGATCCAAGGGGGCGATGGGAGGCTCAGGGGAATTTGCGGGGTGGTGAACCTCTTTAAGGGGGCAGTGAACAATTGGCCATTTAGGAGGGGTCACGCAGCCCTCTTCTTTGGCCCCACTCCCTTCGCTTTGACCTGCATATTAGATATTTGTATTAGAATTCGTAAGAGTAGCAAAATTATTTATGAAGTAGCAACAAAAATATGGTTGGGGGTCACCACAACATGAGGGACCTTATTTAGGGGTCATGGCATTAGAAAGGTTGAGAACCACTGCATTAATACATATATTTTTCTGTTTAATTGCTATTAAAAAAAATTACAAAATAATTTCTAGGGGGGCGGTGAGTAAAAAAATTTCTGGAAAGGGGGTGATAGGCCAAAAAAGTTTGGAAACCACTGATTCCAAAATCATATTAAACTATTGACATTTTAAAGAAAAATTAAGCAGGAGAAAATACTGAGGACCCTTCCACACAGTCCTATATTCCAGAATATCAAGGCAGAAAATCCCACATGATTTGTTTTGAACTGGAATATATGGCAGTGTGGACTCAGATAATCCAGTTAAAGCAGATATTCAGGGATATAAGGCTATGTGGAAGGGCCCTGAAAGATAGAAGTAATTACACAGTGAAATATAATACCTAGTGCAAGTGCTGCACAACCTGTGGCCCTCCAGATGTTTGGGATTTCAACTCCCAGAAGCACTCCCCAGATTGTCCAAAGGTCAGGAGTTCTGGGAATTGAAGTTGAAAACACCTGGAGGGCTGTAGATTGTACACCACTAACCTAGGGCCCTTCCACACAGCCCTATATCCCAGGATATCAAGTCAGAAAATACCACATTTTCTGCTTTGAACTGGAATATATTGCAGTATGGACTCAGATAACCCAGTTCAAAGCAGATGTGGGATTTTCTGCCTTGGGATTCTGGGGTATAGAGCTGTGTGGAAGGACCCTTAGTGGATAGTAGGCCACTACCCACTAGGAAGTCTCTGGACAGAAGGAGAACAGCTCTCTAATTGTGATGGAGTAACTCTAGATTGCCTACTTCAATATGGTGATTAAACTAAATGGCCTACAATACATGTGTCAAACTCAAGGTCCATGGGCCAAATCGAGCCCTCCATGTGATTTTATGTGGCCCTTCAAATGCTGAATTCCAACTCATGTATTCCTCATCATTAGATAGATTGCTAGAGCTGCTGGGGCTTGTGACATCTGGAAGGTTGCAGTTGGTTCCATTTGGTTAGGATAGTGAGTTTTGAATTTAGTTACAAGGCTTGTGGATATGATGCCTGATTGTAAAATGTACTTTAAACTTTCCCCAGCCTCAGAGCCACAAGTCCTCTGTTGGGTTACAATTCCCATTATTAGCAGTCAGCATGCAGATAACCAAAAGTGATGCACAATTCAAAGTGCTGGCTTTAGCCTTTAAAGCCCTAAACGGTTCTGGCCCAGCTTACCTGTCCGAACGCATCTCTCCCTATGAACCATCAAGGCCCTGCTCTCAGTCCCACCTTCTTCACAGGCCCAATTGGAGGGAATGATAGACAGAGCCTTCTCAGTGGTGGCCCCTCGGCTATGGAATGCCCTTTCTAGAGACAATAGATCAGCCTCCTCCCTCCTAACATTTCGAAAGAAAGTTAAGACCTGGCTGTTCAAGCAGGCATTTGCAGATGCAGTATAACTGTTTAATTAAGAATTATGGAATTATATGACGATGCGATGGAAAATGGTTTTGATGATGAGACGCTGAGAATTAGATTTTATGGTTTTAATTGCTAATTGATTACTGTTTTATATGGTTATTGTATTAATTGTTTCTGATTGTATTTTATCTTTTGGCATTGATTGCCATATGTAAACCACCTCGCGTCACCTTTGGGCTGAGAGGGGCGGTATAGAAATATAGTAAATAAATAAATAAATGAGAGTTATTGTTCAATAACACCTGGAGACCCAAATTCAGAAAAAACTAAATATCACCAACCTACTATGTAAAAACATTATCGTTGGCCCTCTGTGTCTATGGCAGGGGTGCTCACACTTTTTCAGCCTGCGGGCTACTTATAAAATAACCAAGTCAAAATGATCTACCTATCCACTACAAAAATGTGAAAAATATAACACAATATCTGCTTTGAACTGGGTTTTCTGAGTCCACACTGCCATATAATCTGATTCAAAGCAGATAACATGGGATTTTATTCAACTGTGTGGAAAGGATCTCAGATAACCCAGGGCCGACAGCACTTGGATGGCATCGGGGGACTGAGCCTTCCTCCTGCCCTGCCCGCGATCTACTAGGACGTCCTACGTGATCTACCAGTAGATCGTGATCTACCTAATGAGCACCCCTGGTCTATGGATTCTCTGTCCATGGATTCAACAGCCTTTTGTAGGTAACTATAAGGTTGGTATGGTCCTCAGTGAAAATAAAGTTGACACTCCTGGTCTACAAGATTCCCTCCAACTCTGTATTCTGTGGGTTGGGGAACAACAGCAAGTAGCAAGGTATATTTCTTTCAGGTGATCTTTGTTTCTCATCTTAAATTTCTGAAAGTGAGGAGTTAAAAGAAACTGTGAAGGATAGGATATGTGACCAGGAACTGTTTCCTCGAATTTCTGTTGCTCCTAGCAAAACATTGTTTCACCCCATGGTGATCTTCAGTCATTTGGGAGTCATCCTGTTAACAGCAGATAAACATTTAAATCAGGTTAAGGAGACAAGCACTATTTCTCATGTTGCCCATTAGGCAGAAATATGCTGTTGCCTGGTCAATGCAATGACCTGGTTGCTTTTATAGTACTTACTACTTAGTCAATGAATAAAAGTCACAATCTGTCCTTTAATTTGTGTGTCCTATTTTCCCATATACTGAATATGAACATTGTGTTATTGCTTTTCCTGCAATCTCATTTTTAGTTTTTTAGATTGCATACTCACTCAGTGAGATAGAGGTCATTGTCTATCTTTCTCTTAAGCTGTAATCGTATACAGTTATTTGAGCAAAGTAAGGACTTACCTTTAACTGTAATTGAAAAGGGAGGTGCAGCAATCAGGGTGATGGTGTTAATGCTGCACATCAACAAGGCAGAGTCACGAAAATGTAATTCTCTCACCATGTTTGTATCATAAACATGGCAAAATGAATAATTTGTCTAGAATTTAGAGCCACTGGGAATACTGATGGCACTGAAAAACTATTTTTCATATTACTTTTGGAGATCATCGCAAGGCTGTAACAGTAAACATAATACTTTCCCACTGAACAATGAGATTTGACGACTGAACAAGATCACCTTTTACTCCCCTCTCAAATTACACCTGGTTATTTATCTGGATGACTCCTCTGACATTGATGGGAGCAGACTAGCTAAATCCCATTCATCATTTTATGTAGAAAGTTACAACTCAGTACAAGGAGAGCCATTTTAATATTCTAAAAGTATGATTACAGTGTGGGATTATGCTGGCTAAACAATGTTAATTCATATTGCAGCATAATGGAGATCATGTTAAAGGACTATTACAATAGCAACAAAGGATATGCAGTAAGTCTGCTATTCTCTTGTTACATGTCATTATTCTATCATAAGATAAAAGATCCTGTTTGCAGAGCAATTTAATCACATTGCAAAGCAAAGCAGTGTAATCCGCAGCATTACACTGGTTAGAAAGTCCATAGGAATGAATGAACACCTCATATAATGAAGACCGAAAGACATTCGGTTGACCTTGAAGCAAGCTTTTAAACATTTATCCTGGTGTCTTTTGGATATGGGCGCAACATCAGTGCCGAGTCACTAGGAATGTCATTCACAGTATTCTTAAGGGAGACTAATCAAAACATGTACAGATTTTTTCCCCTAAAGGACTGAGATGAGTGATTAATTCACAGCAGTTAAATTATTTTGTACTATTTTGGAAGATGTGTGAAATCCACCAAATTATGGGGGGAAACCATGGCCATAAAATGATTTTTAAAAGAAAATACATAATCTCTGGGCTGTCTCATTTCCATAGAATTAAGGAGAGCTGGTTCATTGACATTCTTTTCACACTTTCGAAAATGTATAGCCACACTGTTCCTTCTTTGACATCACTAGTCAAAGAAAAAAACAGTCATGTCAGGCTTGTATGTGAATGGCTTATTAATGCTGAGGGAAGAAGGGAATTTTACATGTTCTTTTAGACCTGTCTACTGCAGACAAGGATATCTCAACCAAAAGTGATTCTGAGGGAAGCATGAAGCACACTCAAAATGTGAAGCAACTGCAACAAAACTCCATGGCACACATATGTTGCTACCAATACCTTGGAAAAGCAGTTAAGTGCCCTAGTTCCTTATACAGTACATCACACCAACCTGCTCTAATCTCTAGACGGCCATGCTTAACTGCAAATGATTAAATGCACTTTCAGTGTCCTTTATGTTCTTATCAAGGACATTCAGGTGGCATATAAGAATACACCATGAAACTGAATAGAGCTAATACCTTCTGCATGAGAAGCAAGGAAATACTGGGTTTTATCCATTTTTCCCCCAAAAAATATTTAGTAAGCTTTATTGAACATTATAATATAATTCTGAAACATCGCATCTTGGCTTTCAAAAGTATGATTAGGTTAAGGAAGCAATTGATTTTAAAGGATGCACTAGGATTTGTTGGACACTCCCCCTGGTGTTGGCAATGTCAAGAAACAGAATTGTGCCCTAGACTTTGTGACCATGAAATTGACATCACAATTCTATCTTCAGGTTTCTACTGCTTGGAAAAGAACACAAGTGTTATTAAATCTGGAGGAACTCCAATCTCTGTGACATAATGATATAGTACCATGGTAAGTTAAAGTCAACACAAATATGCATCATAAATTCAGAAGAACCAAAGACATACCAAACAAATGTAGAATAAGAGAGGAGACAAACCCATTCAACAGTTTGATGTATTTGTTAAATATATCAATGCAACAGTCAAGAGGCTGAACAGTAATCTTTCAGCCCCATATTCTAGGTTCACACCTCCAGGAACAAAACCACTAAACCAGTGCCTCCTGGCCCAGCTACATATCACAAAAGGATGTGATGGCAGAGGTTCCCAAACCTGTTCAGTCATGGAAGCATTCAGAAATCTCCCTCTCCCTCCCAGGTCTAGAACTCGGAGTTGGTTGAGGTAGGCAGGATTTCCCTGGGTACTGGTTGTGGGGGGTCGGGAGCAGGTCAGGGTTTTGCCCTCCCTTCTGCTCGAGATCCCCGTGTACAACTGGTGGGCCACTGTGTGATACAGAATGCTGGACTAGATGGGCTGAGGTCCGATTCAGCATGGCTCTTCTTATGTTCTTATGTTCTTAACTCTAACTCTATCCCTGGTTTTGTGAACTCATGAAGTTCTTCCTACTTTCATTGTAGTGGGGGCTCCTTCTTTGGAGGCTTTTAAACAGAGGCTGGATGGCCATCTGTCGGGGGTGCTTTGAACACAATTTTCCTGCTTCTTGGCAAGGGGTTGAACTGGATGGCTCATGAGGTCTGTTCCAACTCTATGATTCTATTATTTACTCCTAATGAGGACAAGCTCACAGACCCCTGCCTTCAGGCAGATCTGACCATGCAGCGGGGAGTTACACAGTTCCTGGGAGCATGGACTTTCAAGATAATAAAGGGACTATGGCTCCAGCAGCAGCTTCAAAGAAGAGACCTTTCCTTTTTCTTGCTAGTTTCCCCCTGCTTCATTATAACAATCCCCCAATAAAAAGTATCCTTGCTTGCAACTTTTCTCTCCATAGTGATACATTTTGGAAAAGCAGTTAAGTGCCCTAAAAGTACAGTCCTTTTACTGCCTCTAACCCTCTCCAGCATGAACCTTTCCTTTCCTGAGCTGCAGGCCAGTGCTGGCCCACCCGGGACGCTCTTACAGTGTCCCGGGGAGGCTGAAACTGCATTCCTTTGAACCACGGATACAGAGACCCACCAGGCCTCCATATGACAGAGTCAACCGATCGACTCCAAACAGGTGCCATCTTTCTCCTAGATTAATTTTAAGACTTAGTGCTATCTTACCTTTTGCAGAATGGACCCCTGCATCCTGGAAAAGCTAATTTTGCCACAAAATCTCATGTGGGGACCAGCAAGCTCCAATCCATGGCTCCACATTGCTATGATGTTTGTGCCTCCAATCCATGGGTATCTGGAAGCCTGTTGACCCTGGGAGAGTCCCTTGTGATCATCCCTTGGGACCTCCAGACCTCTGGCAGGCTGTTCTGGCCTTTATGAATTGGATCTGTATGAGTGGACTTTGACCCCTCAGTGCTCCCATGGGCTCCCCATGGACTTTTGGGAGCTCTTATGAACTTATATCAACCTCTCAGAAACTTTGATAAACCTTCTTCGCTTTTCATGAACTTTTTGAGAACTTTTATCAACTTCTGTGGACCTTTATGAACTTTTTGGAACTTCCATGGACACTTTGCCAAACCCCTATGGACCCCCAGCCCTGCATGATTTCCCCCCACCTTATGAACTCCATGTATGAACTCCCCACTTCCCCATTCCCTATATATATGTGTGTATATATAATTTTGAAAAATGAGGGGGAAAAGCCACCTTTACATGAAACCAGCATCTTGTGGCTCCTGGAAGTGTTTCCCAATTTCCTGGGCCAGTACATCCCTAAACAAAAGACTTAACAAAACCCATTTGCATGGACAATAGATATGTGATTCTTATTAAACCAGACCTCAGAGGGCAAAGCCAGGCTATCTGGGATGATAGGATCTATGGACATTTCAAATCACCCAACACAAAGGGCAATTTTCTATCTGCGAGGAACCAGAGATTTTGCCACAGCCTCTCCATTGTGTCACATCCTGATTGGCCAAAACCAACCTCAGCTTCTTTAATGAACTCCATATCCCAGAACTATACAACAAAGGACCTAGCCCTTTGGGGCTAGACGAAGATAATGATTCAAAGGACTAACAGAATAACTCAGATCCAATTTGAGGGCTTAAGCTACCGTTGGATCATTGGGCTAACATTGGTTACCTTAATCCTGTCACTCTACATATCTCATTCATTGTTTCCCACCCGGCACGCCTCCTACCTCCTCATTGGCTGAGCAGCCAAAGCAGGGCTAGTGCTCTGATTGGACAGGGCACCGCCTAGCTAACCATGCTTTCCAGCCAACAGATGACTCCAGCCAATCAGCGCGAAGCCAGCTCAGGGGGCGGGTGTGCGGAATTTGAATTTGACAGCTCTGTATTTCCTATAAATATTGCTTTCTTTTTCCTAAAAAGTCATGTCAGCTCCTGGGCAAATGACTGCGGTCATCATCCATTCCAGTTGGAATGAAATAAAACAACTTGGTGGCTTTCCTTCATCTTGGTGAGATTTATTGGGAAAATTAGGAAAAAATCTTCTTGTGTGTTTTCTGTCTTGCCAGGTGTCCGGATCCTCTTTTATGGGTCTGGCCAGACTCTGCCTTGTCAGCCCCCCCCCCCCCCAAATTCGACATCACTATTGTCTGTGTCAGTGGTTCTCAACCTGTGGGTCTCCAGGTGTTTTGGCCTACAACTCCCAGAAATCCCAGCCAGTTTACCAGCTGTTAGGATTTATGGGAGTTGAAGGCCAAAACATCTGGGGACCCACAGGTTGAGAACCACTGCTAAGTGTTCTGTATTATGCAGTAGGCTTGGAAATGAAGAGAAATGTTTTAAATATAATAAAAATGTAAGATTGCCTAAACTGAACTAAATGAAGCGAGAAGTGGTATGCTAGTATTTATAAGACAAGTAATCTTCTGGATGTTGCTAGAATAGCCAAGAATGTTCTAGCATGTGTCTGAGGAACTTTCTTAAATCTTCCATGGAGAGGCTGTATGGGTCTGAGATAACCCGTGACTATAAATATTTGCTGAAATTTTAGCAAAAAGATTAAAATTAATCCTAGCTCTACGATCTTACATGAAGTTTAAGCAGGCTTTTTTCAAATAGACAGTTAAAACCAAAATGTGAGAATGGTTCTAAACATACTAGAGGGTGCTGAACAAGACACAAGAGATGTTGCACTTTTATTTCTAGATGCATGTAAAGCCTTTGATAACATTTGCTGGGAGTTTATAGAAAAGGTATTGGCTCATTATGCGGTGGGCTAGCAATTTAAAAGAGAAATTGGTACTGAGTCCCCCTTCGGGGATGGAGAAGGGTGGGTTATAAATAATTTAAATAAATAAATAAACATTTACTGAAAACAAAAAGCCTAATTAATGATAAATAGCCAAATGTCAAATTATATAGAGATTACAAAAAGGAATGAGGCAATGTCACCTCTATTTATATGGATGTTAGAAATATTAATTATTAGGATTAAGGGAAGACAGCCATATTAAAGGGGTGAAAAGAAAATGGCAAGAATTCAAAGTCAAAGTATATGCTGATGATATGGTATTCATTATAGAAGACCCCCAAAAAAGCATTCAAAGCCTGCTGGAAACCATCAATAAGTACAGTATAGAAATGTGGCAAGATTTAAAATAAAGAGAAATGCATATCTTTAACTAAAGGTTTATCAAAAAGTGGTATTGACAAATTGGAGAATTTATCAGCTTGTAAGATAACTTCAAAAGTAAAATATCTAAGATTATGAATAACCAATAAAAATAACAACTTATATCAAAATAATTATGATATCATGGAAGGAGAATTAGATTTGGAAAGATGGTAAACAATTCAACTAACTTGAGTGGGAAGGATAGTTGTGATAAAGAAATTGATGGTCTTACCAAAATGTTTTATTTCAAAATATACCAATAATTAAAGAAGTGAAGATTTTTGAACAATGGAGGTAAGATTTGATCAACTTTATATTGAATGGGGGGTGAGAGAGTTAGAATTGCTTATAGAAACCTAACAGATGCCAAAGAAAGAGGGGGCTTAGTGCTGCCAGACCTTAGATATTACTATGAAGCTGTAGGCTTCAGCTGGTTAAAGGAGTAGGTGAGATTAAAATGCAAGCTTTACTCAATTTAGAGGGATACAACCTAAGATTTGAATGGCGTGCATATTTATGGTATGAAAAAATATAAGATTATTAAAGGCTTGTATAGAAATCCCATAAGAGCTAACCTTTTAGTGATCTGGAAAATATATAAGGTGGGGATGGAACAATAAAAACCCTCTATGGCTGGGTCCTTGGGAAGCAGCACTAAAACCAATATTTAATGAGGAAACGAGAACTTATAGTGAGTACTTGATTAAAGAAAAAGAGCATTGGAAACTAAAAGAGAGAGAAGAGTTAGGGATAAATGATTGGTTTTGTTATCATCAATTATTTGATAGATTTTTAAAAGATAACAACGTAGAATTTGCTAAAAGAAAATCAGAATTGATGAACATTTTGGAGAAGGGGAATAAGGGACTAATTTCCAAAATATAGAGATACAGATTAGAGTATAATTTAGAAGATAATTGAATAAAACAGTGATGACCGTGTGAGCTAAAGATTTAGGGGAAAATATTGAGTTGGTTAATTGGGAATATTTATGGGAAAGAGGATTTAAATTTTCAATAGCAAGATCTATTAGAGAGAAAATGTATAAAATATTTAATGGATGTTATATAACACCTGAGGTAATAGCTAAAATAGATACATCTCACCAGGGTGAAGGGGATATTGGGGATATAAATTATGGAAAGGTACCTTCTTCCATGCCTGGTGGACTTGCAGGTACAAACTTTTTTTGAGGAAAGTGATTAAATAAACAAATAAAACGACCACTAAAAAGGTTAGGAAAAATCCAGAAATATGCCTCTTAGGGTTATTTGAGGGGAAACAAGTAAAGAAGATGTAGAAATCTGTCAATACAGTTTAGTTGCAGTGAAAATAGTAACAGCAAAGTCTTGGAAAAGGGGGAAAGAGTTATTTCTAAAGGACTGGAAAGAAAAATTATTAGTATATCCAAATGGCTAAGCTCTCCAATGGCATTCAGGGAGGAAGCAATGAAGACTTTGCTAGGAAATGGAGGCTTGAATTTTGATATCTAGAGAGGAAGACAAAATAGACTTAGTCGCAAAGGGGGATTTATTATTGCAAGATAAGTGTAGGTTTATTATTTATTTACTTTTGAGATATTAATTTCACACTGAGTGGTGTCGGACGTAATGAGTGGTGGTTCATGGATGAAAAAAGGAGGTGGGGTTGGAGAAATGGCATATCTGTATTTTGTTTACTCGATTCTCTTTAGATGTTTTTTCTTACATTCTGTATGCCATTATCACACTTAATTTTTTTTTAATCAGAAGATAATCCATGCTCCCCCTTCATTTGCATTAGAGTCATAGTTGCCATTGTGTGGTTTTATTTTAAAATCTGCTTAAAATTTGATTTTCTAGATTTTTCATGGAATTCCTATAATGCTTTTGAAGAACCTTAGGGTTGTGTGGAACAAAGTTTGGGAACTGCTAGTCGATTGTATCAAAATCAAACATACACACCTGTGTGGCTCAAGGTTGAACATCTCACTATAATTCCTAGCCTCAGCAGCCATGTTTTAGAATAGGATCCCAATAAACTATAGAAGAGTGGGATGCAGAACCACATATATATGGGCCCTGGCAAAGGAATGAGGCTCAGGTATTAAGCCATCTGCTTGAGCAGAAGTTCATCAAGTGCTGGAGATAATGACTCAAATGCCATAGAGAAAACTATGTAAATAATGCAAGAACTCAAATGTGGGAGGAAGAAAAACATTAAATGTATAGCTAGGGAGAGTAACCCATGGTCTTAGATGTCTCTACACTATTATACAGAGCATGGGCGTAAACAAGATGAATTTGAACTTTTAGCACATCAAAGCAAATATGACATAATAAACATCACTGAAATCTAATGGGATTAGTCTCATGACTGGAATGGAGTTGTAGAGGTGTATAACCTATTTAAGACTAATAGATAGAACCAGAAATTAAGAAGAGGACCATTATGTGTCAATAATGCTTACACCTGTGAAGATATCCATGACTTAAATCCTGGAAACTAGGTAAAAAAATTAAGGTGGGAAAACAAAGATGTCATTGTAGGGGTCTACTACAGACCCCTAAGCAAGACTGAAGATTTGAATAATGCCTTCTTGGAACAGATAACCACACATTCAGAAAAGAGAAATATGGCTATCATGTCAGAGAAAAAGGAAAGATAGAAGAAATGAGATGCAAAGATATAGAATGGGTGGCACCTGGCTTGAAAACAATACAGGAAAAAGAGATCTAGCAGCCTTAGTGGACCACTAACTGAACAATAGTCAACAATGGGATGTGGCAGTTTAAAAAACCAATACTATTCCAAACTGCATCAATCAGAGTATATTGTCTGGATCAAGGGAAGCAATAGTACCACTGTATTCTGCTTTGATCAGACATCACTTGGAATACTGTGAAAGAGAGACAAGGTTCCTCGACATGCTAGCTGATTATTCCCTTGAGCAGATGGTCATGGAACCAACCAGGGGAAAGGGGATCCTGGACTTGGTGCTAACTAATGAACAAGATCTCGTTCAAGATGTCCTTGTAGCTGAGCCCATAGGTACCAGTGACCATAACACAATAACCTTCAACGTAAGTTTGGATAGCAAACTGTCAGTGAAAACTAACACAGAGACATTAAACTTTCACAAAGGGAATTTCACCAAAATGAGAAAAATTGTAAAGAACAAACTAAAAGGAGCAGTAAAAAAAATCAAATCCCTCCAAAATGCTTGGAAACTGTTTAAAAATACCTTAAAACAGGCTGAACTAAAATGCATTCCAATAAAAAGAAAGAGGCATGGAAAGTCCAAAAGGACACCAGTATGGCTTACAAATGAAGTAAAAGATGTGATTGGAAAGAAAAAAAACTCATTTAAGAAATGGAAGGCTCTTCCTACCGAGGAGAACAGAAAGGAACACAAGCTCTGGCAAACTAAATGCAAAGCAACAGTCAGGAAAGCCAAGAGAGATTTTGAGGCACACATAGCAAAGAATATTAAAAAAACAACAAAAACTTCTTTAAGTACATCAGAAGCAGGAACCCAACTAGAAAAGCAGTTGGGCCACTCGACGACAATGGTCAGAAAGGGAAAATCAGCGAAGACAAGGAGATTGCTGAGTGGCTAAATGACTTCTTTGCCTCCGTTTTCACACAGGAGGACAGACAACATATGCCTGCAGCTGAGTCAGTTTTTTCAGGGAGGGAATTAAATGAATTAAACCAGATAGAGATAAACAAGGAATATGTTCTCACATGCCTTACTAAACTAAATGTCAACAAATCACCAGGGCCAGATGGCATCCACCCCAGAGTTCTTAAGGAACTCAAGTGTGAAATTGCTGAAATTCTAGCCAAAATATATAACCTTTCTCTAAGATCAGGCACTGTACCCAAGGACTGGAGGGAGGCAAATGTAACTCCGATCTTCAAGAAAGGATCCAGGGGTGATCCAGGAAATTATAGGCCAGTTAGTCTAACCTCAGTTCCAGGCAAAGTGATGGAAACCATTATTAAAGAAAAATTACTAAGCACATAGAAGAACAGGCATTGCTGAAGGAAAATCAACATGGTTTCTGCAAAGGCAAATCATGTCTTACTAACTTGTTAGAATTCTTTGAGGGTGTAAATAAACACATAGATAAAGGGGACCCAATTGATATTGTTTACCTTGACTTTCAAAAGGCTTTTGACAAAGTCCCTCACCAAAGGCTCCTAAATAAGCTCTTCAGCCATGGAATCAGGGGACAGGTCTTGTCCTGGATTGGAACCTGGCTAAACTGTAGGAAACAAAGGGTGGTAATAAACGGGCATTTCTCTGGGTGGAAAGAGGTGAGAAGTGGCGTACCCCAAGGTTCAGTTTTTGGGTCCGTTACTTTTTAATTTATTCATTAATGATCTGGATGTAGGAGTGAATTCTGAGGTAGCAAAGTTTGCAGACGACACTAAATTGTTCAGGGTAGTTAAAAATGAAACTGATTGTAAAGAGCTCCAGAAAGATCTCTCGAAATTGAATGAATGGGCAACAAAGTGGCAGATGCATTTTAACCTAAACAAGTGTAAAGTCATGCACATCGGGGCAAGAACCCCAACTACACCTACAAATTGATGGGGGTCAAAGCTTTCCGAGACAAACCAGGAAAGGGATCTTGGGGTCTTGGTGGACAGCTCAATGAAGATGTCAACCCAGTGCGCAGCAGCAGTGAAAAAGCAAATTCTATGCTAGGCATGATCAGAAAGGGAATCGAAAATAGGTCAGCAAATGTTGTATTACCTCTCTACAAATCGATGGTAAGGCCACATTTGGAGTACTGTGTACAATTCTGGTCTCCGCACTTTAAGAAGGATATAACGGAACTGGAAAAGGTACAGAAAAGGGCAACAAGAATGATCCAAGGGATGGAGCGGCTCCCTTACGAAATCAGGTTGCAACGCCTTGGTCTTTTCAGCCTTGAAAGACGGCGTTTAAGAGGTGACTTGATCGAAGTGTATAAAATCATGCATGGGATAGAAAAGGTGAATAAAGAAAAACTGTTTTCTTTGTCACAAAACACTAGGACTAGAGGGCACTCCTGAAGCTCCAAGGTAGGAAAATTAGGACTAATAAAGGGAAATATTTCTTCACCCAGAGGGTCATTGGGTTATGGAACTCACTTCCAGAAGAGGTTGTGACAGCTGTCGGCCTGAACAACTTCAAGGCAGGATTAGACAGATTCATGGATACCAAGTGTATCGGTAGTTACTGAAAAGGACATTCAAGTGCCACCTCGGAGTTGGTTGAGGTAGGCAGGATTTCCCTGGGTACTGGTTGTGGGGGGGTCGGGAGCAGGTCAGGGTTTTGCCCTCCCTTCTGCTCGAGATCCCCGTGTACAACTGGTGGGCCACTGTGTGATACAGAATGCTGGACTAGATGGGCTGAGGTCCGATTCAGCATGGCTCTTCTTATGTTCTTATGTGTCCAGTTCTGGTCACCACAGTTCAAGATGATTATTATCAAGCTGGAATGTGTCCAGAGAAGGGCGATGAAAATGATGTGGTCTGGAAACCATGCCTATGTAATGCAACATATATGGATCAACTATCAGTGTGCACGGCTGACAATTCATTGTGCAGATTAATCATATGATCTTATGCCACCATTCACCCTCAATATCTGCTTTGAGTGTACACCCCTCCTCCTTTTACACGAATGTCCTTTCCTTTCCTTTATATGACCTTCCTTTGAAAGAGCTTTCTCCCTCACAGATAATTTGCCCCACTGCTATCTCACCCCCCTGTTTTTATCTTTCTATTTTAATCTGTTCATGCGTCCCGCTCATTGTCCTGTGTCATAAATGGTTTCAATTTTATTATAGTTTTATATTGATTGTAGTATCTTATAGTGTATGTTCTATGTAATTGACTATGTTGTTTTTGATTGATTTTATTGTGTTGTTATGTTGATGGGCTTGGCCTCATGTAAGCCACCCCGAGTCCCCGTTGGGGAGATGGTGGCGGGATACAAATAAAGTTTATTATTATTATTACAACTGCAGTGTACAATGCACAAGGATAGTCCATAGAGGCAATATGCATTCCCATGTTACTCTGTGTACCAGATACACAATGTATCTACTCTGCCATCAACTAAAAATGACCGTCGTGCATCAACAAAAAAATCACTTTACATACATAGCACAACTTATACTTGCGTCACTAACAAGATGCCAACCAATAACATAATAGTTTAACCGCGATGCAATTCTTTCTTTCCCTATTCTTTCTCTCTCTGATAAATAAACTCTGTGGCAAGCACACATTTTAGTTCCTGCCCTTGTTCTAAAAATAGCTGGCCTATCCACATCACCTGACATCTTTGCCTTATGCTGCAAGGTGGAATAAAGACATGGAGGGCCTTACTGAATGCTGAACATCTTGCAATACGAATAATTACCATAACAATAGTATTGGTGAGCAATATGTAAGTTGGGTGAAACAGCCCTGTCCTTTCATGTGCAGTTGCAATGGAGGTTTGTTTTAAGGAGTCCAAAGATGTGCAAATGATCAATCATTTTGCACAGATATATTCAGAACTTCATGTTCCAGTGACATGGCAATGATTGAGGCCAAAGAGACTCTGGCCTCAGGGCTAAACGAACAGGTACATGTCTTTTTTCTCAGTCTGTTCTTTTCTTTCTTTCTTTCTTTCTTTCGTTTGTTTGCTTTTATGATACTTTTTAAGGAAAACAACTCTAGGATTAATAAACTGAATGAAATACAATGCCCCGCCAACCCAAAAACCCTGTCAAGATGCCTTTTAAAGTAATTTGAAGTGTTACATCCAAAAAATAATTTTGCTCTTATTCCTGACATTGCTTTTGATATATGGAAAGGATATCTATCCGCAATCATTCCTCCATGCTGACATAAGGTTACATTGGAAAACATGCCTTTTTCAAGAGTACAGAACTGTCTGAATTCAAATTCCCGCCCTCCCCCCCCCCTCTTGCTGGCTTCAAGCTGATTGGATGGAGTCATCAGCTGGAGGGGGGCGCTGCTGGCCTGGCCATGCCTCAGCCAATTATGAAGCCAGCTCCGTCCAAGGAGGGCTCAGGAGGCAAGCTGAGCTGGGAACAATGGAGAGGCTGAAATTCCTAAGTGGATGATAAATTCCTTAATGGGTATCCAAATACCAAGCGAGGGCAAACATGCCTTCTAGCCTAGTGCCTTATTGTCTACTCTAGAGAGTCCAAATAAACAGCCTGGAGTGAGCCAGCCTGGAGACAATCCTTTGTTTGACAGGGTGAGTTCATGACTAATACTATGGCTGGGTTTCACCCAAAGGAAGGGGTGAATAGGTAGAAATAAAGGATTTTCCGAGGATCCATATTTTCCTTTGTGACGAATTGACAATATTTGCCAAGAGGACAAAAGCGACCTCCTGGCTAAAACTCTGAGGGCAGGGCACCTTATGTCTAGAGGAATGTCTAAGCCTGGGAGGGGGCAGGAACCCTCCCTGAGGCATCCATCCTTATTGTTCACGCAATACAGAATCTGGTGGCCTTTTGTTCAGAGAGTTGGCAAGGAAAACAGTCTTCTTCCTGTTTCCCAGCTAGGTTTCCAAACAGGGTGGCATTTTAGATATTTACAGACATGGGGAATACATAGGAAAGAGGGGGCATACAGGGAAATATATTGAGAGAAGAGGGGTTCATACCATCTTCCCACCCACCAGAGTTCATAAGTTTATTAAAATCATAAGAAGAAATTCATTGGGACCAAAGGGGAGAGTCTCTGCTAAGTTCATATGAAGGAAACCATAAGGTTCCCCAGGTTGGGGGGATTCTGATGGGTCTTTGGGGAAGAACTCATGAGGCAAATCCATTAGACAGTTGAGGAAAGTTCATTAAAAGAGTCAATGGAAGTCGTTGTGAAATCAGGGAAAAATCCATTTAACCAGCACTGAGGAGGGGTCTTGTTCTTGGAGTAAGGGGAGAACTATAAATCCCAGTCCATCATGGGCTGGATAAAGTTTGGCCTGCCTTCATGAGGTTGCTAGGCATGAACACAAGCAAACCCCCAAAGCGCAGGCCTCTGGAATTTATAAATCATAAGAAAGTCCTTAAAAGTGAGCAAAAGTCCATAAGAGTCCTGAGAAGTTCATAATGCAAAGGGAAAGAACTTGGTATGTTCATAAAGTGTGGGTTACAGGGGCATTGCCATGTGGGGCCATGGGAAGAGCCTTGGGTTCCCACATGGGGGGCGGGGAGAGGATTATGGGATCACTCCAGCCTGGTGTCCTTGGTAAAAGTATGAATTCCTTGGTTCTGAACTACCTGTTATGGGACCCTGGGGGGGGGGGGGTCACCTCAGATATCACATGGATTTCATAAAGGTTTATGCTAGTAGTGTCCAACCTTTTGGCTTCCTTGGGTCACACTGAAAGATGAATAATTGTCTTGGGCCATATATAAAATACACTAATATTAACTGATGAGCAAAAATAGTGCATGCATAATTTTTGTGAAGTCCTCCACCACAGATAAGCAAAAAATAAAAAGTCTCCACTTGATAATCCTCAGTACGTATGCACCATCCTGTTTGGGAGGGCTTTTAAAGTTGTCGAGCAGGTCTTCTGGTTGAACTATTTTCAATTATAATGTGAATTACAGATAATACTCTGAGATTTGTAGATGTAACATATTCCATTCTGTTGTCATCAACAAAGTGCACTCAAGGTGTGCTGGTCTGTGACCGTAATAAAGTTTTGATTGATTGCACTCAAGAACCACATTATTGAGTTACAAAACAATCTAAATGTTTCAAGAAAGAGCCCTTCCACACAGCCATATAACCCAGAATATCAAGGCAGATAATCCACAATATCTGTTTTGGACAGGATTATCTGAGTCCATGCTGCCACATAATCCAGTTCAATGTGGATTTTATACTGCTGTGTGGAAGGGGCCTAAATTTACAATTCTGCGTTGAGCCACATTCAGAGGAGACCTGGGCTGCATGGAGCCCACTAGCCACAGGTTGGATAAGCCTGGTTTAGACCATATGTAAAAGAGTCTCACAAAATGAGAAGTATGCCTAAAAGCTAAGAAAGCAACCATGGAAGATTTATTTGAATTGACCCGAATCTACAAAGACCCTAATGAGGCAGAAGTAACAAAGAAAAATGAAAGCCACACATTCAGTCACTTAAATGTCTCACAAAACACTTCTACAGGATGAAAACATCTATCACATTCAAGAAGCAAAATCCATCCACCAAAGCAAAATAAATCCTGAAGAAGTCCACACAATCTTTCCAATTAATAAATCAATTGCTCTAGTTAACAGTTCTGTCCAAGCTTTTCTTAATATTCAAGGCTGAAAGCTTTAGTCAATTAATTCAGAGGATCATATTATTATTTGCACATTTGAAATGTGAATTTTAATTGGATTTTAATCATTGCAGTCTCATAAAAATGTTACACGCGACTGATGGTGTAAACATTGAAGATATTTTGTTTCAGGCTCCATGTTTAAGAAGATCTTGCAAATGATAATTGATGTGCTTGTGTCATTTGGCTACCATGTTTAATGAAACTGGCAGCTTCCTTACATTACCATTTGTAATATTACATTATGTTTATGAGGGGCATTCATTAAAGATTTCCCCTGACCCACTTCTATTTATCACAGGACACTGAAACTGCATGTGTGTAATGATCTAAGTCTCTATAGGTTGCATGCCAATTTACAACTCAGAACTGATAATGGTCTTGATTTTACAGGTGCTGAATAATGGACCCCATAGAATAATTCATTCATTCACTTTATTATTTCATTAGTCGCTCTAGGCGACTTACATAGGACAGTATAAACGAACATTACAACAATACAACAATAACATTAAAATGGAATTACAGATTAAAAGCTCTACCAAAGAGCCAGGTCTTGAGAGCACTCATAAAAGACCGTATGTCAGACATGGCTCTAATGATTAGTTATTATATCAATGCCCAGTTCATCAGAATGCCAATGAGATGAATTGTTCATACTGAATATAAGAAAGCCAAATTAATGTTCGACTTCAGTGACAAAGAGATTTAGGAGTATCTGCATTACATATTCTTTACTTGCTATGTTAAAAAATCAACCCTACTCTGTATCTCCTTTTGGTATGGGAATCGGGATCCCATGAAAGAGGTACTAACATTTCTACAGTATTACTTGAGAGTCTACGGAGACACAATTTGGAAATACAGGCTTTTACTTTTTACTACTTAAATGGGCATAGTAAGACTGTTACTCCGCAGCTGATCTGTAGCTGGAGTATTTGAAATGTCTACCAAAAGTCATATCTACCCCAGCCAGTCATTCTGAGTATAATATAATGGAATAATGGACCTTTTTTTTACTTCAAAGGCTGCACACCACAGGAGATGTTTGATGAGATGAAAGAGGTTTATGGTGATGATTCCCCATCATATGATGTATTCAAGAACTGGCATTATCAATTCAAATGTGGTTGGACTTTGGTGGAAACAGCTCCAAATCCAGGGTGAATCCACTCTGCTGTTGATGAACACATCATCCAACAAGTAGAGGGCGCCATTTTGGAAAATTGCCCTGTAACGATTTGCCACCTAGCCCAAAATTTTAAGATTAGTGTGAGGTCCACGAAAAAAATTATCCAAGACCATCTTCACATGCATAAGGTATCCGCTCATTGGGTCCCCCGACTGCTCACACTTTTCCAGAAGGAGGAACGAATTGAATGCCCTCAGACACTACTAAAAATGTGCCATGGAAACCAAGAGGACTTTTTCAACAGACGGATCACACAGGATGAAAGCTGGGTCATCACTATGATCTCGAGACTAAAGTCAGTCGATGCAATGGAGGCATGACTCACTGCCTCCAAAGATGGCATATGCTCAACTCTCGGCATGCAAGGTGATGATAACTGCATCTCGGAGATCTGATGGCAGTTCACCTTTTTCCCAGCAACTCACAAGGAGCTCATGGAATTTAGCATGGAGTACGTGACCTCCCTGTTTCCAAGCTTCAGGTAGGATTCCATCGATCCCGGCTGCCTTGCCATTTTTCATCTGCTGTATGGCCTCAAGGGTCTCTTCCAGAGTGGGAGCTGTGTCCAGTTCATTTTTCATTGGTTGTTGTATCATGTGTTGGATAGCTGAACCTTGGACTACTCGGTTGGCATTGAAGAGACTCTGAAAATGTTCAGCCCATCGGTTCAGGATGGAGGCTTTATCAGTAATTAGTGTAAAACTATAAAACTATACTTCACTGCTGCGGAAATTATGGGAGGCCATCAAAACCAAGAAATGTGGTATGCTCACCAAAGATGTCTGCCTTCTGCAAGACAATGCACCAGTTCACAACTCACATGTTGCCCAAATGGAAACATGCTCCTGTGGTTTTGAAATTCTACCACATCCCCTTCATTCACCAGACCTCGTACCATTGGATTTCCACTTCTTTCCAACAATCAAGTTATTTTTGAAGGGCAAGCATTTTTCAGATGATGAGACTGATTTCCAAAGTCACAACGTGGCTTTTGGAGCAACCTGTTGACTTCTACAAGCAAGGTGTTTACCATTGCCAATCCCTTTACATAGCCTCTAATTTTTTCACAGATGAAAAAGTGTGGTCAAGCAACATCAGACTGTGGTCAATACGATGAAAATTGTCAATGAAAAGAACGCACAGCCTAGGAGACTCAGATGGCCTGGACACTTTTCAATCAGGTTTCCGCCCCGGGCACGGGACCGAGACCGTCCTAGTGGCCATCTCGGATGACATCCGCCGTCAACTAGACAAGGGAGGCTCAGTAGTTCTGGTGCTGCTGGATCTCACCGCCGCATTTGACACGGTAGACCACGATCTACTGATACAACAACTTGCCGCCATAGGGATCAAGGATCAGCCTAACCTGGTTCAACTCGTTCCTGCGTGGGCGTAGCCAACGAGTAGAATGGCTGGGCCAAACATCTGGGAAATCTTTCCTTGAGTGCGGAGTACCCCAAGGTGCCATACTGTCACCAATGCTGTTCAACATCTATGTCCAGCCTCTCGCTGGTCTAGCCCGGAGCTTTGGACTAGGATGCTACCAGTATGCTGACGACACTCAGCTCCTCTTAAAGTTGGAACCCGGAGTAACCTCGGTGCCGGAAAATTTCACCCAATGCCTAGAAGCAGTGATGAGATGGCTCCGGGCCCATAAACTGAAAATAAACCCAGCAAAGACGGAGATCTTATGGCCGGACCGTCCATTAGAACCAGTCTACTCATTGCCCCCCTTCGAAGGGGAACCGCTGACCCCATCCCCCTCGGTGAAGAGTCTCGGTGTCATCCTGGACTCTAAGATGTCGATGGAGGCCCAGATTGCCTCCACGAGCAAAGGGCCTTCTTCCACCTCGCCAAGCGAGGCAACTGGCGCCCTACCTTCCAACGGAGGTGTTAGCTACAGTAATCCACGCCACGGTTACATCAAGGCTGGATTACTGCAACGCCTTATATGTGGGTCTGCCTCGGTCACTAACCCACAAGATCCAGATTGTGTAGAATGCTGCCGCCAGGCTCCTCACAAAAACACCAATGAGATGCCACATCTCACCATCCCTGCAGCGTTTGCACTGGCTGCCAGTCGAATACAGAGTCCTCCATAAGACCCTGACCTTGACTTTCAAGGCCCTGCGGGGCCGGGGCCCTTCATACTTAAAAGACCGCTTGATCCTACCTGCCCACCCAAGAGCACCACGGCCAGCAAACGAGAACCTCCTCTGTGTCCCGGGTCCGAGAGAGGCTCATTTGGAGTCCACGAGACAGAGATCCTTCTCTGTTGCGGCCCCCACCCTGTGGAACTCTCTGCCGCCAGACCAAAGAGCCTCCCTCGACCTGCCCTAGTTCTTGGCGGCACTTAAGACATGGCTGTTCAGGAAAGCCTATGCATAACACGTAACCAGCGACTCGGAATTCACCGAGTCTGATATTTTAGTATTTTAACCATTTGATATTTTAATATTTTAAATATTTTAATCGCTAGTTGTGTAAGTCGCCCGGAGCACAAACATGGAGGGCGACTCATAAATAATAAAGTTCAGTTCAGTTCAGAGAGGCTGCAACAGTTTGCTCTTCCCTGAGCCCTCTTCTCCTTCTTTAACTGAGTACAAATTATATTTTGCCCTTTGAACTCAGTTCTGACCAATGTAGGAAAGCAGAGTACAAAGGGGGAAAGTGAGAAGAGTAGATGAGGAAAACAGGGATGTTTTAAAAGCAACTGGGAGGAAAATGGAATGACAGGATTAATTGAGAGTGTCCCTGTCAAATCAAGAGAGCTGGAGGGTACGTCATTGGACAGATATCATATTTGAAACCTGTCAATCATTTATGATTTTTACACATCGTAGCAGAAATTCCAATGGTAGTAGCTATAGATGTCAAGGCCCATCAGATAACACTCTGCCAAGAATTACCTGTTTCTTAAGATGGCTCTATTAAGAACAACAAAAAGTGGACAAGAAGCAGTAATAGCTTGAGTAACATGATAGTAAGATTGCCATCTTAGTTTTCCCAGAGATAACTTAGAGCATGAAACCCTTCCTCACTTAGGACCACATCCCACACATTCTGGGCTCTATTCCTACGTGGTTCAGAAACTGAGTCCCACGGAGGCCATCACATAGAATCATTGAGTTGGAAGAAACCTTGTGGGCCATCCAATCCAACCCCCTGCCAAGAAGCAGGAAAATCGCATTCAACATAAAAACACTTCTGGTGGGACTCTGTTTCTACAGGGCCCAGAATGCATTTTAAGAACATAAGAAGAGCCATGCTGAATCGGGCCTCAGCCCATCTAGTCCAGCATTCTGTGTCATACAGTGGCCCACTAGTTGTACACGGAGATCTCTAGCAGAAAGGAGGGCAAAACCCTCACCTGCTCCCGACCCCCCACAACCAGTACCCGGGGAAAATCCTGCCTGCCTCCATCAACACAGAGGTGGCACTTGGATGTCCATTTCAGTAACTACTGATTCCCTTGGTATCCATGAATCTGTCTAATCCTGCCTTGAAGCTGTCCAGACTGACAGCTGTCACAACCTCCTCTGGAAGTGAGTTCCATAACCCAATGACCCTCTGGGTGAAGAAATATTTCCCTTTATTAATCCTAACTTTCCTACCTTGGAGCTTTAGGGAGTGCCCCCTAGTCCTAGTGTTGTGTGACAGAGAAAATATTTTTTCTTTATTCACCTTTTCTATCCCATGCATGATTTTATACACTTCGATCAAGTCACCTCTTAAACGCCGTCTTTCAAGGCTGAAAAGACCAAGGCGTTGCAACCTGATTTCATAAAGGGAGCTGCTCCATCCTTTGGATCATTTTTGTCGCCCTTCTTTGTACCTTTTCCAGTTCCGTTATATCCTTCTTGAGGTGCGGTGACCAGAATTGTACACAGTACTCCAGATGTGGCCTCACCATAGATTTGTAGAGAGGCAATACAACATTTGCCGACCTATTTTCGATTCCCTTCCTGATCATGCCAAGCATAGAATTTGCTTTTTTCACTGCTGCAGCGCACTGGGTTGACATCTTCATTGAGCTGTCCACAAAACCCCAAGATCCCTTTCCTGGTTTGTCTCAGAAAGCTGTGATCCCATCAGTTGATAAGTGTATTTGGGGTTCTTTGCCCCGATGTGCATGACTTTACACTTGTTTAGGTTAAAATGCATTTGCCACTTTGTTGCCCATTCACTCAATTTCGAGAGATCTTTCTGGAGCTCTTTACAATCAGTTTCATTTTTAACTACCCTGAACAGTTTAGTGTCATCTGCAAACTTTGCTACCTCACAATTTACTTCTACATCAGATCATTTATGAATAAATTAAAAAGTAACGGTCCTAAAACTGAACCTTGGGAGTGCGCCACTTCTCACCTCTTTCCATCCAGAGAAGTGTCCATTTATTACCACCCTTTGTTTCCTACAGTTTAGCCAGGTTCCAATCAGGACAAGACCTGTCCCCTGATTCCATGGCTGAAGAGCTTATTTAGGAGCCTTTGGTGAGGACTTTGTCAAAAGCCTTTTGAAAGTCAAGGTAAACAATATCGACTGGGTCCCCTTTATCTATGTGTTTATTTACACCCTCAAAGAATTCTATCAAGTTAGTAAGACATGATTTGCCTTTGCAGAAACCATGTTGATTTTCCTTCAGCAATGCCTGTTCTTCTATGTGCTTAGTAATTTTTTCTTTAATAATGGTTTCCATCACTTTGCCTGGAACTGAGGTTAGACTAACTGGCCTATAATTTCCTGGATCACCCCTGGATCCTTTCTTGAAGATCAGAGTTACATTTGCCTCCCTCCAGTCCTCGGGTACAGTGCCTGATCTTAGAAAGGTTATATATTTTGGCTAGAATTTCAGCAATTTCACACTTGAGTTCCTTAAGAACTCTGGGGTGGATGCCATCTGGCCCTGGTGATTTGTTGACATTTAGTTTAGTAAGGCATGTGAGAACATCTTCCTTGTTTATCTCTATCTGGTTTAATTCATTTAATTCCCTCCCTGAAAAACTGACTCAGCTGCAGGCATATGTTGTCTGTCCTCCTGTGTGAAAACGGAGGCAAAGAAGTCGTTTAGCCGCTCAGCAATCTCTTTGTCTTCACTTATTGTCCCTTTCTTACCATTTTCCTCAAGTGGCCCAACTGCTTTTCTAGTTGGGTTTCTGCTTCTGATGTACTTAAAGAAGTTTTTGCTCTTTTTTTTTAATGTTCTTAGCTATATGTGCCTCAAAATCTCTCTTGGCTTTCCTGACGGTTGCTTTGCATTTAGTTTGCCAGAGCTTGTGTTCCTTTCTGTTCTCCTCAGTAGGAAGAGCCTTCCATTTCTTAAATGAGTTTTTCTTCTTTCCAATCACATCTTTTACTTCATTTGTAAGCCATACCGATGTCCTCTTGGACTTTCCCGGCCTCTTTCTTATTTTAGGAATGCATTTTAGTTCGGCTTGTTTTAAAGTATTTTTAAACAGTTTCCAAGCATTTTGGAGGGATTTGATTTTTTTTTACTGTTCCTCTTAGTTTGTTCTTTACTATTTTTCTCATTTTGGTGAAATTCCCTTTGTGAAAATTTAAGGTCTCTGTGTTAGTTAGTTTTAGAGAACCTTGTCTCTCTTTCATGCATAGAACAAGAATTTAGCCAATCTATTCGGGGATAGTTGAAGTCCCCCATTATGACTAATTTATTGCTTTTTGAGGCCTGTTTAATTTCATTTTCCAGATAGCAGTCTGCCTCTGGAGTTTGGTTGGAAGGGCGATAGCAGATCCCTAGTGCTAGATTAGTTTTTTTTGTCCTGGGACTTTTACCCACAATGTTTCTGTAGGTGAGTTTGAATTTTCTTGAAATTCTAATTCATGAGATTCTAGCTCTTCATTTATGTACAAGTCCACACCCCCACCGTTTTCCCTCTCCTGTCTTTCCTATACAGTTTATAACCTGGAATTTTTGTGTCCCAATTGTTTTCCTCTGTCCACCAGGTTTCTGTTATGCCAATAATATCAATATTTTTCATTTGCCAAACATTCCAACTCCCTATTTTTGTTCGAAGGCTTCTAGCGTTTGCGTACAGACATTTATATTTATTGCTCTGATGCCCTTTCAACTTTGGCTGTTTATGAGAATTTGTAGAAGGCCTACCATGTCTTACCTCTTGACTACTTTCTATCTTTTCTGTTGACTCAGCCATTTGTGCGTAAATTTCATCCTCCATACTTGGCGTTTCACCCTCTCGAACCGGAAGCTGCCCAGCTCCTGTCGACTTTCCCCTAGGAATCAGTTTAATAGCTGCTCTGAAGCCTTTTTAATATTAGTTGCCAGCAGTCTGGTTCCATTTTCATCCAAGTGTAACCCTTCCCTTTTGTAAAGGTTTGGCTTTCCCGAAAATGTCCCCCAGTTCCTAACAAATCTAAACCCTTCCTCTCGACACTACTGCCTCATCCACGCATTGAAGCTCTGAGCTCTGCTTGTCTGGCTGTCCCTGTGCGTGCAACCGGTAGAATTTCCGAGAATGCTACCTTTGAGGTCCTGGACCTTAATCTTCTACCTAGCAACCTAAATTTGGCTTCCAGGACCATCCGTTTGGCCTTCCCAATGTCATTGGTACCGACGTGTACCACGACTGCTGGCTCCACCCCGGCACTATCTACCAGCCTATCTAGATGCCTCCTGATGTCTGCAACCTTTGCACCCGGCAGGCAATTTACCATGCGGTCATCACATCCATCACAAACCCAGCTTTCTATGTTCCTGACAATCGAATCGCCCACTACAAGAAGCCCCCCTCCTACCACCCGTTGAGAAGTATCCTCGGTACAAGAGGATATGGGCACATCCTCCGAGGAAGGGGTCCCAACTAAGGGAGCCAGTCCCTCTTCCTCAGACTGATGTCCTCCCTGCCCAAGACCCCATTTTCCAAAGCAGCTAGAGGGCTGCTCAGAACGGAGTGGGATGCTCCTATTTCATCCCTGGAGATCTCTTCCTCCTGCCTCACTTCCTCTCTGTGCTTCTCCAGGTCTGCTACCTTGGCTTCAAGGGAAAGAACACGTTCCCTGAGAGCCAGGAGCTCACTGCAGTGAATGCACACCCAAGACTTCTGTCCAGCAGGCAGATAGTCATACATGTGACACTCAATACAAAACACTGGTAAGCCCCCCTCCCACTGCTAGCTGACTACCTCCATTTCTTGTTAATATGTTTTTATAATTTGACTCCTTTATTCTAGATAATTTGACTTTTTTTTCCTTTTATAATTTGACTCCTTTATTCTAGATAATTTGACTTTTTTTCCTTTTTGTAGATTTACTGTTTGTTTTGGTCTTGATTAACTTTTTTACAAGTCTTTGGATATTTCTTTTTTTTTTTTACTTGTTACAGGTTTATGTTGTATCGCGCGCCGATAGGCGCGCGGGCTGCTAAAAAATACCTACTAGCAGCTAATACAAGGAGCTAAACAACAAATTTACCCAGGAACTTACCAGTGCTCCTTATTTTCTTATTTGCAAGTAGTCTGCTTTAAACTGCTCCTCACAGAGACAGTTGGCTGACTTATTTAAAAAACAGGAGCTAGGCTAATTGCTTAAAAACAGGAAGTAGGCTAACTCCTCCCACCTGGCAGGAGGGCTGCTGTAGCAAGCCCCACCCTTTCAAGGAATGTGCTTAAGGCAATTTGGAAGGGAAAAAAAACCTCTTTTGGCTGCTGCTAAAAATGAAGAGTTGGGTGCTGCCCAACTCCAAATGGCTTAGGACAGCGAAAGATGCTGAAATAATGGGGAAAAGAAACAGACCCCAATGGCAGGGAACAAAGTACAATGGTGCCCTCTGCTTTCCATGCCCTCCCCCGCCCCTCCCCTCCGCTCATGGGATGAGTTCCTTGCAGAAATTAAATATTTGCTTTACATTTTTTCTTTATTATTTATTTATTTAAAAGTTTTATATCCTGATCTTCTCTACCTCCGTAGAGGGACTCAGACCGGCTAACAGCAAGGATTCAATGCTAACAATAAAATCTAAAACATCATACATCAACAATAAATTAAAAATACATATAAGATAAAATACATATAAGCCATTCGCCAGGATAAAATCATGTCCAACTCAGTCCGCATATTGTGGTTGATAACTTTGGTCAATTACCGGTCTCAGCCATCATCCTGCAAATGCCTCGTTCCACAGCAGAATCTCTCTAGCTTCCTAAAGGTCTGGAAGGGCCCCAAATAGTTACCAAAATCCATGGATGCTCAACTTTTATTATATACAGTGTCATAGTGAAATAGTGTATCTTATAAAGGAAGGCAAAGGCAAGGCATGTTTCTTTGGGGATATATATATATGGATAGTGGACTTTGTTGATGCAGAACCCACGAATACAGGAGGTCAAAGTTGTGATATCTGGATTTTTTTAAAAAATGTTATCATATTTGGAAAAGTGTAGAATTTAAACTCTGATTATTATTCTTTACATTGTTAAAGTTTTTCATTCACTGGTGAAGCATCTCCCATTTTGGCTTCCGCTTTGCCTTCATATCGACATATTTATTTAGTTGTTGCAAACCTTAAAAACAGGAAGTAGTAGCTTGAATTCTTCATATCCATATAACTTCATATCCATTTAATGGGGAAAAATCTTTCTGCCCCACTTCTCTCCACACAGCGACAGTATATCTTTCATTCCAATAGGATGAAACCTTTCCTTATCCTACAACTAGCATAGCAGGCTCCCTATTCTTATTCAATGCTGGTGCAATTCTATAGCTTCTTGGACAGAAGAATCTGAGCATAGGAAAAGCACTGCAATAAATTCAGTAGACACAGCAATAGCAGTAAAATTAGACAAAGAAGGTTAAAAGGTTCCAGGAAAAGAATAAATGGCTTTCTTATTATTGTAAGAATAGAGGCATAGTCCTTGATGGATTTCCTTGGACAAAGTGTCATAGAATGGGGACACTTAAACAGAGATTTATTGCATGGTGCTGCATGGTATAAAATATAGGATTTTAAACCGTAATGGAAAATTTTCTTATAATAATTTTAACAGGTAAAGGAAAAACTCGTAGATGCATTTTATTCAGCCTGCTAACTTTTTAATCAATATGCCAATGAGCAACTGTTGCCCCCACATCCAGACATTACCTTTTCAGGTAATTATAGAATAAAATGGTCTGTATGTATGTATTGTTTGAAAAGGGGGGTTCATTTACATCATCTGTGTTGTTTTACTGTTGTTGACTTTGTTACTACAATGTTGTAATTCACATGAAAATAGAACATTTGAATAAGAAACAGCTCTGTGCCATTTATTTGCTTTTGTATTAATTGTTCTGCAGCAAAGAGCAATGGGGAGGTCTTTACTGTTGTTTTCATTTCATATAATGATTAATTTGTGCAATAGTACTGTATGTATGAGAAGTTTCATACAAACACCAAATCAAAAAGCTTGGGGGGCCCTTTCCCGTTCCCATTAGCCGTGCCTGAGACGGGGGTGGGACAGAGAACAGGGACTCCTCCACATATCACAATGCTTAAGCTGGTTTGTAGATATAGATGCAGTTTTGCAGATGGTCTGGGCTGAACCATTTAGGGAGTTATAGGTAACGACCAGCACTTTGTATTTAGCCTGGAAGCAGATCAGCAGCCAGTGGAGCTGCATCTGCATGGGAGTCATCCTTTCACGGTACAGCACTCTGGTTAAACAAATCAAACTTTTTTTGAATATCAGATTATTAAATCAATGGATAAGGAGGACCAATTGTGCCACAGCAATAATAATTAGGCCATGCCTAACTTCCAAGTGCATAAAATTTAAACCCCTTAAGTAAAATACAGTGGCCTTCATTATCTCCTGGAGTTGGTTCCAGAACCCAAAGCGGACACCAAAATTCATGGATGCTCAAATCCCATGCTATACAAGAGCCTAATAAAATGATGTCTTCCCAACCCCAACCCCCCCCTCCCCCTCTTCCTTCTCTCCACTGCTGGTGGTTTCTTTCTCCGTCATCCATCCATATGTCTGGATGCCTCACAGCACCCATTTCCCTTCCCCTAAGCAGCTTGGGCTGGGCTTTTTCTTTTCCTTCTTTGATAGAAGGAACTGCCACTGCCACTCCTAGTCTGCAGAGGTGGCAGGAGGAAGCCTTTTGTGACCCCAACAGTGAGCTAAAGGTACCCCATTTGGGGTTGTGACCCACAGTTTAAGAATCTCTGATCTAGATAACTGGGTGACCTGACTCCACCACAGTCCCATTTCAGGGTCAAACCACATGTTTTTGAAAAGTGCTTCTTTCCAAAAATAGCAAAATAAATCAGAAGGGGTTTTAATGGCCTTAAAGTCCTCAGGCATTGACAAGAAGCATGATCACACCAGTGCAAAGGGAATATCATGTGTTCCAACAAAACCGAGATCTAGGTAAGAATGTGTTAATAAGTCTGATTCAGCCATAGTCCCCCTTAACATTTTTTTCCTGCTTCCATCCCAGAGGTTACACTGCCCTTTAGTCTTCAAGCAACCAGATCTCTCTATTTCCATTCAGAGTAAGAAGATCTGTTATGACTAGACTTCTGTCTCCTCTCTCCGAAGCAATCTGGTAACAAAATAAAAAAGGCACACAGAGATCATAAGAAATAGAGGCAGACACTTTTAGTATAGTCGTGATAGAATCATCATAGCTCATCATGAAATCCACTTAGGTTAACTGCTTGCAAAAATGCAGTGATCCAACATATTAGATGAAATAGATGTACAGTATTACCGTACAGAGAGGATATAGTCACCTCTTGTTTGCACTGTCATTAGTGCCAACCACTTTACAAGAGAATGTTGATTAAATATTATTTGTCACTAACTGATGTCAGTAGAAATCAGAATGTCTATTTTGCTTAGACCAGGAGTGCTTACCTTGTCATCTTCAGGAAATTCTCTTTCCTGATGCTTTGAAACTGTCTTTATGGAATCTTTTTCATGTTACTTACTCCCAACAAGTATAGGATGTCCTAGGATAAGATGTCATGGGATCTAAGCTGCAATCTTAATACTAATCTAAATACTAATCAGAGCTGTCTCTGTTTCGTTTTCAAGATTAGACAAGATCTGCTGCCTTTATGGTATTTAGGTCATTAAAATAATAACAGTTGCCATGTTATGGAATAGGGCATCCATAACTTTCATCAGATTTTCAGAAGGGTCTGTGATCCCTGGAAAGTTCATCATCAATACCTTGACTCTTAACACACACACAAAATTAATTCTACCACTTATCTAGCTATTGATAGTTTCCAAGAATTGTGCATGCATTAACTGAGGGAGGGAGGGAGGAAGGAAGACCAAAAGTTATGCAATGACTTGAGAACAATGTAATAATAATAGTAATAATAATAAATTTATTACCTGCCTCTCCCTGCGATTCGAGGTGGGATACAACATCAGCCCTCAGGTTATTTATTTATTTATTTTTATTTATTTCTTGGGACTTCTACACCGCCGACTCCCAGGGGCTCGCGGGGGCTCACAAGAACCAATGGCACAGCGCCAGAGGGTTAAAAACAGAACACTTAAAAACATCATTAAAACATGCAACAACAATAATTAAAACAAGAGCAGCAGCAATATAATGGCCCAGTGGATGTATAGACGAGCCTACTCACCGAAGGCCTGCCTAAACAAGTGTGTTTTGCAGGCCCGTCTAAACGGGAGTAGGTCCTCAGGGCTCTGGCCGGCCGGGAGGCGTTCAGAGCGTGGGAGCTATCACAGAGAACGCCCTCCAGCGGGTAGATGTTAAATGAGCCAGCTTCACCGATGGTATTACCAAGAGGTTGGCCTCCTCAGACCGGAGTGATCTCGATGGGCAATATGGAGTGAGACAGTCCCTCAGATACGCTGGCCCCAGGCCGTGAATGGCCTTGAAGGTAAGAACCAACACTTTGAAGGCGACCCGGTGCTCGAGAGGCAGCCAGTGCAGATCCTGCAAGATTGGAGTTATACGGCAACCTGCTGGAGCCCCAGACAGGAGCCGGGCGGCAGTGTTCTGCACTAGCCTGAGCTTCCGGATCGACGACATAGGCAGGCCAACGTAAAGCGCGTTACAGTAATCTCGAGATGACCGTGGCTTGGATCACCGTGGCTAGGTCGCTCCGGGAGAGGTAGGGGGCCAGCCTCCTTGCCTGGCGGAGGTGGAAAAAAGCAGCCTTACTGGCCATGGAGACCTGGGTCTCCATTGTCAGATGGGAGTCCAAATGGACACCCAGGCTCTTCACTGACGGCGCTGGGTGCAGCGCCGCACCGTCCAGGGTCGGAAGCCGGGCACCCACCTCGCCCGGGCGGCCCAGCCACCAGATCTCCGTCTTCGCCGGAGTCACCCTCAACCTACTGGCTCGCAGCCATCCAGTAACGGCCTCGAGGCACTGTTGGAAATTATCGGGGGACGGACTCCGGCCTGCCCTCCATCCTCAGAATGAGCTGGGTGTCATCCGCATACTGGTGACAGACCAGCCCATAACTCCGCACCAGCTGTGCAAGCGGCTGCATGTAGATGTTAAATAACAGAGGGGAGACTGGCCCCTGAGGAACTCTGCTCACTAATGGGGAGTCCTCGGAGACCACCCGCCCCTCCTCACACGCTGAGACTGCTGGCGGAGGAAGGAGGTCAGCCATTTAAGGACAGTCCCCCCTCACTCCAGCCATGGCCAGGCGGTGGATCAAAAGATTGTGGTCGACCGTGTCAAACGCTGCCGTGAGGTCCAATAACACGAGCAGCGCAGACCCGCCTTGGTCGAGCTGGCAGCGGAGTTGGTCTGTGATGGAGACCAGAACCGTCTCCGTCCCGTGCCCCAAGCGGAAGCCGGACTGGAAGGGGTCTAGCCATGTTGCATCATCTAAGAAGGATTGCAGCTGCTCATTACTGCCCTCTCAACCACCTTGCCCAGGTACGAAGGTTCGACACTGGGCGGTAGTTGGAGGAACCGCAGGATCAATGACGGTTTCTTCAGTAATGGAGCTACCACCGCCTCTTTTAAGCACTCTGGAAAGACTCCTTGCTCAAGGGAGCTGTTAATGATATTCAACAGAGGCCCACGTAACCCCTCCAGGCAAGATCTAACAAGCCAGGAGGGGCACGGGTCGAGGAGCAGGTGGTAGGGCGAGCCGCAGTCACTATCTTATCAACAGCATCTGCGTCCAGTGGCGAAACCGGTCGAGGGTGGGCCCAGCGGAGGGCCACGGGGTCTCTAGCTCTCTTACTGTGTCAACTGTGGCCGGGAGGTCAGCGGAGGCTCAGTATCTTGTCTGTAAAAAGCTCTGAAAAGCACCGGCAGTGAGGGCCTGATCACTATTTTTTTGGGACGGTAGGGACCGTCGTCAAGGATCGAATTACCTTAAACAGTTGGGCCTGGCGTGAGCTTGCAGACGCTATCAAGGCAGAGAAGTATTCATTTTTGGCTGCCTTGACAGCATGCTCATAGGACTCTTTAATTAGCTTATAAGCTGATACTGAGGCTCCGTCACGGAGTTTCCGCCACTCGCGCTCTAGCCGTCTCCTTTCCCGCTTCATGATCCTAAGGTCCCCTGTATACCAGGGGACCGATGATTGCGAGGCGGAGAGAGGGCGCCTGGGAGCAATCTCGTCGAGAGCTCTGGCCAGTGAGGTGTTCCAAGTCTGGACTAGCTCATCGACTGAGACGCTGATAGACTCCAGATCCCTCAGAGCATTCAGGAGCCTTTCAGGTTCCATAAGTCTCCTTGGGCGAACAAAAATCTGTTCGGCGCCCTTGCATGGGGGGGGGCGGTTGCTCCACCCGGATACTTAGAGCACAGTGGTCCGACCATGGTACCTCTATTACAGAGGCTAGGTCACTTGAACCCCTGCGCTGAACACCAAATCGGGTGTGTCCGGCTGAGTGTGTGGGTCCCGAGTTACACAAGGAGAGGCCTAATGTCGCCATGGTCGAGATTAGGTCCGTGGCTGCAGATGGACCAGAGGCTGTGTCGGCGTGGACATTGAAGTCCCCCAGAACAATAAGTCTGGGAAACCTCAATGCCCACTCCGACACAGTCTCTAGCAGCCGCGCCAAGCTCTCCGCCGGTGCGCTAGGCGCACGGTACACCAGCAGGATCGCCAGGCTCTCCGGGGACTCCCACACCAAGCCGACACTCTCCAATCCCGAGGTGACAAGCGCAGGGATCGCTCTAAGGTGTAATCCATCACGGGAGAGTATTGCCACCCCCCCCCCCCCCTCGTTCCGATTCTGGTGCGTGGCCACGTAATCAGGAGGGACCACTTCATGGAGGCAGATGGAATTGCTCTCCTGAAGCCAAGTCTCGGTGATACAGAACAGGTCCGCCTTGAGGTCTTCACAGAATTCCCTGACCGTGGCCGTCTTGTTCCGGACGGAACGTGCGTTGACCAGCACCAGAGTGGAAGGGGGGAGAGCTGGATGTCTATCAACAGCGTGTCTGGGGATAGGACGCAGGTCAGAGCCGGGTCGAGTCCGTCTTTGACTCGGTCCGGTTCTCGCAGTATTGTTAGCATTCGGCCTGCGCCTACCGTACACACCCCGCCCCGAGATCACTGGGATACTCAGCGAACCTGATTATGCAGAAGCCAAGAGTGTTTGGGTCCAATTAAAACTAGTATTCCACCTGTGTATGTTCTTAAAATGTGGAATATGTCTATGGTGTTTGGCCTCATGCATATTTGATGACTTACATTGACTTTTATATATTAAAATTAGGATACTGCTGGTTTTCCAAGGAATTCATAGTTTAGGTTTCACAGAGATATATAAGGAGGTGGGCATGTTCGTCAACATGTTTTCTTCAGCCATTCCATTTGGGAATAAATGCCAGTATAGGAGGTCATTTGGGATCCAGGTTATTCTATTTGCACCAGATCTTGCTCATTATTAGCCTCTTGAATTAGCTTATCTGTGCACGGCTTTCTGCTATCCTTCAATGTTTGAGAAATTCAGAGTTTAACACTTGGAAACAAAATCTGTCCCTTTATGAAATCCATTCATTGTCTTATTGTTATACTGGAAGCCTACTTTTGCCCTGTGGCGAAATTGGTGAAAAGAGCATTTATGAGTAGGCCTTCTTTCAAAGAAAAGCACTCTGCATTTTTCATTTACCCCCTACTGGAATTCATGTTAGTTCTCTGTTACTAAACAAACTGCAAACTGATTTTATATTGTGGAATATCTGGAAAATAACAACACATTCAATTTTTAATACTTAAGCACATTTCTGAAGGCTGTGTTGTTGCTTCCTTTCAGAAGACTGACCTGAGGAATGCTGGCTGAATGTGGATGTGCCTCTCGCCAGCAAGGTAAGGTCAAAGAAAAAGCCTTTCCAGATTCCCACCATGTTGAATAACTATCAGCCTGTCTCCAATATTCCATTTTTATACATGGTTCTAAAGTATGTAATGGAATCCCAGTTTCAGAAGTTCTTGGATTATCTAAATCAAAGGTTCTCTAAGTGTGCTCTGTGGATCCTGTGGAGCTCCGCAATGCATCCTGAGGGGCTCCATAGTTTCCTCCTCCCCCCTCCAAGCTGTGCCATCGCACCCAGGCTATGGATACCTCGTGAGAAGGCAAGGACATGGTTTCTCTATCCCAGGGGATTGCTTTCTTGCCTCCCTCTAAAGGCCCAGGGCTCCAAGGACCAAACTAGACACTTCAGTTAACTCAAAATGCTTTATTGTTCATAACATGAGTTAACTTCACTCAGGCACACTGCTTAGTTTCCCCCCAAAATAATAACTGGCTTACTTTAAAGATCTTTGCTGCTCTGGTCCAGGAAGCTGGAGCTGAAAAGCTCTCTGGATTTTTTCTCTCTCTATGGCCTCGAGGTAGGGACACTCTTGGCCCCAGTCAGATGGCCAAACTTGAAGACATTAAGCCTTCCTCTAGATGCCAAAAAACTGGTTTGGAGGCACTTGGAACTCCTCAGCGTTGCTCAGCCTTCCGGTATGCTGAGCTTTCTGTATTAATTCCAAGGATGATCATAATGGTGTTGAAAGATGGCCTGACCACGGACCTGGTCAGCAAACCCTCTAAGCACGTCCTCTTCAGGAGAAATTTGGGAGAGCTCTGCAATACAAAATGGCTTGATCCCCAAAATCCTTGGGAAAGGGGGCGGAACAAACTCAACTGGGCACTGCATAAAAATGATTGGCAGGTACAAAGAACCAATCAATGCAACCAAACCTTTGCAAAACTGAGTAGGCTGCAAAAAACACAATTAAACAGTGCAAACCTTTTCGAACTTAAGGTTTTCCATGTAAGTGGCACTCGCTGCACAGTCACACAAGCTTTGCCACCTTTTTCCTGCTCCTCTCCCTCCTCGCCCTCCCTCCCCACCAAAAGTATTTTTCCCTTGACCTCTTGTTCCCAAAAAGCATTTTCCTCTAGTCCCTCATCCTCAAAAGCCCTTTCCCCTCACTTTCCTCACCTCCCTCACCCCAAAAGGCTTTTCCCCTCACCTTTACCATCCAGATCCTTTCCCCTCACTTTCCTTGATTCCAAAACCCAATTTTCCTCCCACCACTCAGGGAGTACTTAGATTTTCCTGCATGGCAGAAGGGGGTTGGATGGGAACCCCTGATCTAAATCCCTTTCAATAAGATTTCAGACCTGGTTGTGTGATGCAGATGGCTTTGGCTAGTTTGATGATCTACAGTAGGAATTGGGCAGTGTAAATATGCATGTATTGGCTCCATTGGATTTCTCAGCACTTTTCACTACCACAGTATCATCATGGGGTGGGACCTAGAGATACTGTTTTACATTGGTTCCAGTTCTTTCTGGAGATGAGAATCCAGAAGATGCTGGAAGATTTGTGTCTGACTCCTTAGTCATTGACCTGTGGAAATCCTCAGGGTTCTGTTTTTATGCATCATATTTAACATATACAAGAAATCACTGTGAAGAGTTGCGTGAAGTTTGCGGGTCAAGCATCATCAGTAATGCTGATGACACTTAACTCTATTTCTGTTCTCTGCCTAACTCCAAAAAAGCTATATATTTTCTAAATTGGTGACTGTCATCAAACATGCATAAGGGCAAACAAATTGAATTTTGATCCACACATGTCGGAGGTTTTCCTGATTAGCCTAAATGCAGATCAAAGAACAGGAAGTAGCCCTACGTTGTCTGATGGGTTCTGGCAGACTCCATGCCTCCAGCATTCTCCAAGCAAAAACAATAAAATAATGTGATGAGTTCGTAAACCAATTCCAACCTACAGCAACCCTATCATGTGTGTGTGTGTGGGGGGGGGCTACACTTTTATTCAGTGAAAGCTAATCCTTCAGGCTGAGTGTGACCCAAAGGATTTCCGTGTTTGAGGAGAGGTTTGTCCGTGGCCTCCTGGTGTCCACACCCAACACTCATATCATTATACCACACACTGGTTAAATATACCAGCAATATGTTGTAGCACATGGTTGTTCTTTTTATGAAATGGTAGGAAAGTCAGTGGGTGTTGTAAAGTTTTATTTCCTATTTATATTCATTCATACTGAGTTGTGTTTGACTCTGGGAAGGATACAATTTCTCCTTTCCAATGAGATCCCTGCCTATGATAGTGCCCTTAAAATGTCACACATTATTAAGACAGAAGGATGCAACCTCCAGAAGGCTCATTAGCACTGCCAAAAGCCTACATGTTGCAACAGTACATCAGTTCTAAGTGCTTTCTCCCTATTATCTGCCTGAATGGGCATCGGCTTGCAAGTCTACCAGAACCTAGAGTGGGTATATCAGCTTTGCACACAGGCAAGAACATAATTTAGTTTACTTCAGATATAATAGCATAATTCAACAATAGGTATGGTATTATACACCTGGCAGTCATTCATTATAATGCAAAAGAGCCAATACACACAACTTGGATTGTTGTGACAAATCCATTATACTCCATCTTCCTTGACTGAGGTTTAACACTCCTGTGACAGCTGCCTGTGTCAGTCTGAAACAAAGCTGAAGTCCAAAAGCTCACACAAGTTTAAGAAGAACCCTCGGCATTCTTTCTTCTATTCTTTCTCTCTTCTTTTCTATGTTTTTAATGCTTTTTAATGATGTTGATTTTATTGTGTATTTTTATATTGTATTGTGGTGCTGAGGCCTGTAGTGCTGCAAATGTAAGTCGTGCTGAGTCCCCCTGCGGGGGTGAGAAGCTACAGGGTACAAATACCATAAATAATAATTATAATTATAATTATAATGTTTCTTTCTCTTTGTGTGTTTTTTTGTGTGTTTCTGTTCTGTGCTTCTCATCTTAATTCTGTATTCTCTTGAAAAAATCTTTTTCAACTTTTAATGTAATTTTGAAAGTCTTCTAATAAAATAAATAAATAGAATAAGGACCCTCAGCACCCCCTTATGTACCTCAAAATCCAAGAACAAGCTTGTCCCCCAGTTACAAAGGATGCAAGGCTACCAACATTATGGCTCTTCAAAGAAGTATCGTGAATATCTAAAGTTTCAGACATGACCTTCTAAAAGCCTCAATTACCTGCCAGACTTTACTAAGACAGAGAATATTCCAGCCAGTATCTTCTGCATCATGCTCTCCTGGGTCATTACATATTTTTGCTGTTGTTGTTGCTACCTAACTTTACCTGACATGACCCCTCTCTCCCTCTTGGGATATGAAAATATTTATGCTCCAGGCCACTTTCCATGCCACTTCTCTCACCAGGGCATCCCCCCAAGGTTTCTTTGGATTGCAGCTCCACAGCATTCTTAAGCACTTTCTAATAAGCAGCTTTTCGGGTGCTCTTCGTGTTTACATCTACTGCCCCCCTTTTTAAGTGTTTCCCATACTCCCTCCCACCTTTAACATTGCCCTACTTTCCACAATGTATCTTTTAATGGCTACGTTTCAAGTAGTTTGTTTTTATTGATTGTGTTTAATTACATTTTAGCTTAGTATGAGGCACTAAGAAGATAGTCTGATGGTATGTTTGTTACAGAGGACCCCGTCACATTGATAAGGTCTCCTGGATCAATTTGCCAGCCTCCGTGGTAAATTGGAGGGGCAGCAGAGCTAGCCCCAAACTCCGCCTCACCGGCAGCAACACTTCCCCATCACACATGGAGAAGCACCACCACGCAGCTTTACCCACACTAGCCCCATGATTCCTTTTGGAACATGAGAAGCCTTCAGTGTTCTTGGCCAAACATCCTAGGATGGAGCCCTACTGGAAGTCATCCTGCATTGTGCGATGGGCGACATGGGGCTCCATCGATCAGCTGTGCTGTAAGCATCCTAGGATGCTCACAGCCTAATATGTGATGAGGTCATAAGTAACAGCCCATTGTGCGAGGAGGTCATAAGAGTTTCAGACTGGGGAAAAAGTAGAATAACAGCAGCAGCAGAATCCATCACCAAATATCTACAGACATTCAGATAGCGATCTTCTAGGCCAGGTCTTCTTGAACTTCCAACCCTTTTCTGCTCAAGAAATTTTACATGACTCCAGGTATATATACCTATATAAAATAGGTATAAAATCAAACATTAATTATAATAAATCATATTTTGCAAGGTTTGCTAAACAAGCTGGTTTTCTTTTTGTGTGGAGTATAGCTGAAGCATTTTCTGCAGAGTCAACTGTAAAATCAAATGTTGTTGCTAACAGATTTGTGTAAATGAACATTTAGAAATCTATTACTGTTGCCAATTTTTTCATAACAACAGCATTGAGCTAAAGCAGTGATTCTCAACCTATGGGTCCCCAGATGTTTTGGCCTTCAGCTCCCAGAAATCCTAATCGCTGGTAAACTAGCTGGGATTTCTGGGTGTTGTAGGCCAAAACACCTGGGGACCCAGAGGTTGAGAACCACTGAGCTACAGGAACCATATTTGGAATTGGGACAGACAATTTGAGGAGTGCTCTGACAACTGCAATCTAGAAATGTTTGAATAACCCAAGAGCAATGTGGTATCCATGTTTTAGAACAAATTTTGTCCTTTTGTATTAATTCCACAATGTTATTGTTATCCAAGTCCCTCATCTAATAATTTATACAATGCAACCTGGGAAAGATCAAATGAATATATGAATGGTGTATTTTAAGAGTGCAGTTAATTATATATGTGCTGAAGGTGAAAGTACTGTAATGCTGCCCTTCCAATGCTGCAATTTCTAGCATCCCTCACCATTAGGCATGCTGGTTAGAGAACTGAGGGTTGCAATATAGCAACATCTGGAAGGTCACCTGATTCTTACCCTTGCTTCAAGTGCACCAACATCCTTATTCTATGGAATGGCTTGCCCAATTGTTTTAAAAAGCTTTCCTTAACCTGTTTCCCTGTATATATTTTAGGCTGCAACTTTTACCAAACATGACTATTCACTATGCTCACTATAGCTAATGGGAGTTGTAATCCAAACCACCTGGAGGGCACCAGGTGGTAAAGCAGGAACCATGGCCTAAAAATATTCTTTTTGACCTTCTCTTAAAGTGGAATTCTTCTCCCCTCTACCTGAGCTGAGAGCAGTTCATCAGGTGTTACACAGGTTTTCCCCTCAAATCATTAGCATTTTCCTCTGCTTCTGCCCTCAAGTTTATCTCTTTATCCTAATTAAAATGCACACATATCAATAGATCTTTTTATGTGTCAGGAGTAACTTGAGAAAATGCAAGTTGTTTCTGGTCTGAGAGAATTGGCTGTCTGTAAGAACGTTGCCCAGGGGATGCCTGGATGTTTTGATGTTTTACCATCTTTGTGGGAGGCTTCTCTCATGTCTTTGCATGGGGAGCTGGAGCTGACAGAGGGAGCTCCACCCACTCTCTTCAAATTAGAACCATTGACCTGTTGGTCAGCGGTCCTACTGGCACAAGGGTTTAACCCATATCAATAGATAAAAAGTTGAAATCTTAAATCCTCAGCTATGGTGCTTATCCGGACTTAAGTTGCTTTATTAACCACAGCAGCAATTGCCACCACTTATTTCCATTCAGTCTGATGCTTTCCGCTTTGCTATTAGAAGGATGAGATGCAGAGTATTTGCTTGACTACCAATGGAAATTATGAATAAATGAGTGTAAAACACAATGACAATCTATCTACAAAGAAATGTATCACAAAGAAAAGATCTATAACTCCCCAGCTTTTTAATTGAGGATAACACCTCCTTGGAGTATTGCTGCCCTACATATTTATGAAGCAGTGGGAAGCAGTGGGAAGATGTCACGTGACAGCTTCTAAACCTGTTCGTGTCCTGTTTTCTATATGCCTTGCAGCAAATCATTGACATTTCAGAAGAGTCCCTTGCAAATACATTCCTCAAAACAAAGAGGGCCATATCCCAAGCTGATAAATCTTTTGTGTCACCTCACTAGGATTCAGCTGAAAGATGCTGATTCATAGCAACTCTTGAAATCCTTCAAGATGCTCTGCTATGTTAGATGGTGCAAAAGAATTTGTCTGAAGGCCATAGAAAATTACTGTAACAAGAAGGACTGCAACAACTTTTCCTAGTCTGGTGCCATCCTTAGGTTCTGAAGTACAGTCCCTAATCATCTCCAGCTCATAAGTCCCTGGCTGCTATTGTAGATTATGGGTGGTTACATGCAGCCCACATGCTGTATGTAAACCTTTGAACCTATGGATGGTTCACAGACGCCCTCAGAGTCCTCAGTCCCAACCAAAGTATTCTTTTTCAAGCATATCTTCAAAAATCACCTAAAAAGCCAACTTTGGTCCTTTGATGTCTGCCAACTTACCCTCTCCCCAAACCAAACCAAGCCAAAAAAGTCAAATTTGGCCAAAATGGCAGCTGGAAGTGACCATTTTGAGCTTGCTGGCATATGTTGCTGCAGCCTGCCAGGCATAGGAAGGGGAAATTGTCCTTACCTATTTAGAAGCCCAGCCCTGTTCTAGATCAATACATCTAGAAGGGCAGATCAGTGAACACTGTGCTCGTCTTTTGGACAGAAAGAAACCTGTAGTCATGTATTGTAGTAATCCACAGATGGGAAAATTACTTTCAAACAGATAAATAAGTAGAAAGTGTCCACACTACAAAATTATAGATTCCTTAGGATATTGCCATGACAATTAAAGTGAAATCATTGTATATTTATGTAGTGTTCATGGCTCCATCAGACAAAATCCTGCACTTTTTAGTTTACTAAAGTCCTCTAGGCAGAAATTTGTTTAGGTCCAGCAAATCATAATTTTGGGCATTGGATTATAATTCTGGAGACCCAGGTTCAAATCTACACTTAGCAATGTAGGCGATCTTTGGCAAATCATACACATTCAGCCTCCAAAGAAGGCAATGGCAAATCTCTACTGCACAAACATTGCAATGACATTTCTGTGATAGAGTTGCTCTACGTCAAAAATGACTTGAAGGCACATGACAATGATGACAACAGCAACAGCAACAACATATGTGATGCTCCTCAAAATGAAGTTTAGGCTATCACCAAAGTAGCAGAAACCAGTACATTAGGATCCCTATCTCCTTTCTGGAAGGCATTTTTTCTGGTCCAGGCAAAGTGCCAGGATCTGTAGACTTCAAGAGATGGAGAGCTACTATGCTGTCATCTGCATCAAGGTTTCCCAAATTATAACTCAATGCCTTTCCAATTTACAGTGCCTCCCTTCCTGCTGAAATAAATCTGCCATGAGCTAGAGAAGCACATCAGCATATGAAATGACTAAAGCAGAGAACTACGGTATTAGCTCTATTCAATTTGAGATGAGTACACCACCTGGTGGTTAGATAACATAATAATTCCTACTTCTCATTTGTATTGTTCCACTTACTATACAATTTCCCCTTTCAAAAATACTTCAACGAACTAGCTACACTACACATACAGTGGGGCTTGCAGCCATTTTCTAGGGCCATGATGGCGAACCTATGACATACGTGTCAGCACTGACACATGTAGCCATTTTCGATAACACGCAGCTGAAGGATGCCAAGAAGGATGAAACATTTGCTTTAGTGTAGTGTAGACACACTGTGCCTGAGATCTGCAGGTCAAAACTACAGAACTCCAGCACAGAACTCCGGTCAGAACATTAGGAGATCTTTGACCTCACTTCTGGCTGGCAGAACAGGGAGCAGCGGAATGCCCGGGGGGGACGGGACGCATGTCTGTGATCACCATTACCAGAAACCACATAATCACAGCAACTATCATCCAAATTACTGTTCTGGGGTGTCATGGATTTCTAATTGAACATCATTACTGAGATAAATTAGGGGGAGGCTGGGAGAGGCGAGGGCCTGTGCTATGGATTCCAATGAAATTCAGCAACAAAGGTCACTAATAGGCAAGTTAGTTAAAGAATTCCCCCTCTCCCTCACAAATCTTATTTCACTTATCTTAATAATATCAAGATGAACAAAAGAAACTGACTGATGGATGAACAAAGAAGTCACTAAGCAGGTAAGTTAAATAATTAGTTTTTGACTTATTAAATAGTAGCCATCCCCTGTCACGCGTTGCTGTGGCCCAATCTGTGCATATGTGTTTTGTGTGTGTATATATATTTGTGTATATGTATATTTGTGTGTTTGTGTATACTTACATAATGTAATTTGGGGGGTGGCTTTTTAAGTCTTTTTTGCTGTGTTTTTCAGGGTTTTTTAATAAGTGATGGTCACTCGTTTTCCTGAAAGGTGTATTGTATCCAAATTTGGTATCAATTTGTCCAGTAGTTTTTGAGTGGTTTCCAAATTGGGTTTGGAAGCCCATGCCTTCCCTCCACATCTGAACAGCCCCATTCAGATGGGAAGGGAAGGCATGGGCTTTCAAATCGGGTTTGGAAGCCCATTCCTTCCCTCCCCATCTGAACGGGGCCGTTCAAATGCGAAGGGAAGGCATGGGCTTCCAAATCCGGTTTGAAAGCCCATGCCTTCCCTCCGCATCTGAATGGGGCTGTTCAGATGCGGAGGGAAGGCATGGGCTTCCAAACCTAGATGCTGTCATGTTTAAGATGGTTAAACATGCGTGTCCACCATTAGCGAAGCCATTCTGAAATTTCAGAATTTTAACGAATTAATTTTGAATTTTTCCCAAAAAATTTCGGAAATTAATCATATTTGAAGCGCCAGCACCCCCTACATTCGAAATGAGTTTTGAACCATTTTTTTCTTGATCAACCAAGCCTATTAATTACGTATCTTCTTCCAATAATTATTAACCTTTTTACAGAGGACCTTCTGTTTTGTACAACCATCTGTGAGGACTTCGCTAATCACTTTGCCATAAAGATCAGTCGGATTTGTGATGGTTTAGATGCCACCATTACTACAGCTCTGGTGGATCTAACTATGGCACCACTTTGTCCAGATTTAATGGATTCCTTTCAATTGGTTTTTCCTAAGGGTACCAACAAAGTCCTCAAAGAAGTGAGGGCCACCACCAGGAATGTAGCCAGAAAAAAATGGGGGGGGGGGAGTTGATTTTTTTTAAAGCGAATCATGAGAAATAGTTCCATAACACAAAATAATTTAAATAGTATGATTCGTTCTATATTTTAAATAGACCTAATTAAATCAATTTTCTCATCTCCTTCATGGGGGGCTTCAAATCCCTCCCATGCCTTAGACTTTGCCTACCAGTTGTGAGTGGGCCAACTTGGTTGCTTCCACTCTATCAGCTGTTGCTGCAAGTAATGGCTTTGAATAAACTGTCAAAATTGCTTGAGATAGTGCTTGCAGTTCTGGAGGGACTTGTTTAATTTTTGCCTCTCATAGACTTAGCAGGGGGATTTGGTTAACCAGTTAAAATTCATGAGTAAACCAGGTTTTTTTAACCTGAAAAAATTGGGGGGAGGGGGTGAACCCTAAACCCCCTTCCCTTGGCTACAGCCCTGGCCACCACCTGCATTCTCGATCCTTTTCCCTCCTGGCTGCTAAAACAAGCCAAGGGTGGCATGGCCTGGTTAAGGGAGTTACATCAAGGCAGGGTCTCGATGACATTGAAAGAAACTGTGGTGAGACCTCTTCTGAAAAAAACAATCCCTGGATCCCATTAATTTGAACAACTATAGAGCAGTATCAAATTTTCCATTTGTTAGCAAAATCTTGGAACAAGTGGTGACCAAATACGTAACTTTAAGGATTTTTGGATGGTGCTGATTTTCTAGATACATTTCAATCTGGCTTCAGGTCGGGACATGGGATGGAAATGGTGTTGGTTGTTGGTTGCTTCAGTGGATTATCTATTGGGAGAGCTGTACAGAGAGAGTGTGAGTGCCGATCCTTCTATCTAGATCTCTAAGCAGCTTTCAACACCATTGACCATGATACCCTTCAGGAGCAACTAGGCAGGATGGGACTAAGAAGGCACTGCATTGCAATAGTTCCAGTCTTTTCTTGCAGGCTGCTTCCAGAAGGTGGTATTGGGGGAGTCCTGCTCGGACCCATGGCCTGTGGGGTCCCACAGAGCTCAGATGTATCCACAATGTTATTCAACATCTACATGAAACTGTTGGGAGTTCAATACCATTTGTACACAGATGATGTCCAACTCTATTACTCCTTTCCATCAGATGCCAAGGAAGGAGTCCCTCACCTGAACCATTGCCTGAGTTCTGTAATGGAATTGATTAGGGTAAACAAATAGAAGCTCAATCCAAATAAGGCAGAGGTACTGCTGGTCTCGCATAAGATCGAACTGGGAATAGGGTTACAACTTGAGCTAGATGGAATTACACTCCCCCGAAAATCTCAAGTTCACAGGGTTGTTTTGGGGTTTTTTTGTTTGGGGGGGATTCTGGATTCTGCCTTAAACCTGGAAGCCCAGGTAGTGGTGGTGACTAGGATCGTCTTTGTACAATTAAAATTTGTGTGCCAGCTGTGCCCGTTCCTGTGTATGCTGAACACATGAACACATGAAGGCTGTGAATAAACTAAATATGTTATTTTTCTCCAAGTCTGCTTCATTTTTGTCTCTTGAGTGCATGATATAAAACAAGTTGTTTTGGGGGGAAATATATATATATATATATATATATATATATATATATATATATTGCACGGAAAAACACTTCTAAAGCTCTGCTGTTTTTTATGCACTGGCAAAATCTGATTTCCTAACAGATCAGAGATAACAGGTTATCCAGTCAAACAACTGAAACCCATTGCCTAGCATAATTAGATCTGGTTGTATACCACAAGAGAAAATTCTACTCTAAAGGCAAAGCATTTCACAGATTTGGGAAGTTTAAAGTGTCTTATAGTGTCCATTGGTCAAGTTGTTTTTAAAGACACATCTTCATTGGCCCCAAGTAAAATAAGTTATCAGTCTTACAAACTGAGTCAAAGAGAATGTTGAGATTTGAAATTAGCATCCAGTCTTTCAATTGCCAATAAATTATGACTTCTCTGTATCCATGCTGGTGAGTACTGGGTCAACTCATCTTATTATCCAAAGTGGGAATTTTGGACCCAGGTTTGGGTCAGAACAAAAGAGTGGTAGAAAACACTGCTGCTGCCTGAAATTCTGCCAGCAATGCACTCAACTAACCGACCTCCCTTCTTATCCCTTGTTGACAAGATTAGTATCAGGCATTTTGTCTGAAATGGAACCTCAATTCAAGCCCAGTTATCCTCTTTCCCATTAGCAAGACATTCTGTGAGCTCTTTATCAAGAGCTGGCAGATGGGTGCTGTGTTTATCATGGTGGTGCAGGAGCTCTGTCAACTCTGGGGAAACAGAAAAGCCTGTGCCAGAGACAGGCACCATGGTATACAGTTCCTATTCCTGGAGAAGCAGCAAAACACAGTATGTGCTAGGATTTCAATCAGACTTACCAGCAGCTGTCTAAAAGATTCTGGAAGCTATAGAATTATATTCAAGTTTTGATGCATAACCATAGATAATCAATAGTACGAACTGTTCGCCCTCATCCTGAATGGACAAGGCTATGCATGCAGCAATGAAAGAGGATAGATGGTTCCCTATCTTCATATTGTTGACATGCGTTTGTGGTGTCACTTATTCTGTCTTCAAAGTTACTAGCAAACACCATGCCCTCCACTTTTTTCCATTCAGACTGGGACACTTTAATTTTCTCAGCATTGTTCTAGGGAGCTCCTCGTGTTCCAATTCTACCCCTTGCATGAAATTATATGTGTTTGTAGCAGCTGTGCCTGAAGCCCAACACCATAATCACATACTTTCTGTGTGTGTGTGTGTGTGTGTGTGTGTGTCTTAATTTTTACTTGAGTTTCACTCATTTTAGAGTGATACTAAAAATATAAGCCAATGTATGCCCTTTGCCAATACCCTGGCATTAAGAGTATTATTTTAAAGGCACTGTGAATTAGATGCACACGTGCACACATGCACACACAACTTCCCTCATATAAATATGACTACACATACAGCTGATTTGTGAAGCTGAATGCCCAGCTGACTTTTCTAACCCACTGAAACAAGAGGAAAATGTTGAATGCTTTTTAAAGGAGAGATGGAACTTTTTTTCCTGACTGCTTACCTGACCAGAATAGAGACTGACTAACCCCAAGGGTATATCTCATGGGACAGGGAATGCTGCCAGGCAGATCTTGAGCCACAACTATTATTCTGCCATGCCAATGATACCCGGAAGGTGGTGGGGCCAGAGGACAGGGCAAGAGGCAAGGTAGCTGGCAGATAGTTAGATGGCTATCTTGTGAGACCTGATGCAGAGATGATTACATTTGTGCCATGTAAGACATACCCTGAATGGACTGGATCTTCAATATGATCCTGTTCATCAATGGCAACCAAGGATATGATTTGGGGACCTGCCTTTATCTTTATCCTCATCTTTTCCAGAGGAGCCGTAGAATCACCTGCACTTGTATCCTTAGTGAGATTTTAATTTTATGGACAAGAGTCTGCCAGAGTCAGCAGAGCCTAAACCATTTCAGAGCCAATTCAGAAACAGGGCACTGTCAGAGGGCAAATGATGGCAGAATAGACTGGGTGAGATGTGCCAAACTTGACAAGACACAGATGGCCCCTCTAGGGAGACTAAAGCAGCATGAAGAGGGCTATCCTTCAAAATCTCATCAGCATCCCTAAAAGACCATTCCTGTGAGCATTTAACTGGGACAGTTGATTCTCAAGGTCTTGATTTGTAAAAACCCTTACAACAGGGGTACATGTTGTCATGATGCTCCTCCCCAAGTCCAAAAAAGGCACCCTGCCTGACTGAGGGATTTCTCCCCAAAGAAAAAAAACATTCTTGAATAAGTCTCTGGAGACCAACCATAGTCGGTGGGAAGGAGCAATTCAGAGATATATGAAATGTAGTTGATCCTAAATAGCTGTATCTCAGTTATAGCTCTCTGCTTCTCCATTATGCTTTGCAAATAATATAGTACATGGCAAACCTTTGGCATGGGTTAATTCAGTCAATCGCATATATCTAAGAAGATATAACATGTATGTTTTCAAACTTTCCTGATTTGCCAGATTACTAAGATTGTAGAATAAACTAAAATGGGGAAGATGTCTGCCATTCAGATAAAGGCTGTATGTGGGAAGTTTTTTCAAATCAAGGAGGAAGAGCCTTGCCTAGAATATTTTATATTTCAAAATTCAATTTCCTCTAATTTTCTTACTCTGAGTAATGTACAATTCTTCTTGGCTACCCTGGAAGTTACAGATGTAATAAAGAGTATTGTTGTAGCTCCCTGTTGTGTTTCTAAAAGGGAGTAGGGTCTTCTGCTGGCTTCTGGCTGACTTTTCTTTAGAAGATAATTAGAAGTCATAGATTTTATCCCTTACCCTACAGCGTAAAAGCAGCTGCTTGGCTTCTCCTAAGTTGGGTGATAGCTAGAAACAAGACCGGACTAGTAAACATGAAGTACTGTGAGTCAGTCTCTAAGCAAGCGTGGCGGAGACATGATGTCTATTCAATTGTTTAAATGCCTTACTGTATCAACAGACAAAGAAGTGAGTTTGCTAGACTGGTCCACTGTCACTTTCTATGTGTGGATGGCAGTGGATCAGAAGTGGGCAGTCTCCACTATTCATGGAGGCTCCCAATGTGATTTCAGATCTTCGAGGTTTTTTAAATTTTAAACTAGAAGCCTGGAAGCCTTGTCTCCTGTTTGTCTTGTTATTGGATACACTTCTGTTTGATGAACATGAGAATGCAGACACAATCCTTAGAGATGGTAGCAACCACATGCATACTGGATCTGTGCTCTCTCTGGCTCTTAAAAGCAGCCAAAGGGAGACTGGTTGAGTGGGTAACAGGGTGGTGAATGCCTCATTGCAGCAAGCCAAGGGGAGTTTTTTCTCAGGGCTCAGTATTGCCCACCCCATGCTGTTTGAAATCTACATGAAATTGCTAGCAGATTTGGGTCATCTAGATTTGGGAGGATCCATGTCATTCTGTATGCTGACTGCACCAACTCTCATCACACTAGAGAAAAAATCCACTTAAAATTCGGTTTCTGCCTTCTGTAGAATTCTGGGGTTTGTAGTTTAGTGAGGCTGTTAAAGGCTCCTACCTAAACTACAAACTCCAGAATTCTGCAGGAGGCAGAAACTGAATTTAAAGTAGTTTTTTCCCTCTAGTGCAGTGTTTTTCAACCTTTTTTGAGCCGTGGCAACAGTTTTTACATTTACAAAATCCTGGGGCACACCACCAACCAAAATGACACAAAACGACACTTTAACACAGTAATACATATAGTTAATAAGTTTTTAAATGTATTTATACACTCAGTGTGAAATCTGGGTCTGTTTCGATGAACACGACATAGATATCCTGGCAGGAATGGCAGAAAGACACAAACTTCCCACACAGAACTCCCATAACCAAGAGAAAATACTATAAGAGTTTGCTGGGCATTGACCTGGAGTTTTGGAGTTGTAGTTCACCTATATCCAGAGAGCACTGTGGACTCAAACAATGTTGGATCAGGACCAAACACAGATGGAGTTTGGGGAAAATAGACCTTGACATTTGGGTGTTACAGTTTCTGGGATTTATAGTTAACACACAATCAAAGAGCATCCTGAACTCTTGCAACAATGGAATTGAACCAAACTTGGCATATTGAACTCTCATTATCAACAGAAAGTACTGAAAATACTGAAAGGGTTTGCTTGGGAATTGACCTTGAGTTTGGAAGTTGTAGTTCACCTACACCCAGAGAGCACTGTGGACTCAAACAATGTTATGTCATGTTGTTGTTTGTTTTCTATCCAGAATCACAATGTTGGAAAGAGGCTCACCACTTTAAGGTCCCTAAAACAGGCATGGGAAAACTTTGGCCTCTGGGTGCTTTGGACTTCAATTCCCACAGCCTGAGGCCCTTTCCTGCTTAAATGGCTGGGGGGGGGGGGGAGGAAAAGGGCCTGAGGCTGCTAGGAATGGTGGGAGTTGGAGTCCAAAACACCTGGAAGGTCCAAGTTTGCCCATGCTAGCTTTCAACAGAGACCTCTTCCTCTCCCTTCTCCTTCGTGCCCTTTCTTCCCCCTCCTGCCGAACACTTACTTTTTCTTCTACACTGCCGCTTCTGTCGTCATTTTCATCCGAAGGGGCAGCGTGAGCGTGTTCAGGAGGGGAGGGGGGAGGGAGGAAGATGTGACCCATGCAGGTGCTACTGCGCAGACTCGCCCCAGAGCAAAGTGAGGCAAAGCGAGCAGAGCGAGGCTGAGAAAAAGGGAGCCCGAGTGGAGAAGAAAAAGTGTTCGGCAGGAGGGGGAAGAAAGGGTATTGGAGGTTCCAATTTCCCATGGCACACCTGATGATTGCTCACGGTTGGGAAACACTGCTCTAGTGTGATGAGCTTGCATATCTCTTTCCCACTGTCATGCCCCCACAGAGGCTTTTATTGTTTTCTTTGTTGAGCCTCAGTTGTCCCTTTATTTAGAATGGGTTTCGTTCCTTTTTATATAGAGCTAATCTTGAATACAATTAAATTCCTTTGGTTTATGTTACACCTTTTGTTGTGAGTTTCCAATTCTGTTCTTGGTGAGAATAGGGCACCTGAGGAGTTAGCTTGGGGAACAGAATACTCATCTAACACCAAGGAAGCTCTGTCCGTAATAAAACAGTTTATATTGTCAGTAATGGACTGGATTGGGGGGGGGGGGGGGTTGAAACATAATCAGGTAAGAAAGGGGTTCATTGAAAGGCATATCAGGAAACAGAGATGTATCCTGTGTTAGATGGGGCTACATTCCCCCTTAAATCTCAGGTCTGCAGTTTAGGCGTACTCTTGGTCTCAAACCTAAGCCTGGATGTCCTAGTTTCAGCCATGCCCAGGAGTGCTTGTGGAATAGTATACCAGCTGCACCCATTCCTTGAGATGTCAGATCTGGCAACAAATGCTTTGATTATATCCCATTTGGAATACTGTAACACACTCTATATGAGTTCTGGAAACTGTTTGGAAAATCAGTGAGCCCTAAATGCCAAGTGGTCAGATTGTTGACTAGAGCAGATTACAGAAAGCATAAAATATGCCTGCTGAAGCAGCTCTACTAGCTGCCAATCCATTTCCAGACCCAAGCTGTGTGGGTATCATCCGGATCTTCCATCCTTGCACTTAACCGCATGGAGGATCCACCAGCGCCAGACGTCTCCAGCAGTAGCAGCGATCCTGGCAGCAGCCCCACAAGCCGGCCACGTCGGCGTACTCGGGCTTGCATCGCCCACTACACGAAGTTCCAGTCTTCTTGATCCGCCGCCGTCTTCCCACTGTCGGTCCCGGCGGTCCTGGAATTCCTGGCGGAATTGGTCGACAGGGGTCTCTCCATGTCCTCGGTGAAGACCCACCTGGCGGCCCTCACCTGGCAGAACCAGCAGAGGGAGGGTCCCTCGCTGTTCCAGTACCCGATGGTCAAGAGATTCCTGAGGGGTGTCAACAACACCCGCCCCCCGGTGCATCCACCTACACCGGGTTGGAACCTCGACCTGGTCCTGTCCTGCTTGACATCCCCACCATTCGAGCCGCTGTCATCCATCGACCTGCGGCTCCTCTCCTGGAAGGTGGTCTTCTTGGTCGCCATCGCGTCGGCTCGTAGGCCTTCCGAACTGGCGGCGCTCCGGGTCGACGAGCCCTACCTGCTGTTTTTGGCAGACAGAGCCATTCTGCGAACGGGACATCACTTTTCTGCCTAAGGTGGTGTCCCCATTCCACGTAAACACCGACATTGTGCTCCCGGACATGGGGCCCTCCCAATCCGGGGACAGTGACTCGGCGCTCGGTGCCCTTGGCGTCAGGAGAGCCCTCTGGGTCTACAAGGACCGATCGGCGGACTACCGTCGGTCGACTAGACTCTTTGTTTCTTACGCCACCCGACAAGCTGGGCTTGCCGGTGTCGTCAAAAAGACTCTCAATTGGGTGGCTTCCCTGGTTGAACTGTGCTATCAGATAGCACGTCAGCCATGTCCCCCTAGGGTCAAGGGTCGCTCGACTAGGGCAGTGGCCACGTCGACCGCTTTTCTCCAAGGGATTCCCCTGGACCAAATTTGTAGGGCGGCCATCTGGGCCAACTCCTCCACCTTCACATCACACTACCGGGTGGACACCCTATTTGGACGGGAGGCGGCTTTTGGTAGGTCAATTCTTAACCCCAAGGGCCCTCGGGGCGGTGCCGATTAGGCAGCCCTGTCTCTCTCCTCTATGCACTGTTCGGTCGACAGTTACGGTCGGTCGAACCCTTCCCCTTTGGTAACGTTCATGGGTGTGCCGTGCCCCAGTAGGGGCACAGTTACCGGTTAAAGCGCGCTTTACCCTCTCACGGGTTCAAGTTGCACCAGTTGTGCACTTATCTTCTAGTTGTGCTGATTGCAGTCACTGTCATGAGGCCTGCGTGCCTGGCATGAATGGTGCTTGTTGCACTTATACTGTGAGGCCTGTGTGCCTGACATGAATGGTGCTTGTTGCACTATGTTTACAAGTGGGAGCATGCCTTCCACTCTTATTTATTATATTGTTGAGCTGTTATTTATTGAGATTGCTGGTTGCAATAAACCTGTTGGTTTTTCAAAAATTGGCTGGTTTGTTCCCACCTCCTTTACCTTAGCTCGGTAAGTCTTCATAAGTGTGCATTCACAGAGCTCTCGAAGAAGAATGGTAGGTTACATACCTGTGACCATCTTTCTTGGTGAAGCTCTGTGAATCCACACGAACCCCACCCGGCCGTCCCTCTATCTCAAACCACCCTTTCCTAGTTGCTATTGTGGCGTAGGAATGGGGTGGGCGCGCATGGAGGCGCCTTTTATGCCCTCCGGGCCGGCTGGGCGGAGCTACCACCAAAACTTTTCAAACTGGGAAAGTTTCCGTTGGAAGCCCGCGCTGGCGCGCAAACTTCATAAGTGTGGATTCACAGAGCTTCACTCGAAGAAAGATGGTCACAGGTATGTAACCTACCATTAAACTCTATTTACAATAATGTGTAGCAGAAGAGGATCATCCAGGGCTTAGCATTTAAACTCAGAAATTGAGATGGCCTCAGCCAGGGCCGTAGCCAGGATTTTGGTTCGGGGGGGCTGAGACTGGGTGGAAGAGGGTCTACCCTAGCAAACCTTTTGAATTGTTATCCCAATAACCCCATTAATGTGGGATATAATGAGTATGGTGATCAGATCATGATATGAATAAACATAACAGTTTAAATAATGTACCAGTAAGGCCTTTTCGCGGACCACCCTGAGAATTTCGGGGGGGGGGGGCTGAAGCCCCCTTAGCCCCCCCCCCTGGCTACATGCCTGGCCTCAGCTAATTAGTATACGAGCAGACTATAAGAACACTGGAGCATACCTGCTTGGTAGACAAATATTTATTGGGATTCATGCACTTTCTATAGAGACAGGTGAAGATGGTGGGAACTCAATGTTTCCCATAGTAACAGATTCTTCTCTTTCAATAGAGGTTGACATTTTAACCTGATGAGGCTCTTCGTCCCCACTAGGAGGTGGAGTTACTTCTTCTTTAGCCTCAAGTGGCTGTAAAGTAGGCGACATCATCATAGGAGATTCTTCTACTTTAGGTGTCAGAATGGCACTGCCTCTAGCAGTAGGTGAAACCACAGCAGCTTCATCACGAGCAGGTGAATATAGGGTTGCTTCATTTGCAGGTGGTGATACTACAGCTGCTTCATATACAGGTGATGCTACGGCTGCTTGGATGCCAGGTGATAACGTGCCTGCTTCATTTCCAGGAGGGGATACTATGTCTGCTTTGCCGCCAGGAGGTGAATATGGGGTTGCTTCATTTGCAGGGGATTGAGGCATAGCTGGTTTGTCGCCATAAGGTGAAAACATGGCTGCTGCCTTATCAACATACTCTAGTTCAGCAGGTTGCATGGGACTGCGACGTTCTTGTTCTTGGGCGTCTAGAAGGGCCTCCTCTTCCCCCGAGGCTGGGAGATCTTCCTCCCGTTCCATCTCTTCGGCTGCAGCGGAAATACTTTTTTTCTGCCAGTAACGACGGAAGCAATAGCAAAAACTGCAGAAGACGATAGATAATCTCTTAAAACCACATGCCATACAGATCATAGCTAACTTAACTCCCTGGGTAGGGACAAACTTTAAGGATACCAAATGGACCTTCTTCAAGTAGCATTGGGAGTTAATGGACCAACCCGGTAGCCAAGTTTCATCAGCAAGCCAGAGATTCAACATGTCTGCAGTTCAGATCCACTCCTCTGGCTCAATTTGTTCATATCATTCTACGTCTCAAGATGCTAAAATGACTCCTCAGTGGATTAACGTTACCCAACAACCCACACATAAATCCCTTTGCCCTACAATATTTTAGTGTACTGAGGTTAGATAAGCAGGGAAAATATCCCAGAACTTACAGCACAACGAAGCAGAAGCACAAAAGTGGTGGTAAGGAAAAGGCTACCACTAGCATGGAAATCCGGTGTGATGGAGCGACTGTGTGAAAAGAAACATGAGTCATGCTTTAGCTAGGCATATTATCAATCAAAGCTTCCAGAAGCAAACCAATGGAACAAAGGACGTACTCTATCCAAGAATATGTACTAGTCAAAGACCGTTATCCAGGCAATAAATAAATAAATAAATACTTTTTTACCCTGCCTCCATCTCCCCAAAGGGCCTCGGGGTGGCTTACATATGACACAATGTGTCAAAACAAAGCATAAAATAAACACACAGTACAATACAATAAAGTAAAAATGACAGCATATAAAAACAACTGTTTAAAACTCAGAACAATGCCCATGTTAACACAAATATTAGCAGATAACTCCCATTCCACATATTCTCACAAGTGATCACCTACTGTATGTCCACAAGATTGGATTTGGGGGGGAGAGTACTGCTACTTAGCTACATAGAATTCATCCATTATGCCCCATATTCTTTCTCAGAGACTACTAGAATACTAGCTCTCACCTTTTTCGCTGGTTTGTGTCACTAATGGAAAATAGATGACTTGCTCAGGTTCAATTCAAATAAAACTTTAAATGCATCTTGCATTTAACAAGTAACTATAAGTATTTAAAAGGCAGCTCGTACCAGCTTAAGGGGATGCTCATGATTATGTTTGGATAAAAAGTATAGCGGACAACCTCCCTATGAACCTGCGCGAGCTTTAAGATCTGCTGGGGAGGCCTTTCTCTTGCTCCCACCTCCATCACAAGTATGGTTGGTGAAGACAAGGGAGAGAGCATTCTAAGTGGTGGCTCCCCAGCTCTGGAACTCTCCTCAAGGAGATTAGATTAGCGCCCACCCTGTCCACCTTCCATAAAAAAACTGAAAACTTGGATATTCCAATATGCCTTTTGATTAATCAGCTCACTAATTAACTTGGCCCTCCTAGTCCGAACTCAATATCTGGCTTTTGAACTTTACTTATCAGCCCTGCCCTTACAGCTGTATTGGATAAATTGACTTGGCCCTTACAGCCTTAATCTAATAACTAGCTCTTGCATTTTACTATCAGCCCAGCCCTTGTCATTTTACTGCACAAGACCTTTCCACTCCCTTATGGTTCTGAACACGTCCACTGTGTCTGGCTACTGGTGTTGGCTGTTGATGTTTTTATGATGTTCTGTATGGCGTTTGTTTTTAACTTGTTGTAGTGCACTGTATTTTATTGTGCTATATTTTAACTCTGTTTGACTGGGCTTAGTCCCCATGTAAGCCACCCCTAGTCCCTTCAGGGAGATGGTGGTGGGATGTAAGAATAAAGTTGTTGTTGTTGTTGTTAAGGCCAGAACACTTTCCATCTCTATTGCTGACTAAAGAAATATCCACTCTATAAAGTTTGCTTTTATGCTGGGTGAAAACCTTCCAAAAGAAGAAAACATTAAATCTCTCCTCTCTGCTGACTATGAGTCAAACGTTATCAATCTCCTTCCCAGATTATATTATTGCTGGTATTCATTCTTATATATTTTGTCCAGTCTGGCCTCCAAAATCTGTCAGTCCAAGAATTCATATCAAAAGTTCTCAAATGGTGTCTAAGGAAATACAATCCAGTACATACCTCTTAATCTCAAGCAATCTTCGGCTCTGCTGGCACCAGGCTCTGAAGTAAGCAGGTTGCGCTGGCACCGAATACAGGCAGTTGATCCATAGTGCACGCTGAAACTCCCAATCGAACAAAGAACACAGTTGTCAACTGTCGCTTCGCTGTATGTCCCAGGAGGGCAGAACACTGTCACACACAATGGGCAGATACAAGCAAAGAGAGGTTGATAAACTGAGAAAATCAATGCATAGGCTTTTGAAAGCACTGTTTAATTCCTCCATCAAGCTGTGAGAAGGGGGAATCAAGTTGGCCAACTACAGAATGGGCCATGCACAAAATACACTTCCCTTTCCAGTTCTTGGTGGGTTGGATTATAACCCGCCATATACAGTGCTGAGTCATAACTATTGATTTAGTGAAGTCATACATGCTGCTCAATGACTGGGCTAGTTCCAACTACATGAAATCCTTTGTTAGGCCGCTCTGAGTCCCCTTCAGTGTTGACAAGGGTGGCATATAAATATTGTAAATAAATAAACAAATCCGATACAGGACTATAACATGGATGGCATTAACAAACTCGCAGAAGACAATGCAAAGGGGACAACTATTTTTGGATATGTACTTTCAAGATGCATCAATAGCACTGGCTTTTGATTTGCTTCCAGGTTCAAACAAAGGGATGGCTTTTAACTGACAGAGAGCTAAACAGTTTGGTGTCAGTGTAACTAAACCACTGCCTCCTCCAATATGAACCTGCCTGAAATTTAAGATTGTGAGCAGAGACTGCTGCTTGTCCAATCACAAGAGATAACACAAATAGCAGGGCTTTCTCTGCTGTATCCACTGACCTTCTACTGAGCAGCTACGGCTATATTATTTCACATGGCCTTTGTTCCTCAAAACCAGAGTGACTATTCTGGCTGTCTTCAATATGTGTGGTTCTTTTGGCTGTTTGCTAAGAAATTATTTTGGTTTGCATTTAAATATTATATGTATCTGATTATTTTTTAATGTTTTCAATAATGTTCCTTGGCTATACATTGCCTTGGAGTCCTGGCAGATGGAGGCAATAAATAAATGATTAAATAAGGTAACACAAGGGTCACCCAGACAGCTTTTCATCAGTCACCCCTAGACTGTTGAATGACCTGCCAGAAAAACTCCGACAGTTTAACAAGCTATCAGAATTTCAAACAGAATTAAATACCTATTTCTTCCAGCAGGCCTATTCAGTCAACTTTGAATCATGACTTTTAAATTTGCATTCTATTGCCACTATATATCTATTTTTCTTCCCTGTGTTTGGTATATGCTTTTAATAATGGTGTAGTTTTATCTATGTATTTTGCCTGTTGTACCCTGCCTCAAGCTATTAGGAAAGGTGGGTAACAAATAAAATATATTTCTATTATCATTATTATTTGATATACAACAAGATTAGTACACAGCAAACAAAATCACTATGCTGGCTTTTGTATTTGATCACACGTCAGACACTTCCTAAGTGTCTAGGACTATTTGATGTATCAGCAAATAATGCATGCAGATCCAAGTGTATCATCTGAGCAACAGTATTATGCCTTTGCTTATAGTTTGTGCAATCTTCTTGCAGCAGCTGAGTATGTGATCCATCGTTTTGTCTGCTTCCTTGCAGAGTCTACATTTGGAATCTGTAATTGACTTCAATTCTGGCTTTGATGACATTGGTTCTAATTGCCAATTTTTGCCAATTTTCTCTTCTGCTCTCCATTGTATTTTTATGGTATTCACTCTTTGTCTTTTGCACTTTAAGCATTACTATTATATTTTATTTTATAATTTTTGTATATTTTATATTTACATATCTATATAATTTTATAATTATACATATTTTTATTTTATTATTATGCACTTTAAGCATTATTATTATTATTATAATTATTTGCGCCCCCTTGTTCTGGGGGAGAGGCTTGCGTACCCTAATGAAGTTGTGAGCTATGCTGGCGGTGGCATAATAGCCACCGGTAGAGCCTCCCATGCCAGACAGGTCACAACCGAAGAGTCTGACAAAAAGCATCAACGGGCAAGATGGGCTTTCTAGCCTTCTCTCTAGGAGAAGGAAAACTATGATTTCAAACCCTGACAGATGGTGCTCCTTTAACCCTGTAAGGTCAACCATCTAAGAGAAGGAAACTCGAACCAAACCTATGACCTGAGGACCTTGCTGCCATCGTCCCAGCTTGCTAGGCCCCAGCAGATGAACCTTTAGTTTAAAGGGTGTGGCCAGTTCTGTGCATGCTGTGCTCCACCAGAAAGGTCCATTGCACAGGCTTGAAGGACACATCCAACCTCCGAATCATCAACGCGCTTGTAGAAAGCATGGGATGAGTTCTTCCTGAATCTTCATTCGCTAAGAAAAGCCAAGAAGATTATTTTAAACAAACAAACAAAATAACCACATGATGAGGTGTTTCCCAAGGATGTAAACAGAAACTGCAGTCTGTGTTACCAAAGGCAGTGTCTGAGGTGGGATGAGGCAGCATCTCATAGATCACCTGCTCCACTCACTACAGCAGTCGGGACAGTGTGCCTCTAGCTCCTGTGTCTGTCCATAACCGCTCTGGCATTTTCCACCCTCCAGGAAATTGTAGAAGGTGTTTTTAAAGGTGTTATTAGAGGAAGTGTCGTTTGCAAGTGAATCTCCCACAGGGAAGTATTTGTTGTGATCCAGGAACTCAGTGAGGGCGTTCTTGGCCTATAGTAGTTAGAGAAGAAAGGGAAGGGAGATTAAAAAAACCAAAGAATCAGACAGGATAGCATATGCATTACATGATCACACTGCTGTATGTGTCTGTTTAACCAAAGAAGGAATACAAGAAGCACAGTGAATACACAGGAGGATAATGATTTAACAACACTGTCATGTCAATGTTACATAAAAGGGAATGCACAAATAGAATCAATTCCATAATGCATGCTTGGTACAGAAGAATTGTTCAACTTAACCAGATAAATATGCATAGAACTCTTGAGTCTTGCCCCATGGTAAACGTTTCCACTGTTTTATGTTAGCTGCTGTCCAGTGTCAATTTGTGGGTTCAGGATGTACACACAATGGCAGACAGTGGGTTGACACCAAAGCAAGTGAGAAGAATAGAAGAGAGCAGTTTATGCTCCCTTTGCTCTGAAAGACAGCATTCCATGGGAAAAAATACAACATGTTCATTGTGGTTCTAGTGTGATTTATCCATCAGATAAAATACTTTTGTACTGTTAACAGCAGCTTCTCCACAGGCCTAAATACGTACATACAAAACTATCAAGCCATTTTCTAGTAGAACAGAGATGAGTTCTGGTGACACACCTTCTGCAGATTGGTATGGATAGCAGCATGGTAACAATCTATTGCCAGGTCCTCCTCCTTTGGGTCACAGGACTCATCCCAGCCCTCCTTGAAGGGAGACACTTGAAAACAAAGACAAATACATTATTGTCCTCAAGCTATCCCAGCCAAATGATCAATTCTTTTATCAGACCAATCAGAGTACAAATTCCAAGCTACATTTCAGATATATGTGTTAAGAATTTTGATATAACAAAATATATTTGTTATGCACTATACGGATAGATGTAACAAATAACATTATTATTGTAGTTGAGCCTATGAGTGATCCTGAAAGTATGGAACTGGAAGCTAGGAGGGGAAAACGGGTTACTCATGGGCAAGAATCAGATGAAGAGCAACAAAGGAAAAGGATCCGGCAAATACTTGAGGAATCCACTGATGATGACTCTTTTGAGGGTTTTTGGGGGGATGATGGGTCTGCCATTGAGGAGCCAACTATGGGAAGTGTGGATGGGGATTCTGAAGATGGGTCTTGTGATATGGACTGGAGTAAAGTAAAGGAAATGTGTGATATTTGTGCAGAACCAACAATTAGTGATACATTTGTGGGGTTTTCCAGGGATGGGAATTGGAGTTCTGAGGATTAAGCTTCATCCTGGGGGAGTTAAGTCTTGACAGGAGATGGAGAGATTGGAGAGGGAAGCAAAGGTCTACACGTGAAGCTGCTATCGCAGTTAAGAGGGCTAATGAGAGGCTGTTGGCTCATTCAAACTCTGATGAAGATGTGTGAAATAAAGTGGGGCTTGGAATTTGGAGTTCCTTGCAGTTGGCAAGGTGTTGCTGGGTGCCCATGTCTTGCTTTGTATGCTGTGCTGTGTTTCCTGGTTCCTGTATTCCTGAGGACTCTCTTCTGGACGTGAGTTTGGATCCTACACTATCTTCATGGACTTGGGTACAGTATGGGCTGGGTTCTGCGGCTTGTCTTCCTTTGGCTACACTTTGTATTGCTCTCCATGCATTAGCTGCTGCTGCCTGCTTCGTTTGACTCAGTTTGGAATCATTGCTGCCGCTTCTCCCTCGCTGACACCGGACTGCTTTTGGACAACGTGTTTGCTGCTTTCCTGTGCTTCGACCTTGGACTTCGGTGACTCTTCTTCGCTCTTCATTCCCCCCCCCCCCCATTGATGACATCATTGCATTTGCCTTTGTGTGCCTTTTCCTGCTCGTTTCACAGTTTTTGAGTTTAATCCAGGTTAAAGGGAAATATAATCTGATTTAAAATGAGATGCAATCCTGTTTTTGTGTTAAATACTATTTTTGCCAGGTTTTGCCACTAGGTTATGTTTTTGTTACTCTCACACTGAAGTTGAAGTGTATTTGGAACAATTTGGCCATTTTTGTGTCATTTTGAATAAACTCTACTTTACTTTATATCTGGTCTGGCTCTTTAAGGCTCTCTGTGTTGCGACAATTAACAATGTCACAGGTCCCTTCCACACAACTAAATAAAACCCCACATTTTCTGCTTTGAACTGGAATATATGGCAGTGTGGACTCTGATACAGTAACCCAGTTCCAAATAATGTTTTTCTATTTTATTATAGATAAATCTCATTACTTTTTTAACCTTCCCTATTTTCAATTTTAAAATTTGGTCTAAGTCTGCTTCTGGGCTTTCCTTTCTCTTCCATTTTATGATCCTTTGTTACTTCCTTTACAAATTCTTTTTTGTGATGCAACAAATGACATGCTAATTCAGTTTGGTACATCTCCTGTTCTTTTCATAACACATTTTCAACACTGGCCATCTTACTGAAGAAATAGCCTTTCCATGACTCCAAATAAATATCCTTGAATCCAAAATCTATCATTCTGGAGCATTCAACAAAGATACATTTCCAGCCAACAATTATCTCTGATGTTTTTACAAGGCAGCCGAGTTGGCAAAACCCATCATTCTGTAGAAACTTTTATTGTTCTCAACTTTATTTCTCCCCCACATGTTTAAGAACTATATTCCCCTAAGTTCCTGTACCATTCTTTCCAAACCCATATATTTCTTGGTTCTGACCTTTTGTCTCTACCTGGAGGTTGAATTCATCTGTGGGTCTATCCAAAGTTGGGAAGCAAGTGATGTCCCCGATAAGGATATTAGCTTTGAAGTCGGCCACCACTTTATCCAGACGTTCATGCAGAATCTTCACAAATTTACCAGTCAATTCGTCATCACAGGTGTTGGTCTCATAAACCATGAGGACCTGCAGCTCTCCGCGTATGTGATAGCCTGGGGAAAAGAGAGAAAGTTACTATAATTCTCCATACAATAGTCAAACTTTTTATCCATTACGCAAAGAGAGAAAAATGTGTGGAGCCAGCTTTGTCTGGGGCTTTTCCTCTCTTATTTCCAAAGAAGCAGTAGAAAAAAGGGAGGGCCCCACACCTAGTCTCCTCCTTAAAGGTAAGGCAGTATCTTCTCCCTCCTGGATCTTCTTCCTCCTGCCTCCTTGGAAGTAAGAGAGGGAAAACCCCAGACTCAGCCAGCTCCCTTTGTATTTCTTTTTGAAATCTGGCTTACTTCCAAGGAGGAGACTGGATCTGGAGATTTGAAAACTGCTTTTCTTAAGAGGAGAAGAGAGGAGCTTTCTCTCTTCCAAGGTAGCAGGAGGGTGAAGGAAAAATCCTTCTTGGATGTAAGGAATCTGAGCCATATCCACAAGCCTTCCAACTTTTGTTGTATACTCAAAGTATGTAATGTTTCACAAAATAATAAATGCTCTTCTGAAACACCCACCAAAACATTTATACTGGTATAGCAAGAAGGAACGCACCTGCCACTGTGTGAAAAAAAATCTTGGTTTGGAGTTCACCATCTTTCATGAAGGATATCGTACAGGTGTAGCGTCCACTATCCTCAGCAGTAAATGTATGTAAAGTCAGAGTAGCATCATCAGAAAGATAATGGATTCCTGGAAACAGACAGCAGAATCATATAATCTGAGTAAAAAAAAAATCCAGTCAATCAGACAATGGTTTCCTGTAGAAGGACTTCAAGAAAAGCCCTTTAGCAGTTTTTCCAATTCCATTTAGAAAGAAAAACTCTGTAGCTCAGGATGCATTGATTTCTCCCCTGCCCTATTTATGAAAGTATGTATGCTTTCTCTTCTTACTCTGTTGCTATGAGTGAATGTCCATACAAAACCTCCCCCTGGCTCCTAATATTCAGTGCATATTCTTTTCTTACAGAAGTTATACACCAAGCAGCTTGCATTGTTGAAAATATGTTATTATTTTTTCCCACTATGTTTTGTGTTTCTTTCTGTTTTCTCTCAAAGCATGTTATTTATTTATTTATTGTATTTATATCCCGCCTTTCTCAACCTGAAGGGGACTCAGAGAGGCCTTACAAATGGCAACAACTTGATGCCATATATACAACAGGCATAGAATAAACGTATACATTAAAATTTAAATTTAAAAACCATATAAAGATTAAAATGCATTATTAAAACCACGCAATCTGGGATCATAGTCAAAAAACCGTTCCAATTGTCATTGCACATTTTCCATCATCACTTATTGCACTGCACTATTGGTCAAAGGTTTGGTCAATAGTGCAGTGAAATAAGTGATGATGGAAAACGTGCAATGACAATTGGAACGGCTTTTTGACATCAATGGAAAAACCTAGATCCCCATGCAACAATGCTTAGGTTACCTCCATTTTCCTTGGTCCAATTGTAGGTGGGATTCAAACCAAACACCACACCAGACTTTGCAGGCTTGCAAGGTATAGTGATTTCCTTGGTTCCAATGTGGACAAAGATGGGTCCTGAAAATGAGAAAACAGAATGGGAAAGGCATGGCCCTCTAGGATTTGTTTTGTGGCCTCTGGGATTCCCCCTGCCCCCCCCACCACCACCAGAACAGAAAATGAGCAGAGATTCCCTCCAATGGGAATTTTGCCTTCTTTCCCATCCCCATACAGTTTTGATCAAAGAGGAGCCTCTTAAAAAGGAATCAAAAGAGGAAATGATATAAGAAAGTCTTCCCTGGACCTAAAATAGCACAGAGAACTCAAAACATGGCAGAGATGAGATTAAAATGTTTTGGTTTTATTCTTTCGCTGGGAACTACAGAAAAGGATTCAGCTCTCAAGCTTCTCCAGGAAGTCAGGTTAATGCAGCCTGCAGCCTTCTATAGTTGCTCACCTTCATCTAGGGCAGTTGTTCCCCAAATTCTGGTCTTCCAGGGGGTTTTGGACTTCATTTCCAAGAATCCCTAATCATTGGCCAAAAGAGTGAAGGCTTCTGAGAGTAGAAGTCCAAAACACTTTTCCTAGAGTTTGGGAATTACTGGTCTAGGGTAAAATCCTAGAGTTGGAAGAGATCACAAGGGCTGTCCAATCCAACCCCTTTTCATGCAGGAATACACAATCAAAGCATTCTCAACAAATGGCCATCCAACCTTAGAATCATACAGTTGGAAGAGATCTCATGGCCATCCTGTCCAACCCCCTGCCAAGAAACAGGAAAATTACATTGAAAGCAGGCCAAAATCCCATTGGCTTTTTAAGCTGCTGCATGACATTGTTGGCTCATATTTCACTTGTTGTCCACGAGATCTTTTTCACACATACTGCTATCGAGCCAGGCATCCCCCATTCTGTATCTTTGCATTTCATTTTTTCTGCCTATGTGAAGTATCATGCATTAGTCACTGTTGAACTTCATTTTGCTAGTTTTGGCCCATCCTCAGGGGTGGGCAATTACCGGCCCTCCAGGTGTTTTGGACTTCAACTCCAAGAAATCCTAACAGCTGGTAAACTGGCTAGGATTTCTGGGAGTTGAAGTCCAAAACACTTGGAGGGCCGGTAATTGCCCACCCCTAATCTATTAAGATCATTTTGTATTCTGCTCCTGTCTTCTTGAGTATTGTCTATCCCTCCTAATTTGGTGTTGTCTGCAAAATTGATAATCATGCCTTGCTTAAAAACCTCCAGAAAAGGAGACTCCACCAACTCCAGGGCAGCATATTGCCCTGCAAACAGCTCTCACCATCAGGAAGTTTAGGTGGAATCTCTTTTCCTGGTATTTGAATCAATTGCTCAATTGTGTTCTCTTCTCCAGACCAGCAGAATACAAACTTGCCCTGCCCTCAATGTGACACCATTTCAGAAATTTAAACATGGTGATAATGTCCCTTCTCAGTCTCAATCTATCATGTCCCTTATCAGCAAGTTCCCTCAGCCATTTCTCACGGGGCTTGGCTTCCAAACCTTTGATTGTTTTGGTCACCATTCTTTGGATATGTTCCAGCTGGTCAATATCCTTCTTGGAAACAGGGCATCGCCCCATCATAAAGTGGCATTCGCCTCTGGGACCTATAAGCACCGAGAATAGGTAGGTTATCTTTCTAATATTCTCACCCCTTTCTCCAGTAGTTTTTCTGTCTTCATTGTCATCCGATTCTGAAAATGTTTCATTATTGAATGATTCCTGGGGCGCCAGTCCATAGCCTGAAAAAGGATAGGGGACCTCAGTAAGATTTCACTCAGTGTTTACCAAGCAACATCACTTGTGACACCTGGACTCCACCTCTCACTGCCGTCAGAGAAGTAGTGCAATAATATAATTGGAATATGTGCAATGACTACAAAACGGCCTTAGACTATGACCTTTGGATGACGTGTTTTAATACTGAATGTAATTTAAAATGTTTTATATGTATTGTTTATTTATTTATTTATTTGCCATATTCATACCCCGCCTTTTCTCTACCCCAGCAGGGAGACTCAAGGTGGCTTACAATGACACATGCACAGTGCCTCAAAACAACAAATTCACCTAAAAATTAAATTACAACATATTAGACATGGTTAAAATACATTCAAAGTTTAAAACATGCCACCCAGAGTCTAAGGCCATTCCAAGGTCAAACTGCACATAATCCCATATTTGGCATACTGCATTGCTCTAATTTTCGAAAACCTGCTCCCAGAGCCAGATTTTGTCTCTCTTCCTGAAGGCTAATCAGGAAGCTTAATGTTTACATGTATTAAGGCAGTGTTTTTCAACCTTTTTTGAGCCGCTGCACATTTTTTACATTTACAAAATCCTGGGGCACACCACCAACCAAAATGACACAAAAGGACACTCTAACACAGTAATACATATAGTTAATATGTTTTTAAATGTATTTATACACTTAGTGTGACACCTGGGCCTGTTTCGATGAACACAACATAGATATCCTGGCAGGAATGGCAGAAAGACAGAAAGACACACGAAGGTCTTGCTCAACAGCTGTTCATTTGTGGAATTAAGGTAACTCAAAAACCACTGGATAAATTGCTGCCAAATTTGGCCACAAAACATACTAATACTAACCCAAGGAGGGACCATCAGTCAAAAAATTGATTTTGTCATTTGAGAGATGTAGTTGCTGGAAGTTATAGTTCACCCGCAATCAAAGAGAACTCTGAACTCCAATGATGGAACTAAACCAAATGTGGCACACAGGACTCCATGACCAATTGAATACACTAGAAGGGTTTGGTGGGCATTGACCTTGAATTTGGGAGTTGTAGTTCACCAACATCCAGAGAGCACTGTGGACTCAAACAATGTTGGATCAGGACCAAACTTGGCACAAATACTGAATATGCCCAAATGTGAACACTGGTGGAGTTTGGGGAAAATAGATCTTCACAATTGGGAATTGTAGTTGCTGGAAGAGAAGGGAGGGGGGAGAGAGAGCAAGGCAGAAGAGAAGGGAGGGGGGAGCACACGAGGCGGAAGGGAAGGGTGAGAGAGAGAGAGGCAGAAGAGAAGGGAGGGGAGAGCGCGCGAGGCGGAAGGGGTGAGAGAGAGCAAGGCAGAAGAGAAGGGAGGGGTGAGAGAGAGCGAGGCAGAAGAGAAGGGAGGGGTGAGAGAGAGTGAGGCAGAAGAGAAGGGGGGGGGAGCGTGTGAGGTGGAAGGGAAGGGAGGAGGAGGAGAGTGAAGGCATGCTCTGCGGCGGAGCTTGCTCCTGGCCTCCTCCTGTTCTCCCCCCCTCCCTTCCCCTCCGTTGGCCACTCAGCTTGCCTGCCTGACTGCCAGGGCCCTTACGTGGGCTGGTCAGAATCGGCGAGCGGGCCACGAAATGCCCAGGTCTGGAGGTTCCAATTTCCTACGGCACACCTGATGATCACTCACGGCACACTAGTGTACCGCGGCACACTGGCTGGGAAACACTGTGTTAAGGCACTAAATGGTTGCCATATGTAAGCCGCCTTGAGTCCCCTTTGGGGTAGAGAAAAGCGGGTTAGAAATAGGGTAAGTAAATAAAATAAACAAGTAAAATGTCTATACCAGCAACAACAATAAAGTAGAACGGGATCCTCTACAATGGCTGCTTTTGATATATCTAAAGAGACCCTGCCGGGCGATTTGCAGAGAAAAAAACCCTTGCCAGTGATCTGTAGCTTAAGAAAAACAATATCAAGCCAAGCCTGGCTTTTTCCCTAATGTGTGTCCTCATCTCTAGCATGCGAAATGGTTAGCCTTTGATCTAGTTTTGATGAAGCCCTGCATCATTCAGCTTTGGGATCATTGAATCTTGATTGGCTATTTTGGTTTCACTAAATCAATCTCTTTAAAGTGGTTTAAATTATATTCATCGTCTCCTGTAGTCTCAGAATATCTTCAATACGGTCCTTCCCTCCACATAGAGCAACAGGCCTGGGCAAACTTGTGCCTTTCAGGTGTTTTGGACTTCAACTCCCACAATTCCTCACGGCCTCAGGCCCCTTCCAAAGGATATTCCAAAGGAAGGGGCCTGAGGCCGTGAGGAATTGTGGGAGTTGAAGTCCAAAACACCTGAAAGGCCCAAGTTTGCCCAGGCCTGACATAGAGGTTGTACTTTTTACAAGACCTTTAGCCATGATGACAGAGGGTGTGTCTACATCAGACATGTGCAAACTGGGGCCCTCCCTCCTTCCAGGTGTTTTGGACTCCAACTCCCACCATTCCCAACAGCCTTCAGGTCCTTTCCTTTCCCCCCTCAGCCGCTTAAGGGCCCTGGCAGTCAGGCAGGCTGCCCTGGCAGTCAGGCAGGCAAGCTGAGGGACCTGAAGGCTGTTGGGAATGGTGGGAGTTGGAGTCCAAAACACCTGGAGGGAAGGCCCCAGTTTGTGAGTGCCTGATCTACACTGTAGCATTAATGCACTTTGACACCACTTTAACCAATCAATGTTACTATGGGAGTTGTAGTTTCACAAGATCTTCAGCCTCCTCTACCAAAGAGTGATGGGGCCTCACCAAACTGCAACTCCCAGGATCCCCCACAGCATAAGGTGGTATCAAACTGCGTTAATTGTACAGTGCAGAGCCCACACACACACACACCCACTCCCCAAAGGGAAGCCCCTGTTCACATACTGGCCCCCTTGTAGAGCCACAGCACCAAGGTCCACACAACCACTCGGACTACGGGACAAGACATGAGGCCGGGTCAAGGCCCCACTGGGCGGCTCCAGAGCGCCGGAAGGCGTCCCGTTTCTGTCGCCATGGCAACGAGAGGCGCCCTGGGCAGAGTTCCACCCCTCGGTTGCTAGGCGCCTTCGTGACGTCACCGCCCTGGAACACCCTCCCTTCCCAGGGTTCGCCTACTACCGTAGAAAGCGGAGCCACGCCAGCGCACGCCGCGACTGGAAATGATCCTCGGCGGCCACCGTTCGCAAGTTGTGTACGTCACTGTTATGAGGCGGTTTAGAGGGACTCTGCTTCCTGTGTCACTTTGCTGCTCCACTCAAGAGCGAGGAGGTGGAGGTTTAGCTTCGGAGCTGGTTTAAGGGCACTCTTTGAGTTCTGTGGAAGGAAGGAGGGAAGGAAGGAAGGAAAGAAGGAAAGAAAAAGAAGGGAGGGAAAGGGAAAAATAAAGAAGAGAAGGAAAGGAAGAGAAAGCAGGAGAAAGGTAAGGAAGAGGAAAGGAGGGGAAAGGGAGGGAAAGAAGGAAAGAAAGGAGGAAGGGGAAGTAAAAAAGGAAGGAAAGAGGAAGGAAAAGAGGAGGAAGGAAGAAAAAAGGGAAGGGGGGAAAGAAAAAGGAAGGAGGAAGGGAAAGGAAGAGAAGGAGAAACAAAGGAAAGGAAGGAGGAAGGGAAAGGAAGGAAAGACAAAGGAAAGGGAGGGAAGGAAAGAAAAGGAGGGAACAAAGGAAAGAAGGGAGGAAGGGAAAGGAAGGAAAGACAGGAAAGAGGGAGGAAAAGAAGAAAAGAAAAGGAGGGAACAAAGGAAAGGAAGGAGAAAGGGGAAGGAAGGAAAGACAGGAAAGAGGGAGGGAAAGAAGGAAAAGAGAAGGAGGGAACAAAGGAAGGGAAAAGGAGGGAAGGAAGGAAATAAAAAGAAAGGAGGGAAGGGAAAAAGGGAAGGAAGGGAAAAGGAGGGAAGGAAGCCGATAGCGGCCAGAGGGCTTTGTTTCTTCCCTCCTCGGTTTTATCCCTCGCTTGTCTCTACTATGAAGCCTCCGTCGAGGCGGCGCTCGGCTCCTGCTCGCTACGACCTGGGTCCCGCCACCCAGGTTTGGACCGACCGAGAAAAGCGACGCTTGCTTCGGGCTTTGAGAGCCCAAGCACAGGCGCCGGGTCCTTTGCGGCCAGAGCTGCTGAGGAAGTACTTGCCCTCAAGGAGTGAAGCCGAGGTGAGTGGAGGCCTCCTTAGGGTGCATCCACACTGCAGCATGAATGCAGTCTGACAACACATTACTGTGGGATCCTCTAACTCCCTTTTGTGTGTGTGTGAATTTCCAAATCGCTTCTGCTGTGAGAGAATTGGCTGCCTGCATGGATGTTGCCCAGGGGGCGCCCGGATGTGTTGATGTTTTACCATCCTTGTGGGAGGCTTCTCTCATGTCCCCACATGGAAAGCTGGAGCTGATAGAAGGAGCTCATCTGCGCTCTCCCCGGATTCAAACTTGCAACCTGTGAGTCTTCAGTCCTGTCGTCACAGGGTTTAACCCATTACGCCACCAGGGGCTTCCATGACGACATAGCATTGAGCTATGGGAGTTAAAAGTGGTGGCCAACTGCATTAATGAAAAAGCATGTAATTTCGTAGTTGGCCTGATACAGTGTTTAAAAAGTGCTGGTATTGCAGATCATGGAGTTTGTGGATCTACTGAAAGAGCGTGTGGCAAAAGAAGCCGTCAAGGAAGAATATCGATACCGCCAGCATAAACAGAAGAATGCCCCCATTCCAGCACCTATTGAGGTACAAAAGGGGTAACTTTGGGTAAGGAATTATGGCATATGGTAGACGAAAATATATTCATATCAATTTCATGGATTTCTTTCTAGGTGTGGACTGAGTTGGCTGAAAAATTGACAGGATGCCTTGAAGATGCTGTAACAGCTGCTTTTTCCCAGGTAAAAATTGTGCATCTTCTGTGATCTTATTAAAATTGTTATTAAATATAGTAATTTGGGCAATCAATACCTTTGTGGCAACCGCCATTGTATATTGTGTCCACTTAGTCCTATCATACCTAGCACTGTGCCTCTTTCATGAAAATATATAATAGTTGGAAATTTGCTGTGCTTCCCAAGGGAAAAAAAGAATATATTAACTGCTTGGAACTGGTGGTACCCTTTCTACAACAAAGAGTTTATTACTTATCCACAAGTACATATATAGTTCTATTCCATGTATTTCTCACTGGTATTCAACTCTCTACTTGTTAGGTTTTGACGATTGCATCTACTGAGCCACTCTGCTTACTCCATTCGGTGCCCCCAAAGCCTGTGGAAGTTAAAACCACTAGATGTTCATCACCAACTCTTCATAACAAGAATAAATCAAATGAAAAAACTCAAGAAGCAGTTGTATCATCAAATGGAGAAGAATTGACCCCTGTGGAAAATGATGAATTTCAGGTAGACTTCAAAAAGATTTATAAGTATCTCTCAGTGATCTCCCGTGGATCTACAGCACCAGAACTTCCACCAGGTGGTAAGTTAAGGTTTTTCTAGTCATGAGTGAGGGGAAATGGGTAGTTGCATTTTGTTATTATTGGGCTTCAAGTAGAATCAGCTTAAGACACATTTGTGGGTATAACTTTTACATACTGTATTTGATTAATATATTGTTTCTCTAGGTTTTCTAGCATGACCCTGTATATGTCAGAGTTTTGCAGGAAGTTGTTCCTAGAGAGGTGTTCTTGTAACCAAAAAAATAATAATTATTTATGATTATTCCACTTTCATGGGGATGCTGTGCTTCTAAACCCAACAAATGTGGATGGCTTACTGTATATTGAAAAGTATACCAAATCTCTTAAATCCTATTTTTAAAATATTTAGGATTTGATATGGAAGAAATATACCACTGTTTTGTGACAATGGCTTACAGAGGGTTTGAGAGGAAACAAAACCTGAGAACCTATGGCAAAGTATTACATTTTTGGCCAGATGATAAGCATCTACCTAACATCTTTCCCATGTTTTGTTCATTTTGTATAGAATCAGCTGTGCTCTTAGACTTGTTACTAATGCTGCCGGAAGAGTTGAAGTGTCTGGACTTTAAAAAATTGAAGAGTCATATGTTCAAATGCTATAGAGAGTTAAATGCATGCTACACAGGCGAGAAAAACAGAACACAAGCGGAGTCCAGCCAGTCTGTAAACAGTGGCAGAGGCAAACATGATATACTTTTCCATATCCACCCAGACAGCAGCTGCTTTCAACAGGGTGCTAGTTCCCTTGCTTCTTCCAAAGATGATGAAGCACCATCATCTGCCATCAACTGGAAAACTCTGGGGATCTGTCCTTTGAATTCATTCATGTTTCCATTGGAGCTTTTGTCACATAAAGGAGATGCTGTTGAGTGAAGGAAACTCCATTCTGTGCTACCATGTGCCTTCAACAGACTTTCAATAGGTGTTCTGAAATATATTTACTACTGCAAGTACCAGGCATAGCCTACTTGTTGTAGCTGCTATGGAAGCATTGGGTTCAACTAGCATGTCCTGCATTTTACACACTTGTTTAATGTTAATAAAGGCTGTTCAATCATGTCCTAATGCTTTACCCCTATTTATTTGACCAGTTCTTGTCAAATGGGAAATTCTATCTAGAGGTTTGGTACTGATAGTGATGTTGAGGTTGTATGTTAGCTTCATTTGTAGTTAGTAATCTTATAAAAGGATTAGGAATTTTATGTATCTCTATGCACTAAATTTCGGAGTATTTTCTTATTCTAGGCATCAGAAAGAGCTGTCATGCCAAAATGTGTAAAACTGCTAATGATTTCTAGCAAAACATTGTCTAGCTGAACTAATCTAATTGTTACAATTTAACTGAAGAATGCAATTACTTTCAAAAATCCTTACCATCCTAAATGCAAGATAAATTCATCACATGATGCAAGATCATTAAGCCTTTATTCAGATGTAAATTATAATTTATTAAGCAGATGCGTTCAACACACCATCCCAGTGGTATTTAATAATAATAATAACGGGGAGGAGGGAATACACATTTAGTAACACCATATAATAATTAAATTGACAGGTTGTTCCAAATCAACTATTCAGATTTAGAGAAGTACACTGCATTTGTTTCACTCATATGATTGTGTTGACAAGTAGTACAGATTCTAGCACCTAAGAGTGCAGGGCTTAATTAGTGAGGGTGCTAGCATGATTATTTTCAAGCTTTGTGACACACAGAGTCCAGAAATATAATCTGGGTTTTTTTGCAATGTAAGGAGTTTTGGTTCCTCTTGTAAACACTGACAAGTCATTTTGCTGCTCTGACTTCAATAAGCGCTGCTACTTGGTCAATTCTCTGCCTCAGTAGTTGTCCGATATCCTCTGTTACTTTTTTTAAAAGCACTTCATTTGTTTAAGTTTGTTCATTAATGTTAAAGACCATATATACAACAATGACATTACTTAAATCCAGACATAGTATCAAAATGATGGATATTCTACACAAGGGCTTCAAGTAAGTTAAAAAGTCCACTTCCATTCTAGTAAAAAAGTTATTAAGAGTTCATATCTTGAATTATGACAGATTATTTATGTCCCACTTTTCTTCACTGCTAGAGAAGAAAAATGTCAGTGCTAGCATGTTGTACCAACAGAACTTAAAATGTACACATTGATGTTCAGTGGTCTCCAAAGTAACATTTTTGCCTATTTAAGAAAGAGGACAAAGAGTAATAAAATGTCCAGGATTTTCAGCAGACATCGTTCAGGTACCTTCTATGTTTTCTTTGTCAGCTTGAATGCAAAAATTTAGAGTAGCCTAGAAATAAAAAGAGATTATGTACATCAGATCACATACTATATAATCCTTAAATCAATAAAGCATTTAGAAGGAACACTGAGATTTCACTAGTACTATTTTATTTCTTGAAATGTTGGCCTGTGTTTTTACTTTACTTTTCAAAATATGTAAGTAAATAATTTCTGTAAATGTAAAAAGCTGCAGACAAATTCCTTTCAGAAACATGTGGCATTTAGTGTGATGACCAAATACTTGACTACAATAACATTATTAATTTGGGAGTGTATTTCTAATCTATAATACGTATCTTCCCCTGTCACCATCCCATAATGGTTAGAACAGCCTGATGACAGATTATCACATTACCTGAGTTAGAAATTTGTCTTTTCTTAATTGCTTGTAGAACTGCAAAACATAAGGGTTGGCTCTCACTACTTTAGGGTCAAAATCGAGAACACGAAGACCCACAAGATTGCGTGCTCGGGAAAGTGCTACATAAGCCTGGCCGTATTCAAAAACACGGCCCAGGGAGACCTCAGCACAATCTAGAGACATTCCCTAGAAAAGCAAGAAAATGTCAGTAAGTGCCAGAAATATGACTCAGTGCAGTAGAAACAGTAAAAACCCGCTTAGAGAGTATATTTAGTATATTCTCCCTTCAGGGGGAGAAGGGCGGGGTATAAATATAGGAAATAAATTTAGGGCATGTTGCAACTTAACTATACTTTAATATGACATAATTGCTTATTGGGCAGTTGCAGTTCTAACTATTGCCTTTCTTTATCAATCTCTTTCAACCCACTGTATGTGCACCTGAAATTCCAGGTAATATTCTACGCCTCTGGTGAAATGGCCTACAATTCAATGAAAGCTCATAGTAAAACAGTAGACACTCAGTTAACCAGAACACTCAAGCAATCAGCAATTTTTAAAAAACTAAAATTGCATTTTGCATTCACAAGACTGCTTCTTTGCTTGTAGCCCAATCTATCGCTGAATGCAGGCTGTGATACATTTTCTGAAATCGAATCTAGCACTCGATGTGTTTCACTAACCTGGCTCTTGTGGATAGAAATGGCCCAGGCTAGTTTCAGGGGCAACTGTTGGCGACTCAAATATGTCCCACCTGGTCCCTTTAAAAGCCATCGTTCCATCCCAACAACATTTGTGATACCACATAGAAACCTCACTTTTGGAAGCCCTGTAAGGAAAAAAATAGAATCCCAATTATCAAATTTCTTAGGGAACATATTCCAAATAATCCCTGCGCTCCTCCACTTGATATAGGACTGCATTCAGCTGGAATCTCCATAAAATGGCAGTAAAAATAGAACAATGAATGAAGAAACTATGTTTTTGGTAGCTGCGCCCCAATATAGGGAAATAAAGTCAACTATTCTTTTTTCGCATGTAGGAAAAATACAGATAGTACTTTTCTCCTATTGCAAAAGAAAATTAAAATTCCTCCCCATTATTCCCCCAGTAGTCAAACAAAGTGTAATGAAGGAATTACTACAGGAAGGTAGGGGGTTATGCAAAAATATATATGTTTAAGCAGGGTGTTAAATACCGGGAGACAGTTCAGAGACTAGTAGACATCAATTACACAGTACTTGAAAGTATGCTTGTTGAAAAGAAACCAACCTCTTCCTTCTGTCTCAAATCCAATCACAACACCACGGGCCCCATTCACCAGACCCCGGGACACATCAAGGTTCTTAGTAAGCATCACCTGGTGAAAGAAATGTAGAGGTCACAAAAGGAAAAGATCCCCACCAGCCATTGCTTTTCTATGCCAGCACCCACAGTAGAATCTAAAACCAACTAAGTGTAGTATCCATTTTTTATCCTCCAGAATTCTTGGTGTAGAGTAAGTATCTTTGTTGAGGAACTCGGTTATTTGGATGCAACTATTATATATTCGGGTGCAACTTATGTGGCATTTGTAAATTGTAACTTCAGAGCCTCTCAAAGGAATGTAAAGAAGTATGCTATTTGGCTTGAAAACAGCAGTTCGTTTTCAGAAGATGAGAGTTTCTATCCACTTAGCTAATATTTTAAACTGTCAATGTTAGTGTAGCCCGTAATGCCATACCAGGAAGCTATAAGATAGAGTGGAAAACTAGACTATTTGGACTTCAAATCCCACTATTTATAGCAAGTTCCCATTCATGATAAAGAACTGCAGGAGTTTTAGCCTGGTGGTTGCCAGCAACATATCTGAGAAACAGGAACCAGTATTAGTTGAAGAGGAGTAGCTGGTCCTGCTCAGTATGGAGCACAGATAAAGCTCTAACATTCTGAACTGGTCAAGAATTATGTGTCTATAATTTCAGCTTTATCATGCAACAAGTGCATGTTATAAGAGCCAAAATTTAGCTCGCCTGCTCTCATTTGGTTCAGTCAGCATTTGTATGTTAACACATGATGCTATTACATTCTATACCATGAGATGCTTCTCTTTAAATATTCTTGTGAGAAAGAGATATACAATGTTAGGACAAAATATAGAAATGAACTTTTTTGACTACAGCCAAATTTTGCTGCCAACTCAAAACGCTACATCTAGCTCCAGCAGAACATAACGGTATTTGCTCACCTGAGCACCTTGCTTGAGTTCAATAACACTGTTCACAGGACACTGTGCATCAATGGCTTTCACTGACGTAGGGTCACTATCCACTGCTTTAAAGGACCTTTGCTCTCCTAGAAAAGATAGACATAAAGGTTAGAATCTGCAATGCTTTTATTCCAGGGATGGAACTGTTGTTGATCTGTGGGCCCAACTACACTAGCTAAAATAGTGATGAGGATTTGTGAGAGTTACAGTCCAGTGATATTTGAAAAAAAAACACTTGCCTACCCCAGCTTACTAGATACAAACTTGATAACTTGGTAACTCATTAAACCCTTTGTAACATTTTGTAAAATTGTATCATATCATTGTGAAATATACTGCTTTGAAACTGGGTCCATCATTTTGAAACACCCTGTATTTTGAAAATACGGCTTCCCAAACGTTGTCCTAATACTGAGGGAACTATAACCTTTCAGAGTCTCAGGTTACAATGAGCTCCACAACAGACTCTTCATGGTGCTTCTGAAGCATAAAGCTATAACTTTACAGAATTCCAAAGGTTAGTTATTGTTAACTGCCTTCAAATCAAACTTACTACCGGTATTAGAATATGAATAAGAGACCTCTTGCAGATTCAGGGCCATGCATTCCTTGCTTGAGCTTATCCATTTGGAATGTGGTCTTTTCTTACTGGCCTTCACTTTTATTTTCTACAGAGACATCTCTTGTCATGATATGCCCAAACAATGATAGCCCTAGATCTCATTTTATGTCAAAGCACATATCTCTTATTCCTTTGAGCAGCAAATCAGAGCCATTTCTTTCTCCCCTTTGTTTCTGCTGAATCTAAGAATATTCTCAGATTACCCTATGGGGAATGGATGAAGGAATCCAGGACAATCCCCCCACTACTGGTCTTTTCAAGTCAATAATATTAAAGACTAGCCTAGAATCAGGCAATGTGCTAGTCTTTAATATTATTGACTTGTTCTGAAAGAAAAAGTCATAGAACACATCCCATTATTGGCTCCCGTCCTCTGTCAGTACTTTCGCAGTACAAAGTCCCTCCCCCATCTTGTTTTGAAAGAAAAGTCTATTTCCTTCTATTAGAAGCATTCTCACCAGGTAACTCTTGCAACTGCCTGGCATTTGTGAGCTCCACATCCTCCTTGTGGGTACACAACCTGGTGGCCAGGATCCCATCTTTCTCCACCTTGTGTGTCGCTGTTAAAGTCAACTGCCTGGTGACTTCTTCTGTGCATCTAGCAGGCAGCCCAAAAGACCACAGAGATATTGGTCAGAAACATCAGATTACCTACCTATCTTGCACATCTCAAAGTGGTTGGCAAAGATAGCTTAATGAAAGCTTCAGAAAAATGCAACCCAAAGGTCACATATGACAACGAGGCAGTTTCTTGTGTTCCATCTGCATTTTCACAATGAATTACTTTTTGTATCAAGTGGCTGTATATGGTCCTAGGCAGCCAACCCTTGATCAGATAGAAACCAACATTAATTGAACAGGAATAACTACATCTGCTCAGTGTAGACTGTCTACAAAGTGTATGTGAAACTGCTGCTCACACATTCTGAACTACAATCAGCACTTATATGAAAATACAGTTACAGCTCTCAGGCTGATTGTGGGAGAAGTACTTTTTATATAGGCCAGCCATTTAGCTGATATAAGTGTGGGGTTAGTTAATGAGTGGACTGACTGTTTCAACTCATTTCCGGTGGGAAAGGCAGAACATTTTTAGTTGTGTGGGTTTGTTTTTTAAAGGGCCATATTTCCAATTTTGACTTCTAGTTAAAACTCAAAAAGCCCATGATTTCTTGTTATGTACTACCAATTTTGAAAAAACAATTTTGAAAACAGAGGAGTGGAAAACAAAAAGGGGTGGTAACTAGGAACAAAATAGTTGACTCATTGTGCTCACCAGAGGCTTCAGGAGAATGCTGTTGGCCATTTGTTAATATTCACTAGAGCAGGCTAGTCTGTGTTCACTATTGACAAAATCTTCATTCATCAGCATTCAGTGTGAAGCCAATGAGAGGGAGAAAAAGCAGACCAGTAAATTCACACCAAGTAGACAGCTCTCTCTCTCTCTCTCTCTCTCTCTCTCTCTCTCTCTCTCTCTCTCTCTCTCTCTCTCTCTCTCTCTCTCTCTCGTGAAGCTGGAGATGGCCTCTCACCTGCCGAGGCGTATCACATTTAGAAGAGAAATGAACTCTCTGTCCGTCTGTCTCCGTACTTCTGTCAGCTCCATGTTCAAGTGGATACACCTCCTCCAGCTCTTTGCCTGTGAGAGAAAGCTCCTGGTTTTAAATTTAAATCAGCAGAGGGCAAAGTATATCATGAAACAGAGGCAGCAGAAGAGGCAGAAGCAGAATACCTGGAAGCAGAACCTGGGCTGCTCAGTGGCTTTGCTGACTGGAGGCAGCTGCAAGAAATCACCACAAATAATGAGCTGGATTCCTCCAAATGGGTCCTCGCATTTCCTTACATCTCTATCACAAAAAAAGCAAAGGGAATAGGCATAACTTTTACTCACTGGTCCTACCCTGGACCTTGTGAATAGCACAGAGTGTATTCTATAACCAACAACAGCAGCAAAGAAACATGCTTATTTCCAAAGGCTTATTTTGTTGGGAGCTTTACACTGTGTATAATACCCTAGACTGAGAGGCATTATACCGCACAGTCCTGATTGCCAGTACTCTTAAATTCCAAGCAAAAACTCACATTTTTTCACACACTTAAATGGAAATTTCTATGTAATTAAGGCTTGCCATAAACTATAAAGCATTTCAGAGTGCTATGATATATTTGGAAGCAGGGTGGAAGTCTATAGAGACTGGATAAGTCAGGTTTTAGAGCATCCCTTCCGAAATCCTGGTTGGCCATACCCTCAGTCACTTTTGCAAATGCTGGGGGAAAGGAACAGAGGAGAAAGGGAGTGTTTTTACTTGAATGTTTTTAATAAAACACCTATCAACCTCCAACAACCATGATAGCTGATCATAATGACAGGAAGAATCTAGATTTTAATTTAATCTAACTGAAAAAGTAATTTGCAACTTTGGCTTTATCAATGAGTAACCAAACACATGAGCTGTATCAAGAACCTGTTTAGGCAACAATTATGGTGACTCTTCACAGAATCATACAGTTGGAAAGGACATTGAGGCACATGCAGGGACTTTCCAGACAGGCTCCAAAATGCAGGGCCTGTTAGGCTTTTACTGGAGGCACCCAAACAATGCCTCCGGTAAAAGCGAATTAATTCAGAATAACCATGGTTATTCAAAATTAATTAAATATTCAATTCCCCCCACCCCATCTGGTGTGTACTTTGTAGACTCCAGGGCTGATTTAATGGTGGCCTGATAAGCTTTTACAAGTTTTTTGGCCAGTTTTGGGGGGTTTCATCCCGGGGCGGGCCCATGCTATCCCAGTAGTTACTGGGATAGCATGGGGACATCTCACCAGGAAAGCCCGTTGGGTGGAATTAAACCAGCTTCTGTGCAGGTTTAAAACATGTCTGGAAATTCCCTTAGTCTAACCCAGCATCACTGTAAGAATCCACTGCTAAAATACTCTTGTAAGATTGACATCCAACCTCTGATTAAAATTCTCCTACGAAACAGATTTTGTGCTTTGCCCTGTTAATATCGCAAATCCCAAACGCAAAGGATTTTTTCCCCAGAGACAAGCATAACTTCTTACGCACCTAGCCACTGCCTCCAGTTTATCAAAAAAATCACCCTCCACCATAGAGATCTCATCAATGATCAGGCGGCGACAGTTCAGCCATTGTTGCCGAACCCCAGGCCTTTGAGCCAGGTCAATGCACTGCGATAGGGGAGCTTTTCCTGAGCCAATTCCTGTAATAAGATGGAGGAAATGTGTCAGTAGCATCCCACCACAGCAGAGCTTCGGGAAACCTGGGATTCTAGAAAAAGTAGTTCAAAAATTAACTCCCAAAATAATGCCCATTAGTAGGCTCTTTCTTTCCTTCCTCACCAGCAATCTCCATCCCTAATACCTGCAAAGCCATGGAGCGTGGTGCCTCCGATCTGGCAGGCTGCTACTCCTGTGCTGGCAGTAGCATATGTGCCGTTTGCCCGGTGGCCAGGGGGCGAGGCAATGATCCTTTTTTGCCATGCAGATGCGCCGCGGAGGTGTGCCGCGGCGGCGTCCAGTACCTATGGAAAGAGATGTTTGCTTTAGAGGCACAAAATCTGGATTCCAAAACCGTCCCCCTTATGAGTCCCCTTCAGGTGGGGGGCAGGATAAAAGTGCATGAAATAAATAAATAAATGTCGCTTCTAAGATCCATTGACAAATTCATATCAAACCAGAAACATATAAATAGCAATTAGCACTTACAAATCCTCTGCAATTTATGCTGTGGGTGTGGGGGCTAATTTAAAGTGGTAAATTCCTTGTAATTTTGTTGTACTATTTCTGGGTGTTCTGAGACTTGCATTCGGGGAGAACCTCTCGACACCACCAAGAAATATCCACCAATGAAGTTTCTGTCTAAACTGGATGGCCGTTACGTAATGTAGATTTTAAGTGTAAGCTATTTCTTGTAATCTGTAAACTTCCTTGAGTTCTGGCTTTGTGGGGAATGGCATTCTATAAAGATCGTCCTCATTTTCCTTGCAAGAGAAACATGAAGAACAAGAGCTTTTGCTTTGAGCCGCAAGACTGACCAGCTAAAGGGGCAATACAAGTGGAGGTAAGGGTTTGCATGTCAACATGGCTCCTTGCTTTGAGATTGCAGTCCCAAAATCTAACATCTAGGGTGATGTTACTAGAAGCAATCTCTGAATATGTCACCAAGTATACTATATTAAGCATTTAGCTGCAGTTGTACAGAGTATACCTAAAAGAATCACCAAATGTAACAAATGGGGGAAATATACAGGCATCCACATGTATACATACATCATTTTTAAGGAAACACTCTCAACCCGAGATTCTTCCCCTTGCTCCAAAGACCAAAGAACACGAGACAGTCCCAGATATCTGGGAACCCTAATGGGAAAGCATGCAAATCCTCCTTGGTTCTCTTCTCTTACCTGCACTGCCTGTGAAAAAGACATTCTTCCCACTCAGCACTGCATTTAGCACCATTGACTGCTCTTGGGACAGTGTCACTCGGGAGCCCATTGACCAAGGCTTCTTCACCTGATGTGTTTCAGCCACCTGAAGGGAAGTTCCACACAATGACTCTCCAAGGTACAGGTCAAAATCCACATTATCATCCCAATATCAAGAATTAGTAAACATACATGTCAAGGATGTGGCTTCCTAAACAGCACCCTTTTCTTTAGAAACTTGTGGGTAAGATCATTTCTGAAGAGCCAGAAATCATCCTATAGCAGAATCCAGAAATGTGTGCCGAATCTCTTTAAATCATTGTAGTGAAGACACAGAACGATCTTTTATACTGCCAACAGGGTCTCAATTGCCCATTCATGACCAAGCCACCTTGAGATACGACAGGGATATCAAAATAATATACTAAAGCAAAAAAAAAAAGCTGGATTTGATACGAACACTGAAACCACCTTAAAAATGAAGAGCTAGAAGCCTTTCTACTGGGACTTACACATTCAACACTGCCAAAAAAAAACCCCAACCCCTCTTTTATAAATGGTAAATGCAGGAAGGATTGTTTATGCTTACTATTGGAAATAAGAAATTTCCACCCAAGATTCATGGATTACAAAAATGTTGGACATGGAAAAGATGGACAAACTAACTATGCTGATTATAATTGCCAGATCCTTCCAAATTTGAAAATGAATGCCAGCCCTTGATTGACCATTTAAAAGAAGAAAAGAAAATGTTGGAGGAAGGAACATGTTGTCTGTTTTGTAATGTGTCATTTTATAACCTGAAGTATGTCTTATTTGATTTGTAGTTTCCTTATCTCTATATACCTAAAACAGTGGGATATGACATATGGTTAATGGTTGACCCATAAAAATATGGCAAAGGAAAGGAAACTTGTTCAGGTGTTGGTGGTGGGGGATTATGTGTTTGTAAGATGTTCATTGAGTCATGTTCTGTTTACACTGTAAGTTCTTAATGTATGTAAATAAAAATTAATTTTTTTAAAAAAAACTGCCATAGCTCAATGCTATGGAGTAATGGGAGTTACAGTTTTACAAGGTCTAACACTCTCTACCAAACAGTACTACAAACAACAGCTCCCCTGATTGCGTAGCGTTGAGCCATGGTAGTTAAAGTGGTGTCAAATTGCATGGATTCTACACATGAAGTTAACTTGCTGACCTGATTCCTGTCCTCCGATTCAATCCGAGCACGCTTCCGAGCAGCACAGCGGCCTTGGTCCCGGCCTTTCACTGGCGTGGCTATCTCAGTCAGGGCTCGCCGGGCACTACTAGCTTGTTGCAGATCTCGGGCTTGCACTGGACTTATGGTGTCGAAGCTCCGTGGCAGGCCAGAGAGGAGCCTCTTCCGCTCAGTCACAGGTCTTTCCTGTGTGGCTTCTAGTTTGATGCGCAGCATGTGGACGAAGCGTCGCAACTGATCTGGGGGGCAGTTCGAAAGCAGCAGTTGCACATGGTTGAGCCCAGCAGCTGGGCCCACCCTGATGGAGCTCTTTCCATCCTTCATGAAGCGGGTAAACAGTCTGACTTCATCTCGTCGCAGGGGGAAGTTCTGGGGAGGGCTTGAACCACTGGTGGGGGAGACTCGCAAAACGAGGGTTCGGAATTCGTCCCGGCCAAGTGTTACCAATGCGTCCCGGAGAATCACCCGGCTTGGGCCTGTGGCACCTAAGCGCTCAATTGCTACCATGCAATGGACTTGCCCACCCACTTCAGAGCCCAGCTGCATCCTGGACAAGAACGAGAAGCCAAAAAACAACAACAATGTAACATTATTTTTGTTCCTGGGTAATAGAAGTCATTTCCTCATTGGTTCTATCATAAAAACATAAAAAAGTTTATTAAACTGCAAAAAACTTTGTTTTTGTGGGACATCCTGCAGCACAATTTGCTATAGTTTTTCAATGAATGTCTCATAAGATATTCAACATAGTTTGTGGCAGCCTCAAAAACAAAGTTTCTGGCGTATAACAACTAATTTCAAAGTCAATACCACACAATTAAACAGGAAATAATACTTTCAAACCAGGAACAGAATTTTCCCCCAAATTTTGTTATGTAGTGTTACAGTATTTCAAAATGATAGGCCTAGTTTCAAGCATAACTCTCAGCTAACTGGAGCCAATAGGTATTTGTAGATTATTATTATTATTATGTATATTTATATACCATTTTTCTCTCCATAAGAAAATTAAAACCGATTAACATTAAAAGCATTACAATATAATTTAAAATATACAAATATTACAGTAGTATAAAACATCATTAGTATTAAAACAATACAAATTAAATCCATAAAACATTTTAAAAACTACAACCAGATACCAGATAAATTAAGTTTGTGCTTCCTTGAGTGACAGTCACTAATAAAACTAGCCCTCACTAATACTGTAGCTCAGGCATGGGCAAACTTCAGGCCTCCAGGTTGTTCCTACCAGTTGTTAGAAATTGTGGAAATTAAAGTCCAAACACCTGGAGGCCCATGTCTGTTATAAGCCATATTATCAGTGCTGTATTGACTTGATATTAATTTTGAAATACCGCAATTAAAAACAAGTAAAGACAAACTTAACAATATTAACTTAATCTTAACTTAATGAAACACAGTTTTACTGCATTATACATGTATTTTCATGTTTATTTAAAGTATTTTTCTCTATTTTTGCTTGAAAGTTCTTGTTGCTTGCATTCCAGTTGACTCTGTGTTATGCAAGACAGGTAATAATTAAATATAATAAACTTTATTTATAGACCGCCTTGTCTTCACGAAGGGATTCTGGTATGGCAAACATTCAATGCCTAAAGAAAACCAGTTTACATCAGGTCAAGACACATTAGACCAGGGGTGCTCATTAGGTAGATCACGATCTATTGGTAGATCGCGTAGGGCGTCCTGGTAGATCGCAGGCAGGGCGGGAGGAAGGCTCAGTCTCACCCCGCAGGCTCCCGGCGCCGCCCAGGTGCAGAAGGAGGTTGGACTGGATGGCCCTTGGAGGTCTCCTCCTATTCTAGGAACCCATTGTTATTATTATCAGAGGCTGAATGGCCATCTGTGAGGAATGCTTTGATTGTGTTTTTCCCTTATGGCAGAAGGAGGTTGGACTGGATGGCCCTTGGAGGTCTCCTTCTACTCTAGGAACCTGTTGTTGTTGTTACTATTATTATTAGTAGTAGTAGAGGCTGAATGAATATTATCATCATTATTATGAATAAATTCAGGGGCTTATTATACTCACATTTAGTTGAATTTAGTCTTAAAATATATTATATGGCTCTCACTGAAATGAATTTCCAAATATTTCTCTTTTATGGCTCTCTGAGTAGTGGGTAGGTAGATCATTTTGACTTGGTTATTTTATAAGTAGCTCGCATGCTGAAAAAGTGTGAGCACCCCTGCATTAGACAATATAGAACAGCATAACTATAGATAAAAAAATATAAGAGCATTGAAATACACATATCAAAAAACATAGTCATAACATTAAGATACATTAAAATAATCATTTGTGGCAATAAAATATAAGTTTAACCGCACAGGTTACACTTGTCTGTCAGTGTACCTGTAGAATTGATGCAGTTTGATCTCACTTGAGTTTTGCCATGCAATCCTGGGAGTTGTAGTTTCACAAGATCTTTAGCCTTCTCCGCCAAAGAGTTCTGGTGCCTCACCAAACTACAAAACCTATGATTACATAGTATTATAAGCCATGGCAGTTTAAGGCTCCTTCCAGGCAGCTGAATAAAATCCTACATTATCTGCTTTGAACTGGGATACATGGCAGTGTGGACTCACATTGCAGTTCAAAGCAGATATTGTGGAGTATTCTGCCTTGATATTCTGGGTTATATGGCTGTGTGGAAAGGCCCTGAGTGGGCTTAAACTGCACTAATTGCAGAGTGTAGATTCCCACTGAGCAAGTCTTTAAGTCCCATATCTATTATATAATGGAAGTCCCGTCATGGAACGACTGCCATAGACAGAGAAACCGTACAAGGCAGACACAACAAACTTGGCAACAAAAATAGGCCTCAGGCAAGGTAGGTTTTTAGCCAAGAAACTCCCCCCCCAAAAAAACCTAGAAGGCCCCCAAAACAACGATACAAAAAAACCCTACATTTCCCAGCGTCCTCCGCGGCCGCCAGCAAATCTCCCGGCCTCTACATTCTGACAACATGATTGGTTGCCAGTGAGGGAGTATTTGCATAACGCCTCTATTGGCCAGCCAACATGAACACTGCGACCCTCTAAACTGTCAGAGGAGGATAAGGCAAAGGCCTGAGGCAGTCGCCAACACAAACACCCAATTCACTTCCCACAGAAAATTTAAACCCCTACAAATCACAGACCACGCCCAAAATTGACAGTAAGGCTTCATTAACTTGATTTTCCTGACTAGACCTCACTTAATGGGATGCTGTTTAAGCTCTGAATTGACAGTAAGGCTTCATTAACCTTATTTTCCCGACTAGGCCTCAGCTCATGGGACATTGTGTATGGCCTGAATTTACAGTAACCTACCTTGGCACACAGAGCCCCTATGACCCACGCTACATTCTACTGCAGTTTGGAGGAGGGTGGACCATGGATGATGGGATTTGATGTACCTCCATGGATTATGGGATTTGTAGTACTTTCAAACCCTTCATTCCCCACAGACCACTGTGGCCCAGAACCAAGACCGATAAAGACCCAACTTGGCACAGAGTGCTCCCATGACCCACACTCCATCCGACTGCAGTTTAGAGGAGGGCACACCATGGATGATGGGATTTCAAGTACCTCCACTCACTTCCAAAGTACCCCACCCACACAAGCATCAACCTCTACATCAACACAGCAGACGGAAAGACAAAAAACATTGTATATCCACAAGCTCTGCAGAACGCCAGCAACACCACACAGCGACAACTCCACAGGACTCCAACATCCCACCCACCAGAACAACCCACAACGACACAGCCACGACCCCACCAAGACCGTAAGTGACATCAATTCCAACCCTTACATACTCAGACTTTCTCGCATCTCCTAAATAGGGCACAGCTAGTAATATGTATATTAGAGGAGAACTAAACCTGGAGGAAGGTGGCACCGGCTCAGCTCGGTGGCTTGTTGCAAAACAGATGCTGTGGATCCTGACCAGAGCCTGGAACAGCTCTGCTGGGGGTCCTGAACCTTTGGCTTCTTGTCTCCCCCATTCATTTTACAAGCACGCGGATTCAAATCTCCAGTGCTTGCCTCGGCAGCCAATCGGCGCTCGAGGAGCTTTAACTTCGGAGCCAATAGGATGAAAGGGGGCGGGGACAGAACCCTGGCTACACCGATGACGCTGGATAGGAAACCAAAACAAACGAGGACCGGCGGGGAGAGGCAGCAATCAGCGGGCAGCCAATCGGCGCTTTGGGGCTTTAACTTTGGAGCCAATCGAAAGAGAGGAGCCGGGGGCAGGTGAGTTGCTGGGTTGCTAGGACACCAAATAAGGAAGGAGGCCTGCATTCCCTCTGGGAAGGGAAGGAGAGCATGGCGGGGGCCAAAGCGGCTCAGAAGGAGCCCCTGGACGAAGTGAGCCAGAACAAGATCTTCCGCGAGACCATTCACAAGGAACTGAAATGCCAGAGGCTGCAAACCGAGTATGTCATGAACCCGCGCATAAGTGGTACGTTCACATGTACACGTGTCTTATTATTGGAAGGTTGGGACGTGTTTCCTTTTATATAGGTTGAATAACCCTCTATTTTGTGGATGTGAGCCCTTCAATAAAGGCAGAAAGAGACGCATTCGTGAAGTTTATGGACAATTAGGGTATGGACCTGGCCTGGGCAAACTTGGGCCCTCCCTCCAGGTGTTTTGGACTCCAACTCCCACAATTCCTCACAGCCTCAGGCCTCTTCTTTTTCCTCAGCCGCTTAAGCGGCTGAGGGAAAAGGAAAAGGCCTGAGGCTGTGAGGAATTGTGGAGTTGGAGTCCAAAACACCTGGAGGGAGGGCCCAAGTTTGCCCAGGCCTGGTATGGACTCTACTTGTCCATGGTGGCGCAGCGGGTTAAACCGCAGAGCTGGTAGACTTGCTGACCAAAAGGTCAGCAGTTCAAATCATGGGAGCGGGGTAAGCTCCTGCTGTTAGCCCCAGCTTCTGCCAACCTAGCAGTTCAAAAACACGCAAATATGAGTAGATCAATAGGCGCCCCATGCAGTCTTGCTGCCCACGTGACCTTGGAGGTGTCTACAGACAACGCCGGCTCTTCGGCTTAGCAATAGAGATGAGCATCACCCCCCCAGAATTGGACACAACTAGACTTAATTTCAGTGGAAACCTTTACCTTTGAGTGTGTGTGTGTGTGTGTGTATGTATATATATATATATATAAAGGAAGAGTCGTCATGGAACGACTGTCCCAAACAGAGAAACCTTACAACGCAGAAACACCAAACTTGCCAACAGAAATAGGCCTCAAGCAAGGTACGTTTGTAGCAAAGAAACTTTCCCCCAAAACCTAAAAGGCCCCAAAACAACAAGTTAAAAAAAACTACATTTCCCAGCATCCTCCGGGGCTGCCAACGACTCTCCCAGCCTCTACATTCTGACATGATTGGCTGCCAATAAGGGCGGATTTGCATAACTCCTGTACTGGCCAGCCAACATGAACATTCCGACCCATAATAAACTGTCAGGAGGATAAGGCAAAGGGCTTATTCCAACCCTTACATACTCAGACTTTCTCACATCTCCTAAATAGGGCACAGCAACGCGTGCCGGGTACAGCTAGTATATATATATATATATCCAATTTTGCATTGTTTGTGACTCTTTTCTTCCCCCTCACACACCTAGTAAAGAGCCTTGGGGTTGTCTTAGACCCGTTGCTGTCGATGGAAGCCCAAGTCTCCACCGTCAGCAAAACCGCTTTCTTCCATCTGCGGCAAGCTAGGCGTCTGGCCGCCTACCTATCCAGGGATGACCTGGCCACGGTGCTCCAAGCCACGGTCATCTCGAGACTGGACTACTTTAACGCCCTTTACATTGGCCTGCCTTGTCAGTGATCCAGAAACTAAAGCTCATCCAGAATGCCGCTGCACGACTTCTCACTGGGACTCCAGTGAGGTGTCACATAACACCTATTTTCCAGCAGCTCCATTGGCTTCCGGTCGAGCACCGGATCACCTTCAAGGTGATGGTGTTAACCTTCAAGGCCTTGCATGGTCTGGGGCTGCTGTATCTGAGGGACCGTCTCTTCCCCTACCAACCTCAGAGGTCACTTCGATCCGAACAAATGAATCTCCTGGAAGTGCCAACTTTTAAAGCAATTCGCCTCACATCGACCCGGCGCAGAGCCTTTTCTGTAGTAGCGCTGTGAATCTGGAACACCCTTCCAAGTGATGTGTGGGCCTTGCATGATCTACTCTTTCCACAAGGCCTGCAAGACCCACCTTTTCCGGCTAGCCTTTGATCGCTAAGCTGGAAAACCTTTATTGGTCTAGTTTAATGTGTAATATGTTGTTTTTACTCCTGTGATGCTTTTATGTTTGTAAGCCGCTCCGAGCCCTCAGGGAGTGGCGGCATACAAGTCCAAATAATAGTTTATTTCATTTATTTTCTTCCCTTGCTTTCTCTCATACACCTTCCTCTTTCTTTCCTTTCCTTCCTTTCTCTTATTTCATCTTGTTCTTCTTTCCTTCCATTTCATTACCCTTTTCCCTTCCTTTCTCTTCCCTTCCTTTATCCCCCCCACCCACCCACCCACCCTTCGTTTCGCTTCCTTACTGCTAATAATGATAATAATTTTTATTTGTATCCTGCCCCATCTCCCCAGGGAGATTCAGACCGGCTCACAACAATATAATACAAATAGTCTCGACAACAGCACACACGAATGTATCCTATTTCAATTAAATCAACAGTTAATAACGAGGCAAAACAATATAAAAATAAAGCATTTTAAAATTACATAAAACATCATTAAAAATATCAACCACTGTTCGAGTGAAAATAAACAGTAAAATCCAATTTTAGATTTACCTCATTTCTCCAACTGTTGGAAGCTTACCCATTTTTAAACACCTGTTTAACTTGCCAGTTTGAATACTTCTGTCCTTTTACTTTCTTCCTTTTCCATTCTTTCCTTTTTTCATTCCCTTTTTTTCTTTCTTTCTTTCCCCTTATGCACATGTTACCCAGCCAATCTGCTTCCCTCCCCTTCGTTCCCCAGTACATGATAGAGAGCCACTTCACATAGTAATGGCCAATCTGTTTTGTTCCCTTTTTTTAACCTCAGTTCTGGGTCTGTATTTTTAGTTCAAACCTCACAATTATTTTCAGTTGGATATTGAAGGATACACATGCCAAGTTTGATCCAGATCCATCAAGCCATGCAGAAGCCTTTGTAGTACACACAAATATATATGAATATCTTGCCTTTCTGGTATTAAAACTTAATTTTAAAACAGTGGGCATGTTGTATTACCCAATAATGTCTTTGCTACCATAGATGGATAGCTTCCCGATAGCTAGACCTGTTAAATGGAACATGCAGAAATCATGTTCCACTTACTAACTTTTAGACCTGCACCGCTCCTTCCTTCTTTCTAAAACACTGGAAAGCTTCCAGTCTCGAGGGATTTGTGTAGGTGGGGGTGTATGTATTACCCATAATACATCTAATGTGTTTCTGGCAGATGTCCCTATGCCTGAAACCATGCCAGAGAAAATGACAGCTATCTAACTTGGCTGAAAGCTTTCTCCCACTGCTGTTGTGTAAGGTCAATTAGTTACCAATTTGCATTACTCTGTTTTTCCCTTTAGTTTACACCACAACTGGAAAGCCTACATCTTGGCATGATAATTTAGAGGAGCCTGCAGATGGTAAGAACCCCTTGCCTTTGAGACACAAAGTAACTTCACCCTGTGCATGTGTCAGACCTCTATGCATGTGTCAGATATTTTTATTGAAGAAAAGTAAACACAGCAGTTTTCTTGTACTGAATCCATTGCTGTCAAAGCACACTAGTTGCAAACTTTGTGTGTTTTTGTTTCTGATTTTTTTTTAAAAAAAATACAAATTTGGTTCGCTCCTGACACAATAAATAAATCATGCCCTCTAGAATAATTAATGTTTACAAAGTTAAGCAGGGACACTTAGTTAGCTGGAAGTGTCTGCCTGTTTCATTTTTATTCAAATCATAATAAAATGCCATGAAGACAGATATTTAATCTCATTCATACTCAAATAATACAAGTCTTTTTATTATTAGCATAAATACTATGGTAATTAGTCATCTTGAGAGAATTGAACCTGAAAGGCAGCACACATATTCTTATATAATGTTCAACATTATAGCACGTTGGGGCACTAGCCAGCAAGAGTTCACAAGCCTTTGGCGGCAGAGACCAATAATAATAATATTTGTACCCCGCCACCATAAGAACATAAGAAGAGCCATGCTGAATCGGGCCTCAGCCCATCTAGTCCAGCATTCTGTGTCACACAGTGGCCCACTAGTTGTACACAGGGATCTCTAGCAGAAAGGAGGGCAAAACCCTCACCTGCTCCCGACCCCCCACAACCAGTGCCCGGGGAAAATCCTGCCTGCCTCCATCAACACAGAGGTGGCACCATCTCCCCAATGGGGACTCAGGATGGCTTACATGAGGCCAAGCCCAACAACACAACAGAATAAAACATAAAAATAACAATCAATTACATAGAACATAAACTATAAAAAATAGTAGTGTCAGTGTGGTGTCTTCTGAATGCTTTGCATCCAATCCATATTTATTTTGTCAGTGTTTTAACTCAACAGCTGGATTTCTGAAGCTTATTCATCATGCTGCACTTGAACCAAATAAGAAATACAGGGAACCACAATCAGAAAGCCAGGAAATTGGCTGGTTTTCCAACCCTTTGGTGAGTGGTGTTTTCAAGAGTCCTTGGGGAGTTAAGTGTTTGGGACAATTACTGCTGTAAGAGAGCTACACCTTACAAATTGTAGCTTTCATGGATCACTAACTTTTAAGGAGATCTTCAACATATGTAAGCCATATCTCATGACTTATCCAAAGCTAGACCTTACAGTAGGGGGGGGGGGGGGTGAAGGAAAGGTTTTAGAAGAGAACCCCGTTCCTTGTTTTTCATTTATGACAGCTGTTTCTTACTCCGTTATCTCCTTCACAGACCAGCATCAACCGCAATGACAGCAGGATAAACTTCCCAAGTCGGACCACTGAAATCAGCAGGTATATGGCTGAAATGTGGCGCCTGAAGGAAATGACAAAAAATAAGTGATAGAACAATGCACTTAGCCAGGAAGACATCAATTTAGAATTTCCGACAGTATGAATCCTACATTTGTAGCAAGATAGAAATAAGTTACAGACAAGGAAGATTGTTCACTGTTCTTAATATTCCAATAAACCTGTTCCCAACCACGGCTTTTCTTTTCTTGATTTGCCAATGTTTCATTAATATGGGTGGATAAGACAATATATTTCCCAGCCATATGTTCTGTTTTTATCAGCATATTTTGTTCATGCATCAGGTTCTTGTTGCCACCGCTGAACAAAGAGCACTGCTTTTATGCAATGGGGTTCATGAATGAGCAGAACTATAGAAACCACTACTTCCATATTGTGCAAGTACAAAGCTGTGCCATGTGAAGAGTCCAGCGAATGGAAAGATCCTGTGACTTCATCAAAGCAAGTCAGAATGGGTGTCTCACAATAAAAAAAAACACAGATGGAAAACACAGATGGAACCTGCAAAATTATTTTAATCCACCATTTTACATAAGGAAGCTTTAGAAAGATCAAACCAGTATGACAAGATAACAAGAAGCATCTAGGTAGCCTTTTCGATATAAATCCTGGTGTATTCAGTATTAGGTTGAACCAGCTGCTGTTTCCATAGCAAGCTGAATGGCCTTTCAGGAGACAACATGAGTTCATTCTGATAACTTTATGGAAAAAATTCAAACTTCAGGGGAGGGGAAATGTCCATCCATTTTACTCCTTATCGAGAACGGTTCTTCATTTTCTGCCTCACTTTTTTGCCAGGCCTCTTCTGTAAATAGAATTAAAGACAAATACAAAGTCACACATCAGGTTATCACACTTGTCTATCCCAACAGCAACACAAAAAAGAGGGCAAAGTCATAGGCTAAATACTCTTCAACAATGTAGTTTTATCTAGAGATAGCTGTCAATGAATCACATTTATTACTTGTATGTATATATTCTTCCACAATGAGATTCAAAGTAACACACATGTGTTGACTTCTCAGTTTGATCAGGATATGACTTAGGACATGAAAGATACTCACATTGATGTTCTTTTTTCCTGCTTTCCCAGGCCCCTTGTTGTGAGCTTTGCTAGCACGGAAACTGGATACATCATTGTGACTTTCTTTGGTATTCCACTTCGACCCTTTCTTCTTTCCACCAAAACCAAACTTCTGATTTTTGTAGCGTCGTTTTGCACTTTGTCTGAAAGGAAAAAAACAAATAGCCTTCATGATTTGGCAATTGCCAATCTCTCTCAAGACATTTGTCAATTATCAACTCCTCAGTAGATCTCCTCTCAAAAATAAATATTCGAAACATTGCCCAAATTCATCTTATGTAGCCCTTTCTCACACTTCCACAGGTAGTGAAATGTGTCCCATTCTTACTAATTCTTAATAGTAATATACTAGTAATTCCACAGCAAGAGAATTATGCTTCAATGGAAATGCAAGAAGCCAGTAATTGTGCAAAAATCGCCAAAGAACCAAGACTTTAAATCTGAGATGTCTCATTCACCGATAAAGCCAAACATCTGAAATAATGAAACATGTATTTTCAAATGTAATGACTTGAAACAATCCCTTAATGAATGTGAAAACCAGAAATCCTAAGAACTCTAAAAACATGATTTAAAATAGAAGGTAATGGCACATAAGGACTGTAAAAAATCCTTCCTTTACTACTATAAGGAAACTTCTTAAACTGCTTTGTGCCAAGAATTCAAATCAAGCACTGAAAATAAAACAAATTATTTAGCAGACCATTTATTGGAAAACAAAATAATTGCAAGTCTTTCTGGGACGGAAAACAAAATAACTACAAGTCTTTCGGGGGGGGGGGGTGTCCCACTTCTCTAGGTCTTACCCTTTATTTACTGGTTTGCCTCCAGTAACCTGCTTCTTTCCTTGAGGAGCTGATGCCTTCTCACCCTCTAAGAAGTCCAGTTTGTCAGAAAGACCTGTGTGAAAGGCAAAACAGGATTTGAGAATAGTTTCAGTAGAATTTCTCAATAAAACTAAGCCTTAGTCCCCCTGCATATATACACATGGAGACAGATAGACATGAAAACATTTTATTTTTAACAGATTTCATGGGCTAAGTGGCAGCTGAGGAATATACAGCCCTCCATATGGCAAATAACTTTATATTGCTTCTGCAATATGGAGAGTCCTAAATGTCTTTCTTTTAACACAAACTCTTGCATTCATATTAAAGACTATCCCAGTTTTCTGCTAAAATTTATTGGTGGGGATTGGGATTAAGGTACACTCACCTTTTTGGTATTTTTTGATTGAGTTCAACATTGTGGACTTCTCTTTTTGCCTCTTCTGCAGTACCTCAGTTTGTACCTATTAATATGTAGCAGAATACAGGCGTTGCTCTTCCATAAAAATTCACCTTTTTTCTTAAAACATCCTTGGTTGTTGTCATACTGAGATATCTTTCCCACATAACTTAAGGAATCCAGTAGTTAGATATAGCTCCCCCCAATCTCAACTTCATGCAAGAATATCTGATCTTGTCGCAAATGTTATACTCACCTTTTTGCCATATTTCCGCAGAGCACGAAGCTGTTTAGCCCTTTCAGACTTCTCCATCGCTTCTTGTTTGCTCTTCAGTTTTTGCCTAATCTAATTAAAACAGAGCAATCAATATGCTTCACATCCAGATGAAGCAAGATTCCTAAAGACACAGCTATGGAACTCAGATTCATAACATAATTTATTATTTTCAGTGTTTTGCTACCTCACAAATCTATCATTCAGGACACCAATAAATGGGGATAATGGAGAGCTTTGTAGTTACAAAAGCAGAATAAGTAGTTAAAAGAAATCAGTATTATCCTGGTTTCTCTTATTATTAATCATCCTTCTCTCCTTTGCTTGCTTGATCATTGCATGAAGCACACTTTTTAACCTGAAGTGATTTTATATGAGAAGCACAGAAAACATATCCAATGAATTACTTATGTCAACACCTTCAATTATTGTTTGTGGTGAATTGCTAGTAATATCTCACATCTTTTATTTCATTATGCATACTGTTCTATGTAAGACCTATCATTACAGTAAACATGTATCTTCAGGATTTAATGTTCAAACTGGGAAGGCAAAAAAAATCTTGTCCAAAATCTTATTTTAATAACATTTAATGATCAGAAGTGCTTCTGTAAATTTATTTTTCAGAAGCTCTTTTTTCCTGTACTTATTTATTCTGTGTTTCTCACACTGAATAATGGCTAGAACCAGCAAATGCCAGGTTGAGTGTCCCAATTCTATATCCAACTATGTAGATTAGGAAGATAGTCATTATATGAACTAGATAATTTAATTTTAAAATGTGAGGAGTAATAAACCTTACCTTCTGCATCTGCTGATCAGATTTTGCCATTTCTGCAAAATAGTCATCAGGACGTCTAGTAAGTATTTTCAGCTGATGTAGTCGAGGTAAGGCCTCTAGGACAGATGCTTGGGCTTGATGGTAACTGTAGAAACAAAAGAATAACATGTTAGAGAATTTTTATATATAGTTCACAGTTAAATATTACATGTCCTGGCACTGTAAGTATCTAGATTGTAGGCTTTATGACATTGCCACCCATAACCATATATTTATAATTAGAACATTTAGCCCTCCCATCTCTCTTTTCCTATCTAAAATATTCCAATCAGGATGTCCAAATATATAGCCATGTCATGCAAGCTTCCTGGATTGAGAAACCTTCATTTCCTGTTCCCCAACTAGTATCTCTTTCCCCCAGAAAGCTCACTGCATTCTCCCAGGTGAGAATGCTATTCCTGTTAGCATTAGTTGTCTCTAGATGGATTGCTTTTGCTGTATCTTGTAAAATATCCAATTCTTGCCCACACTGACATTCCATACACCCAAAAATGCATTGAGCATAGCAGTCCCAACTAAGTGAGATAAAAATAAATGATTTTAACATTGCAGTCACCCAGTATGACAGAAGGGTACTGATAACAATGCTAGTTTCTTGATGGTAGCAACTTTTACGGATGCAATGAAAAATATTACTAGTATTCCTCAGCTGTTTTTTGGTTGTATTTTGCTGCTGTAAATTTATTGGGCTGGTAATACATTATAACAGCACCTACCCTTGACAAAATTACATAAGATCATTCTGCAAAATCTGGAAAAATAGTAATACAAATATGTACTTTTCATTGTTAGCCATCGTGCTTGGGGAAAATGTCCTAAATAAATCCCAATCTAGCAAATAAGGTCACAAAACATTTCACTCCATTGAATATGCACTTACTGCCAATATAGAGAAGCAAACAATGTCTAAATTGAATTGCTAATCATATTCAGAACAGAAACATAAAATCGACGTAATTCACATAACTATGGACATATGACAATCCTACTAATTTAACACGACTACAAAATGCATTTTGGCAAATGATTCATTAGGTTATTACATGTGTAGTGAGCAACTACTGCAAGCACTACCACTCCCTGAAGCTCCAAAGTAGGAAAATTAGGACTAATAAAGAGAAATATTTCTTCACCCAGAGGGTCATTGGGTTATGGAATTTACTTCCAGAAGAGGTTGTGACAGCTGTCAGCCTGGACAGCTTCAAGGCAGGATTAGACAGATTCATGGATACCAAATGTATCGGTAGTTACTGAAAAGGACATTCAAGTGCCACCTCGGAGTTGGTTGAGGTAGGCAGGATTTCCCTGGGTACTGGTTGTGGGGGGTCGGGAGCAGGTTAGGGTTTTGCCCTCCCTTCTGCTTGAGATCCCCGTGTACAACTGGGGGCCACTGTGTGATACAGAATGCTGGACTAGATGGGCTGAGGTCCGATTCAGCATGGCTCTTCTTATGTTCTTATGTTCTTATAAGAAAGTTGTGAGAATGAGATGCAACTTTTATTGGGTTTTTTTCATGTCAGGAGTCACTTCTGGTGTGAGAGAATTGGCTGTCTGCAAGGACGTTGCCCAGGGGATGCCTAGATGTTTGATGTTTTATCATCCTGTTGGAGGCTTCTCTCATGTCCCTGCATGGGAAGCTAGAGCTCGACAGACGGACGCTTACCCCACTCCCCAGATCTGAACTGCCAACCTGTCAGTCAACCAGTTCAGACGGCACAAGGGTTTCAGCCATTGTGCCACTGGGGGCTCCAACTTTTGTTATGTAAGAGGATAAAGAAAATACAACACACAAAGTTTCCAATTACAGGGAGAAAATTCAAGAAGAAATAGACTTACAAACTCATTTCTCTTTTGAAGTCATCCTCAGGATCATCAGCATCATTGTCAGTGGTTTGATTAGAAGGTGCACTCATGGCATTTGTTGGCAGGTAAGAGGTAAGATCAAGCCTTTCAACCCAGTCCAAGTCCCTCTGGAACTCAGATAAGCACTGCTTCAGTCCATTCTAGGAATAAGAATATGATGTGAGGATTAGAGTAATACAGAGAACATACATTATTTAATAAAGTCTCTTCCAACCTAGTGTTCTTCACACATGTTGATCTACAACTCCTTCCAACATCGTCAGTCAATACTGGCCATGCTAGATGTGCATGATGTGGATTCTAGTGCAGCACCTTGGGAAAAGGCTGTGCTGCCATGGCAACTAAAACAATTGTGTGAGCCTGAAAAATCCCCACCCATCCCTAAAACCATCAACTAGACATTGTGCTGATAAAAGCAATCCCTTAAGATTCCCATTAGACATTACACACTATCTTTATGGCTAATAGCCAAGGAGACAGGTTGGGTTTTTTAAAAAAAAATAAAAACCTTTCCTAGTCATAAGTTATAACCAAAATAAAGTTGCTTCTGCCTCAACAAGGACAACATCAACAAAAATTGATGCAAGCTTTTGTCTTGAAGAAAAAGAATAAATGACCACATTTTATATCCTCGTCAGAATATTTCAAATTGATTGTGCTACGTGTAGCAAACAGATACCAATGTATTTAAATGACCCCCGCCTCCAGTTCAATACCCTCTGGAGTTTAATTGCAATGACTTCATTCTGGCAAAATACTGAAGTTTTTCTATAATCAAAATGTTCATACAGGACTCACCACATTGTTGATAATTTTCGGCCGTCCCTCTAGCACAACATTTAAGCCTGGCTTTAGTGAGCCTTTAGAAAACGCCTGCTGGAGCTACATAAAGAAATCTTATATGTACATTTTCTTGGCTAGCGTTACCATATACAAATATCAAAAAAGCTTATTTAATCACCCCTTTGATAATGGAAAGGAGTGTGTAAACAATTCATACATAGAAACGTAAGGCGAAAGAGGTCAAATGATCAAAAATTATAATGTAGTCTTCCAGGTGTCATTAGATTACAATTCACATCATTTTTCTCCACCGGTTATGACAATTAGAGGAAAAGGAAATTGCGGTTGACTATGAAGGACCACAGCATTCCTCACTCCAGGTCTAAAACCAGACATTCTAGTTTCAAATAGTCAATGCAGAAATCTATTCTTATATTGACGCGTTCGGACACTGCACTGTGAGTTGATAGATCCTGGCTCAAACCTTTTTTTCTCAAGCTTTGACACAATGAGGTTCTTTCACACTCAAGTTTCTTGCCTTTAATATAAAAATAACGCTATTTATTTACTACTATATTCTAATCAAGATAATCTACATAAAGTTATTTGCACCTTTAAAATATTATTCATAAAGATGCAATATCATTAGGTGCTACTGATATATTTAAATACAGTTTCCAGCTCCTATTACTGTGAAACAAAATTGTGAATCCTACACACAGCTATTACACAGCCCTTGGCGTGCAGAGGGAGGGAAGGAAGGAAGGGAAGGAGAGAGAGAGGAGGGAGGGAGGAAAGTTCTGGATGCCGAGGGCTCTCCCTAACTGCAGCCAGGGAAGTCCAAAACACCTGGAGGGCCGGTAATTGCCCACCCCTGCTCTACACTGTAATTTCCCACGGCATATCTGATGATCCCTCACGGCACACTAGTGTTCCACGGCACACTGGTTGAAAATCACTGCTCTAGACAAGATGAAAAAGTGGCCTTCCATAGCAGCCTATGAAGAGAAAAAGTTACCAGGGCCAATCCCAAGCTGATATGGAACTCAGTTAAAACTTTCAATCATTTAAATTACTTGTAGTTTATATACTATCATAGTGGTTGTCAACCTTTGGTCCCCCAGGTGTTTTGGACTTCAACGTCCAGAAATCCCAACCATCTTACCAGCTGTTGGGAATTGTGGGAGCTGAAGTCCAAAACACCTGGAGAACCAAAGGTTGGGAAAGAGTATATTATCAGCCGTGCCCCTAAGAGAGGGAAAGTGCCCTACCCCACTCCTGCACAGAGCAAACAAGAACAGTCCAAACTCACCTCACGGTCCGTGATAAGAGACTCATCTGAATCTGAGGACGAGGACCAGTCTTTGTCCATTTCCATGTGGGGCATCTCAGATCCTTTTATGATAACTGGATTCAACTGAGCTGCACTGAAAGGCAAAATAGTTAGAAAACCCATTCCATCCTCCAAAACATTATTATTTATTATTTGAACTTGTATGCCGCCACTCCCCAAGGGCTCAGAGCGGCTCACAAACACATAAAAGCATAAAAACAATCAAAGACGGCATTTAAAATTTAGACAAGAATTGAAGACTGCCCTTTCTGCCATGGAGGGGTTACATTAATTCACATTTCAGGTGGCAAAAAGTGTTGGGTTACCCATGACTTATTGGGAATAGATCTGATAGGAGAAAAAGAAACTTAGCAATCAAAAGCTAACCGGAAGAGATAAGTCTTGCAGGCCTTGTGGAAGGATGGCAAATCTTGCAAGGCCCGGACTTCACTTTATTGGGGGCTTCCCAATAAGCATAAGATGAAAACTCCTTCACATGCCTGGACTTTCCCACGCCAGGCAGGCCGACGATGACGTAGACATCCATCTTCCAATCTCTGGGGGTGCTGTATCCTCCGGTAGCATACCAATGCTCCAAGCCCCGCCCGTACCTCACATACGTCTCAGGGAAAGCTCGTGCGCAAACTTTCAAACTGCTGCCAGCTATCAAATTAGCAACAGCTTTCTTCAGGTCGCTCCGCTTTCCTTAACCAATGGGATCTCCGACTTTCAGGTAAGGCACCCCTTCTTTGCTACAATACTTCTCGTTATCCTGATCTGATCCACGGGGGGGTTCAATGTGCGCGGTGTCCCCAACGAATTCCTTTACTTGATGGAATCTCATCTTTGTTTTCAAATTCACAAAGCCTTGCAAATGTGGGGTGCCCCTGGCGCTCTTCTGCTCCCCAACAATGCCAAACTCACAGTTATCTCTGGTCAAATTCTCAATCATTTTCTGATAAACACCACCTCTTCTTGGGGTGATCATGCCCTTTTTCCATGCTGCCAAAGTGTTGGTCTCTGTATCAGGCCTGTTTATTTCCTGTTAGAAATTATTTGATATTGTTAATTTTCAGGTTTTTTTTTAAAAAAAAATTAATGTTTTTCGAATTTTTCTGGCGATCCCAGAAGTACAACTTCTTTTTCGCCGGGTGGATGTTAGGCGGATAGATTTGATGCTAGGTAGCTCGAGGAGGTTCAGTTGTTTGGAGCAGAGCGACCTCTGGGGTTGATAGGGGATAAGACGGTCCCTTAAATACAGCGGCCCAGACCATGCAAGGCCTTGAAGGTTAACACCATCACCTTGAAGCAGCTGAAGGATGGGAGTTATAGGACCTCTCACTGGGCTCCAGTAAGAGCTGAAATGGGAGTAACTGCACAAATACCCTAAATGCACGAGATCAAAACAACTTATGAATGCAAGCCATCCAAAATACATGGGAGTTTGTGTGCCAAGTTTGGCTCAATTCCATTGTTGGTGGAGTTCAAAATGCTCTTTGATTGTAGGTGAACTATAAATTCCAGCAGCTACAACTCCCAAATGATAAAATCACCACCACCACCACCACCACCACCACCAACCCCACCAGTGTTCAACTTGGGTATATTGAGTATTTGCGCCAAATTTGGTCCAGATCCAGGGTTGTTTGGGTTCAGAGTTCTCCAAACGTAGGTGAACTACATCTCACTGTCAATTCCTCCCAACCTTCTCCCATATTTTCTATTGGTCATGGGGGTTCTGTGTGCCAGGTTTTGTCCAGATCTGTCATTCATGGGGTCTCGGCTGTGGAAGTCCGAGCTGAATTGGCCGAAGGTACTGCAAATCGCATCATCAGTTGTCCATACTCCCCACAAACATATTGTTTTTGTGATTAATCACTATGCTTTAATTATGTTCAATTTGCAACAATGAAAATACATCCTGCATGTTAGATATTTGCATTAGAATTCGTAAGAGTAGCAAAATTATTTATGAAGTAGCAATGAAAATATGGACGGGGGGTCATCACAACATGAGGAACCTTATTTAGGACTCACGGCATTAGAAAGGTTGGGAACAACTGCATTAATACATATATCTTTCTGTTTAATTGCTATTACATTTTTTAAAAAATAATTTATAGAGGGGCGGTGAGTAATTTTTTTCTAGTTTATATGGTAGTGTAGACACATATAATCCAGTTCTAAGCAGATAATCGATATTAAGAAACTGAAATATACGGCAGTGTAAAGTCCCTAGATTCTTTTCACATGTACTGTTGTCAAGCCAGGTGTAACCCATCCTATATCTATGCCAGTGGTTATTAACCTGTGGGTCTCCAGGTGTTTTGGCCTACAACTCCCAGAAATCCCAGCCACTTTACCAGCTGTTAGGATTTCTGGGAGTTGAAGGCCAAAACATCAGGAGATTCACAGGTTGAGAACCACTGATCTATGCATTTCATTTTTCTGCCTAAGTACGATACATTTCTCCCTGTTGGCATTCATTTTGTTAGCTTTGACCCAGTTCTCTACTCTGTCAAAGTAATTTTGGATTCTGATCCTGTCCTCGAGTCTAGGGTATTAGTTTTCCCTCCTAATTTGGTCACCTGCAGATTTGATAAGCATGCCCTCTGTTCTATCAACCAAGTCATTGATCGAGATGTCGAATAGCATTGGGCTCAGGACAGAAAGGTTGAGAATTCATAAGAGTAGCAAAATCTATATATATAAAGGAACAGTCGTCATGTGAAGACTACCTGAAACAGAGAAACCTTACAACGCAGAAACACAAAACTTGCCAACAGAAATAGGCCTCAAACAAGGTAAGTTTGTAGCAAAGAAACTCCCCCCCCAAAAAAACCTAAAAGGCCCCCAAAACAACGAGTAAAAAAAACTACATTTCCCAGCATCCTCCGGGGCTGCCAAAGACTCCCCCAGCCTCTACATTCTGACAACATGATTGGCTGCCAATAAGGGCGGATTTGCATAACTGCTGTACTGGCCAGCCAACATGAACATTCCGACCCATAACAAACTGCCAGATGAGTGCCACAGCCTCCTCCAACACTTTCAAATCAGAAGACCATGATGGGGAAAGCCTCATCGGACATCAACCAATGGGTGCAACACTCACAGAGCAGGACATCTTGAAAAAGAGAGGAGCAGAAAGTAAGCTAGACATGAAGATCTTGAGAAAGGTGGCTAAAAAGGATACGGAAAGGATTTTTAACAGTCCCCCAACAGACACTGGACGCACCTGTGAAGATAGAGATCCCCTGACAGGACATGCCCTCCCCAAGCTGATCCGTCCTGGCCATGGTACAAGTCAAACCCGAAGGACTGCAGGCAAAGAGCTGTGTCACAAACATAAAACACCCAATTCACTAACAACAACTCCAACCCTTACATACTCAGACTTTCTCGCATCTCCTAAATAGGGCACAGCAACGCGTGCCGGGTACAGCTAGTCATTTATGAAGGAGCAACGAAAATATGGATGGGGGTCATCACAACATGAGGAACCTTATTTAGGGTTCACGGCATTAGAAAGGTTGAGAACCACTGCATTCATACATATACCTTTCTGTTTAACTGCTTTTTAAAAAAAATTAAAATAATTTATAGGGGGGCGGTGAGTAAAAAAAAAATTCTGGAAAGGGTGCGGTAGGCCAAAAAAGTTTGGGAAGCTCCACCAGAAAGGTGAGAAAGGTGAGTAGGCCCGTGTGTATATCTACTCCGCTGCTATATTTGCCACTGCTTAATGTTTTAACTGTTTTAACTGTTGCTGCGTTTTAATTGTGCTTTAAGTGTTATGTTTTAACCTTTGGCGCTGTGCCATTGGCTCTTGTGAGCCGCCGCGAGCCCCCGGGAGTCGGCGGTTGAGAAGCCTCAATAATAAATAAATAAATAAATAAATAAATTGCACAGGCTCGAAGGACACATCCAACCTCCTTAGTATAGACCATAAACAACCATAAAATAAATATGCAACCTGGTATCGACTCATTCTGACTAGAGAAGAAAAGGTATGTGGTTAAATGTTGTGCAGACGGTTGGGGGGGAAAACACCATCTTTGTATTACGTTAATCTAGACTTTCCTCCCCAATTTTGGGGGGGAAAGGCAAATCTACATTGTAGAATTAACGCAGTTCGATACCGCTCTAAGCTTTAAACAATAGTGACTACAATCTATGCCAGGCATGGGCAAACACCATCTTTGTATTACGTTAATCTAGACTTTCCTCCCCAATTTTGGGGGAAAAAGGCAAATCTACATTGTAGAATTAACGCAGTTCGATACCGCTCTAAGCTTTAAACAATAGTGACTACAGTCTATGCCAGGCATGGGCAAACTTTGGCCCTCCATGTGTTTTGGACGAGTTGTGGGAACTGCCTGCTCTAGGCCACAACATTCCCACTTACCTCCTTACCCGAGTAAGCACGAGGAAACCATCGAACGGCTACTTCCGGTAACGGATGTGACGTCCAAGCCGGGCACTTCCGATTCCTTTCGGCCATCTTCCTCGAGGGCGCTACATCCGGGACGCCGTCGCCATAGCAACCGGGACGGACTCTCAGCCGGCGGTGGCTCTGGCTTCTCCGTCGCAGGCTCCGGACCTTCTGGCGCCATGTCGGTGATCGTGGCCCAAGCGCTGCACATCTTTGGCTTCCAGTCTCGCGTGGCCAATAACATCTGCTTCTTCGACGAGCAGATCATCGTGTACCCCGCGGGGAACAGCTGCGTGAAGTATCACATTGAGCAGAAATGGCAGAAGTTCATCCCAGGTACATCAGTCCAGGCCTGGGCAAACTTGGGCCCTCCCTCCAGGTGTTTTGGACTCCAACTCCCACCATTCCGCTTAAGCGGCTGAGGGGCAAAAGGAAAGGGCCTGAGGCTGTGAGGAATGGTGGGAGTTGGAGTCCAAAACACCTGGAGGGAGGGCCCAAGTTTGCCCAGGCCTGTTCTACCCACTTCCCTCCAGGTGCCTCATTGCTGTCTTAATCCATCTCCATCAGGCCTGGGCCCTCCTTCCAGGTGTTTCCAGGTGTTTTGGGCTTCGGCTCCCGCCATTCCTAACAGCCTCGGCCCCTTCCTTTCCCCCCTCAGCCGCTAACACTACTACTACATCTCACAAAACTAAATCTACAACAAAACACACTAACCTAATACACTAATACAGGGGGTGCTCACACTTTTTCAGCAGGAGAGCTACTCTTAAAGCAACCAAGTCCAAAAGATCTACCTTGCCACCGCGCGTGCTCCTTGTCAGGGATTATGTGTTAGGTTGTCCAAAATATAAAGCACAAACCTAAACTTGCAGAGTATAAAACAAAGATGTAGCAGCGTTAGCTTAGCCCCGAAGCAATGTGGTCAATTGAGAAAAAAAACTCCATAGACATAAAAGTCATACTTACTTTAATGTAAGCAAATAAAATGTCCATTCAGGAGAAAAATACAATAAAGCAAAATAACTCCACACAGGAGAGCCATAAAAGGCAGCCACAAAGGCAACTTAGAAATATTCCACACAGGAATCCTCAAAGGTGATACAAAGCCTCAGAAGGGATGAATACAAAATACAAAGAGCATTTAAACACATAACAATCAGACCCCACCTTTCCCAGTAGTCTAATTGCCAATTAACTCAACTGTACCTTGTAACACTTAAATTAACATGATAGAATAACACTTAAAGGTACAAATATAATTTTGGAACATAAAACTTTCAACACTCCTGCTGCTGTTTTCCACCCGCGTAGCGCTTCTTCCGCCTGCGGGGCATTGCAGGAAGAAGGAAGCACGAGGCGGGGCATCCAGAGGGAGCGCTCCGCCCTGCCTGTCTGGGCTGCACAGCTGCTTCTGGACGAGAGAGAGGCAGGCCGCTCCCTCCAGAGGCCCCGCCTCGTGCTTCCTTCTTCCTGCAATGCCCCGCAGGCGAAAGAAGCACCGCAAGAGCAAAAGCCAGCAGCAGGAGCGGACGTGCGCGCAGGGTGTGCGCGCGCATGGCAGGAGCGCCCCATCCGGCTGGTGAGGCCCGAAGATCACCTGGAAGAGGGCCGAAGATCTACTAGTAGCTCCTGAACTACCTAATGAGCACCCCTGCACTAATACACACAACTACTAAAATTATTCTATGAACTTCACATTCAGTGTAAACCCATATCATGCAGTTCCAAGCTGTTCGATATTGCAGTGTGTATCGAGCCCCGATCTGTTGATATTTCTTATTGGCTTTTCTTCGGGAAGGAAGATTCTTAGGAAGGAGTCATCCCACGCTATCTACAAGCATGTTGATGATTCGGAGGTTGGATGTGTCCTTCGAGCCTGTGCAATGGACCTTTCTGGTGGAGTGCAGCGTGCACAGAACTGGCCTCACCCTTTAAACCAAAGGTTCATCTGCCTAGCAAGCTGGGACGGTGGCAGCGAGGTCCTCAAGGCGGAGGTTTGATTTGAGTTTCCTTCTCTAAATGGTTGACCTTACAGGGTTAGACGAGCACCATCTGCCCAGGTTTGAAATCAGAGTTTTCCTTCTCTTAGGGTGGTTGCCAAAAGGCTAGAGAGCCCATACAGCCCATTGACACTCTTTAAAGAACACTGACAGGGATTAAAGAATTATATCAATAGGTAATAAAGGTTTAATAATAGTGCAACTGTATTTATAAAGAGGACAACGTTAGTAGTAGCCACAGTTATCAAAAGGCATCAAAAAAGCGTCCCAATGTTACATATATTATATATATTACACAATTGAATGAATTGTTGCACCCAAGGTTCAAATCAGTTTGAAAACAATCCAAAATACAGATGAGAGTTCATAAATTCCAAGCGTATACACTACTGTCCCGTTGGTGAGCCAAAGCTCAGTATTATATATAATCCGGAATATATCCGGAATATCAATTCCTCAATGGCAAAAGAGCACATTAGTTGTAAAAGTACCTGTGGTGAATGCGATAGGCATTCACAAGTAGCGGAAGCCCACACAACCGGGGCGTAGCCCTCCCCGAGGGGAGGCTGGCAAAACAAAGAGGCTGCCGATGGCTGAAGCGCTGTACCGGAGCCAGCTTTTCTGGGCTGTTTCGTAGAAACTTCCTCAGGGCTCTTATATAAACATATGGATGTCCCCATGATATACACAATCCATGAAAAAAAATCTTCAGTTATTAAAGGAGAACAGTAAGTTCCGTCCTGTGGGGGAATGGTCTTTGTCAGACCCTTCGGTTGTGACCTGTCTGCCATGGGAGGCCCTACCAGTGACTATTATGCCACCGCTAGCATAGCACACAACTTCATTAGGGTACGCAGGCCTCTCCCCCACAACAAGCGGGCGCCAATGGAGAGGTGTTGATGTTTATCCCCTAATTATCCTGCTTCCTTTAGATAACCTTCTACCACCTCACCTCTGTGTTTAATAACATTCCTCTAGTCCAAGCATGGGCAAACTTCGACCCTTCAGGTGTTTTGGACTTCAACTCCCACAATTCATAACAGCTGGTATTTATTTATCATGTCAGGAGAGAACCAAATAGTTGTATTGTATTTTTAAAAAACATACACACAAAGTTTGCAAACTTGGTATTCTATTAAATGTCCTCTGACCAGTAGCTGGCCACTTGAAGTGCCTCTGGTGTTGCTATAAGAAGGTCCTCCATTATGCATGTAGCAGGGCTCAGGTTGCATTGTAGTATGTGGTCTGTGGTTTGCTCTTCTCCACACTCGCATGTCGTGGACTCCACTTTGTAGCCCCATTTCTTAAGGATGGCTCTGCATCTCATGGTTCCAGAGAGCAGTCTGTTCAGTGCCTTCCAAGTCACCCAGCCTTCTGTGTGCCCAAGAGGGGGTCTCTCATTTGGTATCAGCCATTCATTGAGGTTTTTGGTTTTAGCCTGACATTTTGGACTCTCGCTCGCAGAGGTGTTCCAGCGAGTGTCTCTGTAGATCAGGGGTGGGCAATTACCGGCCCTCCAGGTGTTTTGGACTTCAACTCCCAGAAATCCTAACAGCTGGTAAACTGGCTAGGATTTCTGGGAGTTGAAGTCCAAAACACCTGGAGGGCCGGTAATTGCCCATACCTGCTGTAGATCCTAGAAAACCATTTCTTGATTTAAGGCATTGGCATGCTAGCTGATATACAAACTGAATGGGTCAGAGATGTCCCTGCCTTGGTCCTTTCACTATTGGTTGCTGCCAGATGTCAGGTGGTGCAATACTGGCTAAACAGTACCATTTCTCCAGTGGTGTAGGGCACCCCCGTGATAATGTGGCATGTCTTATTAAGAGCCACATCCACTGTGTTCCACACTAGGCATGCATACTCAGCAGCAGTGTAGCAAAGTGCAATGGCAGATGTCTTCACTGTACCTGGATGCGATCCCCAGGTTGTACCAGTCAGCCGGTAGACTGCTAGGAATTGTGGGAGTTGAAGTCCAAAACACCTGGAGGCTGAAGTTTGTCCATGCCTGCCCTAGTCTAATGCATAATTCCAATAGTTGAAAATTTCTCCCATCATTGCTTTGAATAGGTGATTCAATTGCATTGAACCATGGCAATTAAAGTGATGTCAAACTACCTGCATTTTGCAGTGTAGTTGTACCCTTAGATATGGTTTTGCCAGTTCCTTCCTTTGAAATGTAACCCACACGCCTGATATTCATTGGCGGTCTCCAATACAATACTAACGTTCACTGATTTACTGTCATTCCAGATAACAAAGATGTTTAAGTTGCCAAGTTATGCTCACAGAAGTTTTGTTTGTATGTGCACATGTGTGTTTGCTTTACAGGCTCAGAGAAAAGTCAAGGGATGCTTGCACTGGCAATTAGTCCAAATCGACGCTATTTGGCCATTTCAGAGACACTCCAGGATAAACCTACTATCACAATTTATGAACTGTCCTCTGTCCCATGCAAGAAACGAAAGATCCTGAACTCCTTTGATTTCTCTGTCCAGGAATTTATCAGCCTGGGGTTTTCTCCAGATTCTAAGTATCTAGTGGCACAGACAGGGCCTCCTGATTCACATCTTGCCTATTGGATGTGGGAAAAGCAAAGAACAATGGCTATTATTAAAGTTGATGCTCAGAACAATCCACTCTATCAGGTAAGATGAAAGACAAAGATGAATATTCTGGGTAGGCCACATTTAGATAATACTCATGTACTTACTATCACGGCATTATTACTCCAATGAATTCACAATTGGAGACCACATTAGTGAAGTTGTGATTGTTACGATGGCATTAGCATGAAATCCAAGCTCCAGTCTTCCTTTTGCACAATGTTTTCCTGTACTCAGAAGGCAGAGTACACACGTATTTCAGATCAGCAGTTACACTTAAGGCAGCTGTCCTGTCCTGCTCTTCCAGTGACTGAATGTATATCCAGTAGTCTTCGTTCATAAATTGCATGTCCTCAAAAAAGCCCAAACCTAGAATAAGGTCTCTGTTTGAGATTTTTGTGATAGAACTCCACCACTATAAAGAAGCGCAGGACAGATTTCAAAGCACTTACAATCCAGTCTAGAAATTCCAGTTCATGAAGCTGTCTTAGGCTAGTAATTATGAAGATGGCTGTGCTCTGCTCATGAAATCGACATTATGTGCAAACATTTCTAATGGAATGCTGCAGGTACAGAAAAAGTTAAGATTTCCATAGTTCCAGTTCAGTCCTTGGGTGCTGTTTTTGTATTTTCCTCCACAACATAAATATAATGTGCTGGAGACAAAGTTTCAAAAGGGTTATGGGTGGTGGATGTAATCCACACACCTAAAATCATGAACCTGAGCAACAGTTTCTCTGACAAATATGTTCCCATACGTCAGGATCATACTGGCTTCCTAACCACAAATGAAGGGCTAAATTGATTAAAAGAATCCTCCAAGTCATCTTCAGCCTACCCTGTGTTTACACATATGATATTCCTGACTGCTGAAGATTTCTTGGCACACATTTTGTAAGCCTTCGTGGTCTCATATAAACAAATATCAGTGCTTCAAACAGTTCTGAACTTTTCTGATTGGCAAGACGACAGGAGATCAAACCTAATAACTTGTCACCAAGTGACAGGATATTGAAGCAAATACTAAATTGTATGCAAATAAGAAAGCAGCTGCCATTTTTTTGGTTTATGACATCGTTAATGAGCTTCTGCTTAATACAGTAGAAATGTTCCTTAGAGCAAGCTTTCCTTCTGTTCCAGAAAAAAGGACACAAACCTTCAATGCAGCTCTCCAGTCCAAAGAGTTACCCACTTCTAGATTAGATGGGTCAATAGTCTGACCCAGGATACAACTATGGTATATTGTAAAATTAATGCAGTTTGACACCAATTTAGCTGCCATGGTTTAATGCTATGGAATCATGGTATCTATAGTACCAATATTCTTTGGCAGAGAAGGCTAAGGGCCTTGTAAAACTGCGGCTCCCATGATTTCATTGCACTGAGCCATGGTATATGAAGTGATGGCAAACTTCAACAATATAAATGCACCTTCAGCTTGCTTCCCTATGTTTGCTGTTATATATGTACAGTATGATCCAATACATTATAAATACATCTAAGCTTCATGTGAAAGATAATATAGCATTAATTATATCATAGTCTTAAATGAAATAATATGTTGACTCGAATCTAATACTCATCTTTTTTGGCTAAATTATATTGCCAAAATTGAGATGTGCATTACATTTGATGGTGCACTAGAATCACATATGCAAACCCTCCTGAATCATTGGGCAAGCGAACATAATGCAAAATTGGCAAGCTATTATATTTTCCTTTTCAGGTGAGCTTCAATCCACAAGATAACACTCAAGTCTGTGTTACAGGAAATGGAATTTTTAAACTTTTCAGATACACAGAAGGAACCTTAAAACAGACTAACTTTGTGAGGGGAGAGCCTCAAAATTACCTGTCCCATACCTGGCTCTCTGAAGAGAAGGTGATTGTGGGAACTGACACAGGCAGGCTCTTGTTATTTGATTCTGGTGATCTACGCTGGGAGACCAGTATTGAGCGCAAAGAGCAAGCCTCTGCAGCCTCAAAAGAGGAACACGTGCAGGATTCAACGGATAGGTAAGGCAATGTTCAAACTGTTGACCCTGGAACTGCCAATGTCTTTCGGAAGGTATTGTGTTTGACTGTGAGTGCCAAATCTTAGTTAAAGCTGCATCTTGATCGCACCTGTGGCCCCTTCCACGCAGCAGAATAAAATCCCACATAATCTGCTTTGAACTGGAATAGATGGCAGTGTGGATTCAGATAACCCAGTTCAAAGCAGATATTGTGGTATTTTCTGCCTTGGCATTCTGGGTTATATGACTATGGAAGGGCCCTGAGTTATTGGCCAAAGACAACTCACAGTCTCTGGGTTCTTCCACACAGCCATATAACCCAAAATATCAAGGCAGATAATAACTTCACAATATCAGCTTTGAACTGGGTTATCTGAGTCCACACTGCCATGTAATTCAGTTCATTGTGGATTTCATACTGCTGTGTGGAAAGGGCCTCTGGTATTTCTATCCTGTATACATCCATCTATAAGCCAGTGTCCACTTTTAAGTATTCCCCACTCAGAACTAAGTCCTATTGAGTAAATTGTTAGAGAATGTGCATAACTTCTGACAAGGCATAATAGGACTGAGCTTTTAGTCTCCTATAAAGTGGATATAACTTAATTATACGATGTTTGGAGGACGCAAAACATCAAGGGGTTGGGCTTAATAGTCACTCCCAATTTCGTGATTATCTGTAAAAATATGACTAAATGGAATTATGTATAAAGAAGTATATTTTAATTAAAATGTACTGATTTCTGTAAAGAATGCACTGAATCTTGATCCTAAGATGTAAAACATGTTTACTAAGAAATAAGCCCAGCTGTGTTCATGAAAACAATCCTTCATGATTATGCATAAAATTAAAACATTAAAAGCACAATTCTTTCAGTGAATCTGATATTAATACTAGGAACTGACCAAAGTTAAAGCAAGCTAAAATGAAGGGAAGACATTCTTAATACACAACTGGCGTTTGAAACTTATTTCATTTCCCCTTTTGGTGCCATTTTCTAACCAATTTCTTTTTACAGCCTCATTGAGTATCCTCCTACCTCTTCCCCTGAATACTCCTCTGAAATGGTTTGTGAAACAGAAGCACAGCAGCAAGCATCTCTGCCCCGTGTCTCTGCCGTTGCTGCATACTCTAAAGGATTTGCTTGTGCAGCTGGCCCAGGAGTTGTTCTACTGTTTGAAAGGTCAGAGGAGAAAGAAGGTTACAAAGAATGCCGAGAAATACGGGTAGGAAAGAGTCCTGACATGTATCTTGTTCTAATGTGATGCTCTCTGTACCACAGACTACTCCCTCGATGTACCGTCACCTTGTCGTGGTGAGGGGGCTTGCATGTTCCAATGAACCCGCGGGCACGACTGGAGTTGTGCACTCCCAGGAGTGGCCACAGGGGAGGTTCCAGACCAAGCACAATCCGAATTCCCAAAGACCTCAACGGCGGAGCAGGCGGAGGATAACATGCTACATGTTACAATGGCTGTGATGGTGGAAGAAGGGTGCAACAGATTGAGAAGCGACGGCCGTCGTGTTAACCATGCCACTGTGGGACCTCACTCTGTGAAGACTGAGTGTTGGTCAGTTGTGCACTGTCCTCCACACATAAAAAAAAGTCACACACAGGCATCTTCCAAAGAAATAAAAACAAACCAACAAAAGTACCATAGTGATCAGTGAGTGGCGACAGGGGCAGGACTGTGAAATCTGGAAGTTCCTAGTCACAGACTGGCACATGGGCGGTTGATATGGACTCAGTTGTTCTACCTCAAGGTTTGAGGCAGTTGAGTAGTTTGTCAGCTGTATCCATGACTGAGCAGCCCTTTTTAGGATCCACTCTACTCACCCCACACGGGGAAGGGGCTAGAAATAGTGCCCTAAACATAGTCTGCCTCTCTTATCCCTGACTGGATTGTCGTGTTCAGTGGGGTCACCACCCTGTGGCCAAAAAAGAAAAATGAACTTCAGAACATGGAACATACGGACCCTGATGGACAGCACCGACAGTGAATGCCCTGAACGCAGAACTGCTATAATTGCAAGGGAGCTGGGACGCTTTAACATCGACATAGCAGCATTTCAGGAGACCCAGAGAACAGGAGAGGGACTGCTTGAAGAAGACCAAAGAATGCACGGAGTTGGCTTTGCTATCAGAAATGATCTGGTGAAACATCTGACCAAAGCACCCACTGGCATCAATGAACGACTCTCAACCCTCTGAATTGAACTTGCCAAAAACCAACAGGCAACCACCATAAGTGCCTATGCACCAACACTAGATGCTGATGAAGACATCAAGGAAAAAATTTATTGTCAGCTGGACACCGTCCTATCGGAGATACCTAAGGAGGACAAAATCATCCTCTTGGGGGACTTTAACACAAGAGTCAGGCAAGACTTCGACCTGTGGCCAGGGACCATAGGAAAAGATGGTGTTGGAAACAGCAACTCGAATGGCATCCTGCTTCTCACCAAATGTGTAGAACACAACCTTGTCATCACCAACATGCTCTTCCGCTAGAAAAACAAGTTCAAGACATCATGGAAGCACCCCCGGACAAAGCATTGGCATCTTTTAAACTACATAACCACACATACCACAGACCGCCAAGACGTGCTTCTCACAAGAGCCATGACAGGTGCTGACGACTGCTGGACAGACCACAGGCTAATCCGATCCATGATGGCTATCAAGATCGCTCCCAAGCGCAGACTCCAAGGAAGAAAGACAAGGTGCAAAATGAACACCCAAGCCCTTCAGCAGCCCTCCAAACGAGCCCATCTTCAAACAGCACAGGACCATTTACCCATAGAACACCCCAAAAATGTTGAGGAACATTGGAACAAAGTGAAGACCTCCATCATCACAGCCTGCGAAGAAACTATTGGATATCAAACCAAGAAACATCTGTTGGAATTTGTAGAAATCCTAATAAAGAAAAATAAATGTATGTTTGTTTGTTCAGGTATACTCATGAGTAAATGGGGTTTGTGTGGCTGTATACTTGAGTGTAAGACATCTCTAGTTTGAGTAGTTTTGCTGCTAGGTGCAAGCTCCGAGTACAGCTAATTGATCAGACTCACTTGGGCTAATTGGATGGGTGGAGTTCTGGGACTATAATTTCCCCCATCTTGCTCACTGTTTCTTGTTCCTCATTCAAGAGTAATAGAAGCTGAGTATGCTTCTATATTTTTTGTAGCTCAAGTTGGAGCAGAAGAAATTGGGCATGTTTCTGTTTTTGTTGTTCAGATAAAAGCAAGAGAAGCTAGATAAGTTTCTCAGTTGTTTACAGTGTTTTTTTGAGAGAGAGAGAGAGCAGAAAAAAACAGCAGTCTATTGTTTATTTGAATCTGCTGTATTATTTGCTTAAACTGTAAGTGGAAGAAGCAGGGCAAAATTATATCTGTGTTTGCCTGTATCTACTGTTTATATTTTTTGCCATACTTGAAGCGGAAGCAAGTTTTTATTCAAGTGAGCTGCTAAATGTTTTGTTTAAAGTTTTTTTTTACCAAACAATAAAGTTATAGTTGCCTGCCGTTTTTTTGGCAAGAACGTCTGCCTGTCTTATCTTGCCTGAGTCGTCGTTCGTGTGGAAGGTAACAGCTGCGTGTCTCTAGGCTGCAGGAACATACAAAGTCTATACTCATGGCTAACTTCCGCTGAGCAGAGCAGAGGACTACAATTCACATCATTCTCTGCTAAAACACCCTGCTGCAACAACATCAATGACAATGATATCCAATAGCTAATTGACAAGAAAAGGAAAGCCTTCCAAACATGGCAGAGAGACATCAACTGTGCTGCTAAGAAAAGGATCTACGCCACTGCAAAAACTGAGGTCCAAAGAAGGACGAGAACTCAAGAACATCTGGTGGACAAAGAAGGCTGAAGAAATTCAACACCTGGCAGATACCCATGACACTCAGGGATTTTTCAAAGCCACAAAGGTCATTTATGGACCAAGAAACCATGGCATACAGCCTCTACGCTCATCAGATGGAACCAAACTTCTGAAGGACAAAAAAATCAATTGCACTACATTGGAAAGAACAAAACCTCCTGAATCACAGCTCCAATGGGGCCGAAGAGGTTCTCTCACAAATCCCACAACAACAAACCAGGGATGAGCTTGCAGCACTGCCTAGTTTGGAAGAAGTCCGCAATGCCATCAACCAACAAAAAAATAACAAAGCCAGCGGACCTGGTGGGATCCCTGCTGAAATCTTTAAAGAGGGAGGACCTGAGCTAACAACAATTGCACCAGTTCATTGAAAAAGTGTGGGTGACCGAGAAAATCCCAGCTGATTTCAAGGATGCCACCATCATCATCCTCTTCAAAAAAGGGGAAAGAACAGACTACAAACTATCGAGGTATCTCCCTTCTAACCTCTGCTGGGAAAATCCTTACAAGAATCCTTGCAAACCGCCTTCTACCCCTCCCAGAAGACACCCTCCCAGAATCCCAGAACAGCTTCCAGCCCTCCAGAGGAACAGTGGACATGATCTTCACTGCACGACAGCTCCAAGAAAAATGCAGGGAACAAAATCAACCACTGTACATGGAATTCATTGACCTTGCAAAGGCATTCGACACAGTGAATCGCAGTGCTCTCTGGACCATCCTCCAAAAAATCGGGTGCCCTAACAAATTTGTAAACATCCTGCAGCTCCTCCATGATGACAATAGTCTTGGACAGCAACGGCTCCCAAAATGACCCATTTAAGGTGGAATGAGGTGTCAAACAGGGATGTGTTATTGCCCCAACTTTATTTTCCATCTTCAACGCTATGATATTTCACCTTATTTATTTATTTATTATTATTCGTACTTATATACTGCCACTCCCCGTAGGCTCTGAGCGGTTTACAAGAGAACAATACGATTAACAATATAACAATAAGAGCCAGATTAAAAACCAATTTCATAGCTCAAATGCCTCCTGAAATAGATATGTTTTGCATGCCCTCTGGAAAGTTGGCAAGTCCCGTGGGGCCTGGACTTCTGCAGGTAATGCATTCCACAATGAAGGGGCCACAATCAAGAAGGCTCTGTGCCTAGTAGCTGTCAGGCGGAAGATCTTAAAATTGGGAATTTCCAACAGGTTTTGATCTTCAGAACAAAGTGATCTCTGGGGTTGATAAGGCGATCCCTCAAATTCACCAGCCCTGGACCATATAAGGCCTTGAAGGTAAGTACCATCACTTTGAAGGTAATTCGGTGCTCAATCGGTAGCCAGTGCAGCTGCTGGAGAATTGGAGTTATATGACATCTCGCCGGTTCCCCAGCGAGAAGTCAGGCCACAGCATTCTGCACCAGCCTGAGCTTCCAAATCACCGCCAGTGGAAAGCCAATGTAGAGGGTGTTACAATAGTCTAATCTTGAGATGATTGTAGCCTGGATCACCATAGCCAGGTCATTCCTAGACAAGTAGGGAGCCAGTCGCCTAGCCTGACGTAGATGGAAAAATGCAGTTCTGCTCACCTTGTGGATGGGAAGTTTCCCACCGGAGTTGAAATCATCTATTGGACAGATGGCAAGCTATTTAACCTCAGCAGACTGAAAGCCAAAAACCAAGGTTACAACAACATCTAGTATAGAACTCCAGTATGCTGATGACAACAATGTCTGCGCATTCAGAAGACCTACAAGCCACTCGAAACACCTTCGCAGAAGCATACGAGAAGCTCAGCCTGTCATTGAACATCGAGAAAACAAAAGTGCTTTTCCAGCAGTCACCAGCCAATCCCTCTCCAGTGCCAGAAATATAGCTTAATTGTGTAACATTAGAAAATGTTGATTATTTCTGCTACCTTGGCAGCTACCTCTCCACAAAAGTCAACATTGACACTGAAATTCAACACAAAATCAGCGAGTGCAGGATTTTTCTGAATGAAGAAGAGAGTGTTTGAGGACCAGGACATCCATAGGGATACCAAGCTATTATCCTCTCAAACCTGCTATACGCCTGCGAGACGTGGACAGTTTACAGATGTCACATGCAACTCCTGGAATGATTCCATTAGTGCTGCCTCTGAAAAATCCTGCAAATCTCTTGGGAAAACAAGCGGACAAATGTCAGCATGCTGGAAGTAGCAAAGATCACCAGCATTGAATCTTTCGCCATCAACTCCGCTGGACTGGCCACGTTGTCTGGATGTCCGACCACCCTCTCCCAAAGCAGTTGCTTTATTCCGAACTCCAGAATGGGAAATGGAATGTTGGAGGACAGGAAAAGAGATTTAAAGATGGGCTCAAAGCCAATCTTAAAAACTGGCATAGACACTGAGAACTGGGAAGCCCTGGCCCTTAAGCGCTCCAGTTGGAGGTCAGCTTTGACCAGCAGTGCTGTAGAATTTGAAGAGGCATGAATGGAGGGCGAAAGAGAGAAACGTGCCAAGAGGAAGGCGTGTCAAGCCAACTCCGACCGGGGCCGCCTTCCACCTGGAAACCGATGCCCTCACTGCGGGAGAAGATGCAGATCAAGAATAAGGCTCCACAGTCACCTACGGATCCACACCGACCTTGGAGGTCCATCATCCTCGGACTATGAGGGATCGTCTAAGTAAGTAAGTACTAGACTAGAGCATAGCAGTCAATAAAGGGGTTTTGTGGGGAGAAGATAACACGGACGTATGTTGTACTGTTTATTATTATGTTAAATGTTAACATTTTAGTTAATGTAATAGAGCAGATGTTGTCTGTGAAAATATATTCCTTCTTCAGCAGAACTGAACTCGAAGACAATATGTGAATAAATAGTTCAATTAAGCTGGTTTCTTTGGTAGATTCCACAAGATGAATGCAGCAATGATCCAGGCCAGTCAGACAAACAGGAGGTTGTGTGTATTGCCTTCAGCCCTGCAGAGGAGTCTCTCCTCATTAGCACTAATAAAAACCAGGTCTATTTACTCTCCATGTCAGCAGCTGAGATAAGCAAGGTGAGTTAATTTTGACCACTACAAAAACAAGCAGTCTACCAATAAGACTATGTTAAAATAATCAACACAGCAATATTTAAACCTCTAAGTGTTCCTCATCATTGGCTATTCTGACCAAGATTGGTCAGACTTGCACTCTATCAACATCTTGAGAACATCATGAATCCTATCCTGACTTAGGGCCCTTCCACACAGACCTAACCCAGAATATCAGGGCAAAAATGCTCACAATATCTGCTTTGAACTGTGTTATCCGAATCCACATTGCCACATATTCCAGTTCAAAACAGATCATGTGGGATTTTATTCAGCTGTGTGGAAGGTGCCTTAATTCCTTGAAGGAAGGATTAGCAACATAAAAATGAAAATTCACGTAACACAGTCCTTCTTCCACAAACAACAGTTATCTATTGCTCATGCAAGCTACTAGTCACCATATAGCATGAGTGGGCCAGGTGCAACTTACAAGCCACATACTATCCTTGGAGCCCAAAAATGTACTCAAAAGTCATTCAAAGTCCCCAGTCCCCTAAAAAAATAAAAACTTTGATCAGAGGTAAAATACTGCTGTTTTAGTCCAGTCACCAACATATCTTAGAAACATGACAAAGTCAGACGAAATTGAGTTGTAGGTTTTTCAGGCTGTATGGCCATATTCTAGAAGCATTCTCTCCTGACGTTTCACCTGCATCTATGGCAGGCATCCTCAGAGGTTGTGAGGTCTGTTGGAAACTAGAAAAATAGGATTTATCTGTCTGGGAAAGTCCAGGGAGAAGGAACTCCAGAGAAGAAACAATCAGGAACAGCTAAGCACCTTTCAACAAAGAATTCCCCCTAGGCAGTAACAAGGCACACCTAAAAACTGTCAGGCCATCAAATGCTAATCAAGATGGCCAATTGAAACATTCACACCTAGCTCCCACAGACAAGAGTTCTTTCTCCCACCCTGGACTTTATCCCACCCTGGACTATATATATAACCAGCTATATATATTTCTGGTGTTACGCTTAAGAAATGTACTTGGTCCGATTTACAAACAAATTCAACTTAGGAACAAACCTTGTTCATTACTCGGGGACTGCCTGTATGCATTCTGGGGCCTGAGTACTTAGGCATGAAGGTTCAGCTCACCAGTAGCCCACCTTCTGCCATACAGCAGTGAATCATACATCAATATCAAGTCTGCATGATTCACAGTATATAAGAGCTCCCCCCCCCCCCCCAAAACGTGTCCTGGGCACTTGGTCTCTAAAAGGTTCGCCATCACTGGCATAATGCATATGTTTGACTTGCACTGTGCTTAATTTTGTAAGCTACTTTGTGTGTGTCCAGACAGAAAACAGGGTAACAACAACCACAACAATGACAAGTTAACATCATATCTACTCTATCTCTGAATTGCTTTGTAAAAGGATTGGCTGGTGATGTTTGTTTTGCTGATAGTTCTCATCTCATGTCTCTTGATGGGCAGCAAGTATGCAACTTTCTCCATATATATGAGACCTGCTGTTCCCATTCACATTTCATATACTGTATATATTTAACCAACTGGATGTTTCTACTTGGGCCCTCTCAATTCAATTGTTCTGTAGCTACTGGTATACGAAATTAACTATACTTTTTCAGCAAAAAATAAAACATATACCAAAACCACTTTAGTAGGCATCCCTTCTATTTTAATAGATGTAGTGTATAAGTTCAGTTCTTCCCTGAAATTAGATAGTCATATTGACCTTTTTAGCTAATTTTTTATCTCTCTTTAGGCAGAGATAGCGCACTTTGAATACTTGAACTTCCCTATACATTCTTCTGCCGTTACTGGCTTGGACACCTGCATTCGCAAACCCCTTGTTGCTACCTGTTCACTGGACAAATCTGTCCGCATCTGGAATTATGAAACCAAGTAAGAAGGCACAGTTGTAATTTTGAAGAAATAAAAAGGACAACGGTGATACATTGCATTCGTACAAATGCTGAAAGCAAAACTTGTAAAATGAAACTAATTTATGAAAAATATGCAGGATTGTATTATAAAAAGTTCACTATGGTAAATGTGGATGGCCTTTATTATGAAATACGGTGTGCTTAAACCAATGGCACACAGCCTATTATATGTGTGTGCTTGTACAAAATGTCCGGGTTATCAAACACATAGTAAGCAATGATAGCAAACATACAAAAATACAATAGGAAGACAATATTGAACAGTTTACCCATACTCAGTAATAGAAATAGGCAACTTCTAGAAATTGAGGTGTTTCACTAGTTCCCCCAGGACCCTAGAGAGCTGCACCTACCCCACACCTACCATTTTGAGGGTCCTACACACACATAGTCAATCATTTAAAAAGACCATGAGCCTCTACATTCTAGGTTTTCCAGTTTTAATTCCTGTCTCTCTCAAACACTTCCTGAAACAGACTTAGGAGGCCAAAATGCCATGAAATGGGCAGTTACACCACCCACAGGCTTTGTGGAGTATAGTTGGCCAATCTACTGTATGTCCAAAATAATTGATCAGCAAAGGAGGCACATTTTTCCCTTGTTTTATATCAGTAGTTCCCAACCTTTGGTCCTCCAGATATTTTGGAGTTTGGCTCCCACAATTCCTAACAGCGGGGAAGATGGCTCGGATTTCTGAGAGTTGGTAAAAAAAAAACCCTGGAGAACCAAAGGTTAGGAACCACTGCTTTATAGGGAGACATGCAAACAAAATCAGTGTTCAACATCAAGCAGAGACATTTAAATACATCAGATTATTATCAAAAAGGTTTATGTTAACACAGTAGATTCCCAAGTAATACCTTGTTTCATTTGCAATTTTCCTAGATGTATAATGTCATGAATTTTATCATCTTGACTACAAACACTAGCCAAGTTTGCTCCTATAACAATACTGCTGCCTACCTTTTATTTCCTAAACCTTCTCTATGACTAGTTTGAAAGCATCTGGAGACCAACGCCTCTGTTAGATGTCCTTCTGTCTACAGTCAGGTATCACTATGTAGTAGTGTGAGCAAGTAGTATGATCATTCCTGTGACTTCAATATTTCTTGTGGGAAATATTACTAGATATTTTGCTGCCCTGTGTATATGCATTATGTCAAATCATCCTTGTTCTCCTTTGTGGTCTGTTTCAAAGTATTTTACCATCTTAAAGAGACTGTGGCCATTAATAGTATATGTTGTAGCTTTATTGCAGAGAAGACTGTACTGTTTATTGACTGACATGGCTGTTGTTCCCACAGTTCACTTGACCTATATAAGGAATATCCAGAAGAGGCGTACTCACTCACCCTTCACCCTAGTGGCCTCTATGTTTTAGTTGGTTTTGCTGACAAACTGCGACTTATGAATTTGCTTATTGATGACATTCGAGCTTTCAAAGATTTCACTGTACGAGGATGCAGAGAAGTGAGTATTTCAAGGAAGGGAGCCAACAAAGACTTTTCAGTGGAAACACCAATAAGAAATAATATGAAAGAAAAATTTGTGATCATATTAAAAAGTCGCATGGGAAGGGATTTTCATGACATTTTAGGCAGGAAGGTTTGTTACCACACTAGCTGAGGACACATGTATTGGTACACACATATAGACTACATATCTTCATTTAGCTAAAAAGCAATAGCAAATAAGTATAGGAAAAAAAGCTCACATTCAGAGAAACCATTTCTTATTCTAACCCTAGTTCTATCACATTGGAAGACTGAGTGGATCACAAGGTTTCCAAATCTGTCCTTCAAGCCAAAATGATTGAAGATAAAATGATACAGAAATAATATTGAAAGATTCCTTAAAATATTCTGTATAGGCATGTGCAGTCCTTTACCAGCATGATAGTTGTTGCATTGGGGCTTAACTTCTGATGGGTGTTTACTAGGCATGATAACAAATCGAAAAATGGCGATTCTAAAATCAAATGGGGGGGGGGGATTTTTTTGATTAGTATATCAAAGACTTACAAAAAATTCCCAAAATTTTCGGAAATGTAACTTAAGTACTAACGAAATTCGTTAGAAATTCGTATGCCAGAGCATGCGCTTTCAGATGGTTTGGCCTACAACTCCCAGAAATCCTAACAGCTGGTAAATTGGCTGGGATTTCTGGGAGTTGTAGGCCAAAAAACTGAATAAACCACACTGAATTCTAGATGGGACTCTCCAAATAGGAAGGAGGGAGGGAAAGAGGAAGGGAGGGAGGGGTTTTCTATTCTTGGAAGCAGCAAAAGAAAAGGAGGAGGAGCCCCCCTGGCTCCTCGCTGCCTCTCTCACCCCGATCCTGAGGGAGCGGGGCCCAAGTTTGCCCAGGCTGAGAGGAAAAGGAAGAGGCCTGAGGCTGTGAGGAATGGTGGGAGTTGAAGTCCAAAACACGTACCTGGAGGGCTGCAGCTGGTCCCTGCGATGGGAGAAGGCAGAGCAACAGGGAAGAGAAGCATCGGAGAGCGCCGGAGAGAGGAAAAGCGTGCGTGTGTGTGTGTGTGTGTGTGTGAAGCAGGCCCCTGCAATGGGGCATGCATGGCAGCAAAGCAACGGGGAAGAGAAGGAGGGGGGGAAGCCTGGAGAGAGAGGAGAAGCGTGCGCGTGTGTGTGTGTGTGTGTGTGTGAATCACTTTCCAGAATGCATTGCCTCTACCTAGCAGCAGCGTCACTTCCAGTTCCCCATATAAATGCGGGAAAAAGAAGAAGCTGAATGAAGGCGGGAAGGAAATGAGCGGGAGAAGTGAGTAGTACAATAATTAATTAATTAATAATTAAGAATTTCTAACGATCCTAACGCAAATTGTTGGCCTCACGGACCGTAAAAGGAAGTCCACTTCCTGGTTCGGGGCAGCGATCCGTAAAACAACAAAAGTCCCATTAATTACGGATTTCTAACGAATCAATTAGATTTCCGTTTCAATTTTAGCATGCCTAGTGTTTACATAAGCAATTGGTTGGAATCCCACTGTCCACAACCCATGTCTTCAACCTTATCTTCAGCTGGAATGCACTTCTGAGATCCTTCCTAAACTTGAATCCAGAGATTGAGTCTCACAAGGTTCCCCACTATGTCTATGGAGGTTTTGATTGGCACATTTCTAGCTAAAATATAGCCTTTAAGGCTAAAATACATGCATGGAGATGAAATAATATAAGACCTCATCTACACGGTCATATAATTCATTGTATGGCAGAGTAGATGGGGCCTAAGAAGCAGAGGAGCTACTCACAATGAAGATACATGAAGATAGATAACTGGAAACTGCTTAGCACACAGTCTCCACATAGCAAATATCTATTTTCATGAATATGTTTGCATAAATTTTCCTTTTTCTGTACTATTTTACTATCTCATCTTTCTTTCTACAGTGTGCCTTTAGTACAGGGGGTCATTTGTTTGCCGCAGTAAATGGAAATGTAATACACATTTATTCCTCCACAACTTTTGAGAATATTATTAATCTCAAGGGACACAACGGGAAGGTCAGTAGTACCACCTACTGTGTTGGTAAGAATAAGATAAACAAGACATCTTTGAACCTCAAAAGCAATCAAATTTCATAGGAGTTGGTTTGGCTAGGACTGAATTCTTTTTATTACAAACTAAAGAATAAAAATACAAGGTTTCCTTCCTCAAAAAGGTTTCTGTCAGCTCCAATGTTGTTCAAGCTACTTTTCATAAACCATAAGTTCAGTTATTCAGAATTCCCATCTATGAAATAGTTTTAGTTATAATTAACATTGAATTTAATCTATTGAATTTAATACAGCGCTCTGGCAACACATCAAAAACAGTATCCTGCAGTCTGCTGAAGAATCCCTAGGATTCTCCCTTAAGAAAAACCAAGACTGGTTTGATGAAAACAACCAAGAGATCCAGGAGCTGTTGGCAAAGAAGAGAACCACTCACCAGGCATTCCTCGCCCAGCCATCTTGCCATGTAAGAAAAGCAGCCTTTCGTCTCGCATGTAGTAAACTCCAACAAAAACTCAGAGACATCCAGAACAAGTGGTGGATTGATTTATCAGAAAAGACACAACGCTGTGCAGATCTGTGATCACCGAGGTTTTTATGAAGCTCTCAAAGCAGTGTTTGGACCTACTTATCAGGTCCAAAGCCCCTTATACAGTACAAATGGTCAAACACTAATTACTGATAAAACCTCCATCCTGAACCGATGGGCTGAACATTTTCAGGGTCTCTTTAATGCCAGCCGAGTAGTCCAAGGTTCAGCTATCCAACACATGATACAACAACCAATGAAAAATGAACTGGACACAGCTCCCACTCTGGAGAGACCATTGAGGCCATACAGCAGTTGAAAAATGGCAAGGCAGCCGGGATCGATGGAATCCCACCTGAAGCTTGAAACAGGGAGGTCATGTACTGCATGCTAAATTCCACGAGCTCCTTGTGAGTTGCTGGGAAAAGGTGAACTGCCATCAGATCTCCGAGATGCAGTTATCATCACCCTGTATAAGAAAAAGGGAACAAAATCCGATTGCTCAAACTATCGAGGTATAACACTGCTCTCCATTGCTGGAAAAATCCTTGCAAGGATACTCCTGAACAGATTAGTTCCGGCTATTGCAGAAGAACTTCTCCCTGAAAGCCAATGCGGCTTCCAGAGCAAATAGAGCACCACAGATATGGTTTTTGCCCTTAGACAACTGCAAGAGAAAATGTAGAGAGCAGAACAAAGGACTCTATGTAACATTTGTCGACCTCACCAAAGCCTTCGACACTGTGAGCAGGAAAGGTCTGTGGCAGATCCTGGAACGTCTAGGATGTCCCCCAAGTTCCTCAAAATGATTGTCCTGTTACATGAGGGCCAGCACGGTCAAGTCAGATATGGCGATGCTCTCTCGGAGCCCTTTCTCATAACTAATGGAGTGAAACAAGGTTGTGTTCTTGCACCAACCCTATTTACAATCTTCTTCAGCATGATGCTCCAAAGGGCTATGGCAGACCTACAAGAAGAAGACGGCATATATATACGCTATCGTACTGATGGTAGCTTGTTCAACTTAAGCCGTCTGAGGGCTCGCACTAAGACTCTAAACTATCTAGTCCGTGAGCTACTTTTTGCTGACGATGCTGCCCTTGTCGCCCATTCAGAAGCAGCCCTGCAGCGCCTCACATCCTGCTTTGCAACAGCTGCAGAGCTGTTTGGGCTGGAAGTCAGCCTGAAGAAAACGGAAGTCCTCTACCAGCCCGCACCACAGGAAGAACACCACCATCCTCACGTCAGCATAGGCACATCTGTGCTTAAGTCCGTTCAGCAGTTCACCTACCTGGGAAGCATCATCTCTTCAGACGCCAAGATTGACAAAGAGATAGATCACAGATTATCAAAGGCATATAGTGCATTCGGAAGGCTTCACAAAAGAGTCTGGAGCAACAAGCACCTGAGACAAAGCACCAAAATCAGTGTGTACAGAGCTATCATACTGTCCATTCTCCTCTATGGGTCTGAAACATGGGTCACCTATCGCCAACACCTACGACTCCTCGGCGCTTTCATCAGCGCTGTCTTCGCACAATCCTAAATATACACTGGACCGACTATGTGACGAATGTTGCTGTCCTTGAGCAAGCAGGGATCACCAGCATTGAGGCCATGCTATTGAGAACACAGCTGCGCTGGGCAGGACACGTCTCTAGGATGGAGGACCACCGCCTCCCAAAGATACTACTCTACGGTGAACTCGCCACGGTCAGCGCAAGAGAGCCCCCCAAAAGAGATATAAGGACTCCCTGAAACAACATCTCAGGCTTGGCCAGATTGATCACCAACAATGGTCCACCCTGGCCTCACATCGGGAGGCATGGAGAAGCACTATCCACAATGCTGCGGCCTCTTTCGAGAAGACACGCCGAATGGGTCTCGAAGAGAAACGACAACGCAGAAAGAACCGCAACTTGGAAAAACATCACCCAAGGAGACTTTCTGCTGCGCTTTCTGCAACCGAACTTGCCTATCTCAGATTGGCCTTTTTAGTCATCAACGCGCTTGTAAAAAGCGTGGGATGAGTCCTTCCTGAATCTTCGTTCGCGAAGTAATGCCGAGAGAGAGAGTAATCTAGCAAAGTAAAGCATTTTGATGCTACAGTCTCAGTTACACTTACCTGGGAGTAATGAGGAAATTCTGACTAGATAATGCATTGGATTCTAGTATAAATCTGTTTGATTTCACCAATATTGTTTATCGTCTGCTTTATTTTTACTGGTTAAATAATGAGACTTAAAATACTTGACATTGCCTAAGTTACTACTGCTCTCCACTGATAATGTTGTAGATAACTACACATTGGGGAAGAGAGATCTTTCTGTCATAAAATACTAGTGAAAATGTTACCCCAGAATAAAGTACGTTGAAGTTGTTTCCAAGTAACTGGACAGAAAAAATAACATGGAATAATTTTACAAGCAATTCCAATAAATAAACAATATTATACTATTACAATGTATGTGAGACAAACATAAACATCTTTTTTAAAATATGCAGTGGCTTTTACATATTAACAATGGCATTATTAATGTGTGACAGCTATACAATTAAAGCAGAAAACTTGTAAATGTTGTTGGAAAATAGTATTTTTAAAACTGTTTACTGGTTTCCTTTAAAGCAGTGGTTCTCAACCTGCAATGTTTTGGCCTCCAACTCCCAGAAATCCAAGCCAGTTTACCAGCTGTTAGGATTTCTGGAAGTTGAAGTCTGAAAAATCTGGGGACCCACAGGTTGAGAATTACTGCTTTAAAAGGTCATAGTAACTGTAGATAAGAGAAGAAATTCCTGAAAAATATGAAAAATGGCAAACTGCAAACCCAGACTTGCCTTTAACTAGCTGCTGTGATATGCTTGAAGCTTACTTGCTATATATGGCATATCACGGCTTTTAATTTATATTTAAAATGCTGCTCCTCTTAGTGTTTAGGAATGATCATTCTGATAACTCAGAACTAAATGGTGAATAGAACTCTGTACTTCATCCACTTCCCCGGCCCTGTGATACGCTATTTGCACTATCCCTCGCCCAGCCCTTTTATAACTCAATCAATCAATTTATTAATGCTCCGACAAATGTTCGTATGCATTTACACCAATGGAAACAACACCCTTTATAGCTTGGTCACACCCATGTTAGAAATCTTGTCCAATGCTTTTGTTGAACCTGGTCTGATGGAATTGCAATGCAATCTGTTTTATTCTGTTGTGTTTTATCTTGGTTGTTGTATTTTATGATGCTCCTATTTTAATATGCTTTGTTTTACGAATTGTTTTTTTTTTTTTGCTTTTGTGTGTTGTGGACATTTTGTCCCATTTGTAAGCCAACCAGAGTCCCTTCAAGGAGATGGTGGCAGGGTGTAAGAATAAAGTTCTTATATTATTATTATTATTCTGTTAGTCTAAAGTAAGAAATTTGTAAATAGTTGCACTAGGTAACTGGGAACAAAAACAAGCAAGAGTCTGTTCTATAGACTAACTAGCTGTACCCGGCACGCGTTGCTGTGCCCTATTTAGGAGATGCGAGAAAGTCTGAGTATGTTTGTGCCTCAGCCCTTTGCGTTATCCTCCTCTGACAGTTTATTATGGGTTGGAATGTTCATGTTGGCTGGCCAGTACAGCAGTTATGCAAATCCGCCCTTATTGGCAGCCAATCATGTTGTCAGACTGTCGAGGCTGGGGGAGTCGTTGGCAGCCCGGAGGATGCTGGGAAATGTAGTTTTATTTTTACTCGTTGTTTTGGGGGCCTTTTAGGTTTTGGGGGGGAAAGTTTCTTTGCTACAAACGTACCTTGCTTGAGGCCTATTTCTGTTGGCAAGTTTTGTGTTTCTGCGTTGTAAGGTTTCTCTGTTTGAGGTAGTCTTCCCATGACGGCTCTTCCTTTATATAATAGATGAAGAGCCAGGACATTCTGCATACCCTTAATTCATTTCTGCCATTCCAGGTGCGGTCAGTTGTGTGGAGCATGGATGACTATAAACTGGTCTCCTGTGGCACAGAAGGGGCAGTGTATGAGTGGAACCTCCAGAACGGCAAGAGGGAATCTGAGTGTGTTTTAAAATCCTGCAGCTACAATGGAGTGGCCATATCCCCCGATTCAAAAGTTGTCTTTGCAGTTGGATCTGATCATTCCATCAAGGAGATTTGTGATTCTTCGGTAAGTTCAGGTTGATACAACTATAGCCATACAATATGGGGAGCAGTACATCCATACCAAAGTGAATCCAGTGATGTGACCAGCAACACCCATTTACTACTTCTAGCAACTGGGCCTGGTTTGTTCCGTGTGGTGCCAAGTAGTTTCATTGTTCTCTTTCATTTCTTCTGCCATAATGCAGCCTTCTTTCATACAGAGCATACTATGGGTTTTTTAAACCCTTTGGAGCTGTTGGGAAAGGGTATGCATGCTATACCTTGTTTGTCCATGGCTTTATTTCAGAAGAGGGCTGTATTGTGCGTAGCCCAATCAATGGTGATCTCAAAATTGAAATTAGGCAGCACTCCAGTTTTGGGTATTTCTATTGTCAAATGAAAATAACATTGTCCTATTCATTTTCCTAACTGTTAACTTTATAGTTAGTCTTTTAAAAAACACAAGGTTTTATGGATTTCTTATTTATATATAATTTTATCATCTTTGCTATTGCTTTATCCTGCTCTAATTAAACATCAGTTTGGAATATTTAAAACTAAAAGCACCCTGCACCTGTACCTTTTTGTCATGGCCTTGGGCTAGTACAATAAGCTATTTGATTTGATTTGAACTAAAAGCAATACATAAGTGTAAAGAAATGTATACATTTCAGCTCACAATATGAACAAAAATGTGCTTGTTCTTTATTCAGTTTTATGATTGGGTGGGAAATCTAGGGATCCTTGTATATACAGTCAGGAGGGAAGGGAATAACACATTCACTACAGCTGGTGTGGCTGGTGAAATTGTGTACCATTGGCCACATTCCTTACAAAATCAGTCCTTTTCCTACAACTTCCTACCTGCGAAACCCAACATTATAGAGCTCTCTTTCAGATCCTGCGAGAAGTACCCACATTTGATGTTGTCTACACATTCATAGTGGTAGCTCATTCTGGGCGCATGGTGTTCACTGGAACGTCTACAGGGACTATCCGATCCATGAAATACCCACTCCCTGTCCATAAGGAATACAATGAGTATCAAGCCCATGCAGGCCCAGTCACCAAGGTATAGTACATGTTTTATTCCACAAGTGTTGTTGGTTTGTGGTACTTTTTGTGAAGTTTTTTTCCTAACTGTACAGCATCTATCAAGACAGGGTTGGACATTTCATTACAAGATGAGCTGCATGTGGGCATTCAAACATACCCAAATATTTCTCATATAGTAGCTTAATGGGAATTGCAAGACATTAGACACAATAGCAGAAGCCGGGGGGGGAAATGATTAAAATAAATTCCATCTAAACAAAACATGAACAACATGCACTCTCCTGATGTGGTTGGACTGCAATACCCAGTTGCCCTAGCAAACATAACCAATGTTGATGAATGATGAAACTGCAGTTTGTTAGGAACACAAGTTGCCTGTTACACACCAATTATGCACGGGACACTGAAAAGCTAATAATATTTAAAATGTGCACATACACTCATAGTTTCTCTCCTGACACTACTGGAGTATGCACTTGAAATATCAGAGATAAGCTACAAAGAAGCAACCTTCCAAAATCAGTGATATAATGTTACATTTCAGTCTCAGAACCACCTCCACCAAAGATGACCTTGCAGGTAAGTCATCACAGTTTCATTGTCCAGAGGAATGGCAATAATAGGAATATCAGAACAAAGATTACAAAGAGTTGGGCTTTTACAATATTTTATATCTTAATGTGCACAAAAACGTGTGTAATTTAACCTAGCAAGCTCCCTGCAGCCTTCAGTTTTCAAACTGACTTCACACCCTATCAATCAATCAATTTATTAATGCTCCAACCAATGCATTTACACCAATGGAAACAACACCTTTTATAGACTTCACGCTCTAGCAATTTCTCTTGATATTGGAAGTACAAGCAGACGTAGTAGAACAAGAGATTTTGTTGCTGTTTCTGTGCTTGTAATAGGGAAAGCCATTGTCAAAGGTACTAGTTTGTGTTTCAGCATACATTTTTAATGAATTCCGAGAGGAAATCTGCTAATTCTTTCCCTTTGACTCTCCAGCTGTCATTTCTCAGTGTGGCTTTTTTCCCTCCCTCCCCACTCCTAGATGTCCATAACTGCTGATGATCAGTTTCTGCTAACATCTGCAGAAGATGGCTGCATAATTATTTGGAAAGTATATGACAAAGAGGGACGAGGACTAAAAAGAGAAAGAGATGTGCCATATTCTGATGAAGTGTTGATTACGAAAACGGACATGGAAGAGAAGGTCAGTATAGAATTTCTAATTATTTATTTAAGGATCCTCAAATGAGTTTTCAAGTGCAAAGCATCAACAGTTTGAATATAATCTAATCCTTACTGGACAGCATTCTTCCAGAGCAGTCACAAAATTTAGATCAGTGTGTACTCAACTCTGGTCTCCCAGGTGTTTTGAACTTTTATCTCCCAAAATCACTGCTCATTGACCAAGACAGCTGAAGCTTCTGAGAGTTGAAGTCCAAGACAAGTGGAGGACCAGAGTTTAGGAATCACCGGTTTAGAGAAACCCATCACGAAGGATAAAAAGGCTCTAAACCTAAACCTTTTCTCCTTACTCTGAGCTGCACTTCTCTTTGTGTCCTCAAAAGTTGCCTGTAGCAAACACCTGTACCTATACAGGTCGGGCTAGAAACATATATGTGCTGTCTTAACACATGGTCAATTTTAACTGTACATAAAGGGGCTGGTCCATGAAGACGCGAAGAGTCAGAAGCGACTGAACGAATAAACAACATAGGAAGTTCTTTATGTATTTTCCATGACAAATTTAGGATTCATTCCCACAAAACGGGGGTGCACAAAGTGTAGCCATGGAGAGAGGCATGGACCTCCCACTTCGCACTGCCTATAGTTATGGCTCCATGTTGCTCTGAATTACCCAGAGGACCCTTTTTGGCAGAAAAGAGATTCATTTCCTATCCAGAAAGCCTGCAGCAACAGCCCTTCACTTTTGAAATAGATTGTAATGCAGCCATTGTTTGACATTAGGAATTACAGAAGCAGGCTTTCAGATACAGTTGGCAGGTTGGTTATTTGGTTGATTGGCTAGTAGTTGGGGGCACCCCATAGAGACACCTGAACTTTCCAAACCTGGTTATTCATCCTGTACAAACTTGCCTGGATATACATTCCATTGAACTCAGTGGGACTTCCTTTTGAATAGACATCTAAAATCATAGTCTGAAGAGACTGTATGGTCCATCCAGTCCAACCCCCTGCCATACAGGAAAAACACAAAGTACTCCTGACATCCAGCCTCTTTTTTAAAGCCTCCAAAGAAGGAGCTTCCACCACACCCTGAGCCAGTGAGTTCCACTGTAAGATAAAGTCCTTGCACGGTGTTGTATACCAAGAGCTTTTTGTATTATTTCATACTTATATCTGAATGCTTATGTATTGACCTCTATTGACCTCTTTTCTTGTTTTTTGTTTTGTTTTGCTTTGTTTTTGCTAACACTTTTCTAATCATTTCCTCTTCAGACCCAGGTCATGGTAGAACTGAAAACACGGGTAGAAGAGCTGAAGATGGAGAATGAGTACCAGCTGCGTCTGAAGGACATGAACTATAATGAAAAGATTAAGGAACTAACTGAAAAATTCATCCAGGAAATGGAATCACTGAAAACCAAAAACCAGGTCTGGAAAAAACCAGCAGCTGTGTTTGTTTTCATCATTGTAACATCTCCCATTTAGACACTGTCTTTTCCCAGTATACAGTGATTTGTAGGAAATGAAGAACGGATATGCTTAGTTTCAAATGAGATTTTCACTCTTATGTATTTCAGGTATTAAAAACAGAGAAAGACAAGCAGGAAGTGCAGCACCAAGAGCATGTTGCAGACCTAAGGGAGAAACAGGCAAGGGAGGTGCAAGATCTAGGTTAGAAGGAACTTAAATAATATTTCCCTTCATAATGCAAGAAAGAACTCATGATAAAATAAGAAGCAAAAACTTCAATGTTTTGGGGAAAAATCACAATCCTTTATTCCTTTCCATGCTAAAGGAGTAATTGTGTGGCTTCAGTTTACATAGGCATGTTGAAAATTTATTTGGAAGTAATTTAAATGAACTCATATTTTCTTATAATCATATCTCTCTATTTGTGGAGGCAGGGAGAAATGAAACACGTAGCTTAAAAGGATAAAATAACTAGGAAATATGACATTAATATATAGGCTTTATATAGCCCTGGAATACACTGAAGAGTTGAAAGGGAAGTCTATGACTGAAATATTTAAGTTATAGACTTCCGTTTCACTTCTTTATCTGTCATTAACAGAAATCTCTTCGTGTTTCTGGCCAGAATTGATGCACATAATAAAATATGGGGATGTACACAATACAAATACACAAAAAAGAAACACAGATACACACAAATTGAACAAAAAAAATTAATACACAGAGTACAGTAAGATTAATTGATTTTTGCCACACACAAAATGGCTACTCCTTCTTGGCCATGTAGAGCTTTTTGTCTACATTCCTGATTTGTTCGTCTATGTAATATGATTATTGTACAAGCTACAGAAGTGGCACAACCTTTATAATCATAACATCTGCACATGTTGCCTCTACATTACAGCATTCCTTCTTTTAGGAACTGGGTAGGGAAACATTTATAATTCCACATGTCTGATATGTGGTCTACATGAAGTATGAAGATATGAGAATCTAAAATAGTTCCCTTATTGGTAGTTAAGTGAATAAGCATGACTTAAGAAAAATATTCTATAATGCACAATTTTCTTCTGTTTTCTTTTAATTTATTCTTCTTTTCAGAATCTGGCAACAATCAGAAGCTGTTGCTTGAATATGAGAAGTATCAGGAACTGCAAATGAAATCCCAACGCATGCAGGAGGAATATGAGAAGCAGGTCCATGAAGTGGAAGAGAGCAAGAGCCAGGCAATGGAGGAACTAACAGAATATTATGAGGCAAAGCTGCTTGAAAAAACCACAATGCTGGAAGAGGTATGAGCTAGAAATGGGCTTAAATCAGGGGCAACATCCCACCCAGAGTCAATTCTGTGATTTGATCTTAGTCCTGTATCATGAAGTCCATATAATTAACACTTCAAGCACCCCAACAGTATTATGCTGCTTTTGCATCCCTATAATACTGTTATCCATCTCAATATGTGGGCTAGTTCAGGATCTTGCCTCTACCAGCCAAACCCTGATAGCTGTTTTATGACTAATTTTACTTTTCTCTCTTGTTTCTGCCATTTATTACTTTCAGTCTCAAAATGATGCAAGGCAACAGTTTCGCGAATTTGAGGAAACAAAGAAACAAATTGAAGAAGATGAAGATAGAGAAATCCAGGACATCAAAATAAAATATGAGAGGCGGCTTCGAGAGGAAAGGGAATCCAATCTGCGGCTAAAAGGGGAGACAGGAATAATGAGGAAGAAGGTAGGCTCAGCTTTTGAAGTTTTTATGCTCTTTGTTTGTATACAGTATATTTGAATAATATTCAAATGCCACTTTGTGTATTGCCAAAGTAACCATTCAGATTATGTGCAATTTGAATATATAATGCAAGAGTAAATAAAATAATAAATCAAGTAAAGTTACCTGTGTATACACACATGCATACTTTGAATGTATTGAACCACAGTGGTTTATTATCCCAGGTATTCTTAATACAACTTTTTCAATTTTTTGTGGGAGATATAATGCGCAGAGCCTTGGAACAAGTATCTACCTGGAGTTGCTTTGAAATACTAGAGCAGAGGTCTCTCGGGAGGGGGGGGGGTTACCTTTTACATTATACATATTATTATCAACAACAGTTTGATTCATGTCCTGCCTTCCCCCCTTCAAGGCACTTTACATATATAAAAGATTGTAACTACAACATATTGAAAACATATGCTTTAAAAGATTTTAAAAACAGTTGAAACAACATAGCTTTTACAGCCCCCTTTCAATCCAACATGTTTGCTTAGCAACAGAAGGAGAGCAAGGAGGGGACAATTTCTACCTCCTTAGGGATGAATTTCCAAAGTGTTCATATTGCTATTGAGAAAGCCCTCTTGTCTTGTTCCCATACTGATGAAGATGGCAGGGCCTAGAGAAGGGCCTCTCCTGTGAATTTAAGGTCCAGGCAGAATTATATTGAGAGATACAATCTGTAAGATCCAAATCTGGTGTATACTTAGCAATCCCCATGGTGGTGCAACAGGTTAAACCGCTGAGCGACTGAACTTGCTGACCAAAAGGTTGGCAGAAGCTGGGGAGCTGGATGAGCTCCTGCTGTTAGGCCCAGCTTCTGCCAACCTAGCAGTTCAAAAACATGCAAATGTTTTGATTGGTTCTTGAATGTAATTCATATGTTGCTATTACTGAGTGACATAGTAGTAAAGTAGCTACAGCCTGGCAAATAAAATATCATTTTCTCACTAGTTCAACAGTCTCCAGAAAGAGATTGAAGAACGCTGCACTGACATTGAAGGATTGAAGTTGGAGCTACAGAAGCTGCAAGGGATTATTAAGGCCTTGGAGAAAGACATACTGGGACTGAAAAGAGAGATTCAAGAAAGAGATGAGACCATCCAAGACAAGGTGAAGTTCCTGGAGAGGTTTGGCTATGCTTCTTTTTCAGGTTTCCTTTTTCCAAACCACTACTTTCAACTGTAACCTGCTGCGCCACCAGGTTTGGGCCCCCTGGTGGTGCAGCGGGTTAAACTGTTGAGCTGTTGAACTTGCTGACAAAAAGGTTGATGGTTCAAATCCGGGGAATGAGGTGAGCTCCCGCTGTTAGGACCAGCTTCTTCCAACCTATCAGTTTGAAAATATGCAAATGTGAGTAGATCAATAGGTACCACTTCTGCACGAAAGTAACGGTGCTCCATGCAGTCATGCAGGCCACATGACCTTGGAGGTGTCTACAGATAATGCCAGCTCTTCAGCATAGATATGGAGATGATCACCACCCCGCAGAGTCGGACACAACTAGACTTTTTTGAAGGTTTTAAAATTTATTCTTATAAAAAAGTTATACACTACTAGATTTAATGTCAGGGGAAACCTTTACCTTTACTTTCAGCTAATCTTTCAGTGTCCAAATATCTGATTGGTGGGAAAGAACAAACATTCTCAACCAGGATTTTCTGTTTGCCATTCAATCAGAGTTGAAGCTTGGAGTTTTCTATTCCTTTTTTTTACCATGTTCTTCTTACCTCCAGAACACCATTGCTTTCACACAAATTATTTCTGCCTCCATTGTCCCTGCTTGAAGAGAATTTCTTTCGGTACTGTGCAGTTGCACCCACGCCGCTTTAAATGTCTTTAGCATTAACATGTCCTAACTTTTTGTCAGCTTGGGGGATGCTGGATCGCCTTCCTGTTTGAGCAAGGAACCCCACAGAATCTATGTGCACGCTATTGATTTCATGAAATGGTAACAATTTATTAACTGGTCTTGGGTCAATCTCCACCCAGGCACTAACTGGATTTCCCCACAACAAAGCCGATACTTAAAATTTGAAGATAACTGATTGTTCCTGAAGCTACTGGTCATGGATGTTTCCTGAGAAGAAGAAAAATATGAAAGTTTTCCTTGCTCACTGTCTCTGGTATAGGAGCCTCTGGAGCGCCCAATACCCAATACGTTAATTAGTTAATGGTTAATTAATTCTTGGCTAAATTGACTTGAAATGGCTTGTCCACGCCTGGATCTTACTGGGACCAACTGCTGACACGTTGTGCATCCAAGATTCCCTGGTGGTAATAACGCTAATCTAAAATGGCCCCCTTTCCCCAGGCAAAAGGGCAGGCCAACTTACTGATACAAATCAGGAAGGGTTTTCTTAAACTGCATCCTAACTAACATAAAAGTGACTACTCTAAAACCGAGAGTGAGGCAGCCTGGCAAAAGAAACTGGGACTTGTAGAGTTCCTGCACAGGCACCACTTACATTGCTTGTTTCTTTCTCTCAGGAGAAGCGAATTTATGATCTAAAGAAGAAAAACCAAGAACTGGAGAAATTCAAATTTGTCCTAGATTACAAAATAAAGGAATTGAAAAAGCAAATAGAGCCACGTGAGAATGATATCAAAAACATGAAGGAGCAGATTGAGGAGGTGAGAACCGGTTACACAGTTTTTGTTGTGGGGCTTGTTTAGATTGGGTCATGGGTTTTCTTCACAGTTTTCTCTCTGTGTAGATGGAGGGAGAGCTGGGACGCTTCCACAAGCAGAACACACAACTAGAACTAATCATATCAGAACTGCGGCTAAAACTGAGAGCTACAGACCGTGAGATGCACAAAGAGATGCAGAAGGTAAGTCCAGCAGAAGTAATGAGAATGGTAAAGATGTTGATTTGTCACCATGGCTGATATAAAATAGTCAATTTGTTTGTTGCTCAGGAGTTCTGGATATTACGAAACATTTGCATATGTTGTATTTGCCCACTTATTCTAGGCATTTGGGTAATGTTCTCTGTTTTATTGCCATAACTGCTGTTCAGCATTCAAAGTTTGTGTATTTGTATGTTCTACATGTACCACTTTTATTAAGTATTGTATATGTGTATATATCCCAATATATTTTGTGCTAAAGGAGTATTAGAAGCACAACTAAACCTAAAACATCTTCATTTTTAAAAATCAATATAAAGAAATTATTTTTGTCCCATCTTTAAACCATGAGTCTTTCATTTGCTCCATATCTCTTGAAATCCACTGAAGGCAATTCAGCTGTTACTTACCAGCTAATGGCAGAATATCAAGTGATGAAGAAATGTGCATTTGAGTCCTAGAGTCCTGTACCATCTTTGTAACATCTTCCTTCTTGCTTCCCTAAATATATTATATTTTTACTTTGCTATATTACTTGGGACTCCTGCACAACTTTCACATTTTTCACCAAGGGTAAAGGACAGGTTGTAAACAAAGAGAGTGTGTTTAATCACATGATATGGAAATGTGACAGAGTACAGATGTACTGGAGAATGATTGAAGGAGAAATCAATAGAATGTTAAATCTTCAAATCATAATCGCCAATAAAAATGTATTACATGCAAGGATACCAGGAGTGTATAATGTGCAAAAGGAAAGAGTGGTTGACAAATTAATAGTGTGTGCTCAAATTGTTTTAGTGAGGGATTGGAAAGATAAACAAAATGGAATCTGACAAATTGGTATAACTATATAGTTAATATGTTAAATGGGGAAATAACAAATTGTAAATTGAACAATATAGACAAAATAGAAAATGTTATAATAACTAAGAACATTTGGGATCCAGTTAGGAATTATTTAGAGAATGTATTAAGATGTGGAGTGGAAAAACTGAGACTAAGACTGATATTTCAAATGTAATTGCTATAGTTTATTGTATAAATTGTATGTTCAGGGTGAAGGGGTGGAGGGTGGGAGTGGAGTAAACAATAGAATAATAAAAAATTTAAAAAGATTTGTATTAATCTGACCACAGTAAAGGCTAGTTTACTCTGTTGAATCAGCAATGTGTGAGGGCCAAGGCAGTAAAGCCTGGCCCAAAAACAATGCATTCCGGTGAAACAGGCTTTAATGTTCCTCTGGCTGCAGGAGCGAGATATGGAAGCACTTATCAAGCGTTTTAAAACAGACATTCACAATTGTGTGGGCTTGATCCAGGAGCCTAAAAAATTGAAGGAGAGCATCAAGGGTATCTATGAGAAGTATGTGCAGAGGATGGATATGGTAAGTGAGAGTTCTTCCATCTGAGCAACAGATGCCTACTGTTTCTTCTTTGAGCTCATTTCTTTTGCTTCTCTAGGTGGAAATTGTGGGGGTGACCACAGACTTGCACCAGGAGTATACACGGCAGCGAGAGCACCTTGAGCGCAACCTGGCCACCCTGAAGAAGAAGGTGATAAGGGATTATGAAATGCATCGTGCAGATTACGTGCGCATCATGCAGGTACTGGCACAGGAAAGAAGGAGGTCCATTCTTCCAACAGGTTAATGTTGTATTCACAGCTTGCAGTGCTTTTGTACATATTTCAACTTCTAGAAGATTCGGAAATTCCAGCCTGAACAATATTTCTATATGGATCTGAAAGGTGGTTACCTGGAGTGGATAGGGACTGGGTAACAATACATGGCTGGAATGTGTGATGCAGGTCAGGCAGATGTGGAGATCTCAAGGGCCATTATTATCTTCATAATAATGTTATGTGCCTTCAGTACATTTCTGACTTGTGATAGCTTCAAGAAAAATCTATCACAGGGGTTTATTGGCAAGTTTTGTTCAGGGGGGCCTTTGCTTGCTTCTGGGGCTCAGAGAGTGTTACTTGCCCAAGGCCACCGAGTGTTGTGAATGTTCATGACTGAGTGGGGATTTGGACTCTGGCCTCTGTGTGTCCTAGTCCAGCATACAAACCACTACACCATACTGGCTCTCCATCCATTCATATCCCACTATCTTTGCTTCATTTAGCCATTGACCTTGTCCTGTATTTTGATTTTGCCCCACCCCCACCCCCATCTACACCATCCATAAAATAAAGTTTCAAACTGCTTTATATGGCAGTGTAGATGGAGCCAGAGTCTTACCTACCAAATCAGCCATTTCTTTAGGGCTTCATATGGATACTATAGAACATCGCCAATTCTGGCTATGCTGTATCTTGCTTTTACAGGAAAATGTGAGTCTCATCAAAGAAATAAATGATTTGCGTAGAGAACTGAAGATCACCCGCACTCAAGTTCATGAACTCCAATCTACTCTAGGACTTCTTAGGAAACGCAAGAAGCAAGCAGCTCTATCCGCAGGTGCCTAATGTTGCTGTTGTTCAACTCCCTCTTTCCATCTCATTCCTTTGCTGCCTTTTGTGTTACTCCGAAATATAGTGACAAATCCCATGCTGATCAGTGTGTAAACCAAATTCAGGTTTTAAGTATAGGAAACACATGGCCCCCATAGGTTACTACGTCACAGCTCCCAGCAGCCTAAAGCCAGCATAGTCAATGGTGAGGAATGCTAGGAGTTGTAATCCAGCAACATCTGAAAGAGCTCATGATTCCTTTGTCAGAATTACAGAGTGAAAATCTAGCTATTTTGCCAATGCTGATGCTTATAAAACTTTGTGTAGATAGAACAGACTGTAAAAATAAATACATGGCCCTCATTTCAAAACGTTTTGTACTTGAATTATATATATCAGGGATGAAATATCTCCAACTATGGGCCAAATTCGGTCCATTCACCTTTATGGCCTTCAGGACAAGAGTCCTTCTCCCTCCCCAAACTCCACCATCTTGGAAACAAAAGCGAGTAGACCTGTGATTGGACAATACTTGAAGGCTCTGACTCACACACTTTATTCTTTCCTGCCCCAAAATGAGAACTGTGATTGGTTGCATTGCAGAACAGTAAAGTACTGCCCGAGCTTGATTTCAACATGAGTAAGTTTGGGTATAATTGTCTAAATTTCAAGATTTAGAGGTTGGCATGATAATTTGCAAAGGGCTATCGTTCCAGTGGAAAGACTTCCTCTTCACTACTGTTTTCGTTGACCTAAGTCCACAACTGTCAAAAAGATGATAAGCCTGTGAGTGTTCCTGTTTCTTATTGGTCCTCTCAATACGCGCTCACTTGGAGATGGCAGGTTATTGGGTGGCAATGGCAAAGAAAGAGAGCAGTGCAGGGTCCAGAGCTGTACTTATTAAATTTGGGGTTGTGACCCCAAGTAAATGGTTGGGGGTCATGAAAAATATGGCCATAAAAATGGAGGAGGCACAGCAGCAGCTGCCTGCAACCTGTGTGGGGCGGTGGTTCATTCTCCTATCTTTCTTATGGGGAAGAGATTGATTGACTTCTCCATCCATGCCTCCCAGCTATTTGCCACACAGGGTAGAAAACAAAGTGGCTGAAGTAAGGAAAAGTGATGAAGCAAGGCATGCTTATCATGTGTTTGTTTTTAAAAAAGGAAGGCAATATGTATTTGGGAGAAAGAGGAGAAGGAAGAAAGGGACTGTTTGGGAAAAGGAGAGAGAGATCCATTTGGGAGGAAGAAGGAGAGTAGGAAGGGGTGGGGAAGAGATGCATATGAAAGGAAGGAGAGTTATTTTATATACATATAGATCTATGTATCTGGGATTGCAGACATTTCTCAGGCAAAGAGATAACCAGAAAAAAGTTTAATAAGCCCTGATCTAGAGCAGGTCTGCACAACCTATGGTCCTCCAGATGTGTTGGCCTTCAGCTCCCAGAATTCTTGACCATTGAACAAGCTGGCTAGGGTTTCTGGGAATTGGAGGCCCAAACACTCAGAGGGCTGCAGGTTTGTACAGCCCTGGTCTAGAGGCTCCAGGGACTGGTAGCGGTCCTCCATCACTACTGCAATACAGGCCTTGGCAACTGAGCAGCAGTACCAATTCCTAGCACCAGGTGTACTCGCATTACAGTACTAAGAATAGTGGAACATCTGTATTTCCCTTTGTCCTTTATCTCGAGTTGTTTGCTATCCTGGCATTTCCCTGAAATACATTTTCTCTTGTTGTGCTCAAGCGCTTGATTTTCTGTTCCCTCCAGGTTCCTCCCCTGATCTGCTGTCAAGTTCAGCCATCCTGCGTTTGAATCCTGAGGAAGAAGCTGAGAGGATAATTGAAATGCAACGTTTGGAAATTGGATATCTCCGAGAGCTAATAGAAGGACAGGACAGAGCCCTTGCAGCCCGGCCTACGTTGGGTGGGAAACTTCCCATGCTAGAGCTGGACTCACGCAGTAATATAAAATTGCAGTGACCTCTGCAGAAGGAGCTCCAAACCACAACTCAACTTCTCTGCTCGCTTGTCAAGAACTCCTACACCAGCCTACAGATAATTATATTGTTATTGTTTGTAAAGCCTTACTAATTCTGGATAGAGATAGAAGGTTAAAGGAAATAATAAAAAAGTTAGACTGTTTTGTCTGTCCAATGCTAATGTTTTGCAAGTTTCCAGATAAGATAGAAGGGAGCTGGTCTTTCAAACGCATGCATTTGTCTCTGCTATGGGGCATAGTTCATTAACTCAAAGTAAAACTCCATTTGCAAAGGACCTTTACACATAGCACCGATGCAAACAGACAAGCCAGGAAGGCTTGAAATCTCAACATATTTTCATTCTTAGGTAAAGGTTTTCCCCTGATATTAAGTCCGGTCGTGTCCGACTCTGGGGGTGCTCATCTCCAGTACTGGTATGAGGCAGGCACTGGTGCTCATCTCCATTTCTAAGCCGGAGACCCAGTGTTGTCTGTAGTCACCTCCAAGGTCATGTGGCCGGCATGTCTGTCCTAAGCTGGCCCGAGAGAGATACTACTTGCCAGGAAAAACATATTTGATCTTCCTCTGTCCATTTCAGTGATACTGTGTCACTGGCTCATTGCTCTCTAATGAGCAGTACTGTAGTTACTTACAGATCACTCAAGCATCTGCACAGAATGTGAGTTTTTCATCTAGGTTCTATTTCAATTACTTTCTTTATCATGGAGCCTTTCACAATCTACTTATTATTACAGGCTGTCCCCAAGTTACGGACAAGGTAGGTTCTGTAGGTTTGTTCTTAAGTTGAATTTTTAAAAGTGTAACTCCACCCCCACCCCCCAAAAATATATATATAGAAAAGGAATAACATCCTTGTCATGTTTGTTTTGCTGTCTGTATTCCTGTTAAGAAGATTTCACCTCATTTTCTGTCCCTTCCTGTGAGAACTGGATTTTGAAAAAATGGCTTGTTGTGGAAACAAGGATTGGTGAGAAAGCTTCAGTGGAGACCCCTTTTCCCCATGATAAAGTTGAGGAGTGAATTTCTCTTCTGAGGAGTAGATTCCTCTCACTTCCTGTTTTCTCACCCCTGTTCTTAACTGTGAGTAATTTTCAAGTCGAATGTTCCTAAGTCAGGATACTACCTATTCTTTGATTTTCTTCCTCCCATACATCCATTCCTACATCCCACCTTAATTCTTCTACATTGTTGGCTATGTCCTTACCCTTGAGGTTTTCACCTTTCACATGATATGAGAGTTGAATGAAAAGTAATGGCTCCACCTTTGTAACTCCTCAACAGATGGCAGTACTGGTATGAGGCAGGCACTGGCTTGTTCAGTAGACTCTCTTAGCATTGAACGGTTGTGTTGTTAAAGTGCGAAGCATGGAACCCTGCGCAGACGGTCGGTCAATGCAACTTAAGCAACGTGCAGTCATTGAATTTTTGACAGCAGAAGGTGTCACCCCAAAGGAGGTTCATCAGAGAATGCAAGCTATTTATGGTGATTGTGGTTATGTGAGTACTGTGTGTCATTGGGTAAATAAGTTTAAAGATGTTGAGGTGGGAAAATCTGACTTGCATGATAAACACAGAGTTAGACATCCTGTGACCACACACTTCACATGCCACCACAGTAAACTTCAGAGACTGGATCTCACCACCATACGGCATCCTCCATACAGTCCAGAATTAGCACCGTATGACTTCCATCTGTTCACAATAATGAAAGAATACCTGCGGGGACATCATTATGCTTCTGATGAAGATGTTGGGAGAACTGTGAGACGCTGGTTGCGGAAACAGTGTCGACTTCCATGACGGCTTCAGAAAACTTGTTCATTGTTGGCAGAAATGCATCCAATTGTCTGGTGATTGTGTGGAAAAGTGAATAGTGGTAGTTAAAGAGCACATTCTAAGAGTTATTTCTGCATTTGATTTATTACAATATTCCTATCCAAACCCAAGTAACGAAGGTGGAGGCATTACTTTTCATTCAACCCTCGTACATTCACTAATATCCCAAATTATAAATGCATAAAATAATGGTGGACCCTCCCTAAAAACTAAATTAAGCACAACACTACCTCTGTACTTTCTGCATGCTTCAGTTCTTGCCCTTAGACATCAAATCATAGCTAACATTCATGAAGATTTTTTTATTTTCCAGGTTAAATTAGAATACATTGAAAAATTGCTGTAGCAAAAACCTAAAAGCATCTAAATTATAAAAAGTTAAGGAAAATAGACTGAAATAAAGCCTAATTGTGACTCAACACTAGATAATAGGGTGTCAGTTATCAGACTTCCTTCCAACTGGCAACTTTTCACAACCAATTCATGATTCCAGTCAGAATCCACTTCCTTCAATTTCTGGCCTTGGAATCACTGGACAAAAACTCATCCATCAGGCCATTTCTCACCTTCCATGCCACTACCACTTCAGACTCTTGTCCTTTGGTTTAGCCCCAGCACCCAGTGTGTTTATGAAGCACATGATTTGTCTCATGGCTCACCTGTGATAGCAGGGCATTCATATCTTCCCTTATTTGGATGATCTGCTTCGGAGATCTCCAGCCTTTCCATGCATTTGCAGAGCTTGAGATCACATTATGATTAGATGTAATAAATGTAATCTATACATATCCAAACAGGTATTCCACCTGGGTGTGTTCACAGACACATAGTCCTGGTTGATTTCTCCATCTCCAGAGAGAATAGCAAAGAATAGTCAAAAATATTTCTGTTTTTTCAAAGTCATTTGCAGACCTGATTAATAAGCCTATTTATTAAGGTTCATGGTCTCATGCATTCATTCTGCTAGCCACCTGGCCAAGTTTTAAGTCTCCAAAATAATAACTCTGATCTGGATGTTGTTCAGTAAAGGAAAGCAAGAATTGCTTTCTAAAATCTAAAAATATATTATAAAACGTCTGCAGTAAAGATGTGCCTTAAGAAGAATGAATCTATCCAGAATTTGCAATTTGTGGCTCTCTCTGTAAAGTGTGTGTTTATGTGCCTTCACATTGCCTATTTATTTATGATGACAATGAAGTTCATAGGGTTATCTTAAGCAAGGAATACTCAGAAGCAATTTTGCTAATTCCTTCCTCTAAAATGTAGCCCATGGCACCTGATATTCATCTCCCATACAAATTCTAATCAGAGCTAACCCTGCTTAACCTCCCACATCAAATGGGATCTGTATGCGCCTATAAATCCTAGATCACTAGTTTACTACTAGCTTCTCTTGTGTAATGAAAACGGATATGATTCAAATCCTTTGTTGATAATTACTAAGTAGTTGGGAATTATCTTCTGACTGATGCTTTAATGAAACACTCCCTAATGGTCTAGCTCCACCATGATGAAATGCTGCTTCAAGGTGAAGTTTTTCCTATGCCATGCATGCCTGAGTGTGCACACATATATACAAACACATGGGACTATATATTCATACAAAATTGATAAGAGTATATTCTCATATGTGGGCTAAGAGCCTATTCATCTAATAAATATTGTTCAATACAAGATTTGAATCAACAATCCGGTCGCATATTACACAATACCTTGAGGACGCAAGTGGGATGGGTGTGCACGACGGGGGACAGGTAAGTAGCAACTTCCAGAATCGCAATGATAAATATTTCACAGGATATTCAATGTTCCCTTTGTCCAATGATGCACCAAGTCCCTACAGCAAATCTAAGGGTAGGGGGTGCACGACAGGGGACGGGTAGGCGGTCTTGGCAGAAGTGCATACGGAGTAGTACCGACAATCTAATAATGCAGGAGATATCCAAAAAGTTATAATCCACAAGCTCCCGATGGAGGAAGAGGCGACCATGATGGAATGCAGCGGAGTGGCTTGTAGCCTGGAGTTGGAAGCAATAAAAACGCCAGAAGCCGCAACGGATGAGCTGCAGAGCTTTCTCAAGCGTTTTACCTTGGGCTTTTTCAAGTGGCAACCGTCGTAGTAAATCACTCAGCTTCACAGGCATACATTATCATAACAAGGTAGATCCATACATGGCATGCCCTATGGACCCGAAGGTGCACACAGACACACTTACTTCAGAAGCTGATATTTGCAAAAGATCAGAGCCAAGCACGTCACAGTTGCAAAACCATTTCACAAATATGCTGCAAAAGAACACAATTTCTAGAAAAAATACTCTTACATTAAATAATGTTTGTGGCAGGGTTATACAAAGGTCTACTGATTCATTTCGAAGCATAGTTCATATCAATCAAAATCCAATTCAGACCTAATTTTATGCAACCCATATCCTAAATCTGTATTAAGATTTGGAAATCTGAAAATCCTATATTTAGTACAGTTGTACTAAAGAAGACAGCTGAAGACCAGAACCCACTGCCAAAAGTAAAATATTGCCCTGCAAGGCAGGCAAGAAACTTGAGAAACTGCAAGTTGCTTTGGGTGTGCGAGAATTGGTGGTCTGCAAGGACGTTGCCCAGGGGACACATGGATGTTTTGCCATTCTATGGGAGGCTTCTCTCATGTCCCCGCATGGAAAGCTGGTGCTTACAGATGGGAGCTCACCCCATCTCACCGATTTGAACCGCCAACCTTCAGGTCAGTAGTTCAGCTGGCACAAGTGTTTAAACCCATTGCACCACTGCGGCTCCTAGCAGAGATGATGTATTGTTTGTTATCAGTTAAATGGGGGGGGCACAGACCCACAGCAGGCGTGTATGTACGTGCGCGCACAACTCTGTGATCTTGCTTTTTTACTCTCTGCACTTGTAGGCGGTGAGTGGAAATTGATGGTGGAAGTCATACTCCAGATTGGCGGTGTCTTTCAGCAGAGTCCAAATCTCCTATCACCTTACCATGTCATTTCCTTTCAGGAGTGGGGAAACACTGTAGATTAAAAGCAGGCTGATCCAACCCACCTTGGACCTGATCCAAATTGGTCCAAATCAACCTATTTCACATTGAAATTTAGGATTTGCCTGAAGCAGTTGCACAATTATAATTAATAGGATAACTGTAGAATGGTAACTTTGGCTAGATCTTTTAGCCATAATCAGTATTATTTTATTAATTAATTAATTTATTATTCAAACTTATATACCGCCACTCCCCGAAGGCTGGGGTTATGTCTTGGATTATCATTTATTCATTATTTATTTTTCTCCTGCCTTTTTCCTAATGTAGGGGTTTTAAGGCAGCAGACCAGACTTCTATCTGAAATATCTTAGCATTTGAATGTGTATCCACATTGCTTCTTCATCCTGGAGGATGCTCTGTTTGCTTTTTGATGTCTGCTTTTAGCTGAAATCACTGCAAATGCAATGTCAGCGGAGTCTTTTTTCCCCCGGTTAAAACATATATCTTTAAATCAGAAATAACAACCTGAAAGAGGAGTCTATTTTGAACAGCTGCATGCTTGAGATCAATCAAGGGAAAAGCTAACAATATTGGATTCACTTGAGTGAAGAAGAGGTGATTCACACCTTCAGGCCCCCACTGGAAAGAAAATAATTCCCCTTTCGATTATCTGAGGATATGTCTGATATCATTTCCAAAAAAGTGTATGTGTACTCTTGCAGAGAAAACAAGCAGGTAAAGACAGAAATCAAGGTATGCAAAGGGGAAACCAATAGCTTGGTACAATGGATAAATCACATTGCCTATTGATATTTACTTATTTATTTTGTAATTCATTTAGTTTGTCAGGAATAGAAAGTAGTTGAAAAATGGGAGGGGGTCAGATAAAAATTTGGGGAGACTTTGGGAGAAGGACCTTATGCTGGCAAAGTGAACTAGGAAGGGAACTAGTCACTGAAGTAGGATCTTAGCCTGAAGGAGGACATCCATACACTGCCATCAGCCAGTCTTTTTTAGCACTGTGTCACTTCATACATTCACTTTGTGTTTGTGTATACTGAACATGGGGACAAAACGGACTGATCTGGTGAACGGATTGCTGGAGTATAAGCACAATAAGTGGCCATATGAAAATTGTTTACTCTATAGTTCTTACGTAATTATAAAACAGAAATAATACTCAATGTCAGTAATACTTGCCTTCCCTCACAGAGATACCTATATACAGAACTTTGAAGTAAGTAACTACCTATAATTCCCCGGTGGCGCAGTGGGTTAAACCCTTGTGCCAGCAGGACTGAAGATTGACAGGTCAGAGGTCCGAATCCAGGGAGAGTGTGGATGAGCTCCCTCTGTCAGCTCTAGCTCTCCATGAGGGACATGAGAGAAGCCTCCCACAAGAATAGTAAAACATCAGAACATTTGGGCTTCCCCTGGGCAACATCTTTGCAGACGGCCAATTCTCTCACAACAGGAGCGACTTGCAGTTTCTCAAGTTGCTCCTGACATGGAAAAAAATCCTTGTAATTACTTCCCTTTTCCTACAATTAAATCACTGTGCAGTCCTAACTTAATGCGGGACAGTGTTATATCTTTTGAAGTACAACCACCTTTTACATTGTTCTTACAATAACAAGGACATGACCTCACTAAATGATGGAGGATGACGATCATATGATTCAAAGACTTATCTTTTGCTTCGTTGGGAAGGTTGCAATGGCCATGAATTGAACTAAAGGGGAATGCTCCTTGGACCAGACGCCAGCAGGTTGCAACAATCATATTTTTAAAAGGATATCAACTGTTTTATACTCCACTGATGAAAAAGCAAAGTGCTACTATATTACTATATTAAGTATAATATAATAAATAATGACCAGCAACCTTAAATGTTTAATTGATTACTTTTTTAAAATTCATTTTTCAAATAGTGCTCACTGCTTAAATAAGTACTGCAATATCATTAGTCCTCATCCTAATTTATATACTTATCATTTGCTTCATTTATACCCCGCCTTTCTCACTCCCGTATGGAGACTCAAAGCGGCTTACAATGCCAGCAGGATTCAATGCTGTTTAAAATATAATCATAAAACGTCAACTAAAGCAATTAAAACAGTCAAGCAAATAAACACAAAGTAATAACAGATTAAAAAACAGATTAAAAACATAACGTGCATGCTACCATTCATCCATAATCCTTGCTCATAATCCTTATTCAGACTTTGTCAAAACCATAAGAGAAGGGGCCTGCCTCATGTTGCTAGGGAGAGAATTCCACAGCTGGGGGGCCACCACTAAGAAGGTCCTATCTCTCATTCCCACCAATCGTGCTTGTGAAGGGGGTGGGACTGAGAGCAGGGCCTCCTCAGCGGATCTTAAAGCTCTTGTTGGCTCATAGAAAGAGATGCGTTCAGACAGGTAAGTTGGACCTAAGGTCTAACCAGCCCCTAATAAATTGAACTACAACAAGGGATTACGGGCAGATGTAATTCAAAATATTTAGATAAGATTGACCTGAGTTTTTGAACTTGAATTTAAATGTCCAAGAGAGATTATGATTAAGGTAATCCATACGCAAAATGTCCCAGCTCTCCATTTTGTTAATCAAAGACCACACCAAGCATCTTCATATTAATTTGCTTAATTCTACATGGTACCAAAATATTTGAGCCTTGAGGTCTTTGCTGCATGTGAGTTCAAGTTATACCCAATCACATCTTAGTTGGTTGCTGCTGCTGCTGCTGTTGTTGTTGTTGTGTGTCTTCAAGACACTTCGAACAGATGGCATTGTAAGGCAGACATATTATACAGATGTGTTCAAAAGAGGGTTGTCATTATCTTCTACTGAGGCTGAGAGAGTGTACTTGCTCAAGGTCACCCAGAGGGTTTCATGACCAAGCAAGTATTTGAACCCTAGTCTCCAGAACTGTAGCCCTAACAGTCAAACCACAAAGCCATGTCTATTCCTCTTCTAATGATAACAACATGCTACGCCTACTCTCTACTTCAAGAACAACAACAGATAAAGAGTTTTATTCAGTCACATTTTCTCCCAAAGGCCAATACAGTGGGTCCTTGATTTGTGCTGGGGTTTGGCTTCAGGACGGACGAACACACTATGGATACTAAAATCCGTGGATTCCCAAGTCCCATTATATACAACAGCAGTAAAATGGTCACTCTTATATAAAATAGTGAAATCAAGGCTTGCTTATTGCAATGTGTATATATTTTGCCATGCTGTGGAGGCTGAATCTGTGGATACGGACAGCCAAGTATATTTTACTTTCATCCTCAAGGAAAGCTCTTATTTCCAAAAATGCAGAAAGTCTACCCATTTCCCAAATGGCACACAAACATGTATAGTAGCAGGCAGTATCCTGCACCCTAAACATTGGCCTGCTCTGCCTTTTGTGGTTTGTCGCAAAAGGGAGATATATGATACTGCTGCTCGTGGAGAGGCCCAGGACATCAATTGTCTTGCAGTGCGTTTTTCTTGTGCAGGTTAACTTGGATCGCCTTCACCCTGTATTTGCTTGACTCACCCTGTAATGTATATCCTCTCTCTCTTGTTCCACCGGCCCTTTTATTTCCGCTTCTCTCAGCACACAGTCATCCGCCTGGCATGTCTCCAAGGACTACAGCGGCTTGCCTCTCCAGCCTCTCCCTGCTAGAGAATGTACCTTTCCCGGGCAAAGGTCAGTACAGGCGACCAGCCTATCAGGTGCAGCACCTGGTCTAAGACAGGTGAAGGAGGTGGGGCATTACACCTGTTGCCTGACAGGCAGGCACAAGCAGGGAGGGAATAAGACAAATTTTAAATGGTATCCTCGGGCCACATTTGGAAAATTGCCCCATCAGTCAACACCAGGAGAAGAGGAATGTGATTTGAGCATCCAAGCAAATCCAAGAGCCTGGGGAAAAGGAAAGAGCTTCATTACAACCTTTTCTATAAAGAGGCAGCTACCAGTGAGTAAAGTCCATATCCCTCTGAGTAAATATTATCTGCTTATCTCCACAGTACATTGTCTTCTTCCTTCCTGGTTAAGGAACTAAAAACTTTTTCTTTTAGTTTTTCTTTTTCTTTCTTTCTTTCACCACAACATCATACTCATTACTCATGTCTTGTTAGCCTATGTTTATCTCTATTTGCTTCTCGTTCATTTAAGCTAAACTTCTTGTTAGATCAGCATTTCTCAACCTGGGAGCCAGGACCCCTTGCCGAGGAAGGGGGGTGCCGAAGACCATCAGAAAACACAATGTTTTCTGTTGGTCATGGGGGTACTGTGTAGGAAGTTTGGCTCAGTTATGTTGTTGGTGGGGTTCAGAATGCTCTTTGATTGTCGGTGAACTGTCAATCCCAGCAACTACAACTCCAAAATGTCAAGGTCTATTCCCCCCCCCCCCAACTCCACCAGTGTTCACATTTGGGCATATTGAGTATTCGTGGCAAGTTTGGTCCAGATCTATCATTGTTTGAGTCCACAGTGCTCTCTAGATGTAGGGAAACTCAAACTCCAACACTCAAGGTTAATACCCACCAAACCCTTCCAGTATTTTGTCTTGGCCATGGGAGTTCTGTGTGTCAAGTTTGGTTCGATTCCACTGTTAATGGAGTTCAGAATGATCTTTGATTGTAGGTTAACTAAAGCCTAGCAACTACAACTCCCAAATGACAAATCAACCCCACCCCATCCCCAACAGTATTCAAATTTGGGCATATTTGTGTCAAATTTGGTCCAGTGAATGAAAATACGTCCTGCGTATCAGATATTTACATTACAATTCATAACAGTAGCAAAATGACAGCTGTGAAGTAGCAACAAGACTTTGATGTTGTCAATGGCCTGGATGTCTTCAGGACAGAAGAGATACTTCTGGAGATGATGGGTGCATCTACTATGTAAAATTAATACCGTCTGACACAGTTTCACAGCCATGGCTCTATGCAGCATGGGAGTTGTAGTTTAGTGAAATACCAGAACCATGCCACAGAAAAGATTAAAAACTTTTTAAAACGCCAAGTCCCATGATTCCATAGCATTGAGCCATGGCAATTAGTGTCAAACTGCATTAATCCTATAAAGTAGAGCAGTAGTTCTCAACCTGTGTTTCCCCAGATGTTTTGGCCTACAACTCCCAGAAATCCCAGCCAGTTTACCAGCTGTTAGGATTTCTGGGAGTTGAAGGCCAAAACATCTGGAGACCCACAGGTTGAGAACGATTGGTGTAGATGAACCCTATAACTCTCCAACCTCCATAACTAGTGTCTGGGGGATTCTGGAAGTAGTTGCCCGAAAAAGTAGCTTTCCCCAGTTGTGATTAAACTTATGAGATCATGTGCAAAAATAGGATCAATAAGCGATGCCTCCCCTCAATGCCACTCTCCTTAGAATGGTTGTCTTTGTTAGTAGTAGCATGCTAAATAAAGTAGGATGAGGACAGAAGAAGCATCAGAAGTTCTTCCCATATGGGTTAAAAGTGAATAGCTGATCAACCAAGCTGGCTGTAGGCCTCTCTCCTCGCTGCAGGCACTCCAACAAAAACACAGCAAGCAGTGTTTGGAGCCGTCGCATGTGCCAAGAGCAGCACACGCTCCCCGGCAAGTACTGCCTCGAGCACACAGCTGCTCTTTTGCTGTTGACTCGTAACTGATGTGGATGCAGTCATGGACTTGGATCGCATGCCACTGGCCATGGACTAGGTTCCACAGGGTACCGACTTCACCAAGGGTTCATGTTTTACACACAGCTTGGTGGATATTGAGTGGGAGGGAGCATGTGATTCAGCTCTTCTTGGACCTCCTACCAGTGACTTAAGCTTGATTTCTCCACCCATTGTGACCTCAGCTGGCAATTTGCCCTGAACAACCTCCTTATGGTTTTAATGGTGATCTCATGCTCTGTCCTTGCTGGAGAAGGGGACTTGGGCTGACACTGTCAGGCTGTGTCTGGATCAGATGCCTCCCCTCTTCGGCCACCTGACTTTGCTGAGACAAGGAAGACTTCGATGGTTAGCAGTCAAGAATTTTTGAAATAATTGGTCAGGAGAAAGTGGATCTGTTGTGAGATGACAGGAATATTTAGCTACCTGCTTACACTGAGAACCCATCAATTTCATTTAAGCACTGCAGCAAAGAATAGTTTAAACTAGGTTGTATCTACATTGTAGAATTAATGCAATTTGACACCACTAACTGCCATGGCTAAATGCTATGGAATTGTGGCATGGGCTGTATATTTATAATCTTCTCTGCAAAAAGGGCAGGTGCCTTGCAAAGCTACAAAATCCAGATTCTCTGGAGGCAAGTGTGAATGTTGCAATTGGCCACATTGATTAGCACTGAATAGCCTTGCAGCTTCAAAGCCTCAGTGCTTCCTGCCTGGAGGCATCCTTCGTTGGGAGGTGTTAGCTGGCCATGATTGTTTCCTATCTGGAATTCCCCTGTTTTTTTTAGTGTTGCTCTTTATTTACTCTTTATTTACTTTTTAAAGTACTGGTAGCCAGATTTTGTTCATTTTCATTGTTTCCTCCTTTCTGTTGAAATTGTCCACATGCTTGTGGATTTGTGGCTTCTTTGTGTCATCTGACATGGTGGTTGTTAGAGTGGTCCAGCATTTCTGTGTTCCCAAATAATATGCTGTGTCCAGCCTATAATAAAAGTGGGTGCATTTATTCCATAGTATAGATCCACCTCATTTTAAAAAGATTTCCTGCCAGATCCTATATTTGCTTATTCCAAAGTAAATCCTATTACTTCCCAAATAAAAGTGCATAAAATTGCAGCCTTGGACAGTGGTTAATGTTAGTAATGCTGAAGCTAATCAAATTGTTGTTATCCATAATGATGCATATTTTCCGCCTATACTCAGCAATAGCCCCTTTCTCTATATCTGATATCAGATACTTGCCACAATACAAAAGGCACACTTATTTTAGCTCTGAGTCAAAACAGATTGTTGCTTCCTTTCCATCTAAGATACAACACAGGAAACATATATCTTGATTTTTCACATCTTGACAAAAGGACAGGAAACTGTTTTTAAGGCGGAACTGGGCTGTCAAGCCAACCAGGCTGAAATTCCTCCACATTCAGAGAAATAAAAGTGTAGTTCAGAGAAGCAATATGTCCATCAAAATGTGCATATAATTTCTCTATCGGGAGCCCCTGGTGGCACAGTGGGTTAAACCACTGATCTGCTGAGCTTGTTGACCAAAAGGTTGCAGGTTCGAATCGGGGGAATGGCATGAGCTTCTGCTGTCAGCCCCAGCTTCTATCAACGTAGCAGTTTGAAAACATGCAAATGTGAGTAGGTACCGCTCCGGTGGGAAGGTAATGGTGCTCCATGCAGTCACACCAGCCACATGACCTTGGAGGTGTCTACGGACAACTGGCTCTTTGGTTTAGAAATAGAGATGAGCACCAACCCTCAGAGTCGGACATGACTGGACTTAATGTCAGGGGACAATCTTTACTTTTACTAATTTCTCTGTATTACACTCATTTAAATGGAAGGTAAAATGGAATATGCATCCAAATGCAAGAAAATATATCCTATGTACTAGAACAGAGAAGCAATATTCATAAACCAGCGTGGGAAGAAAATCAGAAAGCTAGTTCTCAATTTTCTTTTGACAAAGGTTGTGCCTGAAGGGTTAAGGCAGCCTTGACGCAAGCATCTATTGTCCAAGAAGCTGGAGAGCCAGTTGGTGACAAGAGGCAGATGCTGATGAGGAGCCATGTGAGGCTGGCGCGGTGAATGGGGCTTTATTATTGTGTGGGGTCTCTGCTTCTCTCGCTGTCTTTGCTGCCAGCCGGTACTAGCAGCCAGGGCATTGCTAAGCAAAGAGATGCTTTTATGACCTGTTCTAGAAGCCTTAGCACTGTGGAGTTTGAAGCTCAAGAAAAGGGCCCACTCGCATAAGGGCCAGGCTTGCCAAAGGAGTATTCAAGACTGCTGCACATGTGAGTGGAAGTTTTTGGAATCCCTCCACAATTTCAGAGTCACCTGGATCATCGTGCTGACAGTAGGATGACACTCCGAGGGCTTTGAGTGGAAAGTCATTTCAAAGTGGGAACTTTGATGAGTGCCTTGGAAACCGTGGCTCCACTGTAAGAATCCACAAAGAAGAGGCTTCATTTTAGGAATATAAACATAGCTTTACTAGAGCTGATCAATGTAGCCCTTGAGCCTTGTGAGGTATGCAAATGAAGAGTCTAATGTTTCTCTCTTCCTAGCTTCAGGTTACTTAATAGAATTTGATCAAGATCCTGATTCTCAAATTGCTTGTAAAGTGTGAACTCTTTTTCTGTGCACTTTGCAAATGTTTTCTTAAATGTTTTCTTAAAGAGCATCTCATTTTAATCTTATTCTTCTATTTTGCTGCATAACCATTATTGTTTAGAATCTAGTTTGCACTCAAACCATTCCTGATTTTTGTTTTGTTAGCTCATTATCCTGCCCTGCTTACCTACATTTTTCTAGCTGTCTCCTTAATGTGCTAGAACAGACATGGGCCCTCCACATGTTTTGGACTTCAATTTTTACAATTCCTAACAGCTGGTAGTCTGTTAGGAATTGTGGGAGTTGCAGTCCAAAACACCTGGCAGGCCAAAGTTTGCCCATGCCTGTGCTAGAATCTAAACCTAGGCACGCTGTACTTCTGTTTGCTTTTTTCTCTCCCATCTACACAATTTCCTAGCCTGTCACATCACTTCACAATTGATAACTGGGCTGAATTTATACAAAAATGCTATATGTACTATCTTATTTGGCTTTCTAATGATCTGTATCATCTTATTTGCCTGCTTGGAGTCCAGCAAGAGAAGCAGTATTTGGAGTAACAGCTTTCTTGAAAAGCAATAGACATGACACTGTTATTACTTGTGGGGTGCAGTATGTGACTTCTGAGCAACAGAGAAGTTCACCTGTCTCTTTTCTTTGTGAAACTGGATATCTCCAGTTTTACTGAACTATAATTCTCATCATCTTCATGTCCACAATGATGGGAGTTGTGGTCCAACAAACCCAGAGCATGTCAAGACAGAGAAAGCTAATGTGATGTTTCACAGTGATGTTGGGCACACAATAATACTTAAATTTCATAGTGTCTTTTCAGTTTTGACTATTTTGAAGCTTTGACATCTTGCTTTTGCTGTCACTTGAATTTTCTCATTCTTGCCTGCAGTTTTAAATAGCTTTAAGGGCTATTGTGAACTGTTCTAAAAACTACAATGGCTTAAAAAGCAGGCAAATAAATAAATAAATTTAACCTCTGGTGGCACAGCAGGTTAAACTGCTGAGCTGATAAACTTGCTGACTGAAAGGTCAGTGGTTCAAATCTGGGAAGCGGGGTGAGCTCCTGCTGTTAGCCCCAGCTTCTGCCAACCTAGCAGTTTGAAAACATGCAAATGTGAGTAGATCAAAAGGTACTGCTCCGGCGGGAAGCTAACGGCACTCCATGCAGTCATGCTGGCCACATGACTTTGGAGGTATCTAAGGGCAACACTGGCTCTTCAGCTTAGAAATGGAGATCAGTACCAACCCCCAGAGTAGGAAACGACTAGACTTAATGTCAGGGGAAAACCTTTACTTTTACCTAAATAAATAAATATCTCTGCAATTAGCATAATCTGTAAATGATGCTACTTTCCTGGTAGTTCATAGAACAGCAACTTCCAGGCAAAGATTAAATCTTGATACAAAATTTACCTCTTCTTAAGTACTTTTCTATTGATACAGCTCCTTTTTTGCAAGTCTCAAGCAATAAGCAATAGAGAATTGTTTGTATATTGAGGACCCCTACCAAAATATGATGGAATCTGTACATTTATTTCAATAGTGACTTAATACTGAATAGAAAGTCATTTATATTCTAGGTAACATTTGTTCAATTTTCTGTCATTTGTATAACAATAATAATCACATTTCAAAAATGTCTCAAATATGATTGACTACATATTTTAAATGAATTTTAAAAATAACCTGAAGAAATATAACAAACCTTACATCTTAGTAGAGGAAATCTTCTGCCACAGAAGAAAGTTTTCCAAGTCTGTCCTCAAAAGCAAGGACTGATATAATGCTAACTTCCCCAATCCATTGGTTGATCAACACATCTAGGGGAGTTCTGGTTGAAGAAGTCTGCCTTCCATTAGAACAAGTATAAATCACACAAAACATACCCAACGTGGGATAATTTAATTTTAAATTATATTTTACTCATGAAAGCATAATCTTGCTTGCCTTGGCAAAGAAGCAAGTTTGCCACAAGGCAGATTACTGATTTATCTAAGGCAATGGAGTAAAACAGCCCTACCCACCACAAAGCAGGTTTTACTAGCAACTATGTTAGCTGACCCCACTGGGAGTGGCATATTTATACTTACCAACTTGCTCTTATGAGTCTTACATTCGACATTTGAGAGCGAAGCTTCTGTAGAGAAAGAAGCACTCTTCCAATTGTCATTTTATAATATTTGGACATTATTTCTTTTCCAGGTAAATATCTAGAAGCTGGTGAACTTGAAATGTGTATGCCACAAGATGCAGAAACAGGCTTTGTGTTCTGCCTTGGACAGAGGAGTCTGACGTCTTCTGTATAGAACCCGGATTACATGCAATAAGCAACATAAACAGATGGGCTGCTCCCTTTAGATTCTAGCATTGCTTGCCATGACAGGGGCAAAGTAAGGGTTGCGGACTTCACTCTCTGGAAAATGCCCTGCCTTCCTGGCTTAGTAGCCGCAACTGGCAACTAGAATAGAAGCTTGCATTATCTATCCTTTTGTGTATGAGCCAAGCAAGTGTCCACCATGCCCGAGTTGGAGCTACTGGGGGCACCCAGACCCCCTCCCAATGCCAACCAGATCCAGAGGAATATCCTGGAAGAACACGTGGAGCTGTGGTGGTTCCAGGAGCCCCGGAAATCATCCATCTGCTATGGTGTTGCTGTGGTCCTGATCCTAGCCTGTGGGGTAGGTGGCATCGCCTTGCTGTACAGCACTAGCAGCCGCTCTGGGGAGTGGAGGCTGGCAGTAGGCACCACGCTATGCCTGCTGGCTCTCCTGGTACTGCTGAAACAGCTGCTGAGCTCTGCCATCCAGGACATGAATTGCATTCGCAGTCGAGAGCAGGTTGAGCTGCTGAAGAGTGGTGGGGCCTCAGACTGTGCTGTGCTGTTGCTAACGGCCCTGGTGCTGCTGGTGTGTGGCACAGTGCTCACAGTGTTGTCCACCACCAGCATGGGTACCAACACAACTCCGCGCCCCCTTGCTAGCATGTTTGTCAGTGGCATTGTGCTCACAGCCTCTGGAGCAATCCTCCTGCTCAGTGTGCTCCTGTATTTCATGTGGACATCCTGCTGTTCAGTTGCACCTCGGACCCGGGATGCTGGCAACAACCATGCTGTCTTCATAATATCTGGGCGCATCTCAGCTGACCAGCGGCTGCCTCCTACCTCCAGCATGGCAAATCTCATTTAAGCCACAAAGCAACAGACAGTGGCTGATGTGGGATTGGACACTGAAGTGGCATTTGCACTTTACTTTACACTTGCACAGATGGTACTGAGGGGAACCCGGTCGCATCATAGGGCTTCTTCTGCAGAGCTGGGATGCTGCCAAGAGAGAAGACTGGGCTTTCTGGTCAGGGATCACAACTCGGCACCAAATGCTGAGAGAGGTTTTGACACAGGGAGAAGAATAATTATCAGGTTTTTAAAAAGTGGTTCCTGGGATAACAGAAATTAAGGATCTTCAATTTGAAATGAGTGTGATGCAGCTTTCTCATTCTTTTCAATTTTTAGCCCTATTTGTGATTAAATTGCAGTCAAAAGATCTGGAAACTCACTTTTATGAGTGAGTTTTGATCCACAATGTCTATTGTTGTGCCTGTGTGGTATTATTTTCAGACCATGGAATGCACACAACTCTGTTCTAGAGAACCTACTGGTAAATATGTAGGTTAAAGGATATGTAAGAACCTAATCGTATAGGCAGGGAAATGGCTATCTAAGTTACACAGAGAATGTTTTCATCCATTCTTGTTTTGATCTTCTTAGCCGGAATATTGAGGTGAATGGCAAAGAACAAACTGTAATGTTGAAGGCTTTCATGGATGGTATCACTGGGCTGTTGTGTGGTTTCTGGACTGTACGGCCGTGCTCTAGCAGCATTTTCTCCAGATGTTTTGCCTGCATCTGTGGCTGGCATCCTCTGAAGATGCCAGCCACATACAGGTGAAATGTCAGGAGAAAATGCTGCTAGAACAGTCATACAGTCCGAAAATAACATAACACTGCAAAGAACACACTATTTCTATTCATCACTGGCATTTGAGAAGAGGCTTGGTAGGGAAGAGTGAGGCATCTTGATCTAAAAGCTCCTGGGTACATGGCATAAAACCAAATCTACATAATATTTTAGTTGAAGAGAAGTTATATATATGTTCAGTTGAAATATCAATCTCTGTATGACCAGTGTGTATGAATGAAAGCATTAGTACATGATAAAGGCTATCTTACAGGATATAAAATCTATTTACCATGCATGAGACCTCTATGAGATATAAATGATGGTGATTGGCTAAGCATATTAGAAACTGCCTTGCCTTAAATCCAGAACAAGGTTACTTTGAGAGCAGATGGGAAAAGGGATTTTTCCATCCATAAGAGACTGAGACTGTTTACTGTTTTTCTTTATAATAAACAAAAACACATATAGGCATGGCTGTGTTTGTTAAACCCTGAAGGATTCTACCCTTAAAAACTACAGGCAACATAACCAAGGATAAGAGATAGGCATTGTGGTCCAAAGGTTATAGGCCAGTATGTTACCATGTGCATCCATTTCTAATTATTGAATGTTCCTCAAACGCTGGGAAATAAACTCACAATAGTGGGTGACCATATGTCCAAAAATTTGCTTGAAGTTGGAATTGGTAAAAGCAGCAAAATCCTGTGCTCACTGATGGACAGTCAATTTTAGACATATGGACCAAAGTCCTGCATCAGGAGATATAGCTACAACAGACTCCTAACTCCCACCCACATTTTTTCAGCTGGAGTTTGCCAATCCACATCAATTTCCTAGTCAGTAGAGAGCAAGGGGTGGCAACAAACAAGTAAGCAGCTGTTTTCCTGCAGCGGGATGGTTCACAGGCATCCCCAAGGAGCTCTGCAGTTCCTTCAGGTGTCCCATTGTTGCAAATGCCCTTTTTCTAACAGTAGGCACACAGCTCTCTGCTTCTCTGTTGGACTCTACTGACTAAGAAATGGCTGTACTTTCAGGGCTGCAGCTGAGTTTAGGAGGGATTTTTATTATTGTGCAGTTGGCAGAAAATTCTGGACTCAACAATGACCAAAAGTAATTTGCCTATGCCCAACGTATTTCACAATAATTCACCAATAGTATGCCAGTCATTTTAGGTGAAATCAATTGCCTCATCAGGACACTGTCTGAAAAATTGTATAGACCCTCCCCGCCCCCTCTCTCTTTTGAATCTATAGCAAAAATCAATAGGTGTTACTCATCCTGTGACAAGGGCACCTAATTCCGATTTTTGAGTCTCTCTATCCTAATGTAACTTTAGCTAGTATTCCGTTTGAGCCAATTCTTGGCTTGCACCAGGACAGGTTCCGTTTCATGACCAAGATCACAATTATTTGCTTCTGCCTTGGATTTGATGCAAATAAGTTGTGAAAGAAGCAGTGTTTCCCACAGCTGACATAACAGGGGAAGAGTTACTGAAAGATTTAAGAAGAGAAGCTGGGAATCATTTCCCAGGATCATACAACAAAGGCTGGTGCTGTTTATTGTTTTCTCTTATAATAAACAAAATCACACATAGACATGGCTGAATTTGCTAAAATGAAATCTACAATTCTGATTGAAGAAACTTCAAATTGTGCAGAATAAAGACTAGGCACTGATTCATCCCTATGTTACTTCCATTTCTAATGCAGTTTCTATCAACGTTTTAAAAACAAGGCACAAGGAAGCTGGGGAATGAGGCATATCTAATACTATGCTGGCAGAGACCTGGAGTCTTAGCACCCGTAAATCCTGCCCAATCCCCTTCATTCTCGGTTGTACAAAGATTGCAGATTTCCTATGCCTAGACTTCACTTTCAAGTGCCTCTGGCAGCCTCCATATGTTCGTTATAAGGAAACGCTTGTTGACCAGCCTTCTCATGCTTTAAAATCTCCTTTTAATTCATTTGTGTGTACAAAGAGTGTGTGAAATAAAATCCAAAAATTGCTATTCTTTGTTCCTTCACTTGTTACCAACATAGAATGGTTACTTATTTGTCAAACTGATGTAAGTCCCAGATTAGGAGATGTGGCTGATTAATTCTTGTGCTCTTTTGCTACAATATAAAGATTTCATTGGGAAACTTTAGGAAAACATACATTGGCAGGTTTTTCTCAATCTTATCTCCAACCCAAATTGCTGCACTTTTCAGGGCTCTTCCTTACCAAACTGCTCACATGTACTACCATAAACCAGGTAATACCCATGAATTATGAAACTGTATTAAACTCACACACTTTCTTTGAGGATCAAGGCTCCAAACACCTTTCTATTCTTGATCTTATAAAATCAGGCCAAATAGCCAAACATGCCATTTTCCACTAGATTACTTTCTAGTGGCTACATTTACACATAAGATTAAACCAAAATAAAGTAAAATCTGTTTCACTGTTCATAAGAGAGCACTCACACATAATATTGATCATGTCTAGCCAGCTCCAATGCCAGGCACAGTGGCCAAAACAAATTAGAGGCATACTAACAAGGAAAGATTTCCTACATTACAGCTAAACTCCAATTTGTTTATCAGCAGAGTAGACAATGCTATTAATTTTCTATACTGTAAATGAGCCACTTTCTCATAAAGAATTTATTATGTTTGGTAGCATGGTTACAAATTGCACCTAATTCAAAAAACTTAAATGCCCTATCAACTTATTGATGTTTAGGTAAGAGTTTAGACTATGATACCAATGAAGAAATGAACTGAAAAGCCAATACCATTAAATTCTACAAACCTGGATATAAGTCTACCAATCATACAAATGAAAATGCTGGTTTCTCTCTCCTTCCTCTCATGTGGATTTTTTTGGAAGATATCTATTATAATTTTGTCATGTCAGCAGGAAGTTTCCTATTTGGTCAGGAAACATCAAATAGAACTCATTGTACTGGATCTCAAATGTGGGTTTTGTTGCTTATGTTTGTTTCCATAAAATCTCTATTTAAAACCAAACAACAACAAATACACACAATTGAAGTATCACCAATGCCAGGTATTGACTTGAGAGGCATCCTCATTCTATTAGAAAGAAATATGTTCAAAATATTGCTGGTAAAGCAGAGTTTGAGATGAGGAGACGTACCACAAAGTAACTATTAATTCTGATTTATTATTATCAAATGCACATACTAGAAAAAAATATTAAGACTGATAAGGAATGGAGTGCAATGAAGCACAGGGAGACATTTATTTCTCCATTCTTGAACCCTAAATTGGCAAATTTCCTGCTTCAGCACTCATTAGGCATGACATTTAATAAAAAGAGGGGAGAGAAAAAAGAAAAACACAGAAGCAGAAAAACTGATAAGGAATAAACGAGAAATGAGGAATGTATGAATTCTGGTGAAGAAACAGAACTAAAGGTCCCTTACAAAATGTACAGCAGATAAAAAAAAATTAGCTCTTCAAATTCATGCATGTTTTTAAGAAAAGTTGTAAAGATATTTTGAGGCATGCAAGTGCAAACCCTAGGCACACCAAACAGCTAGTTTTCTACCATGATGAGCTGCAAAAAGATTGTAATGTAAGCATTGGCTGGACATACATATAGTCCCTCTTATATATGTGTGTGTATCATCCCAAATAAGATTCTAAGTCTTTTCCAAGTCCAGAAATCATCATAAGTAGTCTCAGCTCTTTAGTAGATTCCCATGAAGAGTCAACTTCAAAATCAGAATAGCTGCTAAGTTGGAAATATATAAGCAACATAAATGGATAGAACTGCAGAGGTGTTGCATTTATATGTACACCCAGAGATTATGCAAAGGCATTACTCCTTGTGGTGAGATTCACATGTGTGAAAATGTACATCCTAATTTCAAAAAACAAAATGCCTAGAATGCAGGAAGTTCAAGGAAAACTATTATCAGCACACATTTCCCTGCCATTAGGCATCATTTAAATTATGAAGTTCCATCACATCCAGCATTAAAACCAAACAGCTTTAGTAAGCCAGTTTTCTGGATCATCACTGCAGGCAGAGGACATGAAACATGAGTATGCAGTTTCTGTAAACACCAAGCCAGCACTGAAATTTCCACAACACCAACTCCAATGCTTGGAATTTACACATATGGGGGGGAGGGGGGGGGGAATGAGTACTCATGGAATAAAAACGAGATCAGCTTTTACCCCACCCAACATTTGCAGCTCCTGCCGTCACCAGCATTGACAGAGAAACTGGGAATGTAAGTTTGAAAGAATATGTAGTCCACTTCGTCTTAAAGGCTGGGCTCTTAACTCAAGATAAGAATTCAAGCAGCAGACACCAGAGGCCTAAGCAAAGATGAGATCAGAAATGTTCAATGAATGCACTGTTGAAAGTCCACTGAAGATGTTGCTCTGCTGCCAATATTCTAAGGCAGCGGTGTCAAATTTTTGACCCTCCAGGTGTTTTGGACTACAGCTCCCAGAATTCCAGACCACTGGACAAGCTGGCTAGGACTTCTGGGAGTTAGGAGTCCCAAACACCTGGGGAACCACAGGTTTGACACCTCTGGTCTAAGGTTAGGCACTAACATTATCAGGCACATTAAAAAGCTTTCAGTAATCTGTATTTGATCTGATTGTAGGAGCTGTTTTCTCCTATTCTGATCCAGGACGGGACTTCTCATACTAAAAAAAAGCTAAGGCCCACTCCAGTGTCCACCAAACACACCTGAATAGGCCCTTCCAAACATTTTGTCATGAAGAGGGTTAAGTGTGTTCCAGCACTTGATTCACTTTCTGATAACAACCTATAGGTAATAGACATCAGTAATTCCATCTTCCCTCACTAAAATAAGGTTGTCATTATTGATGGCCAGGACTCTAGGTCTTCGTACCATACTGTGATCATTCACAACCACTTTCCCAGTCTCATCACCCGGTGAGAACTGTATCACTTTGAACTGATCGACGACAAAAATGTCCCCGTCTTCATCAACACAAACACTGAATGGCTTGGTCAGCAGCGAAGTCGAGGGTTTCAGCACATTCAGAACCAGACCAGATTTCTGCATGATCACAATCTGTTTTTTGATGAAGTCTGAGACGACAAATTCCTCCCAGCTACTTACAGCAATGAACAGAAACTTCCCTCCGTGATAATTGTTTGGTTGAACTCTGCCAACACACCAGCCAGATGGGCTGTACAAAGAAATGGAACAGAGAGTTCCCTCACTAACAGCTACATAAGAGTCCTGGTAGGAAGCTATGGCATAGGAGGATTCTGAGCCTCTCATCTGCAATTTACGTAGAAAAAGGCCATTAAGTGTGAGGAAAAAAAGATGAGACTCTGAGGAACAGGCCAGGCTCTCACCACATACAGAGATGCCACAGAAAGCAAAATTAGAAGATGGCAAAGGAATCACTCCTTGGAACTGACCATAAGAGCTATACTGCTTGATCTCATCATTTGCCTGATCCAAAAGGAGAATTTCGCCAGTGTGCGGCACAACAGCAATACCTGTAATGTTAGGCTTTTCTTTGGTGTAGGATGGATCCCTTTTAAAGCTATAACGATACTCTGCCTTTGCTTGGCCATCAGTGTAAGAGGAGGAGCTTTCTGTGGAGGAATCAGACACACTTGAGGAGTTTTCATCAGAATCTGAAAGGGATGCTGTAACCTCCCCGCTCTCATCACCAAGAGAAGTGAATGACTCATTGCCTGGCTCCAAATGTGGTTCATCTAACCTGGATGGTTCCCCAGGAAACTCAAAACTAAAAAGAGGGGCTTTAGAAAGTTGCTGGGGCTCATCCCAAGCAATTGACAATTCTGGGGTCTGGCTCTGGAGTTGTTGCGGTCTGTAGGCCTGAAGCTCCTCAACCCTGCTTCTGATCAACCCTTCCAAATAGAGTATCTCATAGTCCTTTCCAACACAGAGAATCCGTTGAGAAAACTCCTGAGTACTCGTTGCTTTGTCCTTCTGGAGTTGCAACTCCTTCTGTGAAAAACAAAACTGTTCCATCTGTCCAGTCAGGAAGCTGTTCAGTTTTGCTAAAGCAGACTCCTTCTGGGCAAAGATATAAGTAGTGATATCTTCCACGTATTTGCATATTTGATCTTTGATGCATTCCCCTTCTGCCTTCAGTTTGCGCATCGCTTCCTCCACAGCCTTTTCTTGCTCAGAGATGGAAGCAATGGTTTCCTGCAGGTTCCTAATCAGTTGCTCCACTGAGGGCCGTTCTCGCTGCACAGCACTGGCCATGGAAACCACTTTGTGCTGGAAATGGTCCAGCATGCGACAATCCCTGCAGATGGGAACGCTGCAGGTGTCACAGAAGAAGTGGAGTGCCTCCTGTGGGTGGCTCTGGCAGTACAACTCTTGTAAGAATCTTGCCTCACTGTCATAATTCCCAGCGAGGAATTCTTCCAGGTTCACAACCTTATGGTGCAAAGTAAGGCGGGAACAGCAATGACCCTGGGAACACATCTGGCACAAAAAATCCTTGCAATCCAAACAGCGGGAGGTGGCAGCCACTAATTTTTGAACATTTGAGCAGATTGTGCATTTGAGGTCCTTGTTGCATTTCATCTGAAAGAGCTCCAAGAGACCATTAATGAAGAAGTTGGTCTTCATGCTTGCAGCACCTCCTGGGACATCTATCTGTAGGCGGCACTCAGGGCACTGCACAATCCCATTATCTACCAGGGGATCAAGGCATCCAAGGCAATAGCTATGCAGGCAGGGCAGGATCTTGGGCACCACATACAGGTCATAGCAGATTTTGCAAGTCAAGAAATCTTCCCGAATCAAATCTTGTAACGATGTGGAGTTCGGAGTTGCCATGCTGCTTTCTGGCAAAGCTGCAATCAGAACAAGACACAGTCAGCATGGCCTAGTTGGGTCTCACATCAAATAATCTACTCCAAGGAGTCAATAGTTCTGTTGTTCAAACTAGCTAGCTGTGTACCTTACCGCTGAAAAGGAAATAAAGCTTAGTTTAGAAAAGGTATATTGTTGTTATGGGCTTTCAAGTCTTTTCTGACTTACGGTGACTCTAGGGGTGAACCTAACGAAGTATTTTCTTGGGCTAACAATGTGTGGCTCATCCAAGGTTATCTAGTGAGTTTTAATGACCAAACAGTGAATAATACAATACTCAGAGCACTACACTACATTGACTCTCTTTCACAGATATAACTCTGTGTAAATAAAGAAGAACCATGATGAGGGAATTAGGAGGGACAAGAGACTTATGCAAAGCCAGTTTTTTAAAGGATGACTCCCCAAATCCCCAGCGAACACGATTGGGGTTTTGGGGAACAACAGAAAAACAAACAAGCAAACAAAAATAAACAAAAAGGAGAAGAATATTTACCAAGTTCTGAAAGTGGACAGAAATTAGCAACATGAGGGTATAATGCTACACATATTTAACAAGGAGTAAGTCCGATTGGGCTTAATTCTCAGTAGATATGTATAGGATCCCTGGATTAGTGCTGCAGCAAATAGGAAATAAGTTCACATTTGACTATTGTGAGACAAGGAAAGATTGGATTCTCACATATTACACATTTCCTACAATGGATATTGTCCCATTACCCAGGCAGAGGCCATAAGAGGGAGGATAGCCCATTTTAACAGGGGGAGATGAAGGAGGAAAATATTTTTCCTATTTTTGGTGGTTATTACCTCCCCCTGCCTTCTCATGTTATAAACTAGGGTTGTTATAACTATTGTTTTAAATGTAAATTGTTATTATAATTGTCTTTGTTTGGGCATCTAATGGTCGCCGGTTGTAAGGCCACCCTGAGTCCCCCTCTGGGGGTAAGAAGGACGGGATATAAATATATGAAATAAATAACAAATAATTATTTCCATTACAGCAACATGGATGGGGAGAATAAGATGAAAAGAAGGGAAACTAGTTTTAGTCATTCAACGCCCCGTCTCCCCATAAAATGGAATATCCTTTTCTCTCTAGCGCCCCCTTGTGGCCTCTGCCCACATAATGGAGCAGTATTCTACATTGTTTGCAGGAAGTGAAAATATTAGGAAGTTAATATTCAAAAGCTCTGCTCAATATGATAGATTGCTTAAACAGAAATAACAGTTCTATTGATTTTGATACATTATTAATCAAAGGACTTGAATTTTATGGTTAGTTGGAATTTACAGGTGGGCAAAAATGTTTTCTGGTTACAAGATATAGTAAGGAAAACTCAATCCCATCTGTGCCACATAGCCAGATACGAGCCCATGGGACAATTCTCTTTAGATACACTGACAATAAAGGCACTTTGTGTGAGCAAAAAGTGCCTTTCCTCCAATAACCACAGAATTCAAGGGGAAGAATCCATTGGGGTTAATCGACTTGCTTAAGGAGCACTTCAATCTCAGATGCTTGCTTTTGCTGCCTATTGCTAAGCTATGGGTATTGTCATCAAGCAGGATGGTCTGCATCCGAGGACCTTTCACACAGCACAATGATTATACACAATTAATACATGTATGATTCCACGTTAACTACATGGCTCTATCCTCTGGAATCCTAGGATTTGTAGTTTAAGGAGGGGCATTTTGAATTCTCAGCAAGACAGCCAAAACTATAAACACTAAGAATCCATATAATACAGCCATGGCAGGTAAAGTGGAATGAGACCATTATAATCACAGTTTTCAGGTAGTGCTTGTGACTGAGACACAGCTGTGGGAAAAAGGATTGACAGTATCTCTACATCACTGCTTCTTAAACTGCAGGCAGGGGCGGTCTAAGGTAATTTTAAATGGTAGGCGAACATTATTTTGGTACCCCCCCAAAAAACATTATTTTGCCCCCCCCGATGTAAAACAAATATACAATTATAATATCACAATACCATTAGTAGTATTATATTGTATCAATGTATATACAATATATTATACCATACTCATACTATATTATATCATAATTATATTATACTACATTACAATATAATTATATTATAATATATTGACATTATAATACAATATAACATTCTATTATATTATTATTATAAAATAATAAAATTATTTATTTAAATAAAATTATCCTCTACTAAATATTTTCATGACTCCTATAAAACTCAAATAACCCAAAATAAAGTAAAATAAAATATTATATATTACTATTTTGTACAATACCACTATACTGCAATATTGTTTGTAATATTACATGTAATATAAAATATATCATTATTCTATTGTTATATTGTATTTGTATTATATTGTATGGCAATATTAAGCAGAACTGTATAATAATCAACAAGAAATGCAATGTAAATGCATCAAAATCAGAATATATTACCTATCACCCAACTCATAATTCATAGGAGTCTCCCATAAGTCCAAAATTAGGATCCCAATGTAAATGTAAATAGAAAAACAGCCAAAATGTTCAAATGAGGTCGAATACAGGCAGCGCGGCCTGGGCAAACTTGGGCCCGCCCTCCCTCCTTCTAAGTGTTTTGGCCTCCAACTCCCACAACTCCTCATAGCCTCAGGCCCCTCAGGTCTAGACAGAAATAGAGCCGAAGAAAGGAAGGAGGGAGAGAAGAGGTCACAGAGGAGGAGGAAAGCCCTTCATTCATTCCTTCACTTACACTTCCTTCACTGATTCTATTCTCCTTCCCTGCAAACGCGCGCGGCGGAGACAAAGGGAGAGGGGAAGCACTCCCTGCCTGCCCAATAGGGAGTGCTTTGCTTACAGGCTTCTGCGCAAGGGAGCTACTGGGCATGCGCGGAGGTTTTCGCGCATGTGCAGTTGCTCCTGTGCTCAACTTCAGCTCCGGAGCAACTGCGCCTGCGTGAAAACCTCCGCGCGTGCCCAGAAGCGGCATCAGAGCGCACAAGGCCGGGGTCAAAAAGCAGGCAGCTGCAGCACTGTCTGAGGAACATCGGCAGGGCCAGGATGGCGCCCCATGCGGCCAGGATGGCGCCCCCTTCCCAGATGGCGCCCTAGGCGGCCGCCTTCTTGGCCTATCTTGTAAGACCGCCCCTGACTGCAGGTCCCAACCCTTAATACGGTCCCATTGGTTCAGTGTTCGGGTCCCAAAAAAATAGCAACTGTAAAAGGTTTCTGAACACCATTCATTTATCCAAATTTGTCAGCAACAATGTGCAGCATTTACAGTGACCTCTGTAAAAATGCTTCAACTGTACACCACAAAAAGGAAAATCAGCCTGTTTAGCAAGCCTTGCAAATGCTGATTTATTTTCAATGTTTGATTTGTATACCTATTTGAAATACCTAGGATCATGTATTCTCAGACAGATATGGAAAAATATAAGAAGGCCGGCTCTACAGCAGAGTTCCAACCCAGCTCGGCCTCCTTTCCTGTTGTAGTTGAGTCTGGGACCTCAGGTACTACTAGGAGGACAGGGCTGTGTGAAGAGGATACTACGGCATCAAACATTGATATGGATTTGGGTGGGGTTGCTTGCAATGATAGTACTGGCCTCAGGAGGGGAAAGAGGTTGACTCGTGAACAAAGTGAGGAAGATGTGCTCCAAAGTAAAAGAATCAGGCAGATACTTACGGAGTCGAGTGACGAAGAATCATTTCTGGGTTTTCCGGGGGAGGATGGGAGTCAGAGTGAGGGAGATTCCTCTGACGAAGAGACAGATAGGGATGAGACATTGGTAAACGAGGTCCGAGCAGTATGTGGGGAAACTTCCGATACTAGCACATTTTTGGGGTTTTCAGATGATAGGGAGTGGGCCTCGGGACATCTGGATGATTGGGGTGAATTAAATGAAGACAGAAGATGGCGTGTTTGGCGAGAGAATCAAGAGAGCACAGCCGGGGAAGTTGCAACAGCTGGAGCTGCTCATAGTGGGGCGTATGCTAGGGAGGACAGATCTGAGGACTAATAAATAAGGGCATCTGAGGGATTGCTTTCTGTGGCTGGCAAAGTGTTACGTCTGGAATTCTAGGTTTGCTGTGAAACCTGCTGCCCTCCACCCCTCCTTTCCGCTTGACTGGGGGTTTGTCTTCTTGCAAATTGACTGTGAATGAGAGATGCTGCCTTTGATTCAAGATTGGCTCCTGCATTCATTCTGTGATTCTCCAATCCCGACCTGGTCTGGAAATTTGACTCCTCTTCTTCTCTGCTGAAGACCTTCAAAGATTCCTGTCAACTGGTTTTCCCCCTGTTTGTTTTCTGCTAAAGCTTAAACGACCACTTGTGTTTCTTTGTGGGATTTTTGAGTGGGGCTTTGCCAAAAAGGCTTATCTTTTGGTTTTGTATCACTGCTGAGAAGTGTTTTCTGTTTATTGGTCGCCTTTTTGACCTAAAAGACTGTGGACAATAAAACTCTTATTACTCTTACTTCTGGCCTGGCAACTGTGTCGTGACATTTCCTCTTGCACTGACATTATCATTAAAGTGAAGGAGAGCCACTTGTGGCACTTCAAGTTCTAGGATTACCTGATCTCAGACCCAGACCCAAAGTCTCTCAATTTTCAATTTAAAGCGATTTTTATTTAAAAGATAACATAGTATAAAATGAATAATACAAAAAGTGCTAAAACTCTCCAGCTACATACCTACTACAGCAAGCTCCAACTTTATGGAATGCTCTCCCAGCCGAGACACGAGCCCTCCAAGATCTTATGTCCTTTAGGAGGTCCTGTAAGACCTTCCTCTTTCAACAGACGACGCCATCAGTGTCCCAGATTTTATCTTTTATACTGTATTATGCTGTGCGTTTCGTATTTCGTACAGCGCATTGTGTTTTTAATGTATGGATATTTTAGAGTGCTTTATGTGTTTTAATGTGTTTTATTGTGTATTGCCTTGTTGTGAGCCGCCCCGAGCCTCCCAGGAGTGGCGGCCTAGAAATTCAACAAATAAAAATAATAAAAAATAAATCAGAACACAAACACACAAATGAAACACAACCCACATAGACATGCACAGAGAAACTACACTAAGAAACAAACAAACACACAAGGGGACAAGTTCACAAAGTTCACACTCACTATCTGATGGCCTTTAAAACCATGAGTTTCCAATGTTCATGGGTCCTTTCCAGACAGGAGGCAAGACAGAAAATCCTTCAGTTTTGCAGGCACTCAGTTCCAACCAGGAGGAAAGGGCTGCGTACAAATCCAAGGTCACTTAGCAGAGCAGCAGGGTGTTAAAATTTCTGAGATTTTGATAGTTTTATATTTATTGTTAGCCTCCTTGAGTCCCTGTATCAGGAGAAAAGTGGAATAAAATTAAATAAATAAATATTGTTTCATTTGATTTGCTGCAGCAGCTTGCGCAAGCTATCTATGTAACTGAATAGTTAGCTTCCTCTTTCTCTCCCAGATTGCATCTACACAACATAATGAATGCAGTTTGGCAACACTTCAACAGCCATGGCTCAATACTATGGAAGCCTGAAAGTTGTGATTTGGTGAATCTTTGGCAAACAAGGCACTTGTAAAACTACAACTCCCAGTAATTCACAGGACTTAGCCATGGAGGCTAAGGTCAAACTACACCAGTTTTACAGTGTAGGAGTGCTTCATGGTAACACTGGCCTCCATAGACTCTTCACTCCAGAGCTAGCTTCTGGATGGAAACAAGTTGGCTTGATTAAATATCCCTTATCCTGTGTAACTGTCAAAGCACTAACCTTTCCTTTCACCTGGTAATAGCCTGAGCTTGGATTTCTGCCTTAATTTCCCAAAAGGAAAAAAAATGATATGTGAGTGCGACACACAACAAATATGTGTATGTTTGAATGAAAAAGTCATGTGTAACTGTGGTCAGTATTTAACACATGATGTTTAATGACACTGGGGACTAACTATATGAGGCCTTAGGATCCTGCACTGGTGACCATAGGGGCCTATCACATCACTCTATAAAACAGAGCTTCCCAAAGATTTCATGTTGGTGGCAACCTTTCAGACACTCATCAGGTCCAAGCTATTTGTCAAATCGCATCTACCCATACAGACCATCCCATGCACTGCGGTCAACAGAGGAGGCCCTCCTCTCAGTCCCACCCTCATCACAAGCTCGGTTGGTGGGAACGAGAGAGGGGGCCTTCTCTGTGATCACTCCCTGTCTCTGGAACTCCCTCCCAAAAGAAATAAAAATGGCCCCTACCCTCCTCTCCTTTAAGAAGCTTCTGAACATGCACCTATGCATAGAGGAGGAGACTTTGATCCATTGGAATGATGGCTGATCCCACTTGTATTATATGGCTGCCACGAGGCATCTTAAATGAATACCAGCACTAGCCATTTTTAATGTAACTGTATAGCTTTTATGGTATACGTTGCAATGTTTACCCATATTTTACTCTATTATGTTTTATTGGATTATCCAGTTTTATTTCGATGCTTAATTCTTTGTTGTAAGTCCACTGTTATTACTGTGCTTTACCATGTATTCTTTTTTTAGAACTCATCTGAGGCATTGAATGTTTGCCTTATTTGTGTGTAAACCGCCTTGAGTCCCTTCGGGGAGAGAGGGCAGCCTAGAAATAAAGTTTCATTATTATTATTATTTTGCAACACGGTAATTCAGTTTTACTAGCAAACTGGAGGTTAAACCAACCCCTTATAAAAGATACGGACACAAACAGAAACTGTAGCAACAAAACGTGAGGAGACGCAACGTATTTCATGAAACATTTTCATCTATACTTTAAACATTATATAATTGATTGCTCATTACACATAGACTCAGATGTTTCTCCTTATGTTTATATGGCATAATCTGCAGCTGACAAACATGAGTTTGGAAAGCTCTGCTGCAAAAACTCTGTATCCAATTTAATTGCCATGACAACGTTCTGTGAAATTTTGGGATTTGTAGGTTTAGTGAAGCCCAGGAGCTCTATGGACCGGGCTGTGGTGCAACTAGTTAATAGAAACATGCGAAGGTTTACTTCTCCACTGATACTGTGATCAGACTTCTCTCACCTGGAGTCAGAGTAAGACGCATAACTTTGGGGCTACAGATTACAACCTAAGTGAACTATTGCCTATTTTGGCTGAACTGAGTATTGATACTGTATGATTTACTTTTGAGTGCTTACATGGCTATCTGTTTATTGTTTATACTGCAATAGAGATAAATAGATTTATTCTAGAAATTATAAGTCTATGTTTATCTTTGAATGAACATCCAGAATAGTTTGTTGTTTGTTTAATACAGTAACTTCCCTAGTTGTTCCCTAGTTGTTGTTTGCGGTTGCAACTAGTTAGTAGCCAGCTGCATTAAATCACTACTGACCGAGAGATCATGAGTTTGAGGCCAGCCCGGGTCAGAGTAAGCTCCCAACCATTAATAGTCCAGTTTGCTGTTGACCTATGCAGCCCAAAAGACAGTTGCATCTGTCAAGTAGAAAATTTAGGTACCACTTTATGCGGGGAGGCTAATTTAACTAATTTACAACACCATAAAAAACCTTCCAGCAGTGTACAGAAGAATGAGGAAGCACTCCATCAAAGGACTCTGGGTCACAAGTGGACGGTGAAGAGAAAGCTTCCCCTGTGGCCGGAATCGAGCATACCCTCATGAAGCCGGAAAAGCTGGAAAGTAAAATGCCTCAGTGTCTGTCTATATACGTTGCATGTCTAAATGGCATTGAATGTTTGCCATGTATATGTGCATTGCAATCAGTGCCGAATATGTCCATTTCCGGGCTCAAATCAAAGTGCTGGTTTTGACCTTTAAAGCTCTATACGGTTCTGGCCCAGCTTACTCGTCCGAACGCATCAGCCTCTACGTCCCACCTCATAATTTAAGATCATCAGGGGAGGCCCTGCTCTTGCTCCCACATACTTCCCAAATGCGGTTGGTGGGAACGAGAGAGGGGGCCATCTCGGTGGTGGCTCCCCGTCTGTGGAATGCGCTTCCGAGCGACATACGATCAACCCCATCCCTCCTGGTATTCAGGAAAAAAGTGAAATCATGGCTGCGGGACCAGGCTTTTGCACATTAGCACAATGCAGCACTTTGGATTGTAATTGTAAATTGATGGTTATGGCTCAATTCTTACGTGGTGGACGGAGCTTTGTTTTTAACTTAAATGTATGTGTATTATGTGTCAATGCTAACTGTATTTTAATCCTGAATGTCTATGGTTTTATATTGTATTTATATTGTGTATCGGCATCGAATTGTTGCCTTTTGTTAAGCTGCTCGGAGTCCCCGTTCAGGGGTTGAGAAGAGCGGGGTAGAAATGATGTAAATAATAAATAAATATAATTATTATTATTATATTAATAATAATGTCCATTTCTGGAATATGTCCATTTCTGGGCTCAAGTCAAAGTGCTGGTTTTGACCTTTAAAGCTCTATACGGTTCTGGCCCAGCTTACTTGTCCGAACGCATCAGCCTCTATGTCCCACCTCATAATTTAAGATCATCAGGGGAGGCCCTACTCTCGCTCCCGCGTACTTCCCAAATGCGGTTGGTGGGAACGAGAGAGGGGGCCACCTCGGTGGTGGCTCCCCGTCTGTGGAATGCGCTTCCGAGCGACATACGATCAACCCCATTCCTCCTGGCATTCAGGAAAAAAGTGAAATCGTGGCTCTGGGACCAGACTTTTGTACATTAGCACAATGCAGCACTTTGGATTGGAATTGTAATTGGTAAGTTGATAGTTATGGCTCAATGCTTATGTGGTGGACGGAACTTTGTTTTTAACTTAAGTGTATGTGTATTATGTGTCAATGCTAACTGTATTTTAATCCTGAATGTCTATGGTTTTATATTGTATTTATATTGTGTATCGGCATCAAATTGTTGCCTTTTGTTAAGCCGCTCTGAGTCCCCCCCCCCCCCTCGGGGGTTGAGAAGAGCGGGGTAGAAATGATGTAAATAAATAAATAAATAAATTCATATGCTGACATTCAGTCAAGTCTCTATGGTAGCATTCTTGCACTCCTTTCAAGAATCAGATACAATGTTTTCCTTTTCACCTTCCACTTCAGTAGCTCCATTTTAGATTTAAGTCATGAGCACCAGAATTTAAAGTTCTACCCAGAGTCTGATTACCTTGTGGACCCATATAATCTAGTAGTTTAATGGTCTATGAGGCTTTTGCACATTAGCACAATGCAGCACTTTGGGTGCGAATCAGACATTGTAATTGTTGTCATGTCACTACTGCTGTATTTTTTTAAAAGCCAGTATATGGAACATGTTTTAATGTTTATATTGGAAAGTGCTTGTATTTTTAGAAGTTGTATATTTTATGTCATGGCCTATGGCTAGTATAATAAACAATTCATCACTTTGGATTGGAATTGTAATTGGTAAGTTGATGGTGATGGCTCAATGCTTACGTGGTGGACAGAACTCTGTTTTTAACTTAAGTGTATGTGTATTATGTGTTAATGCTAATTGTATTTTAATCCTGAATGTCTATGGTTTTGTATTGTATTTATATTGTGTATCGGCATCAAATTGTTGCCTTTTGTTAAGCTGCTCGGAGTCCCCCGTTCGGGGGTTGAGATGAGCGGGGTAGAAATGATGGGTTTTAATCGGGTTTTACTATGTTTTTATGTATTTTATGTATTTTGCTTGCTATTTTAACCTTGTAAACCGCTCTGAGCCCCAGAGCTTGGGGGCGTCCCTTCCTTCCTCCTCCTCCTCACACCCTCCTTCCTTGACTCTAGGAAGGAGGGCGCACCGCAAGGAGGCAGAGGGAAGCCCCGCCCCTGGGGCCACTGCCGGTCCCGGGGGCGGGCCTTCCCTCCATCTCCTCCTCCTCGCGCCCTCCTTCATTGAGTCAAGGAAAGAGGGTGTGAGGAGGAGGAGGAAGGAAGGGAAGCCCCCGGTAGAGGTTGGTTTGGGGGCGTAATTCCAAAGTGTGGCCTAGGGTGCTAAAAGAGGTTAATCTGGGCCTGACTAACATTGAGATATGTGTTAGATTAGTTGGTGCATCAGAATCACTCAGCAAATCGTTTGTTGTCGTTGTAATGCACACCTTCAAAACCGATGTGTGCAATACATTTGATGGCACATTAAACTCGAGTAAATACTGGGTATGTCCAAACTACATGGTGCCCTAAACAGGTGGCAGACACTCAAGTTTTAGGTACGGTGTATTAAGTGGAACCAATAAATAAATAAATAAAATAATAAATAATTATTATTATTACTATTATTAAACTTTATTTTTACCCCGCCACCCTCTCTCAGAAGGGACTTGGGGCGGCTTACGTGAGGCCAAGCCCAACAACACAGCAATAAAAAACAACACAGCATAAAATAAACAATACATAAAACACATATGGACTACTGTAACGCTCTTTACATTGGCCTTCCTCTGTCGGTAATCCGGAGACTCAAGCTGGTGCAGAACGCTGCAGCGCGACTCCTGGCAGGGGTCCCGATTGGCCACCACATCACGCCAATCCTGCGCGAACTGCACTGGCTCCCAATTGAATGCCGGATTGCCTTCAAAGTGTTAGTCCTGACTTTTAAGGCCTTACATGGTCTGGGGCCAGTGTACCTGCGGGACCGCCTTGTCCCATATCATCCCACCAGATCACTGCGCTCCAAAGAGCTAAACCTCCTGGTCATCCCAAATGTGAGGACCTACCATCTGTCCGCAACCCGCCGCAGGGCTTTCTCTGTTGCAGCCCCTACCCTGTGGAACGCACTGCCCGCCGGCATCCGTGCCACCCAGGGCCTCCTCCCGTTCAGGAGAGCAGTTAAGACATTGCTGTTCCAACAAGCCTTCGGAGTTAGCTAAACTGTAGCTCGCACCGCCTAGCTGTCAGCCCACTGCGACTCCATTTCTTGTTTCAACTGTTCTAATTGTAATTCCATCTTTATGGTATTACTGTGGTTTATGAGTTATCTGACAATTGTATTTTACGAACTGTTGTAAGTCGCCCCGAGCCGTTGGGGGGGGGGGGGGCGACAGACAAATGCGAAATAATAAAAATAAATAAAATATATAAACAGTAAATACACAAAGTGTAAAACCATAGTGGGCAGGCCAGATGTCATTGGTTCACTTTATTCAGGCTGGAATTAAACATGGCTGAGAGGCCTCAGTGAGCCACCTCCTCACTCCGTTGCCATGGCAGTTAAAACTGAATGTCATACCATGCTGTGGCCTGGCAGGGCTCTTTGGTTGCCTCTCCACCGCAGAATCAATGCTGCCATGGATCAATGTTGGAAGGGATCCTGGGAGTTGTAGTTTCACAAGGTCTGGAGCCTTCCCTGCCAAAGGGGGGGGGGATGGCGCCTCACTAAACTATAACCCCCCAAAATCCCAAAATGCAGATCCCTCCAGGCCAAGCTTGGCTGAATAATACCTGGGATTGAACTAAACTCATTGACTGGCAAGGCCCAGGAGGAGGCAAGGCGAAGGGGAAAGCCTCCTCTGCCCAGGAAAGGCCTTCGCTTTCGCTTCACCCAGCCTCGCCGCCTTCCCTTCCCTCCACACCCTCCACTGATGCCTACCTACCTACCGGGAGTGGAAATGCCTCCTCAGGAGCGGCCTCTCTCCGTCCCGGCCAGCGGCTTCCCCTTCGTGACGTCATTTACGGAACCAGTCGGGCCTCGAGGCGGGAGAACGAATCAGCGATGAGCTGGGCGGGGCTTGCCTCGCGCAGGGAGGCCTCCTCACTCAGCTAGGAAGGTGGCTTTGCTCAACGCTGTAGGGCAGGCCTGGGCAAACTTTGGGCCTTCCAGGTGCTTTGGACTTCAACTCCCAGCATTCCTCACAGCCTCAGGCCCCTTCCTTTTCCCCCTCAGCCGCTTAAGCGGCTGAGGGGGAAAAGGAAAAGGCCTGAGGCTGGGAGGAATGGTGGGAGTTGAAGTCCAAAGCACCTGGAAGGCCCAACTGTATCCAGGCCGGATTTATATTCACTGGGTGATCTTGGGCAAGTCACACTCTCTCAGCCTCCGAGGAAGGCAAAGGCCAACATCTTCAAAACAAGCCTTGCTTTAAAAACACCCCCAGTAATAAGCCTGAGGGTGGCATTGGTTAGAAACAGCTTGAAGGCACCAAAATATTGATTTAAGTGTTGACCTTTCTCCCCTTTATGCCCTGATGTGGGTGGAAAAGCGACAAAACCACAGGGCCGGGCCCAGAGACAGAGATCAACTCATTGTAAAGGAGAAATCGATACATTAACAGAAGAAATGTCAGAGGGAGGTGATGCATTAGAATAGAACGGGAGTAGCAGAGTACAGAAATAGCTTGCCAGCAAAGCAACGAGAATAATCCATTTTGATTGGTACACAGGCACAGGCTGTGATTACCCAGAGAACATCATGTGCCTTTAGATAAGAACACGGTCTTAATTGGCCTAGCAAGTTCCCATGTGCGTTTGTTTACAAAGTAAGTGATTGGTTAGGAGACGCGCATGGCAAATGAAGCTCTCACTTGGCATGCGACCAGGTGAAAGCCCAGTAGCAATGTAACGATTTGGGAACACTTTGCTCATAAAGCAATAACATAGAACAATGATGGAAATTCACACTGCGCCATAGTTATTAGCAAATAGAATTGAGATGCTAGGAATGCTTTGTTTAATTGGATAAAATAAAATGGGTTCATGAATGTTGGCCAGTAATGTGCATGAAGAAGGGAGGGACTAAATGTTTACTCCATTGATGGTATAAAACCTGTACACTGGAAATGTTCGGGGCTCTGTTCGCCAGCGGCTTCGTTTCCGCACAGGGTGGACGGACCCATCAGCTGATGTGATGCAATAAAGCTGGTTTCCTGAACCGCAGTAGAGATTGTCGCGTCATCTCTTCCTTGCGCTCGCACGTACTGCGGCCTGAGTGTCCTGGGAGTTTTGGGACTCCAAGTTACTGCTACAATTGGGATCAGTTAAGTGGGAATTTTCTTTCAAAATTGCGCTATCCCCACCTCTAACCAAGATGGTCGACCTTTAGCGTGTTAATTAAGCCACTGGGCTGCTGAACTTGCTGGCCCAAAGGTCGGCGGTTTGAGCTCCCGCTGTTGGCCCCAGCTTCTGCCAACCTAGCAGTTCCAACAACATGCAAATGTGAGTCTATTGACAGATACTGCTTTGGCGGGAAGGTAAGGGCAGTCATCCTGGCCACATGACCATGGAGGTGTCTATGGACGACGCCAGCTCTTCGGCATAGAAATGGAAATCAGCACCACCACCCCAGAGTCGGACTTGACTAGACTTAATGTCAAGGGGAAACCTTTACCTTTTACCGTTATTATGAGAATCCTGAAAAGTGCACAAATTGACTACTGTATCTGATTTAATACTCTTTTCCTTCATCCTCAATGACAGATCATGGCAGGGTTTGTTGACTTATTTGATCTCTGCATTCTTTTGGAGGGTTTCTGCCGTTCATGACTTCTTTCCATTCTTATGCTAAATCTCAAATTTAGCTAGCTCTCGTATCCTATACTGCATAAGTTCAGCAATACCTATTATACAGCCCAATAGAAATATCTTGGCATCTTGGTTTTTAAGGCTGTTCCTGGGGTTATTTGGGGTACTGATTTAGATAATTTATTAAATACAGTTATGATTTTATATGGGAGAACAGATAGTGACTGGTAGGTGGCATATGTGCTGTATCTCCAAAACTAAAGCGGCTGAGGGGGAAAAGGAAAGGGCCTGAGGCTGTGAGGAATGCTGGGAGTTGAAGTCCAAAGCACCTGGAAGGCCCAAAGTTTGCCCAGGCCCAGTATAGACCCACCCTCTGTCATCATGGCTAAGTCTTGAAGTGTTTTGGTCTTCAACTCCCACCATTCCTAACAGCTGGCAGAAGACTTAGCCATCTTAGTCTGGACCAGATTTTTGCAAACTGCGCTCCTCCATGTGTTTTGGACTTCAGCTCCTACTAACCTGACTGGGATACCAACATGGCGCCGAGCCTGAACCACTCGGCGTCCTTAGTCCTGCCCCCCTTGTCTGCCCCTCAGACGATGGCCACTTCTACTCCACCTGGAAGACCTGAGCCTGAGCGTCTGTCAGCCTCTCCTTTAGAGGCTTTTAGCATCTCGCGAGTGCTGGCAAAGGCCCCTGGGGAGCGCCCTAGGCGACGAGCTGGTGGTTTTCTCCCAATGGGGCAGGAGATTGACCACTTGGCCCTACCACCATCTTTTCTGACCCCCCTGATACCAGCTATGGGGGTCAGTCCATTGCCTTCTGATACCCCCTCTACTGGCTTAAAGAGGAAGTGCAGGCCAGGCCAGAGGAAAAGGAAACGTGAACGGAAGCGACGCCAGGGGGGAGGCCAGGACCCCTCTTTATCTGCTCCCCTATTAGTCACCCAGCCTGCCAAGCCCGCAGGGCCTACTAACAACAGTCCCTCGGAACTCCCTCCCCTGGACTGAGGCACCAGACGGCCTAGGACCAAGATCGGGGCCCCCACACTAAAGCCATCTAAGGGCCTCAATCTAAGACATCGAGGGAGGGGAAGCAGACTGAGAAAGAGGAGCTTCGGCTCCAGGACCTTTTGGGGAGCAGGCTTTGGCCCGAGAGCCAATACTCAGAACTCGGCCCCGCGGGTGGTGGCTGGGAATCAGGCCTTGGGGGGGGGGATGTGAAACCGCTACCTCCAACAGATCAAAGAGTGATAGCGATCTACGGAGGGGAAATAGGCCGCCCACCCGGGGTTTGCTCTCGCCGGCCCCCGAGAAACCTGTGATCACTCATCCGGAGTCACTAGACGGGAGTCGAGGACTGCCAACAGCCTCCCCTTTTCACGGGGTGTGCCGGAAGCTAAATCCCTCACAGGTGCACAAGCCCCAGATCTAGCAGGTATTCCAGTGATCTCAGGGCGGGAGAGTACGGTAGGCGCAGGCCAAATGCAAGATTTACGGCGAGAACCAGACAGAGTCACAACAGGACTCAGCCCGGCTCTGACCTGCGACCTATCCTCAGGCACGCTGATGATAGACCTCCAGCTATCTCCCCTTCCTCTCTGGTGCTGTTTAATGCTAAGTCCGCCACCATCAGGGAGTTTTGCGAGGAGGAAAAAGCAGACCTATTCTGCGTCACCAAAACGTGGCTTCAGGATAGCGACAACATCTGCCTCCAGGAAATTATCCCCCCTGACTACGTTGCCACGCACCAGAATAGGAACGGGGGACGGGGGGGTGGCAATACTCTCCCGTGATGGATTACACCTTAGAGCGATCCCTGCGCTGGTCACCTCGGGGCTTGAAAGCGTCGGCCTGATGTGGGGTTCCCAGGAGAGCCTGGCGGTCCTGCTGGTGTACCGTGCGCCTAGCGCACCGGCAGAAAGCCTGGCACGGCTGCTAGAGACTGTGTCGGAGTGGGCATTGAGGTTTCCCAGACTTATTGTCTTGGGGGACTTCAATGTCCACGCCGATGCAGCCTCTAGTCCATCGGCAGCCGCAGACCTAATCTCGACCATGGCGACATTAGGCCTCTCCCTTTGTAGCACGGGTCTCACACATTCGGCCGGGCACACCCTCGACTTGGTTTTCAGCGCGGGGGTTCAAGTGGACCTAGCCTCCGTAATAGAGGTTCCATGGTCGGACCACTGTGCTCTAAGGATCCGGGTAGAACAACGCCCCCATGCAAGGGCGCAGAACGGTTTGGGTTCGCCCGAAGAGACTTATGGAACCCGAAAGGTTCCTGAATGCTCTGAGGGATCTGGAGTCTATCAGCGTCTCAGTCGATGAGCAGGTTCAAGCCTGGAACACCTCTCTTGCTAGAGCTCTCGACGAGATTGCCCCTAGGCGTCCTCTCCGACCCCGCAAACATCGATCTCCTTGGTACACAGCAGATCTTAGGTCGATGAAGCGGGAGAGGAGACGACTAGAGCGCGTGTGGAGGAAACTCCGCGACGGAGCCTCAGTATCAGCTTATAAGCTATTCAAAGATGCTTATGAGCGTGCTGTCAAGGCGGCCAAAAATGTGTACTTCTCCGCCTTGATAGCGTCTGCTAGCTCGCGCCCGGCCCAATTGTTCAAGGTAATTCGGTCTTTGACGACGGTCCCTACTGTCCCAAAAAATAGTGATCAGGCCCTCACTGCCGGTGCTTTCCAGAGCTTCTTCACAGACAAGATACTGAGCCTCCGCCGGGACCTTCCAGCCACGGATGACACAGTAAGAGAACTTGAGACCCCGTGGCCCTCCGCCGGGCCCACCCTCGACCGGTTTCGGCCACTGGACGCAGATGCTGTTGATAAGATAGTGGCTGCAACTCGGCCTACCACCTGCTCCCTCGACCCGTGCCCCTCCTGGCTTGTTAGATCGTGCCTGGAGGGGTTACGTGGGCCTCTGTTGAACATCGTAAACAGCTCCCTTGAGCAAGGAGTCTTTCCAGAGTGCTTAAAAGAGGCGGTGGTAGCTCCATTACTGAAGAAACCGTCACTAGACCCTGCGGTTCCCTCCAACTATCGACCAGTGTCGAACCTTTCGTACCTGGGGAAGGTAGTTGAGAGGGCAGTAATGGAGCAGTTGCAGTCCTTCTTAGATGATGCAACATGGCTAGATCCCTTCCAGTCCGGCTTCCGTTCGGGGCACGGGACGGAGATGGTTCTGGTCTCCATCACAGACCAACTCCGCTGCCAGCTCGACCAAGGCGGGTCTGCGCTGCTCGTGTTATTGGACCTCACGGCAGCGTTTGACATGGTCGACCACAATCTATTGATCCACCGCCTGGCCGTGGCTGGAGTGAGGGGGACAGCCCTTAACTGGCTGACCTCCTTCCTCCACCAGCGGTCTCAGCGTGTGAGGAGGGGCGAGGTGGTCTCCGAGGGCTCCCCACTACTTTGTGGGGTGCCCCAGGGGGCCATTCTCTCCCCTCTGTTATTTAACATCTACATGCAGCCGCTTGCACAGCTGGTGCGGAATTATGGGCTGGAGTGTCACCAGTACGCTGACGACACCCAGCTCATTCTGAGATGGGGGCAGGCCGGGTTCCGTCCCGATAATTTCCAACACTGCCTCGAAGCCGTTACTGGATGGCTGCGAGCCAGTAGGTTGAGGGTGAATCCGGCGAAGACGGAGATCTTGTGGCTGGGTCGCCCGGGTGATGTAGATGTCCAGCTTCCGAGCCTGGACGGTGCGGCGCTATGCCCATCACCTTCCGTAAAGAGCCTGGGGGTCCATTTGGACTCCCAGCTGACCATGGAGGCCCAGGTCTCTGCGGTCAGCAAGATCGCTTTTTTTCACCTGCGACAGGCAAGGAGGCTGACCCCCTATCTCTCCCGGAACGATCTGGCCACGGTGATCCAAGCCACAGTCATCTCAAGGCTGGATTACTGCAACGCGCTCTACATTGGCCTTCCTCTGTCAGTGACTCGGAAGCTCAGGCTAGTGCAGAACACTGCCGCCCGGCTCCTGTCTGGCACGCCAGCTGGCGCCCACATAACACCTGTTTTGCAGGATCTGCACTGGCTGCCAATTGAGCACCGGATCACCTTCAAAGTGTTGGTCCTCACCTTTAAGGCCTTACATGGCCTGGGGCCAGCGTATTTGAGGGACCGTCTCACCCCATATTGCCCTCTGAGATCACTTCGGTCTGAGGACTCCAATCTCCTGGAGATACCTTCAGCTAAACTCGCAAGGTTGACTGCTACCCGCCGGAGGGCGTTCTCTGTCATAGCACCTACGCTGTGGAACGCCCTCCCGGCCGGAACTCGGCCTATGAAGGACTTGCTCCCGTTTAGACGGGCCTGTAAAACATACCTGTTTAAGCAGGCCTTTGGTGAGTAAGTCCTGCCCATGCCCCGCCATCTATTCGTTCTTCTGAGGACGGTGTGCTGTTCATTGTTTTAACTGTGTTATTAATTGCTTTACTGCTGTTGTTTTTAAATGTTTTTAACTGTTTATTGCCTGTGCTTTACTGTGCCCTTCGGCTCCTGTAAGCCGCCGCGAGCCTTGGGGAGTCGGCGGCATAGAAGCCCGAATAATAAATAAATAAATAAATAAATAAATAATAAATATCTGGGAGCTTAATATCCCAAACACCTGGAGGAGAACAATCTGAGAAATACTGGTTGCAAAGGGATCTTGTAGCATTTTTGAGACAGTGTAGAATGGGCCCAAGAAACTAGAAAGAGTTTTGGGGTGTTATTGCGGTGATATTTGCAATACTATTTTTTATTTATTTATTATTTCAGCTTCTAGACCACTTCTATAAGCTCGGAGCAGTTTACAACAATATAAAATACGGGCAGAGTAATAAAACTACAGAATTAATCTAAAAAATACTACTTTCACTACAATTAATTCTAAAACTAAACAGCAGATGTTACAGCTTTACTCGGACGGGAACGCTAGCAGCTTTTCTTCGTGATAGCAATCCTAACAGGCAGAAATCGAAGTCCTACTATTGATGTAAGAGTACTAACGCCAAGATTGATAAAGAGATAGATCACAGATTAGCAAAGGCATATAGTGCATTTGGAAGGCTTCACAAAAGAGTCTGGAGCAACAAGCACCTGAGGCAAAGCACCAAAATCAGTGTGTACAGAGCTATCGTACTGTCTATTTTCCTATATAGGTCACCTATCGCCAACACCTACGACTCCTTGAACGCTTTCATCAGTGCTGTCTGAGCACAATCCTAAATATACACTGGACTGACTATGTGACGAATGTTGCTGTCCTTGAGCAAGCAGGGATCACCAGCATTGAGGCCATGCTATTGAGAACACACAGGGCAGGGCACGTCTCTAGGATGGAGGACTACCACCTCCCATAGATACTACTCTACGGTGAACTCGCCACGGGTCAGCGCAAGAGAGCCCCCCCCCCCCAAGAGATATAAGGACTCCCTGAAACAACATCTCAGGCTCGGCCAGATTGATCACCAACAATGGTCCATCCTGGCCTCACATTGGGAGGCATGGAGATGCACTATCCACAATGCTGCGGCCTCTTTCAAGAAGACATGCCGAATGGGTCTCGAAGAGAAATGACAACGCAGAAAGATCCGCAACTTGGAAACAACATCACCCAAGGAGACTTTCTGCTGTGCTTTCTGCAACCGGATTTGCTGGCTTTAGCCTTTAAAGCCCTTAACGGTTCTGGTCCAACTTACATGTCCGAACGCATCTCTTCTTATGAACCTTCAAGATGCTTAAGATCATCCGGAGAGGCCCTGCTCTCGGTCCCGCCTGCTTCGCAGGCGCGATTGGTGGGGACGAGAGACAGAGCCTTTTCAGTGGTGGCTCCTCGGCTTTGGAACGCCCTTCCTAATGACATCAGATTAGCCCCCTCCCTCCTGACATTTCGCAGGAAGGTCAAGACCTGGCTATTTGACCGGGCATTTGCAAATGAAGTATGACTATCAAACAGAGACCTAAGGAACGACGACGATGCAATTGGAAATTGGCTTAATAATGAGACGCTGATATTGTGTTTTTAACATTAAATGTTAAATTGTATATGTTGAAATTGTATTGATAATTGTTGGTTTGTTTGTCTTGAGCAGTTCCTGCTATTTGTACACCGCATCGAGTCATCTTCGGGCTGAGAGAGGCGGTCTAGAAGCAAAGTAAATAAATAAATAAATAAATAAATTTGCCTATCTCGAATTGGACTATTTAGTCATCAATGTGCTTGTAAAAAAACGTGGGATGAGTCTTTCCTGAATCTTTGTTCGCAAAGTAATGCCAGAGAGGACTGATGTTTAGCAAGTACTTCCCGCCCTGGTTTCTCTCCATCTCCTTCAACCCCAAGTCACTACTTACAGCAGGGGTCCTCAAACCTTTTAAACAGACTAGGTCACAGTTCCTCAAACTGTTGGAGGGCCGGATGATAATTTGAAAAATGCATGAATGAATTCCTACGCACACTGCACATATCTTATTTGTAGTGCAAAAAACACTTAAAACAATACAATAATTAAAATGAAGAACAATTTAAAGAAATATAAACGTATTCGTATTTCAATGGGAAGTTGGGGCTTGTTTTTGACTGATGAGATAGGATTGTAGTTATGTGCTTTCAAGTCGTTTTATACTTAGGTTGACCCTGAGCGAGGGCCGGGTAAATGACCTTGGAGGGCCGCATCCGGCCCTCGGCCCTTACTTTGAGGGCCCCTGACTTACAGTATGGGGAAGTGAAGGTGTGACCATTCCCAGAACAAAGAAGGCGGAAATGATCAAACAGTAGGGCTGATAGAATGGAGCCCCCGGTGGTGCAGCTGGTTAAACCACTGAGCTGCAGAACTTGCTAGCCGAAAAGCTGGCGTTTGGAACTTGGGAGTGGGGGTGAGCTCCTGATGTTAGCCCCAGCTTCTGCCAACCTAGCAGTTGGAAAACATGCAAATGTGAATAGATCAATAGGTACCGCTCCGGTGGGAAGGTAACGGTGCTTCATGCAGTCATATTGGCCCCATGACCTTGGAGGCATCTATGGGCATTGCTGGCTTAGAAATGGAGGTGAGCACCACCCCCTAGAGTTGGACATGACTAGACTTTATATCAGGGAAAACCTTTACCTTAGGACTGCTGAACAGGGAGAAAACATGAAGAGTGTCATGGAGTGCTACGATGCAGAAAGAATTTCCCCTGTTCTTTCTCCCAAGAATACCTTCACTTCTTCATAAGCAAGACGTTGGAGTGGGGAGAAAGTGGTCAGAAATATTGTGTTGAGCAAAAGAGTCTCATTTTCCAATTATCCTAGGGTCCCTCCACACAGCCATATAATGCAGACTCTCAGGGCAGATAATCCATAATACCTGCTTTGAACTGAGTTATCTGAGTCCACACTGCCATATAATCCAGTTCAATGTGGATTTTATACAACTGTATGGAAGAGGCCCTAGATTCCTTCTTCTTGATTGCAGTCTTAAACACTTATTAGCAGAATGTAATATGTTCTAGATATGTGGTAAAGCAGTGGTTGTAACTGGTTAAATGAAAGACAACATTAGTACTACAATGGTTTTAAAACACAGGAGTGTGTTTATTCATAGAACAACCAAACCATGACAGACTGATTAGTGTGGAGGCCACTCCAATTCACTTATTCAGTTATCTTTTGTATATCAGCCTAGAGGTAGCTTCTTAAAATTTAAATGGCATGTATCTCATACTGTAGTTCAGTAATGCTAATTGCACCCTGAGCAATTTAAATTGCCATGTCTTGATCTCAAGTCCCATCCAGCCCACTTCGAAAATATTAGACTTGAATTGCCACATCAACAAGATGAACAGTAAATGGAGTGGTCTTGATTGCTTTGCATTGATGTAAGACTTGGAATTTACAAGTGTAAACACCTAATTTGGAGCAATTTTTTCCTTTTCCTAGTCTTTCCCACAAATTGCTGATTCAAATTGGGAAAGAAAAATGCTTTGAGGCAGAGCAGAACTTGTTTTCCAGCACTGGGAAAGCAGAATGTATGCCCCACAAAAAGCCCAGTCATTTTATGTAACCTATAAAATATGAAGTTGACAATACTATATTTTATCTTTGCTTTTCCAACACATTCTCCAGGTTCAGATTACCAGGAAACCTTGTTGGATTCGTACCCCTCATTTCACCCAGAAAGAAGTAATGTTAAATAGATGTATTGGGGAGTAGGTTCTGCTGGATAACACAGTGCTTCTTCCTTGCCAGTAAATGTGTAGAATGCCCTATACCAGGGCTGTCCACCTGGCGGCCCCGGGGCCGGATCCGGCCCCGTAGCCTGTTGGACACGGACCCACCTATGCCCTCAGCCGCCATTTTTAAATTTTAAAAAAATCGGCCGGGGGGGAGGGGGAGGCGGGGCAGGGAGGAGGAAGAGAGCTGGCTCCTCCTCCCTGCCTGTATCGCCCCTCCGTCCCTCTCTCGCGGGCACCGATGCGTGGCTGTTGGCATGGGCGCCGCGGAGAGAGGGATAAATGGGCGGTACTGGGCGGAGGAGCCAGCTCTCTTCCTCCTCCCTACACTGCCACCTTCTCTCTCTCTCGGCGCCGCCGCTGCAAACTGCCTCGCAACGGTGCCGCCGAGAGAGGGAGAGGGCGATCAGGCAGGAGGAAGACAGCTGGCCCCTCCTCCCTGCCTGGATCGCCCCTCTGTCCCTCTCTCAGCGCCGCCGTTGCGAGGCAGTTTGCAGCGGCGCCGCCGAGAAAGGGACAAGGCGGCGCTACAGGGAGGAGGGGCCCCCCGTCTCCCTCTCTCGGCGGCGCCGCTGCAAACTGCCTCGCAACGGCGCTGCCGAGAGAGGGAGAAGGGGGCGATAGAGGCAGGAGGAAGACAGCTGGCTCCTCCTCCTTCGCCCCTCCTCCTTCCCCGCACCGCGGCGCGTCCGCGGGGGAGGAGGAGGGGCGAAGGAGGAGGAAGTCAGCTGGCCCCGCCCCCCACCCCGCCCACCCCGCCCCGCTATCGGCCCCGCCCCCCGCTCACTGATCACCTGCGGCCCCCCAGGTGATCAGTGACACTTCTTCCGGCCCTTGGGCCGGAAGAAGTTGGACAGCACTGCCCTATACAAAAGTGAAGCATGGCTGTCACCCAGGAAATGGAGTGGAAAAATGGATAGACTTCTTAACATTTTTTCCAGACATAAAATTGTGGTTCAGTGCTGTCAAAAAATGCATTGTCACATCAAAAGCACAGCTTAGGGGAAACACACACACACCAACCATCCAAAAGGCCCCATAGTGTGAAGCATCATATGTACATTCAAGGTTCTATTCTTATAGCCAAAAACTTGATTGAACCATGGAAATAGTCAATGGACAGTCGAACACAATTACAATCAGAATACTTTTTTTAAAAAACTAATATGAAGAAGGGTAACTATAGTTCTATTTACAAAACCTCTGTAGATTACCTGCTATGAAGAAATAAGTAAAAGTGATTTAAATTCTGCCAAGCACAGATTGAAAAATTGCTCGGAGGCATAAGTATTCATACATAAAGACGTTATGCAGTCAGTGAAGAGAACTCCTGTGTACACTCTGCAGCCAAGAATACACAATGAATTCAGAGTTAGGGATCCTGAATTTTTGATGCAAAAGCTATTGAGACATAAACTAGTTTTAGGCATACATCCTTTGGTATGGTCAGATTCCAAGGCAGCCAAACATGCCTCCACATTAATCAGAGGAATGTAATTGTTATGAGCGATTCTGGTGTCAATCTGTGGAAGGCTATTAGTTGGGTTCCCTGCACCAAATGCATTATTGAATCTCTACTGTTATGGACACTCACATAGACTACAGATTAAACATAGGTACAAATGAGAGACCATTCTCATAACACCTTTACATTCTTAAAGCAACCTCTCCCTCCATGAGGTAAACACAATGCATTTTCAACACCTTGCTGCACCCTTTCTCACAGTCTTCACTGCATTACCTCTTTCAATCTAGAGATACATGAACAAAAGAAAGAAGAATGTTGACATTGCATCCAGAAGAAACTGGAAAAGATAAGGGAGAGCATGGACATTTGTCCAAATGAGTACATACTTTGCATCAAACTGCATCTTGGAAGGTTAATGTTTTAGTTTCCAGTTCTCATAATCTTCCATCCTGAAGACTAAAGGGGTTTTGAGAGCAGTTATCAAGAACAGCAAGTTTTCAAAGAGTTCTACAACATCAAACCATACATAGTCATTCTGTCTATGCCTTGTCACCATCCTCCCCACTCTCTGTCTTGTGCTTCTGGACGACTAGCGAACTAGCTTCAGAAGTATCTTGCATATATACTGTACTTGGAAATGGAAAGGCGATCCTACAATGAGATAACTAGAGGGAAAGCATGTAGAAAATGAAGTGTTCAAATTTTTTAGAATAACAACTATTTACACATCAAAACTGCACCTTGCTTAGTAGTCTGAGTTCACTATTAAAATTACATCAGTCTGTCAGCTGTCTAATCCTGTAGTTCCTTATGCAGACCTAACATGGGAGTGACCATATGGACAAGCTCCAAGTACCCAAATGAAAGGAACTGAAAGGGCACGTTCATTCTGAGAAGCAGCTTGGAAAGCCATTGGCTGATCATATGACTCTTGTGATCAGGGATTAGAGGCCAAAGACTGCCCTTAAGTCAAAAAAATGGAAAGAAGATCCTACAATGAGATCACTAGAGGGAAGCATGTAGAAAATGAAGTGGAACGGTACTCAGAGCACATTCTGGAAAATATAAAAATGGGCCTCGATTTCAAATAGGTTCTCAAATTTTGAAATGTGGTTCCAGTTCTTCCTCCTCTATTTCCACATCTTCTTCCTCTTCTTCTTCCCGCATGTCTCTGTTGGGCTCAATGTAGTTGTCCTCAATGAAACCATCGTCATCGTCAGCAGGACAGCCTGCACCAGGCTGATTCCTGCCGTAAGCCACCTCCATGTCAGCTTCCTCGGCATGGCTGCTTCCGACAGAGCGGGAATCCGGAAGCCGCTGGTGCTGGTAACTTGCCCGGTTCCTCCGGAGCAATATGCATTTGGCAACCAGTGCAATCAGGATGGATATCCCAGCTGCCAGAAGAACAAAACCAGCAAAGTATGGCCAGCTCCTCCCAGTCTTTTCAAGGGGAGGTGTGCTAGTAGATGCTGCAAAAGAAAGAAAAGAAAGTCTAGTGGATTCTTCTGGAACTGTTATCTGGCCTGAGCTGTCCCAGCAGAAAGAACTTAGCACTATAACCCTACACAAGATGTGACTGAAGAATAATCGCACAATAATCTCACTGAATTTACTAGGATTTTTGTTCCATGTAAATGTGCCTTATATAACTGTGTTGTACTCCATCTCAAGCTGTGAGATGGAGTACAACAGGTAACAAATACAATGAATCTCTATTGCTGTTGGTCAAAGTAATTTGAAGGCAGGGGGCTCACAATTACTTTTCCTCAGTAGTAGTAGCAGAAGTATTACATAGTATGACTGTGCTAAGAAAACAAATAAACAATTTCAACCTGTGGCTGACCTTCTTTGCAGAGAAAATAGGGAGACATCAAAGCTCATCACTGGAGCAATGGACAACTCTGTGAACCCACCCTGAGTCTCCTTCAGGGTTGAGAAGGGTGGTATACAAATACCAGAAATGAATAAATAATAACTAACTGGTGACAAATGGTACCCATTATTGTGAAATGGGCACTGCAATGGAAATTGACCCACACATTACTAATGTTCTGGCCAATAATCCTTTTAAATCTTCAGTGTATCATGTGCCATCTCCAAAGTTTGCATGTGAGGGTTTTATCCAAAGGGTAGGGGGTGTTTAAACCTCTTGCACACCATTCTACCTCCCAAATTTGTCCCGAAATTATGTTGAGGAGATAACCTTTCACTGGTATCTCATGTTTTTTTTTCCTTTTGTAAAACGTGAACAGGGAAAAGAGAGAATTTAAGAACGAAAAAATAGTGCAAAAGATTCCCACTTGTCGTTTCCTCTACACACACTAAGTCAGGCTCATGTGCATTTTATGTGGAGTAAGAAAGAGAAAACCTATTGTTGGAACATATTTAACATAGCTGGTAGTTTAGCTCTAAGCTGCACTGACTGATCTCAGAGAGTAAACAAACAAAGATTTGAAATTAATAATATCTGCATTAAGCACAGCACCCCTTCATTTGCAGAATCTTGAGCTACAGCAGAGACGACTTACTCTACCCTACCTGATCTGTCCTCTTTTACAAGGTTATCTAATCTTTGACAAAAACAATGGTGAAAAACCACCTGATTGGGAGGTTTACTGAGCATAATCTCTAGATCCAACCCAGCTAAAGTAGCCTAACTCCAGAGCAGTGTTTCTCAACCTGGGGGTCAGGACATCTGGGGGGGGGCATGAGGGGGTTTCAGAGGGGTCGCTAAAGATAATCAGGAAACACATTTGGCAGAGAAAGCTGAAGAGCGCTCGGCCTGTCCTTCTCTTCCTTTTTGGAAACAGATGACGAACCCTCCCACCTAAAGCCCTCCTCCTGCTGTGATTAGCCGCAACCCCACCAGTATTCAGTGTTGGACATGTCTGTAGTGTGCCAAGTTTGATGCTGGGTTCAGAATGCTCTTTGGTTGTAGGTGAACTATAAATTCCAGCAACTAAAACTTCCAAATGTTAAGGTCTGTTTTCCCCCAAACTTCACCAGTGTTCATATTTGGGCATATTGAGTATTTGTGCCAAGTTTGGTCCATATCCATCATTGTTTGAATCCACAGTGCTCTCTGGATGCTGATGAACTACAACTCCAGAACTCAAGGTCAATGCCCTTCCAGTATTTTATGTTGGTCATGGGAGTTCTGTGTGCCAAGTTTGGTTCAATTCCATCATTGGTGGAGTTCAGAATGCTCTTTGATCGTGGGTTATCTACAAATCCCAGCAACTACAACTCCCAAATGACAAAATCAACCCTCCCCCAGTCCCACCAGTATTCAAATTTGGGCGTATTGGGTATTTGTGCAAAATTTGCTTCAGTGAATGAAAATCCTGCATATCAGATATTTACATTACGATTCATAACAGTAGCAAAATTACAGTGATGAAGTAGCAACAAAAATAATTTTATGGTTGGGGGCCACCACACCATGAGGAACTGTATTAAGGGGTCGTGGCATTAGGAAGGTTGAGAACCACAGCTCTAGAGCAAAACAGGATAAAACTCTATATGATTTGCTCATGGATTGGACATTTTAAATGTTTTAGGGTGTGCTTCTTTTTCCCTTGTTCTTTTTGTTTGCTGATCACTTGCGTATTATTAGGCCGCTGCAGAGATATTTTTTTCTTGGGGAAGGTAGTGGTCAGAAAGATTATTGTTGCAGAACAAGGAATGCAAGCCCAGCACCAAATTCATTATTTACTCATGCAAGATATCAACTGCCTTGCCCAGTCTCCTCACCCGTTTCCTTGCCCAGTTTTCAAGCTAACAGAGTCAATTATGCAATTGCCTTTGTTTGTCCAATATGGGCAGGTTTTCAATATCAAGGTGTGAAGAGCACCCCTGGGGAAAAAGAAAATGCATGTGTGCACATACATGCACATACACAACCTATAGTCATTTACTACAACATCCCTTGTGAGTGAGGCTAGACTTTTTGATGCCTGGGGCAAAGGACAAGATCATATCTCTCCCCCACCCCCATATACAGAGGCAGACTGCATGGGGAAATGAATCTTAACCCAACAAAGGGAATGGGACAACATTGCTAGCAACCCTAACAATAGCAGGATAGCCTAAGGGATGTAAGACAGGAATATAGACCTGTCTTCCAAGAGAGAGGAATAGCTAGCAGGCATGGGCAAACTCCGGCCCTCCAGGTGTTTTGGACTTCAACTCCCACAATTCCTAACAGCTTACCAGCTGTTAGGAATTGTGTAAATTGAAGTCCAAAACACCTGGAGGGCTGGAGTTTGCCCATGCCTGGGCTAGGGGACTCATGTGTAATCATTTGGGGGCTACCTCCCAACATCTGCTGAATGAGGCAGGCACCTCAGTATATTTAATGGCAACTCTAGCCTCAAATGGAAACAGAAATGAGTACCTCGTCCAAACTTCATGGGCCTCCTGGCTGCAATATTATCTGCATGAATCATGCTGCTTCTGTCTTGCTTTGGTATCAGCATAGTACTGTAGAAAGAAAGCTTGTAATAGCTGCAAGGATACCATAGCTGTGAGGGTGCCTTCATGGTGTCTGTCAGTTTATGGCAATGCAAATAGGCTTTGCTTATGTATGGTAGCTTTGCCAGTTCCATCTTCTGAAACATGTAGCCTACAGCAGGGCTGTCCAACTGGCGGCCCCGGGGCCGTACACGGCCCCCCAACCTGTTGGACACGGCCCCCGCTATGCCCCCGGCCGCCTTTTTTTTTTTAAACAAATTTCTAAAAAAAAAAATTTAAAAAATGGCGGCCGGGGGGGAGGGGGAGGGGGAGGCGGGGCAGGGAGGAGGAAGTGAGCCAGCTCCTCCTCCCTGCACCGCCCCCTCCCTGAACTCTCCCTCCTCCTCCTCCTCCTCCTCCTCCTCCTCCTCTTTCCCGGGCGCCACTGCTGTCCCGTGCGCCGCAGCGCCGGTGGAAGAGGAGGAGGAGGAGGAGGAGAGAACTCTCCCTCCTCCTCCTCTTTCCCCCCGCCCGCGCCCTTGCCCGGATCCCGGGCGCCGGCGCGCGCGGGGAGAAAGAGGAGGGACGAAGGAGAAGGCAGTCAGCTGATTGCCTTCTTCGTCCCTCATCTTTCCCCCCGCACGCGCCGGCGCCCGGGATCCGGGCAAGGGCGTGGGCGGGGGGAAAGATAAGGGACGAAGGAGAAGGCAGTCAGCTGATTGCCTTCTCCTTCGTCCCTCTTTCCCCCTGCGCGCGTCGGCGCCCGGGATCCGGGCAAGGGCGCGGGCGGGGGAAAAGAGGAGGAGGAGGCGGAGGGAGAGTTCTCCCTCCTCCTCTTCCTCTTCCCCCGGCGTCGCTGCTTTCCCGTGCACCGCAGCGCCGGTGGAAGAGGAGGAGGAGGAGGAAGGAGAACTCTGCCTCCTCCTCCTTTTTCCCCAGCGCCGCGGCACACGGGACACCGGCTGCGCCGGGAAGGGTGTGAGGGTGTGAGGTGGGCCTCCTCCTCCTCCTTCCCGGCGCCACTGGTGTCCCATGCGCCGCGGCACCGGGGAAAGAGGAGGAGGAGGAGGGAGAATGACAGTTTAGAAGGGGGCTGGGGGCGGGGCCTCGGGGTGGGGCCGAATGGCCCCCCAGGTCATCAGTGACCTCAATTTGCCCTTGGCCGGTTAGAAGTTGGACAGCACTGGCCTACAGCACTTGATATTTGTTGGCAATCTCCCATGAAGTACTAACCAGGGCCTGCATAGCGATGATGCTATAAATATGTTAATTATCCCATCTGTAAAAGTCTGCTCCCGGCAACAGCAGTGGCACCAGGAAGTCTTTCCTGTATCCATTTGTCACTCCAAAGATCAAATGTGCTAATAAACAGGAAGCACATACAAGAGATCTCATTAAGAGGCATTTCTAACTACCAAGATCCAGCACCACCTGCATTATCTTATCACAATAAGGAACCTCTATCTATACTGCCAAATCTTCCTAGTCTGGGTTGGCAATTACTAGAACAGGAATTAGCCATTCAAAAGGCATAGTTTCTCTAATTTCCTCCTCATAGATATTTTGCTAAAATGCACGCAGCAGCAACGATTCAAAGACCCAGTGGAGGAATGACAATGTCAGGTGAGAGGATCGAGGTTCTATAGTTCACATTCAGAACATAAGAAATTTATCTTGGGTAACTTACTGTCATTCTCAGGTGTTGGACTGTCTGATACGCTTCGAGGGACCCGAATTTTTGCTCTGTGGCTCGGTTCCTGATTATCCAATATCTTTATCTTTTGAGTCCTGAGTTCTGGGTGTGACTCATAGAAGGTCTGTTTATCTAGGAAACACAAAATCTATGTCCATTATCAGTGATAAGCATGCTGAACCATTTTAGTGCCATCTTAGTTCCATTCCATTAGTGTAGATGCTCATCCAACTCAAGTGTCAACCAAGTAATAGCAATGCATACAATTGTTTACCGACCTCCCAATTTGAAACTGTCTAAATCTACATAGACTGAACTCCTTCTTCTGGGCAGAAAGGCACCATCCAAACTCTCCTGACATCCATTTGCTTCCTCTATGAAGTTGGAGGAGACCCTCAAGACACATCCATCCATTTATTCTTTTTTGCAGATGCAATCAATCATTTTATTTTATAATTATTTACTGACTGTAAAGGGCTGGCTGGCTGGCTGTGGCTGGCTATCCCAGTGCCTTGTTCATGGCAATCAGGGAAAAGTAAAATGATTGGGTTTTAAGCAGTTTATGTTCTCTTGTCTTTGCAAAACTTGCTTATTGATTTGCTGCCTTTTTTGGACACCTTTGTAAATGCATTCAATTTATTTAGACGAAGACTGCTACAGCTATTTTTGGGTCCTCCAGCCATTTTGGCTAATAAGCAGGTGAGTATTGTGGGAAACATAGTTTAACAGCAGGGCCTATTGCAATCTCTTCCATTGGGGGCCTGGTCTTCACAAAATTAAAGATGGCTGTGATTAACCACGGCCACCACTTCCCTCCTTGCATTGCCGCAGAAGGCGTAAGATTAAAAAAATTCCCTTGCCTTTACCAAAGTTGCTTAATGATTGTGCAAATTTAAAAAACCTTGGGACACATCCAAACATTATAGAATATTTCACACACAAAAAAGGTACAGTAAGTGGTTCAAATTCGGACACCCCCCCCCCTTTCCTGCATGGTTCAAAACTGCATCAGATGTCCAAAGTCGTATGTTTTTTAAAAAAAAAATCAGTCTTTTCCGAATGAACCTATCCAACTCTCTTTTCTTTACAGGTAAGCATATTGGTCTGGGATTTGAGAGTTCCAAGTTCAAGATATCACCATGAAGGCAAAAGTGATCAGGGATAGCACATTGTTGGCTAGGAGGTGAATATTATGTATAGATCATAACTATCAAGAGGTATCAAATCATTTCAGTACAGGGCTTGAGAAATTGCATGTTATAGCAAAAGAATGCATAACCTCAGTACGTTCCCCCTCCCCCCCCCTCATTCCAGTAAAAACTTGCTCAGAATTTGATACCTTATGAAAATAAACTCCACATTTCTGTGCTTCTCCACTAAAGAAACCAATAAAACCTAGTTATGTACACAGACTAATTGTTCCAAACATTTTTTTACATTAAGTAAAGAGAACATCCATGTTTCTGCAAGCCTATTTCGTATTCTCCACTGCAAGCCCATTTTCTGTGCTGTTCCTCACCTTGTCTTTGCACTTCTTGGAAAGGAATGATAGAGGAATTGTCCGTCCAAGGGTTCCCCTGAAGGTTGACGTGGTGGAATTTTTGTACAAATAATACCGCAAGTTCATTTGTATAAGGCAATTTGTTGTTTTGCACATCCAGAAAGGCAAGGGCTCCAGAACCAGGAAATATGGAGATATCCAGAGACTGGAGTTTATTGTTTTTCAGGAGGAGTGTGTGAAGGGTTTTTAAACCAAAAAAGCTCTTTGGGTGCACGTGGGAAATGCTGCAGTTGGTTAAATCCAACAGGTGGAGAGTAGCAAGGTTAATAAAGAGGGACGGATAGAGTGTAGGAATGGCATTGCCGGTGAGGTTTAGAGAGCGCAGAGATGGAAAACTTCTCAGAAAGGTTCCATGTCGTCGAGGCACCGTTAAAGAATTGAAAGACAAGTCCAGGTTGGTGATGTGCTTGGGAAGGGATTTGGGAACATGAAGAAGGCTCTTCCCACTGCAGTCAGTCCAGCCCTGGAAAACAATTGAAATTCTAGCATTGTTAACTGCATCCATTTTTGTTTTTGTTGTTTTTATTTCTGTTGTTGTTTTTCCAAACAAAACAAAATGAATACTTTTGAGAACCTTAGACAGATGGTTATGTATAAGATTAATAAGACCGAGCTATAGTCAACCTATTGGCATTGTGCTTAGACTATAGAATAGATGGAGAAACCAGGGGAAAATGATTAAACGCTCAAACATACTGAGGTATAAATATTCAATAGTATTCCTGTACCTTTGTGTTATGTAAAAAGAAGTCAAGGGTATAGGTTCTCAGGGGGGAGTGAGGAGGTGGTGGGATTTCAGAAAAAATACTTGTATTTTAATTTTTGAATTTCGAAGATTGATTGTTTCTGTGTATGTATATATAATAAAAAATTAAAAACTCAAATGCTTTGGGAACTTTATTTCTGCTTCACCAAATGGTACCGTGAGGCAGTATGATGCATTTTGCAATTCAAATCAACCCCAGAATTGGGTTTGATGGCAAACAAAACAAATGCTAATAAGTCTAAGGATGCTTTTGCATGTTACTGTTTGGGGGGGGGGGGGGTAGCCATACTTTGTGAGTAGCAACTCCTTAGGTCAGGGGTCCCCAAACAAAGACCCATGGGCCAAATACAACTCGTTTACCTGCCACCTGCCCTAAACTTTAGAATGAGGGTCACCCTAAGTCTGAAACTACTTGAAGGCACACAATAACAACATTCCTCATTAACTTGACTATTTCATCAGGCAAAAGCAGGCCCACACTTCCTGTTGAAATACTGGTAAATTTATGTTGGTAAACATTGTTCTTCTTTTTTTAAAATTGTATTGTTCTTTCATGGGGTTATTTTTTGCACTACAAATAAGATATGTGCAGTGTGCATAAGAAAACATGGGTTATTTTTAAAACTACAGTCTGGCTTTTCAACAATCTGAGGGACCGTGAACCAACCCTCTGCTTAAAAAGTCTGAGGACCTCCTGCCTTGGCAGATGGGATGGGGGAAATGATGAACCTGAGGCAGAACGGTCCACTGGTGCATCATGGAAAGATTTCCAATAAAGATTTTAAGGACACATTGGAAAGACATAAAGGGGTACAGTACTTAAGTCTGTCCCAGGAGAATGTACAAGTACTGACAAGAAAAGAGGTGGACTTGGACTACCTGATCTGAGATTCTATTATGAAGCATGCGGCTTAGAATGGATTAAAGATTGGACCACTCTAAGAAAACAAAATATCTTAATGTTAAAAGGTGCATATTTAAGAAAAGGCTGGCATGCCTATATATGGTATAATAAAACAAAGATAGAAAAAAAAACTCAAATCACTTTATAAGAGCAGGTCTAATAAAAATTGGGATAGACATAAAGCTAAACTCTATAGTCGGACACCCCTTTGGGTATCTCCTTTGGAATCTATTCAAAGAAGAGAGTTAGGTTGGCAACTTTGGCCTACGTAATATGAAGATCTACTAAATAAAGAAAAGGGGTATTCAAATTAAAAGATGAAAAAGAAATTAGACAAAAATTTCCAAATTTCTCTTGGTTTCAATACAGATAGATGTCTGAATTTTTAAGAAAGAATTTTTTTATTGTTTTAATGCTTGTTGATGTATTGTTTTAATTATGATTTATGTTTAATTGTGGTTTTACTATTGTCATTGTTTGTATTGGCATCAATACAAGGGCCTGCTAGAGATAGAAGAAGATAATAATAAAGAGTTATTGTTTTATTTTCTGACTATAGCGGCGAGAAACTGTAAACTTAAAGAGACGCCAAAAAGAGAAGAATGGCTGAATAAAGTATTAGAGATTATTAATATGGATAAACTTACCTATTGGCTTTCACTAAACCAAGGCTTACCAAAGAAAGAAACTAACTGGAATCTAATAAAGGATTACTTCAGTCAGTTGAAAATAGAGTTCATATGCTAAAAAGAATCTATTATAAAGACAAAGAACATGGAGGGGAAATAGATTAACTACTAGGTAACATTATCTTAAGAAAGACTAAACGGCCATTGGAAAGAAGGAGGAGGTCAACATTTTTTTTGTCTCTTCTTTCTCTTTCTTTCTACTTTACTATACACGATATGGTTCCCCCACTTTCAATGTTAAAATACCCTCTTTTTTCTTCCTCTATCTATCTATCCTCTCTTTTCCTCTCTCTTTTCTATTACTCTACTTTTACATTTCCTACTTCACTATATATGATATTGTTCTCCCACTTTCAGTGTTAAAATATCCATTTTTTTCATTTTCTCTAAACAAAACTCTAATAAAATATATTATTTAAAAAGAAGTACTGACCTTCTCAACTCTTAGTGCTATGTTTGGCCCTTTTGAATGCCTGAATGGAAAAGTAGTGGTGACTGTCCTCCTGAGTTGCACTGGTGCTTTCCCTTTTCTAAATCTATCCATAAGTCATGTCAACATCCATAATTTTGCCCCAACACCACCCCGCCCCAAACCTGTCCTTAACTTATATCTGAAGTCAACATGAGTATGCATGCTACCATAATTGGTCAGAATCTGCCAGGACTGAAGATGATACTTCACTCACCTGTTTATCAATGCTGCAGGGATGTCCTGATACCAGGATCCAGACACAGAGTGTGGTTGAGACCCAGAGGTACCAGGCATCTTTCATTTTGCTGCAAAAGAAGAGGAAAGTACAAAAAAGCAATGCATTTGTTTGGTTCTATTTTTAGCTTTCAAAATAAATCAAAGGGTGGTTAACAACCATTTTCAATGAAAGTAGACAGTATTTAAACAACAAAGATAACCTAATAATCAATAGAGATTAGGGACTAATCCACATGCCTTCTTTACAATGTTTTGATTCCACACTGCCCTGGCACCATCATGGCATGATATCCTGGGATTTGTAGATTTCTGCAGTGCTTAAGATTTCTCTGCCAGAACTCTCTGGTGTTACTGTTAAGGGGAAAACAAACTAAATTTTATAGCCAAGGATTATTAGCAACTCACCAAACTGCAACTCCCAGTCATCTTTGGGTGGAGACTATGGCAATTAAATTGGTACCAAAGCGCTATTATTCATTCATTCATTTAAAATATTTATATTTTGCGCTTCTCACCCCACAGGGGACCCAGAGCGGAGCACAACATATATACAGCAAACATTCAATGCCGGGACATAAAACCATAAGTATATACAAACAGTAAAATAACTTATATCCACTTATTATTGTGTTGTGTGGATACATCCAAATACACAAAAGACATCCGTTAGTCCCTATCCATTCCTAAAATCATGGATAAATGGAAGCATCTTAGGCTGACACCAAAATACCTATAAAGTTGACACAACAATATATCTTGAGGGAGGCCTTTCCAGAGTTAGGCCACCAAACTGGAAAAAACTCTATTTGGTTTCATCACTTAATACTTTACTGTTGGGACACCAACACAAACTGTTTCTCACATATTGAAGCGGAAGGACCAGCTTCTTCCGAGATGTCTTTTCTCAGTTGTTCTGGGCTTAAAAATTTCTAAATCTTAAGACAGTGCCAGCGGCTTGGCTTTGGCCCAGGAACAAATTGAAAATCAATTAAATTATTACAGGATTAGTATTATGTGATCCCAGTAGATGTTTTTGACACGGTTGAATTGGATTCCTAGCAACCTGCTCCATGGAAGTAACATACACAGGAAAAGTATAGTAAAGTCACCTTCACCACACATACCCTGCATACACCTAGGGGACTCATTTCAATAGGGTTCACTACTACCCACAGCTTTGTGTATCAACATGTAAAAACATGGGCCATACTGTACAGTGTTCGGCTTCAGATTGTGAGGGTCTCAAAAATACTATAGTGAAATATGGGTGAGAAAGATGATAAACCATTGGGAAAAATTAGGCAAGGGCCCCATCTACACTGACCATTAAATGCAGCTTCAAACTGGTATTGAATATAGTGGTTTTGCTGTGTAGATAATTTATACAGGAAATCCTGGAATCAGTTTGAGACCTGAATGGTAATTACACAAACCAAAGAGCACTAATAAGCACTAAGGACTTTCTTTTGTGGGGGTTTGTTGTCTGACAACCGCAGTTTGAATCTAGCTTTGAATGGCATGGACTGGTCTGTGTAGATGAGGCCAAGGAGAAATTATTAATCAGACAGGTGCACAACACTGATGCCCTTCGATCCCAACATGCAGTTTTTGTGAAGTCCCAGGAGAGCCATGTGCAAAGCTGCACACAGGTGTAAACAAATATAAACACTTCCCACGAAGCATTATGAGTTCCCAGAGACTCCGGCAAAGCAAAATAACATACTGTAAAAGGTCAGGAGTCAGGAAACAAACAGCAGAGCTGGTGATTTGTTTCACCAGCAAAAATTAGGGAAGTACCAGAATATGAAAAGGTAACTTAGTAACGGCTGGCACATAATATGTTGTTACTTAAGGTGAAGGTCATAATAGCGTCCATTATTTCAAATGCAAAAGCTAAATGGACTAGTGGTGGCTAAATCTTACCTTAACATTTCTGTGGGACACTTCACTTGAAAGGAGCAGCCTTGCTTAGGAGATTCAGGGCCAGCTGCCTGGTACATACTATTCTGTCCTCCTACATTGCACCTTTTTGCTGCTCCTTGCCCACCAACTTCTGCTGCCTGAGTTGGTCACCACACACAGAGTATATTCATATACTTGTCCCTAAACCAGCCGGACCTAGAGGATAGGGTCTATTAGGACAGTTTGAGACCAGAAAGCCTTCACCCTAGGACCTCTCTGGGCTTAGCCATGGCAGGCAGGCAGCAAATACCCTCTGCTATCCCATGTGACTTGTTTGTCTTCTGTTGAACCTGCTACAGGGTTGCACCACACTGTTGACTCATTGAGCCATTGGATTTAAATCACATATACCAACTTGTTCCAGACATCTTGTTCTATCTCAGCCGTCAACTTCATTCTGACTTATTATAAAATAACAGAACAGACAGGAGCAGAATTCAAAACAATCTTAACAGATTAGAGAGATGGGCCAAAACTAACAAAATGAAGTTCAAATGAAGGAGAAATGCAAGATACTCCACTTAGGAACACAAAGATACAGAATGGGGGATGCCTGGCTCGACAGCAATGCGTGTGAAAAATATCTTGAAGTCCTTGTGGACAACAAGTTAACATGAGCCAACAATGTCATACAGTGGCAAAACCAATGGGATTTTGGCCTGCATCAATAGGAGTATAGTGTCTAGATCCAGGGAAGTCATGCTACCTCTCTATTTTGCCTTGGTCAGACCATACCTGGAATACTGTGTCCAATTCAGGGCATTGCAATTGAAGGGAGATGTTAACAAGCTGGAATGTGTCCAGTGGAGGGCAAATAAAATGATCAAGAGTCTGGAGAACAAGCCCTATGAGGAGCTGCTTAAAGAACTGGGCATGTTTAGCCTTCAGAAAAGAGGGCTGAGGGGAGACATGATAGCCATGTATAAATATGTGAGGAGAAGCCATAGGGAGGAGTAAGCAGGCTTCTTTTCTGCTGTCCTGGAGACTAGGACATGGAACAATGTCTTCAAACTACAGGAAAGGAGATTCCACCTGAACATTAGAAAGAACTTCCTGACTGTGCAAGCTGTTCAGCAGTGGAACTCTCTGCCCTGGAGTGTGGTGGAGGCTCCTTCTTTGGACGCTTTTAAGCAAATGCAGGAAGGCCATCTGTCAAGGGTGCTTTGAATGCGATTTTCCTGCTTCTTGACAGGGGTTGGACTGGATGGCCCACAAAATCTCTTCCAAGAATCAATTCTTTGATTCTTTTATTGTTCCAGTACACTATACCACCTTCAGTTTAGGGAAGATGAGAGTAAGGCTGCCAGAGACTCTAAAAACAAGTTCAATCTAAACCAGGAGGATAGTTATGCTTTATTTGGCCTATAATAGGTGGGCAGATTGCAGCAAACTGGATTTTCAGTGCTGACACTGGTTTAGTGAGAGCACTCAATTTTCAAAGGGATCCAAGTTGACCACTATGCAGTTTCTTATGCCCATGTACAGTTCTTTGCTTAGATTCAGCAAGCTTCATTGATACACAAAGAATGACATCTTCTCGTTTTAGTGCATACACAAAATGAAGATTACCTTATGGTTTAAAAAAAAAATAGAAAAGAAAGAAAACTGACTTCTGGATTTTGAACCACACCCGAGGCCATCTTAATGGTTACCAGACTATAAAAGCAAGTTTGACTCCTCCAGAATCAGTTGAATGATCAACAATCAACAATCCCCCTGCCATAAGGCAAGGCTGTTTTGATTTTCCTCTTTCCTTCGTTCCCCCTCTTCCCCAACACTTTCTGGAAAGGAAAAACATTTACCTGAGGAATTATGCCAGGTTGTGTGTGTCGTCTCTGACTTTCTCACTCGTGCTCAAAGACTTTTTCTTCCTGGTCTGTGTACTGTGGGAGTGGCAGGTGCCCAAGAAAATGGAGAATGAATGTGGAAAAAGGGTGAAAGGTAAAGAAGACGGTTATACATTAACTGGCATTCATCCCTCTCACCTTTGGGGCATGATAGGCTGAGAGACAAGGCTCTGGCACTATGACAGAGCAAAATCAGGAAAGGATGCCAAATAGTTAGTGTATGTCTATAAATACAGGCAGCCTAATACATGCAATCAGACAAGTTGTTGCTGAGAAAGGTAATTTGTAAACTGTTATTTCTGTTTACCTGCCAGCATGCTTGAATTGTAACCTGAGTGACAGCTCGAGCAAAAACTAGAAATACCTGGCAGGTACTCGTGTTCCTGCTCAATGGCAGTACTTGTTTTGCATGCAGACCGTGCCAGTTTCAATTGCTAACATTTCCAGATAGGGCGGAAATAACAATAATAACAATTTGTCACCTGCCTCTCTGGGAACAGGGAGCAAGCTTGTTTTCTGCTGCCCTGGAGAAAAGGATGTGGAACAATTGCTTCAAATTGCAGGAAAGGAGATTCCACCTGAACATTAGGAAAACCTCCTAACTGTGAGAACTGTTCAGCAGTGGAACTCTCTGCCCTGGAGTGTGGTGGAGGCTCCTTCCTTTGAGGTTTTTAAACAGAGGCTGAATGGCCATCTGTCGAGGGTGCTTTGAATGCCATTTTTCTGCTTCTTGGCAGGGGGTTGGACTGGATGGCCCACAAGGTCTCTTCCAACTCTATGATTCTCCTCATGGTTCAAGGAAGGGTACAACACAAAAATGACATCTGCTTGACTCCGTGAGAGCTAGAACCAGTGGTAGTTAGTTGTTCTCATGTCATGTGAAGTCACTCCAGGTTTTAGTCTGAACTTTAAAGAAACTATTTCAGTGATGAATTTATTTATTGAATAGAGTTCAGCACCTTGGCTAGTTCCTGTAAAATTAGGGTAAAATCTAGAGGAGATTACTCATTCTTTTAAATGGAATCCATCAGCCACCGTGAGCCATGGCCCATCAGTATACAGCACATGTTTCAAACTCAAGGTCTGCAGGCTGAATCTCAAGGCCCACAGGCCCATCATGTCATTTTATGTGGCCTTCAAGATGCTAGACTACAACTCCTGTACTCCTCTTTAGACATCATGATTAGAGCTGATGGAAGTTGTGATACAGGAACATCTGGAAGATTACAGTTAGTCAGAAGACTGAAGTCTGAATTTATATACAAGGCTTGTGAATATGATGTCTTACTTTAAAATGTCCTTTAATCTTTCCCCAGCCTAAGAGTCACAAGTGCTGTTAAGCTTCAATTCCCATTATCCCCAGTCTACATGGCAGATAATAAGAAGTGATGGGGACCCAAACTGGATTAAAAATAAGGAGCACTGAATTCTATGTAAACAATATATAGTTGGCCCTTCATGGATTCTCCATATATTAATTCAATGACCCTATGAAGGCAACCCTAAAGTACCTGATGTGGTACTTGGTGAAAATGGTAAGATGCGTTTGACACCCCTGGTGTACAGCATACATCCCTGAAGAAATGGTCTGATTCTGATAGCTCATTATGGTTTGGCTTCTGTGATTCTGATTGTGAGGATATTCTAAAACATAAGCACTTACATTAATACAAATAATACATTAATGCAAATTAGAGTATTTCCACTGGAGATAACATCTGCAATCCCACATGGCTTAGCATAGCGTAGTAGGTCTGCACGCAGAACTGAGCCTTACTTCCTGATCAGAGTCCTGAACTGTTGCAGTTCTAGTACCCAGCCACTGGCAAATACTTTCGTTTCCTCCGCTTACCATATTACCCAGTTAAGTGGTTTTTATCAGGCTGCTGAGCCAATTCACCCAGAAACAGTTGTGGCCCACCTGTTATCTCTCCAACCTCATAAGAATCCATCTCTGCAATAATCACACAAAACTGCCACATAGTTTTTTTTAAAGTCCTGAAATCACAAGAAATAAAATGCTGCTGGCCAGGCAAATCACAACGCAAATATTCTCAAAATGCCTTGCATGTGGCTTTGGAAGTCTCTAAGTTTTGGAGGAGAAAGACCACCCAACAGCCATGTTCATAGAGACATCTTGACAGTCCTGTTTTGACTTGTTGCTGCAAACTGCTGCTTCATAGAGATGAAAAACTGCCTGGTCAGGAAAGTCAGCTTCACTTAAAGAGGGAAATGAATGAACAAACAAACCTGCTCATTTGTTTTCATGAGCCAGCCTAGGTACTAGTGTTTGCAGGTGGCCTTTAAGGGTGGGATATTCTCTGGATGGATTCACAGAAACCTGGCCAGGAATAGCTGTTGTCAGGAACGGGTGGGGAATGATCTTACTGCCCTGATGTTACGTTCCCTGGTTTAGGGATGTTGTAGTTCTCCAGCTGCCTGGATGCAAATCAGTGGCTCCCTTAACAATAGAGCAACTTCCGGCCATCTTTTAGCAGATCTGAAATGGCTCTGATGACACAATGAAGGCATTCATGGAGATAGATAGAATCCAAAATCAAAGATTAGACCTATCTATCCATCCATCCATCACTCCATTCAATCTCTTGCTAGGCAATCTATCTACAAATGAAGAAGAAAATTACTTTTTTGGAACTAAAAGTCTCTGAAATCTCTAGTCATTTTGATCAGTGCCTATCCTAGCTGGGAATTTCTGGGAGCTGTAGTTTTTTGTTTTTTTTAAAAAAAAGCAATTTCTCCAGGCAGTGTCCAAGGTCTGAATCTTGTAAAGAATGGATTAATATCTCCCTATGCATCATATATGAAAAATTCTACCACAGTTTGGGATTTCTGCCCCAGATACTAAAATTACTTAAACTGCAGCCATAATAGGCAATGGACATTTCACTGATTTTGGATATTTGCAGATAAATAATTCCTAGCATTGTAAATTATTGTTTTTCTACTGTAAATTAAGAAAAACAAATTCCAATAGACAGTCCACATTTCTGAACGCCCAGAGCTTTGCATCTCTTACTATCTATAGACCACATAATTTGAAAGAAAAGACAACATTCAAAGTTTTTTCTTCATTTCTAATCTGCCTTTTCTCCATGATTAAAATTAAATATAATATAGATAGCTTTCTCCCATGATATCTAGCAATAATAGAAAATTGTGTTCATTTGCTTGTAGAAGATGAAAGGAGTATTACACCAAAGTACACAAAGTAATAAATAAATGATTCTTTATTAGACCAGTCAAAAAGCTATAATTCACCAGAAAATGGTGGTAAAAGATATGATAGTAACGTCATAATGTATCTTTTTTCCTTTTTGGTGGCATTGAGGAAAGGCCTGAGTAGACAAAATTTAGGCCACCAACATACCCCATAAAACCACTGAAGGTACAGGACCCATCTCCATTTTCAACGATGGTAGCCTGAGAATAAATGCCAGAAATTGGCATATTTTTGCTGATTCCAAAAGTACCGTAGTTTAGAATTCAGAACTTGGAGGACTTCCCTAATCTACTCGTACAAGTAGGGCTAAGAACCAAGCAAAGAAAACAGTCTCCATTGTTGGTTAAGGCAATTATTTCTACCTGATACCCTTGGCCAGGAGAAACTTAATACCTTAAAATAACTCCTCTTAGTTATTTATTAACTGATTGAGTTGCTATCTGGAAGTTGATAAGATTGGTCAATGTACCGCGATCCATAAAGCTTGAAATGTTGCTCAGAGATTAGATATAATCAGTCTGTTGACAATCTTTATTTATTTATTTATTTATTTATTTATTTATTTACTCGGTTTTTATGCCGCCACTCTCAAATAGGCTCGGGGCGGCTCACAGCCAGAAAGCAAGACAATACATAATAAACATATACACTCTAAAATGCAATACAGAATGCAGGTTAAAAATACACAATAAAACATCATTAAAAACACAGTTAAAATAATCTGAAGTGGTATTTGTGACTACTGCTTTGGAAAGATGCAGAGGAAATGTCTGATTTATTTCTGAACAGGCACAGGAAATAGAGAACATCACTGATGGCCTTTATGGCAGTTAAGAAAACCCTGTTTCAGCAACTAATGCAGTAGTCCTGAGATTCAGATCCATCCTAATTTTTCTTAGAAAAGGGAAGACTTTTCTTTTAACGATTTTCCGTGTCTCTACCCGCCTGCTTCCTCCCAGAGGCAAACCACCCTTCCCTTTGTCAGGATCTGTTGCTGTTCCCTCATTTATAAATACACACACCCTTCATTCTCTGCCAGCAAAGGTTCATAGAAGTGCCCTGCCACCAGATGAGGACTGCCCTCCCTGACAGAAGACTGTTTTCCATCCTTGGTGGAGTTTAAACTGTTATCCCAAAAAAGGTCCTCTTTGTCCACCATAAACGGAGCTGTTTATATGTAATGTTGCCATAGTATTGTTTCTTTATTCACCGTGTATGGTAAGACTGGATGCCTGCAAGGTTGCTGTGGCCATTGTCTCAAGCAGCTTATGGAGTGGGGTGCTCTAATATTGTCATTGATACTTTGGGGGAGGACATATCTCCCTATATCAAAAGTGTCAAACTCATTTTAATCAAGAGCCACATCAGCCTTTCATAGAATCATAGAGTTGGAAGAGACCTCATGGGCCATCCAGTCCAACCCCCTGCCAAGAAGCAGGAAAATCACATTCAAACACCCTCGGTTGCTTCAAAGGTTTATTGAATCCATAGACAGAGAATCTGTGGATACAGAAGGCTAACTATAATTATTTTGTGTATTGACTGGTGCACTTTAGTTTTTATCCAGTATTGCCCCCCCCCCCCCGATGTTATTGTTATTGAACAATTCTCATTCCTTTTTACTATCCACCATGCAAACTGGGGATAATGGTAATCGCAACCCAACAACACTTCTGGTCTGAGGTTGGGGAAAGGTTAAAGGACATTTTAAAGTCAGGCATCCTATTCAAAACTCTTGTATCTGAATTCAAACTCCACTCTCCTGATTAACCAATTATAGCCTTCCAGATGTTACTGTATCACAACTCCCATCAGCTCCAGTCATGACGTCAGGAGTTGTTGCCTAGCATCTGGAGAGCTGCCTATAATGACATGGTGGTTCCACGGGCCTTGAGTTTCAGCCAGCAGATCTTATTCCACTTTCAAAAAATGGTATTTTTAAGCAATTCAACTGTGTGTGTGTGTGTGTGTGTGTGTGTGTTTATTTAAAAAGAAAACCTCCACTCTTGGAAGCTTTCGTGAAAGGCAGTTCCTCTTTTCCAGAAAGGATGGTTATGTAGAATCTGAGTGGTTCAAAGGCTTAGAAAATAGCCTTGAAGACCACACAGGGTCCCACAGATGTACTTTGTCCAGAGCTGTACTAAATCACTTGCCTGATAAAAATGCAAGTCTCCCCTTTCATTGTACAGTTCTAATTCTCCTCACTGGGGGGAGCCATAACTACACTGGACAAAATGATAAGGCTTGGACAGCTTTAAAAGAACATGCCCTTAAAAAGTAGTGATTGGAATTACCAGGTTGAATAGGGGACAGGACTGAAATGCAGAACAGAACTTCTATGTTGTTAATATTTATCAGATCTTGTAACAGAAAGATATGGCATTAATTTACTCAGGACAGAATTGCACAACATCCTTCATCCTTCAATACACTATTCAGTAGCTCCTTCCCAAACTTACAGCAAGATTCAATGCTATACAAATTTAAAACATCTTAAAACAGCATATTAAAATACATAAAAATAGAGATACATAAAACCACATTGCCATTAAAACCACATTCAGCTCGGTCTAAAAAAGTGGTCACCCATTTCAGATTGAACTCAATCTCAGCTTATTCTGGGAAGGCCTCGTTCCACATCCAAGTCTTCACCCACCTCCTGAAGGACAACAGGGAGGGGGCAGATCTAACAGCGCTTGGGAGGGAGTTCCACAGCTGAGGGGGCACAACAGAGAAGGCCCTGTCTCTCGTCCCCACCAGACACACTTGCGAAGATGGTGGGATCAGAATCCTCTCCGGAGGATCTTAATGTCCTTGATGGTTCATAGGGGAAAATTTGTTCAGACAAGTAAACTGGGCCGGAACCATATAGGGTTTTGTAGGTTAAAACCAGCACTTTGAATTGTGCTCGGAAACTAATTGCAGCCAATGGAGCTGGCGCAACAAGGGAGTTGTATGCTCCCTGTACCCCGCTCCTGTTAGTAACCTGGCTGCCAAGTATTGGACTAATTGAAGTTTCCGAGCAGTCTTCAGAGGCAACCCCACATAGAGAGCGGTGCAGTAGTCTATTCGAGATGTAACCAGAGCATGGACTATCGTGGCCAAGTCAGACTATCGTGGCCAAGTCAGACTTCCCAAGGTACGGGCGCAGCTGGCGCACAAACTTTAACTGTGCAAAAGCTCTCTCAGCCACCACCAAGACCTGGGGCTCCAGGCTCAGCGATGAGTCCAGGATCACCCCCAAACTGCGAACCTATGCCTTCAGGGGGAGTTTAACCCCGTCAAGCACAGGCTGTAACCCTATGCCCTGTTCGGCCTTGCGACTGACCAGGAGTACCTCTGTCTTGTCTGAATTAAGTTTCAATTTGTTCACCCTCATCCAGTCCGTTACAGCGGCCAAGCACTGGTTCAGGACTTGAAAAGCCTCCTTAGTAGCAGGTGGGAAGGAGTGACAGAGTTGGACACCATCTGCGTACAGATGACACCGCACCCTGAAACTCCGGATGATCTCCCCCAGCGGCTTCATGTATATGTTAAATAACATAGGGGACAGTACTGAGCCCTGTGGGACCCCACAGTACAATGGCCGTGGGGCCGAGCAGGAGTCCCCTAGCAACACCTTCTGGGAACGACCCTCGAGGAAGGACTGGAGCCACTGCAAAGCAGTACCTCTGAGGCCCATTCCTGAGAGATGTCTCAGAAGGATACCGTGGTCGACGGTATCGAAGGCTGCTGACAGGTCCAGCAGAACCAACACTCCCCCTGTCGAGTTCCTGCCGCAGATCATCCATGTATGCATCTGTTTCTGAATGTATGTATTTTTGGATAAAGTTTAAAAACTCTAGAGCCTTAGAAAATGTTGATGGCATCATCTGGAGTTCCCGGTAAATGAGGCACTGAGCAATCTGGCTTAGTGGGCAATGGCTACAAATACTACAACCTGGAGAGACAGAAAATGACCCATTTCAGCATTCTGCAGTCCTCCTTACTCAGTGCTCTGCTGCCTCATTGGTAATTTCTGCTCACTATTAAGCACTTCTTACTATGGATATGCCTCATAAAGTTGACTACTGGCTATGTACTGTGTTTTTATTGAATTTGGTTGTATGTTTTTATTGTACATTTTATTCTTGCTTTGTATATAATAAATAAATAAATAAATAAATAAATAAATAAAGAGTCAAGCATTGTGTTTTGGTGTCTTCTGCTTTCTATATGCTCTGAAGTAATTCCTATGCATGTATTCCTTGAGGTTTGGTCTTCAAATATGTAAGTAAATGTAAGTGTTTCTCCAGAGAGAGCCTGAAGTTCCTTTTCTGTCTTATGTCAAGGAGAGGTCAGTTCCTGTCTTTCCTATTGCTATTGTCAGATTACCATCAGATTTTGCAAGGTTCCCTTTCCAAGGCAGCTGCCCAATGTTTATACAGAAGTGTTGTGTAAAGAGGAAAAGAAAGGAGTGGTGTATGGGGGAATGACTTGGGAGGGGTTAGAGCAGCCAATTTGCCTCTGGGCATTTTCACATAAGGTGCATGTTTATTGACTAGTTCCGAAAATGTTTGTTATTCTGAGAAAACATAGAAAACAAAACAAGCACACTTGTTTTTTTGATTTATTTACAGAAGAAGCAGACATGAGAAAAATAAAGCAGCAGCAATAACAATAACAATCCGATGTCATTATCCTACGTATGTGAAAATGCTTTCCATTCAGTTCCTCACACAAAGAGCCAAAGGGATTAAGAGCTGTATCATTGAAGCTTTAGTGCTCTGTGGGTAGAAGAATATCCACTTCTTAATTAGCCAAGACATACTGTAATCTTCCCTTTTGTGTCTTCTGAGCTGAATTGTCCTCTTTGCAGAATCAGGAAAGAGAAAAATAACAGAACAGTATCTTGTGAGCTAGCTATGCTTGTTCCAGAGGGACACCCATCTCCTTCAGGCAAATATGTAGGACCACTCTCATGCTCTAGATCAATGGTTTTCAACCTGCGAGTCCCCAGAGTTTTTGGCCTTCAACTCCCAGAAATCCTAACAGCTGGTAAACTGGCTGGGATTTCTGGGAGTTGTAGGCCAAAACACCTGGGGACCTACCGGTTGAGAACCACTGTTCTAGGTAGTCATGAACCAGGCTTATTCTAGCAAGGCAAGTGATGTGCTGAAGCCGAGACTTATGATTAGAACCAGGCTTGATTGTCAAATAACTTCACATCCCTAGAATTCTTCCAGATAGTGGTGTGTGACGACTTGGCTCTTAAAATAAAGTCTGGAGGATTTTAAAAACTCTTCTTGGATCGCTACCACCAACCTAAAATATTAATTCTAGGATTTCTATTCAAAACAACCTTTCAGCTAGGCTCTTTAATCTTCACCAAATTAAACTACGAGGAGGCTGAGGTAAAAACTTCTTTTCGAAATGGGGAACGCGAAAGACACTGGAGCTGGATCACACAGCTGATGCAAAGAGCACAACAGAGGCTTTTCTTTAAAAGGCAAAAGTTAAACTTTTATTTAACTTAACAGGCACAGATCGTATTAGTTTTTTCAAATGAGGCACTAGAATGTAATAGTTATTAAAAGATGGTTCGTTAGCGTGATGGTTACAGAAGATTGCTTACTTAATCTTAGATCTTGAAGGTTACACAGACAGTGCGAAACTTGTCTAAACTAGAACTCACTCCCACTAATAACTAAACTAGTGGTGAGCTATCTATAAATCAACTATCCTAGATAGTTCACTTCAGAGCTTTGACACAGAGGCTCTTTACTCTAACAGAGCTTTGACACAGAGGCTCTTCACTCTATGAGTCCTGACAAGGAGCTGTCAGCAACTCTCCTCTCTCTCTGAGAGCTTGTCAAGAACTGGCAAATAAGCCCTTTCTCTCTCCCTCCAGTAGTTCGGCTCCTCCCCTTAACTCAGAGCTCCTCCCAGGGAGCTCTCTCCCTAACTCCTCCCAGGGAAGGCTCCCAAACCACTCCCCCTTTTCCTGGCTGTTCTGTCTGCCAAACTGCCAGGCTGGTCTGGGCCCAGCCTTAAATGAGTGAGTTACTCATATGGTGGCTATCAACAGCCTTCAAAAACAGCCTCAGCTAAGGATAGCATGTCTCCTCTGAATTAATGCCTGGGCTGGGTGAAGAAGAACAAACTGAATCCAGACAAGTCAGAGGCACTTTTCATCAAGTGCAAAGAATGCTGTGGTCCCCCATGAACTTATTGCAAACAAACTAGTCAAATGTAGGCTAAGCACATACTATTAGGTGGATCTGGTTAAGTGACCAAAGCAAAAGAGTGCTCAGCAATGGTTGCTCTTCATCCTGGAAAGAAGTGACTAGTAGAGAGCCGTAGGGTTCAGTCCTGGGCCCAGTACTGTTCAACATCTTTAGTAAGGACGTTGACAGCAAAATCCCGTGTGGCTCACGTAGTCTCGCGATACTTGCTCCGAAACCCGGAAGTGGGTATTTTTTTAATTATTATTTATTTTATTTTTCTATTTTTATTTTTAATTAAAATGCTGAGGGGGCCAGAGGAAAGGGGCTGGGGGGCCGTGTACGGCCCGGGGGCCGCCTGTTGGACAGCCCTGCTTTAGATGAAGGTTTAGGGGGAATACTTATCAAGTTTGCAGATGACATCAATTTAACAAATAGAATTCAATATGACCTTAACAAATTAGAGAGCTGGGCCAAAACTAACAAAATGAATTTCAGCAAGGACAAATGTGAGATACTACTCTTAGGCAGAAAAAAATGAAATGCAAAGATACAGACTGGGTGGCGGCTGTCTTGCCAACAATACATGTGAAAAAGATCTTGCCATCTTCGTGGACAACAAATTGAACATGAGCAAACAATGTGATGCTGCAGCTAAAAAAGACACTGGGCTGCATCAAAAGGAGCATAGTGTCTAGCAGTGCCATCTCGAAAGGTTTATTTCATTAGAATCTGTGGGTGAGAGTCAGATGGGACACTTTGTATCTTTGCGGAAGGGAAAAAATGTTGCGATCTGAAGTTAATTAAAGTTGTGCTACAAAGTTTCAGGTTAAGTGGGGCATGGAAATAGAAAGATAGAAATGGCTTGAAGTCTGCTGAGTCGTAGTTCCAGCCATTGTTCTTAAAGCTGCTAGGCCACATGAAGCATGCAGGAACGTTGGAACTCCCTGCTGCAGGTCAAATCAGTTTGATGGCCGGCTGATCACGTGAATTCAAGCTCAATAGGATGTCATAAGGAAGAGGGAGCAGGCTTGTTTTCTGCTGGCCTGGAAACTAGGACTTGGAGCAATGGATTCAAATTACAGGAAAGGAGATTCCACCTGAACATTAGGAAGAACTTCCTAACTGTAAGAGCTGTTCAGTAGTTGCACTCTCTACCCCAGAGTGTAATGAACACTACTTCTTTGGAGGCTTTTAAACAGAGGGGTTGACCATCTGTCAGGGGTACTTTGATTGTCCTCTTCCTGCATGGCAGGGGGTTGTACTAGATGGCCTGTGGGGTCTCTTCCAACTCTATGATTCTGTGATTCTAAATCCAATTGGTTTAACACTTTCTGGCCTCATTCAACCACTCAACTTATCAAAATTGCCTTGGGGCCCTTTGCAGGTTCCAACAGAGGTGTATATCAACATGCCAGTGTCACTTGACAATATAATCCAGTTGATGGTTCATTCATAACTAATTGGTTTTGCAGCGTTACCGTACATGACCTTCCAGCAACACTGGCCTTCCATTATAAGGCTGAGGACTTCAGCAACATTGTCAGGTGGTCTACTCCATTTCTAAATTGGGCGAGGGGTGTGTGTTTATACATGTATCCAATTAAACACTCACTAAGTATTAGTTCAATAAAGACCCACAAAAAGCAACATTTTAAAAAAAGAAACAAGCAGTGAAGTAATTCCCTTTTAAATACACTATAAAAAGTTATAGGGCTGAATTACTTTTTAAATATAGTTGTCTATGCTCTGCTCCCACTTGCTTTGTATTTTATGGCAGACACGTGACACAATGGACTAGTAGAGAAGAGGAACTATTTAAGAAACACACAATGCTGTTCTATGTTTCACCAGACACTGAGTTATTATGACAGAGATGCTGAAGGCAAATAGTAGAATCTGGAGTAGCGAGATGGAGTCTGAGCCTGTTGTATTTCACCCACGCTGCTATTCCACAAGGGCACCTGATTTCCTGAGTTCCATATCAATAGTCGGAAATAATGAATGAATTTCCCTTTCCTGCCTGTGCTTGCTTTAGATTTCCAGGAGGATAAGATGTAGTCTCAGACTTGCCAGGCCACCCAGTCCATATCTGGCTTTTTTCCCAATGGTCTTAAAGTTTGCCTGGAAATTTCTACGAGCAATGCCTGTGTTTCCCAGGCTAAATGCACACCACTAAAGAAATATCTTTGATATCTATCAGAATTGGCAATTGATGCACTGCAAGGTAGTATTTATTTATTTATTTAAAACTTTTGTACCCCGACCTTCTCACCTCTATCGAGGGACTCAGACCGGCATAACAGCAAAAATTCAATGCTATACAATTTAAAAACAACTACAACAACATATTAAAATACATAAAAACCCAGCATAAAACGACATCACCATTAAAACAATTCCACTCAATCTGTAAACGTGGTCATACATTCAGACAATAGCCAATCTCAGCCTATTCTGGGAAGGCTTGGTTCCACATCCAGGTCTTCACCAGCTTCCTAAAGGACAATGGGGGGAGGGGGGGCAGATCTAGCATCACTTGGTAGAGAGTTCCACAGCCAAGGGGCGACCACAGAGAAGGCCCTGTCTCTCGGCCCCACCAGCCGCGCTTGCAAAGCCAGCGGGAGCGAGAGCAGGGCCTCTCCGGAGGATCTTAATGTTCTTGATGGTTTGTAAGGGAGAATCCGTTCAGACAGGTAAACTGGGCCAGAACTGTATAGCGTTTTGTAGGTTAAAACCAGCACTTTGAATTGTGCACGGAAGCTAATTGGCAGCCAGTGGAGCTGGCGCAGCAAGGGAGTTGTATGCTCCCTGTGCCCTGCTCCTGTTAGTAACCTGGCTGCCGAGCGTTGGACTAATTGCAGCTTCCGAGCAGTCTTCAGAGGCAACCCCACGTAGTATCAGTTTCCGGATTCATGAAATTCTTTAGCATATACTATAATACAGTCTTTGACATTCAGTGCAGTTAGGAATATAAAACTCACACAACAGTAAAGAATTTAAAATAACAAGATTACTTTTTACCTGAGAGAATAGGTAAACAGGAGGACCAAGAGACTTATAAAGAGATTTTTTTAATCTCAAGATCCTTCAGAATGGCTTGTGATAAATTTCCAGCAGAAATTCACCAAATGTTGCTACAGATGACCTAGGCTTCTTCTACAATGCTGTATAATCCAGATTATCAAATTGGATAATCCACATTATCTGCTTTGAACTGGATTATATGAGTCTACGCTGCCATATAATCCAGTTCAAAACAGATAATCTGGATTTGATATGGCAGTGTAGAAGGAGCCCTGGAGATTCCTTGGGAGAACACTTGAATCAAATCCGTGAATAATGAAACCTGCTAAAGTTAAATCCAAAAACGTGGAGATTCAACTGCACTCATTTGACCTCAAATATACATCACAGATTTTGAGGCCAAAATTATGGATTTTGATATGATCCATAGTTAAGTAAATGGGGAAAGCACCAGCATTGCTTCAGGGAACCAGCCCAAACATCTTTTTCCCACCCAGGCATGTTTAAAAAGCCAGAAAACGCATCAGAGTGAAAAAGAGTAAAATGGACTCTTTCAACCCATTCCACATTCCTATCAAACAGTTAACACTGAAAGCTAATGACTGTATTTCTATCCCATTATGTTGTACCCCAGAATGAGTGTTATCCATTACATGCAGAAGTTGAAATAAGTCATGATGTGACTGCACTAATGGGTTATAAGCTAGTTCCAGGAGTGCGGAAGTGAAAACTGGCTAAGCATGATGTTAGACTTCCTCCCAAACATGTTTACAGCTATTGTTTTCTGTAAAACCCCTCCCTGAGATTAGCCCTGTGTTGTTTCTGTTGTTGTCTGCCTTCAAGTCATTTCAGACTTATGGGAACTCCAAGGGGACCCTATTACAGGGTTTTCTTGGCAAAATTTGTTTGGGAACAGGAGAATTATGTTTGTCTTCCTCTGAGGCTGAGAGAGTGTGAAGTGCCCAAGGATGTAGTCAAATCACATCTTTATAATGCATCAATCTTTTGGGTTGTGAGTTTTCCGGGCTGGATAGCCATACAGTAGAGCAGGGCTGTCCAACTGGCGGCCCGGGGGCCATATAAGGCCCCCCAGCCCCTTCCCTGCGGCCCCTAAGCTTTTTAATAAAAATAATAATTACTAAATTAAATAATAATATTTAAAAAAATTACCCACTTCCGGGTTCTGGAGCAAGTATCGCAAGACTATGCAAGCCACACAGGATTTCTCTCTCAACGCGAGATCACGCCTGCGTTGAGAGCAAAATCCCGTGTGGCTTGCGTAGTCTCGCGATACTCCTGTTGCCGAAATCTCAGCTACTTAATTCCTGCGGCCCACGCAGATGTGATTTGGACCTTCTCGGCTGCTGCCTCGGTCGGTCGTCGCCTCTGCTCGTGGTCCGGCTACTCCTGGATCCTGCGCGTTTGGGAAGGTAGGCTAACCTTAATGTTATTATTGTGTAATTGTGTATGGATGCCCCTTATGTATTCCCTCCCTGCATTTCCCCTTAGTAAAATATTATATTTGATTGTATGGATGCCTCTTATGAATTGTAAGTAAATTGGAGCTGGGGGAGGGGCGGGGGAGGGGTGGGGGCGGAGCCAGGGGTGGGGCAGGGGTGGGGCAGACCCTTCGGCCCCCCAGGTCATCAGTGACCGGACTTCAGGCCCCTGGGCCGCTAGAAGTTGGGCAGGCCTGCAGTAGAGAAAACACACAACCCAGTGATTCTGGCCATGAAAGCTTTTGACAATGCATCAATCTTTTTCTATACTAGGAGAGTGAACACAGGAAAGTAGCTCTATCTTAGGGGTCAGAATTAGGTTCCATGAAAACCTATACGTGGATGCAGCTTCAATAATTTGACATACCCAGATAGTGTGTAGCTTTGTGATCAGACTGATCATTGCTTCATAGAGGCCCATCCTGCATTATCCAACTAAAATGCAGAGACCATCCATGCTGCACAATTCTAGTAGTTTGACATCACTGTCATAACTCCATCCTATGGAATTCTGGGATTTATACTTTGTTGTGACACCAAAGCTCTCTGACAGAGAAGGGTGAATAGCTCACAAAAATACAAATCTCAGAATGCATAGCATTAAGCCATGACAATTATTGTGGAATCAACATTGTTTTAATTCTGCAGTGTGGATAGTAAAGGTAAAGTTTTTTCCCTGACATTAGTCATGTCAGATTCTGGGGTATGGTGCCATAGACACCTCCAAGGTCATGTGGCTGGCATGACTGCATGGAGCACCGTTACCTTCCCACCGGAGCGGTACCTATAGATCTACTCACATATCCTTTTTTCAAACTGTTAGGTTGGCAGAAGCTGGGGTTAACAGTGGGAGCTCATGCCACTCTCTGGATTTGAAACTGTGACCTTTTCGATCAGCAAGATCAGCAGCTCAGCGGTTTAATCCACTGCACCACCGGGACCACAGTTAACTGCCCCTATGGTTATAGATTAACCAGCGGCAGGGTTAGCTTTCTGCTTTTTCTTTTTAGTTTTAAACCCCGGTTTATCCTTGGCAGCTATTGATTTATGGACAGAGCTCCTCAAACTGCTCAGCCTTCAGTGTGGAAAATCTGAATGCTGTGGTCTTTCTCTCCAACATTGGTATCTCAGCCCAGTTGCCTCTCAATCTGCTCCTCCCTGGAAGAGGCAGTGATATGCAAGGAACAATGGGTGGAGAGCAGGAAACGCTGTATGGGAAACAGGATTTCATGTCATTGCAGTTCTGTTGGTGAGGGCCTCCGGGCATTCCTCCCCCAACAGCCTCCATTCCCGCCCTGGCTGAACCCCAGCCAAGGAGACTCCTCCAGCTCATGTCCTGCCCAGTCCATTCCCACCCATAACCTATTACTGTGCTGCCCAGCGTTTTTCTTTTGTTCCTGTCCCAATCCTCCCTGGTCGGCATGGAAGAAACAGCAGGATTAAACCCCCTCCGAAGCTACATCTGGCATTAAATGTTGGGCTCAGAAGGTCTTTTTGAAGTGGCACTCTGATTTCCAGATCAATTGGACTTCCTTGGACAGAAACCCAGCTCTTCTGGCTAACTATAATGAACCTACGTTTGCATTTCCTGAGATTTTCTCCACAAAGCTCAGCAGAGGCATTTTGTGGAGGTCTCTGATGGAGCAAGCCAAGAACATTTCCTCTTAAATCAGGCTACAGAAACTTATCTTTCCCACCATCCCTTTAGTCTAGTAGTGTGAACTTCCTTTCAGCTCTTGCAAAGGACTTGAGGGCACAGGCATGCCAAGTGTGGAGAAGATGGATATTGGGAATGAAAAATGACAAATATTTCCTCTGAACTTTTCCTTCTTCTGGATTAGTGATGTCTGAATGCTCCTGACATTGAGTGCATCCTGGAAAATGGGACTGGACAGGATTTGCCTTCTAAGCCTCTTATTACAACTGGCAGGTAAAACCCTTTCTTATTTATTGGAGTTATTTATATTTCCTTTACATTTTCCTATGGCTGAAGCTCAGTTATCAGTGCCAAAGATAAAGGCCCCATCTACACTGACCATTTAATGCAGTTCAAAGTTAACTTCAAACTGCAGTGGTTATACAACGAATGCTCATGGTAGTGCACGACAGAAAGCCCTTAATGCACATCAATGCTCTGTGGTTTGTGTAATCATTACCTGGACCTCAAACTGGTTCCGAGATTTTGTATGTAATCATCTGCACATCAAAACTACTTTCTTCAATATCAGTTTGAAAATTACTTTAATGTTTAGATCATGAAAGTTGTAACTATAATAAGACATAATATCTAATGTGTAAACATAAAACAAACTAAAGCAGCCACAGAATAAAGCCAAGGGTGGAAGCAATAGTTGAGGACAGCAGCTGTATAGAGATCAGGGAGATACTTTTAAACCTGAAAGAATAAATAATCTGGGGGAAAGAAAAAGACCTTTGTATTGGTTGAACAAAGACGATCACAGTGGCTAAGATACTGCCTATCCTATTCATAGTCTATTTAGTTTCCTTCCTCACACACTGTCATGTACCTAATGATTTGTTGTCAGATTTCAGAAATAATAGGTAAAGTCACATATTTACAAAGAAAGAGGAGGAGGAGGTCAGGAAAGGGTCTTCAAGAGGTGTGATGGTCACATACATCTCATGTGCTCTACTTTCCCCCACCCTGGGAAATGTTGTAGTGCCAAAGAAAATGGAGCCTCATCGAATCATAGAATCTGAAGAGACGTCGTAGCCATCCAGTCCAACCCCCTGCCAAGAAGCAGGAAAATCTCATTCAAAGCATCCCCAACAGATGGCCATCCAGCCTCTGCTTAAAAGCCTCCAAAGAAGGAGCCTCCGCCACCTCAATGGGCTCCTGGAAGAGGTAGTCACTAGAAATCTGTGCCAATATCAAAACTGCCTTTGGCAAAATCTGAGAGAGCTGAGATTTCAGATGGCTGGACAGGATGGTGCCCCCCAACAACCCCTAATTAAAACAATCTAAAGGTGCATTGTCTAACTGCCCAGTGCTACCCTAAAAACCGCATACCTCCAACTGTTTAAATTTGACAGGAATAGTCCTAATAAATCCTTATAAAGTGCCCTGCTTTTTCAGATGCTTTCAGAATCTCAATTTCTTACTCATTATCTCACATTACTCTTTTGTCTTCAGCTAACCAGTTGTTATAAACAGAGGCTGAATCTACTCGCCTATATAACTCAATTTCTGAATCCAGATTATCTGCTTTGTATGGGACTATATGAGTCTACACTGCCATATAATTCAGTTCAAAGCAGATAATCTGGATTCAGAAACCGGATTATATGGCGGTGCAGATGGGGCCTGAATTCAAAGCAAAGACCCAAAAAGCAGCGGAAAAGGATAGTGATCTTTTCTTCCCAATATGCTCAGGCAAAACCAAACTGCTGCAGTCTTTCTTAGCCTCATTAATAATGTTTGCCAGCTTGACCATACACTGAAATTGTTTGGACACACGTGTCCCAGTATTCATGCATTACATATTGGATAATTTTGGAGAGAGCTATAATATTGGAGAGGGCTATAATGGATTCTCCTTCCAATCAGTTTCAAAGGTGTTTTCTCATGAATCCATTTGATCTGTCTTCCACATCACCTTGTACTTCACAAAAATATATGTTTAAATATGTATCCCTACATATAACTTGAACCATGTTATTGAGCCAGTGACTTCACATTGGGGAATTGCCAAATTGATAGTTCTGATCGCTTTTTTAGTCTGGATGATACAGATTGGTTTGGTTCATGGTGGGATTGACAAAGATTGAATCATGGCATTTAGATATGGGTATGATGAATACAAACTAAAAATAAGACAGTTTCCCAGATGCTAGTCAGGTCAGTGGTATTTCCTGCACAATGGATGTTCTGAGATAATTCTAGCTGCCATTTGTGATGCAAGTCAAGCACATGTTTAAGTGAAAGGAAAAGCTGCCATGTTGGTATCAGTTTTTAAGAGAGGTCAAAAAGGGAAGGTAGAGACATTGTAGCTCCCAATGTACTTCATGTTTGTAAATATGCTTTTCTTTTATTTATGGTCAGTAGAGATTTGCAGGGTTTTAACACTGTGTATAGTTCCTGGCACATCCCTTTTTCTAATGGAAATAATGTAATTCCCCCACCCGTCCCGGCTACCTCACCAGTTCAGCCTTCATTGCAAAAGAGTTCCGGTACCTTGCTAAAGTACAAATCCCATGATCCCATAGCATTGATTCAAGGATTAATGGATTAATTTTATAGTGTAGGTGACTCTAATTGTATTACAGAACAAAGTGTCATTCTAGTGCATTGTGCAGTTAGAGACGTGTCTTAAGGTAAAATTACAAGTCCAGATTCTGAATAATTTCTCAATTTTCAAGCAGGAAATAGTGCAGAATTGATACATAGACGATTTTGATATGGGAAGTAATTACATATGCAAATTTGATCAACGATGGGAGATTACTCTTTCTTTTACCATGCCAGATAGGAAATTCTAGGATTCTTAGTCTAAAATAATAGAATTTACTAACTGCGTAAGTGCTCAAATGGCATGGTTACCATGAAGGAATGTTACAATAATACCTACAATACAATAACATAGTTATCATGAAGGAATGTTACAAAAGGCTGTTTATGAATAGTCTGGTTATTCAAACTATCTCCAATTGCCATTCCAAATTCAGTCAAATGCAAGGATAAATATTTTAACTGGTAGTTTAGTTATTTGTTTTCCAAACTATGCTGAATGGGTAGACAAAAGAATAATATTGTTTTATGTATGAGATAAGGACTTCCTTCTGTGCCAGGGAAAAATCAACAAACCAAGCACTAGCTGGCACATATTTTTGTGTTAAGAGGTTTTCCAAAATTCTTTTTTATTAATACAACTATACAACAATACAACAATACAAAATTCAAAATATTTCTCAACACATTATGTAGATAGATACATACAATCAAAAAGTCTTACCTTCCTAAACAATAAACAAGCAATCCATTGTTTGATTAATTCAGACTAGAGAAAGCAAGACATGGGATTAAATATTGCAATAGCTTCTACTGATACAACAAGTTGCAAAATTCACCTTTATTGTATAAGGTTATTCTGAACTAAATTTCCTCCTCATCTTAGGACATAGAATGCCAGTTTTGGTAATGCTACCGTAATATGTATACTATAAAACCAATATACAACACAATGCCATAAATCTTAGACTGCAATTTCTTAGTGGCAAGGATTTATCCATCGTAGAGTGCCTCTATATTAACAACAATAAGAAGTCTGGATTGTTTGTTGTTTAAGAAAGTGGGAGATTGATGATGATCAACAAAACAAAAACTGTAAGCATGATTGGTAACAAAGCCACAAAAGTCAAACCTACAAATGGAATATTTGTCATTTTTCATTCCCAATATCCATCTTCTCCACACTTGGCATGCCTGTGCCCTCAAGTCCTTTGCAAGAGCTGAAAGGAAGTTCACACTACTAGACTAAAGGGATGGTGGGAAAGATAAGTTTCTGTAGCCTGATTTAAGAGGAAATGTTCTTGGCTTGCTCCATCAGAGACCTCCACAAAATGCCCTCCTTTCTGCTAGAGATCCCTGTGTACAACTAGTGGGCCACTGTGTGACACAGAATGCTGGACTAGATGGGCTGAGGCCCGATTCAGCATGGCTCTTCTTATGTTCTTATGTTCTTAAATGTAGTAATAATACTTTTAAAAGGTAAAGGGTTCTCCTTGACATGAAGTGTAGTCAACGCCGACTCTGTGGGGTGGTGCTCATCTCAATTTCTAAGCCAAAGAACCAACATTGTCCATAGACACCTCCTAGGTCATGTAGCCAGCATGACTGCATGGAGTGGCATTACCTTCCCGCCGAAGCGGTACCTATTGACCTACTCACATCTGCGTGTTTTCAAACTGGGAGGTTGGCAGAAGTTGAGGCTAGCAATGGGAGCTCACCCCATCCCACAGATTCGAACCACTGACCTTCCAATCAGGAAGTTCTGCAGCTCAGCAGTTTAACCCAAACCCGATTTTTATGTCATGTGCCTTCAAGTTGACTCTAATTTATGGCAAATTCATTGTAGAGTTTTCTTGACATTATTAATTTGAGGAGGTTTATTAATCCTTTCATCTGGGGATGACAAACAGTGACTCGCCCAAGGTCACCCAGTGCATTTCCATAGTTAAGGATTCAAATCTTCATGTTCTGGAGTTCCCCTCCAACACTCATTGCACTACACTACACTGTCTTCAGACTAAGAGTATACTAGAACCACATCTGCACTGACTACATTCTGTGAAGGGTGCCCAGATCAGCTCCACAGCAGTCAAAAGTTGTGGGATACTCTGAATTTTGGCCCGAATTTACTTTGTGCCATGTAAACAGTTGGGATGATTCCAAAACAGAATTGGCCACAGCTGTTAGTGTTTACAGTGCCATGTGCAGAGAGACTTCTGAAACCTTTGTCGACAAATTAAAGTGGGAACTCTCTTGCAGAAGTCATTTACTTTCTTTTAAATTGTATCAATGGCTGTGTAATATATGGTGGCCATTTTTGGTTTGGCTACCTAAAATAAGAGAAAGAGATAAATTGCCACAAATTATCATGGAGACTCCAAGTATTAATTTGTTTTTGTTGTTGGCAACTTAGCAATTTGAACTGTTTATGCATTATGTAATAACCTTGGAACAACTTCAATTGTTGCATGTAAAATTATTGGGTGCTATTTTAATTTTTTTACTAGCTTGGGGACCCAGCATTGCCCGGACTATTTAAGAAAGGAATTGTTAGTCTGTGCTCCAAATTTAGTTTAGATCCAATGTCAGATGGGTTTAGTGGGTGCGTGTGAACTACACTTCCATATGCAAGTCCCATCATCCATGGTTCATCCTCCTCCAAACTACACCAGGATGTAGAGTGGGTAATGGGGGTTCTGTGTGCCAAGTTCGGTCTTGATCATTCATTGGTAAGGGTTGCAGTGGTCTCAGGAAGTGATTGAAGGTACTACAAGACCCATCATCCATTGTCCATCCTCCCCAAAACCATATCAGGACGTGAAGTGGGTAATGAGGGGTCTGTGTGCCAAGTTTGGTCCAGGTCTGTGGAGGCCGCAGTGTTCTGTGGGAAGCGAATTGACCCCGTTTTGGTATGATAACCATCTTTAAATATTTGAAGGGATGTCATGTAAAATGTAGAGCAAGCTTGTTTTCTGTTGCTTCAGAAACTAGGATATGAACCAGGAGAATTAAAACAAGAAAAAAACAGATTCAGTCAAAACATTAGGAAGAACATCCTGATGGTAGGAGCTGTTCAAAAGTGGAATAAATAGTTGTGAATTATTTTTCTTTAGAGTTCTTTGAACAGTCATTGGATGCCCAGCTCTCTATGGTGCTTTTGTCGTACATTCCTGAACGGCAGAGGGTTGGACTAAATGTCCTTTGTAGTCCCTTTCAGTTCTAAGATTCCATGACTTTTTGGTTCCTTTGATGCAGGAGCAATTCTGGACATCACTCTAATGGCCAATGTTCTGAGTCCATCGTACACTAGCTTCTACCTCTCATGTGTGACGAGTGAACGGAATGCCAGCCTACAGATTGTCAGAGACAATAGAATTGTCATGACACATCCCAAATTCAAGCTCCAGATGTACAGGAACACCAGCAATGAAGTGCAGATGCGAGGGTTCTCCCGGGCAGACCTGGTGGGCATCATCTACTGTTTGGGGAAAACTCAGTCAGAAGAAACCAGAGTGGTCTATGTACACAACAACATGAACGGTAAGCCATGATAAAAAGAGATGAATGTTACCCATTGAAAGGATACACCGATATGAGCTATCTGAACCCAAACATCTGTGATTTATAAGTGGCAGGGTATTGATATAATGAAGTTAATATGCCTCAGTACTTCATCTCTATCTCGCTATTGTAAGACTAAAATTCAATCAATTGAGTTTTCTTTCTATTTTTACAGAAACCCAATATCTTATTTACATACCAAAAAAAGAAGGAGAATGAACATCAGTCAGTCTTTAATTAGGGTATTATTCACATAATCGGGGTATTATTTACATTTAAAAACCCTAAATGCACCAGATCCTAGGTGATCTTAGAAGATAAGCAGGTTCAGACCTGATTAGTATTTGGATGGGGGACCATCGATAACTACTTTGTGTTTTGCGCTATGCTTCAGAAGGAGGAACTGGCAAGAACTCCTGAGTATTTATTGCCTAAGAAAACCCTATTAAATTCATGGGGATAACCATAAGTCAACAAGTGATTTGAAGGCCTACCAGATATTGATTCCTTTTCATGGAACAATCTGAAACTGCACCAGGCAAATAAATTTTGGAGGATCCTCAGATAAGATGTTGTCTGTATTCCCAAGCACCCTATTTTGCTGCTACCTATTCATTTACTTTTTCCACCATCCTAAACTGTAGCTGTTCTTATGGGTAGGGGAAGGGTATGGAGAAGTTACTGCTGATTAAGGCCGAATCTACACTGTCATTTAATTTAGATTATCAAAGTAGATAATCTCGATTTTATATGGCAGGGTAGATGGGGGTCTAATCGAGAAAGGATGGGCAAAGATGAACACAGAGAAGGAACAGTAAAACCAAAAGACTCTATGGCCCATCAGTAAGTCTGAGCCTCCTATCAAAGCATAGGCATTAGCAGATACCTCACAGTGCCAACCCCTGACCAAGAAAAGTCCTGACATCAAGCTATTATTTTGGCTCATAACAGTGCTGTTTCATTTTCTACTTCAGCCCTAAATCTAATCAATGTTTTCCAGCTCTAGATCAACCCTTGTGATGATAAGGTAGCAGCAGAAGTGGACAGTTCTGTCTACAATGCTTCCCCCCCCCCCCAAATCAACACAAAAATCTGGAAATAGCTGGAAGTCTACTCCTAAAAAAATATTATTTTTGAAAAATATGAAATAAGCCAAAGGAAGACTGTGAGCCAAGTAAAAGATGAGTCACCACTCCTGTAGGCTTCCAGGAAAGGTAATTCATCCCCTTTTGCCAGCCCTTCTCTTTCACATCTTCAACTATTGTTTTGCATACCTGAAACCTGTTCTGCCAGGTTTCTGAAGGGTACTATGTTGAGGAAAGCTGTCACAGGTAAAAAGAATTAGGCAAGCAGTAAATGGGGGGACTAAAGATGCTACTTTATGTAACGTTATAGGCATTACAGGCCCAGCTTACCTATCCAAACGTATCTCCCTCTATGAGATTAAGATCTTCTGAGGAGACCCTTCTCTTGATCCCACCTCCTTTGCAGGTGCAGTTGGTGGGGATGAGAGACAGGGCCTTCTCAGTGGTAGAACTCTCCCTAGTGACGTCAGATCATCCCCTTCCCTCCTGATCATCAGGAAAAAACTGAAAATTTGGATGTGGGACCAACCTTTTAGATAACCTAATAGTGAAATAAGCTAATGTGGAATTGTGCAATGATAACTGGAATTAGCCCCGGATTATGATGTTGGATTACATGATTTTGATAATTTTAACATTGAAATTAGTGGTTGCTTTAATGTATATGTTTATTTGCTGGATATGTGTTGTATGGCATTGATATGTGCTTTTATATCCACCTCTCTGAGTCCCCTTAGGGGTGAGAAGAGCAGGATATAAATATGGAAAATCAATCAATCAATCAATCCTGTGAAGCAGGCTTTATGGCCCTATGTCAAGGACACGTAACTAGTCCTGTTGATGTAGTTGAACTGCTTCTCCCATCAGTCCTACACAACATAACCAAGAATGAGGGATTAAAGGTGGGGCACAGCTGCCTATCCCTCCTCTATGAATCATATCCATTTGTTAGGTACAGTATATGGTGAATTTCCTTATCATCATCAACATCTTGATTTGGATATATGTTCCATCTTATACCTTTTTCCCAAAGCCAGAACTCGCAGTGGCTTGACCAATTAAAAACTGCAATGTAATTGAAATATACAAGAGATCAGCATTAAAATGGAATTAAATTATTGGCAAAACTAAAGGCAAATAAAAATGATAAAATGCCCTTGTTGGGGCCTTATAAGATCAGTTACCTGCATAACTTCACATATACCAAACTATGTAACAGAGGCACTAGGAAACCCCTTCACTCAATTGCAAAGATAAATAGCAGGACACCAGCAAGAGGGTACATTGTGCATCAAGATGGATGCACGCAGCTTCTCTTGTGCATCAGTCCCATTACAAGCGGACACTGCCAACTCTGCTAGATTATGACATAACCCAGACCTCTAATGGATATGGACATTATGCAATTGGGCAATTCTAATTCCCACATAAGTAAATCCATTTGCAAGGAGGCAAGTCTCTTACAGGATTTAGGCCCCTTGCTTTAAAAACCTTTCAGTTCTCAAATGCCCATTCAGATAGAGCAGTGAGTCAGGTAATTTGATCACAGAACTCAGGAAAAACAACTAAAAAGAAATCGAATTTTATATCTCAGGAGGTCTGTAACGTATAAAAGATATTGAATTGGGTGTAGTAGAACAAAGACTTTATTGGAAATCAAGCCTGGAAATTAAAGGTAGCAAAATCTGCCTTGTGTGACCTCCCAAACCCTGTCAATACCATTTCTAGGAAGGGGTGCCTGAAAATGTCCTATATTTTAGGGGTTTGATGGAATCAGCTGGTTAAAGCCATTTTTATCTCCCCCTAATTTGTTTAAGGTCCAAAAGAAAAGAAAGAAGCCAGCAACGATTGGAAGGTCATGACACTCTAGTGAGTAAGGATGAAAGGAATTGCAATCTTGTGATCTAACATATCCCCAATTTGTCTTTGAATCTGCAGCCAACCTAATTCCAGAAAAGGTGACGCAAACAGTCAGCCTCCACCAGACAGCTGTGCTTGTTGCCAAGATAAAGTATGGGAAGAACGCAGACATCTTGTGGAAAAGGAACGGCAAGTGATCCACTTCCCCAGCTTCATGGCTCTGGTGATAAAATGCCCTTGTTGGGGCCTTATATGATCAGTTACCTGCATAACTTTACATATAGCAAACTATGTAACAGAGGCACTAGAAAACCCCTTTACTCAATTGCACTGATGCTCCAGAAGCCTCCTCTATCCTTGGACAGGGAACAGTTATATTTTTGGACAGTAAGGCCCAGAAAGCCAGGCATATCTTGGGATTTGAAGTCCAAAGAAGTCCTTCCATCTCCTGACACTCCCAATAATAGAATTGCAACTCTCCCGCGATCTTCTGTAGGAGTTTGTCTTCCATCAACAGCGAATACTGACCAATCAACACAAACCTCTGCTTGGAAAGGTTATCTTTGACAAAAGCTCCACTGGTTGGCTGAGAATTCTGAGAATTTCAATCAAAACATACATTTTCAGCACTTGTTGAAAGGGAATGCTTTAGGCTTCCTGGCTTCCTCACTGCTCTAGCTACTCTTCCATTGGCTAGTTTTAGCAAGCAAGCACCAATCACAACCCCCTGCACTTGCCAGTTGCATATTTAGGCTGAAATGGGTCGGGTTTGCCATCTTAAGGAGCTTTTATAAGTTTGGTTGTTAGTTCTCATGCCTTGCTTTTCTTTCTCCTTTTCTGTCTCCTTCTGCAGGAACCTACCATGATATCATGGACCAGGGTGAGGTGAAGGAGGGTCGGTCCACACTGACTTTGTCAACTGTTAGCATAGGTGACAGTGGGATTTATAGTGCTGCATTCCTAGGAGACAGCCCCCTGTCAAATGCCTTCTTCAGGCTGATTGTACGAGGTGAGATGGTTCGGAAGAGCTGAGGCAATTGCTTCAGCCCTCTAGCATGGTTACACTGTGTACCCCAAACAACTTGCCTTCATAAATGGTTGGTGAATTTGTATTGATGAGGAGGTCAATCCACTCTAGATTTTACTCTGAACTTTAAGGAGCTATCAACGGGGCTATCTCGATTTTGGTTCAGCAGTTTCAACAGCTCCTTTGAAGTTCAGAACAAAATCTGGATTAGCACACTGGCATTAAGCCGCCATCTCAGTCTGCTCTTCACAGAAAACAGGTGGGCAAGTGATATTTTCCCCTGCATTGCCATTGGGCCTGGCCAAAATAGGCAGTGGTAATGTGTTCCACAAATGTGTAGATGACCACAGCTGCAGTCCAAAAAGGTTGAGGCACCTGGATCCCAAAGCCAGGCAAACTACTTGTAGTTTTCGTACCTGATTCCAAATTTCTCAGCTACCTTTCATGGTTACTGGTATTTAAAAAAACCAAATAATTAAGTAACTATCCATCTGTATCTTTTTTTCATGTCACCCACAATCTGCTGCTTGAAACAGCTGCCTCATCACCTGCCTAATAGTAAGGGCCAGCCCTATGGTGCCCGTTCAATCGTTGCAAATTTTCCCTACACACATACACACACAGCACATGTGAAAACCCATGATACACACCATGGGTGGGCTTGCCTTGGGTATAATGACTCCTGGAAACTGACTGCCTTGATGATAGTGCTACACTGTTGCATGGGTAGCTCTAGATTCCCCTTTATCAAGCAAATCTATTGGGAGGTTACAACATTTCTTGATCGAGTGCTTGATGGCTTTTTACCCCTTTAAAAATACCTAGTGAACTTTTTATTGTTCTGGACTATATCCTGGCAATTCCTAATACCAACTGCAATGTTTTATTCCCAGCCACAAGTGCATTTCTTTTAATTCTGTAATGTGTAAGAATAATATGATCCACTTCCTTCTATCTCTCCCCAACCTCAAAATAGGATTATAATGCTATAGTGCATCAGCAAAATAAAATTTTATAGAGGAGGTCATTTCTCCTTCAGACTATAAGACAACCTTAGGAAACCATAGGCCAGTAAAAAAAACTTTGGAAGAACTCTAATGGTGATCCAAACATTGCTACAAACACCTACCAAAATAATGGGATAAAGGGGCATCCATCAAAGATAACATCCCTCAAAACTCAAGGAGCTATACTGTGAAAATTCATGTTTCTTCAGAGTAACACGAGAGAGCTCTCTCCATCATCCTCTATATCTGACCTTCTTCTCCAGGCTGTGTGGCCAACAAATGGGGATCCTCTTGTGACAAAGACTGTCCTGACTGCCGGAATGGAGGTGTTTGCCACCATATTGTGGGAGAATGCATCTGTCCACCAGGTTTTATGGGGACCCGCTGTGAGAAAGGTTAGAGAAGAACCATGCAGCTGGATTCAGGGTTGCGGGTGGGGGGGGGATGCCTTTGCTCTATTGGCTGAGAACAGCAAGAATGGAAACAAGCTCCTGTCTTCAGAGCAACTGGCTGGATGCTGGACTGAAGCTCTGAGTTGTCCATATATCCTCTGAGGAACCCATTATATCCCTTGAAGAATCAACTAGTCTTCTATAAAAAAATTAATGTAAGTTGACATGAGCTTAAGGCCAAAGGCCACAGAGGCAAATGTGGCATCAAAGCAAAGGAAAACAAATTACCATGCCAATTGCTTTGATGCACAATTCTGTGGGATCACAAAGGAGCAATGCATGGTCACTCACTGGCAACTGAATTGCAGAAGTAACAGCAGATCCCTGACTGGGGTTTTCTTGCCTTGCAGCTTGTAGGGAAGGCATGTTTGGCCGAAACTGCCAGGAGAAGTGCCGTAGTGAGCAGGGCTGCAGGGGTCTGGCCTTATGCTTGCCTGATCCATATGGTTGTTCCTGTGCCCCAGGGTGGAGTGGACTACAATGTGACTCAGGTAGGTCTACCTGTGCCTTCTGTTCTTCATATCTGCAATGTCTTTGTACACTGGAATAACATGGGAACTGATGATGCACCCAATTATTGCTGATCCTCACTTTGGTACCCAGCCTCCTCTCCTGTCAAAGTGAAATATTAGGTTCTGCACCTCTCTGTTGGTAGAGAGGAGAGTTGGAGATTGGAGTGTTTCCAATATATCCAAGCATTTTAATTGTCCCAGGTGGTCTGGACTTGCTTAAAAAGAACAATATGGAAAGCATACTCTTGCTTCCATTTATCCTCTTCGATGCAGTATTCAAGCCTCCCTGGTGGTGCAGCAGATTAAACCACTGAGCTGCTGAACTTGCTGACCGAAAGGTTGGCAGTTCGAATCTGGGGAACGGGCTGAGCTCCTGCTGTTAGGCACAGCTTCTGCCAACCTAGCAGTTCAAAACATGCAAATGTGAGTAGATCAATAGGGACCGCTTCTGTGGGAAGGTAACGGTGCTCCATGCAGTCATGCTGGCCACATGACCTTGGAGAAATCTACTTACAATTCTGGCTCTTTTCCACATCACAATTTTAAAAATAGTAACCATGCCTATTCAGCACACAGTGAAAACTATTTTTGTGCTGTAACATCCATATTTTCCCAGTCAGTAGGACCACTAGCCAAACTAACTGATGTATTCTGTCAGTTACAGTCCAAACATTCTTTTTTCAAGCTCTGGCTTTGATTTATGAAAGCTTCTTCATTCTCTATCCACATAATTTCTTGATGTAGTAAAGTTTCAGGCTGCTTGAATTGGTGCAAAGCAGACACAGGGAGATACAGCAATTGTGGCAGTAATTGGGGTCTGGTTATAACCCTAATTTTTGATACCATCAATTTACTGCAAGATGATATTTCTACCCTGTCCATTTCACTTTTTTTGGCAAAGAAAAAGAAAAAAAGTAGAATAATATCCTGAACATACAATACATTCTTTAAAGAAGCTTATAAAACCGCAGCAAATATGCAAACTGAGTCATTGTCTTTCAGTGACAAAGAGGGTTTGGTAAATCCATAAGAGGGAACACGGGGAGTTAGGAACAATAGATAGCATCACAGATAGTAGATTTCACCAGGCTGTGTTATTTAAGTTTTGATGCAAACTAATTATTTCATTGTCAAAGAAGACATGATTTCTGGGAAATCTTCATGGGTGGAGACAAAATAACTTTGCCTCCATCTCAAATACACACAACTTTGCTTAGTGTTTTCATACAGCTTTGGTTGTGCTCAGCTTTGGGACTCTGCCTGGCTAATAGCCAGGAGAGAGTAGCTTCCTCCCTTTGTTTCCTTTGAATTGTTTCCCTCCTGTTTGGCCTCAGCTTGCCAAGAGAAAAATTATCCTTGCATGCAGGAAGTTCCACAGTGAAGAGAATCTTAAAAGAAGTCCTTTCCTGTCTCTGCCATTTGATTCTTGCCTTCCCTTTTCCCTAGGCAATCCTCATCCATGTTTGTTTGTGGGGGAGGGAATACTGAAGGGAACCAAGGAAAGTTATTCCCTAGTCCAAAACACGTATTTTGGATTGTCCTTCTTAACAGTCAAGTTGACTTTGACTTGACTTATAACAATCCTATGAATGTGAGACTTTCAAGTCACTCCATCATCAACAGCTCTGATTAGCTTTTACAAACGGAGGGATATGTCTTCCTTGATTAAGTCTAACTATTTGTAATGAGGCCTTCCTCTTTTCCTACTCCCTTCTTCTAACTTATCAAGCATTACAGTATATTCGAATGAGCCATGTCTTATGATAGTATGGCAGTCTCAGGGTTGTTGTAGGTTTTTTCAGGCTGTATGGCCGTATTCTAGAAGCATTCTCTCCTGACGTTTTGCCTGCATCTATGGCAGGCATCCTCAGAGGTTGTGAGGTCTGTTGGAAACTAGGAAAATTGTCTGTTGGAGGTAGGTGTGAATGTCTGTTGGAGGTAGGTGTGAATGTTTCAATTGGCCACCTTGATTAGCATCCGATGGCCTGCCAGTATTTAGGTGTGGCTTCTTAGTGTCCGGGGGAATCCCCTGTTGAGAGGTGACCAGCCGTCTCCGATCATCAGGGGCGGTCCTACCGGTAGGCAAAGGACGCCGCTGCATGGGGCGCCATCTGGGTAAAGGGCGCATTCCCCCGCCCACCAGACAGCGTCCGGCCGATGTTCCGCAGCCGGAGAGGAGCCCGATGAGTAGTAGCACTGCTGCAGAGATGCTGAGGAGAGCGGCGTGCTGGAGCGCAGGAAGAGGTTGCTTGTGCCACTGCCCCCGGTGCGGTAAGAGCACAGGGAGACCCCGGGGAGGAAGAGGAAGTGCTGAGGAAGCGCAAGGAAGAGGAGGAAGCAGCGCCCACGTGGGGGGAGGAAGAGTAGGAGCCCGGCGCGGGGCCGAAGGTGAGGCGGTAGGAGGTGGAGGCACGAAGGAGGCAACACCCCGCCCTGCAAAGAGGCCACCCTCTGGCTCTTCCCTTTGGCCCGGCATGGCGCCCCCAATTCCGCCCCTTCTTCTCCCCCAAAATTAAAGCAGATTCTGAGACCCCTTTTACGTCAGAAGAAGGGGCTCTTTCCCCACCCATAATGTTTTTTGGGGGGGCCAAAATAATGTTTGGGGGGGCGCCAAACTAATGTTCACTTACCATTTAAAATTACCTTAGACCGCCCCTGCCGATCGTTTCCCCTCTGGAGCTCCCCTGTGTTTGAGTGCTGTTTTACTGTTATAATTTTAGAGTTTTTAAATACTGGTAGCCAGATTCTGTTCACCTTTATGGCCTCCTCCTTTTCATTGAAACTGTCCACATGCTTATGGAGCTCAATGGCTTCTCTGTGTAGTCTGACATGGTGGTTGTTGGAGTGTTCTCAAATAATATGCTGTGTCCAGGTTGGCTCACAGGCACCCTGCCATGGCTGACCTTCCTGGTTGAAACAGTCCTCAGCGCCCTTCATGTTCCTCGATTCGTGTTTGGGCACTGCATTTGGCAACCTACAACAACCCATTGATTCCGTCCATGAAAGCCTTCAACAATACATTATGACAGTTTCAGTTTAAGTCAGCTTGGTTTCTAGGGAGAGTTTATGCTTGATTTGCTCTAGAACCTATTCATTTGCTTTTTTGGAAGTCTAGGATGTCCACACAACTTTTCTCCAGTACCATTTTTTTCTTCCTATCAGATTACTTCACTGTCCAGCTTTCACAACTATGCATAGAAATTGGAATCCCAGTGGCATTAACCAGAACTAACTTTACTATTCAATGATATATCTTTACACTCTAGAACAATGGTTTCCTACCTTTCTTGACCAGGGACCACTTTGAACAGGGACCACTCTCCAACATTAGTACAAAAAAGGTTATAAATCAGTTTTTGGTCAACTTTAGATTTAGTTTGCTTATTTGGGGTGCTGATTCAGAAAACTGCATTGGATGGACCACATCAGCTCTAGTTTCTGTTAAAGAACATATGTCATCCAGTAGTCACCATCTGCTTGCCCAAAGGAAACAATATTTAGGAAACAATATCTAGACCTGATGTGGTCTACCCAATGCAATTTTCTGAATCAGCACCCCAAATAACCGCAGGAACAGGCCTAAAAACGAAGACACAAAGGAGCCCCCTCTTCCAGGTGCCACATGGAATGGTTCCACTTGGGGGGGGGGAGCACCAGTCAAGAGGGTTATCATGCCTTTCATGGATAGTCAGCCTTTCCCCTCCCGACATCCCAGTTGCCTCAGCACTATAAGAGGGTTTCACGAGACCAGTCATTCTCATTGCAACAGTGTCATAAAGGTGAGGCTGAGACCATATTTTAGTTCTTGCAGACCACTGGTGGTCCACGGACCACATGCTGGGGGCCACTGCTCTAGGATCCTGCCTTGCTGCCTTTCCAAGTCCTATTTTTCCTCTAATTTCTTGACTGCAATCTCCACTCAAGAAACATCTTGAGCTATTTCAATGCCTTCATTGTCTACTTTAAAGTTATGTAAATCATCTGTGATCATTATTGTTGTTTTCTTAATATTCAGTGGTTACTCTGCCTTTATGCTTTCTTCAGTTGTTTTCAGGTTTCTGACTATTTGTTTTCCTTAACCTTTGGGTGCCACACACATAAATCACAGAGTTTTTTCTGCTGAAGTGGATTCCAAAAAATGTCATGTGACAGCTTTAAAAAGCCAATGGGATTTTGGTCTACATAAATAGGAGTATAATGTCTAGATCCAGGGAAGTCATTCTACCCCTGTATTCTGCTTTGGTCAGACCACACCTGGAGTACTGTGTCCAATTCTGGGCACCATAATTGAAGGGAGATGTTGACAAGCTGGAATGTGTCCAGAGGAGGGTAATTAAAATGATCAAGGGTCTGGAGAACAAGTCCTATGAGGAGCAGCTTAAAGAGGTGGACATGTTTAGCCTTCAGAAGAGAAGGCTGAGAGGAAACAATATGGCCATGAATAAATATGTGCGGGGAAATCATAGGGAGGATTTCTGCTGCCCTGGAGACTAGGACGCAGAACAGTGGCTTCAAACTACAGGAAAGATTCCACCTGAACATTATGAAAAACTTCCTGACTGTGAGAGCTGTTCAGCAGTGGAACTCTCTGCCCCGGAGTGTGGTGGAGGCTCCTCCTTTGGAAGCTTTCAAACAGAGGCTAGATGGCCATCTGTTGATGGTGGTTTGAATGTGATTTTCCTGCTTCTTGACAGGGGATTGGACTAGATGACCCACAAAGTCTCTTCCAACTCAATGATTCTATGATTCTATGTTACTCAGAATGGTGGTCTGTGGAGTGATAAAGACTGTGAGTTATTGACTGCTGGTTTGTGGTGAATTTCCAGAAAGAAAGAAACTGTTATAGCCAATGGGTACAAATATGATGCCATTCCTGGTATACTGGAAAAAAACAATAACCTTCCATTCCACCACATCACATATCTCAAGAACATTTGAAGTTTGTTCACATACTCTTCTATCACTTCAGACTCAGAAGATGCTGGCTTCCATTTCTTGTGTTCTTCCTGCAGCCTGTTCTTCTGAGAAGTACGGTCCCAATTGTGCCCTGGAATGTCATTGTGAAAATGGAGGCACTTGTAACAGGTTCAGTGGCTGCATCTGCCCAGCTGGGTGGCACGGACAGCACTGTGAAAAGTCAGGTAAACGTTCCTTGGTTGAAAGTGCATTATTAGAAGTCAGGAGATAACTCCTCATTCCAAACATAGAATATTTGAAACATATAAGCCCAACTTATTATCCATAGTTCATTCCCTAGTGGTATAAAGGGGGAGACCAGATAAATATCTAAGTATTAATATCACTTTGCTTTCTTGATGTTCTATTTCTAAGATCGGATACCCCAGCTCATCGACTTGCCTTCTCACTTGGAGTTTAACGTAGGCTCTCAGCCTGTAGTTACTTGCACAGCAACAGGCAACCCACCCCCTGTGCGTGACAGCATTGAATTGCGCAAGGCTGATGGAACAGTGATCATGGTAAAGTATTGTCACACTCTGGGTTAGACCCTACCCTGTTGCCAGACCCCATGTTCCTTTCCCTCTGCTTTTTGAGCTTACTCGGTACAGTGGGGATACTGATAACCTGGATGGTTTTTAAAGGGGATTACCAATTTAATGGAGTCTAAGGTCATCAATGTCGTCTAGTCAAGATGACTGTGTATCAGATGGTCAGCACAGGTTGCAGTTGATTGTGTTCTTTTCTCCTGTCCAGCCTACAAAAGCCATTATGGAAAAGGATAAGACGACCTGTGAATTTCAAGTTCTACCAGTGACCCTCTCTGACATGTGTCTCTGGGAATGCCGTGTCTCCACTACTGGAGGGCAGGATAGTGGCAAGTTCAAGGTCACTGTGAAAGGTGAGTAGACAGTGCAGATGGGGAGATGTCATGCTTAGAGCCATTAGTGCTCTGCTTCTCAGAAATGCAAATTCAGTAGGAAGGCGGCTTTCATTGTATGACATTGGACTCCTAAAACGTTGCTATACAAAGTTTGCAAGTTTTTGTAATCTGCAGGCTTCTTTAAAAAGAGTTCTTCCCATAAGATTTTTCACAATAGTTGTCCAGACAACATGAAAGTATGATAAGTAAGTGCTGATTTTCAAGTAAAGCAATCTCAAAGTGGATCAAACAGGGAGATGGAACGAGGATTGTGCCACAAAGATACTATTCAGGAGAAATACCCCATGAGATGTACTTGAGGCAGAGGTGTTTTCATTGCTCCCAACTCCTTTCTTCTAAGATTAGAGGTAAAATCTGCATGTCCCTTGTCTACTTTCTTCAACACTGATATCATTTCCTCCCTTAGTGCCTCCTGTGCCACTAAGCCCTCCCAAGCTCCTGGCCAAGAAGAGTCGGCAGCTTACGATATCTCCCACAGGGCTCATTTCTGGGGATGGACCCATCATTTCCATCAAGGTTCTCTACAAGCCCCAACTTGGCACTTCTCATTGGTTATCTATTGTAGGTAAGGAGATTGCTGGGTCTGGATGAAGTTGGTTTTCCATTACAGAGCTCAGTCTCCAGTAGACTGGATCCAAATTAGTCAATCCGTGAACAAAAGGGCTTCTTCTGTTGATTGAAGTAGGACTCCGTTGAGGTTTCTATTGGAGTTTGAGCAGGAAGGTAATCCAGGGATATAGCTCCAAAATGGGTGGAAATTGAGCATTGACACACGCATCCCAGAATTCTGCCTGTTCATTTTAAAAAATGTCTTAAATCCTCAAATTTCTAGCATTGTAGTATTTTCAAATTTCTATTGAGCATTTAGAATACAGTTTAGACATCTGAAGAAGAGGCAGGCAAAGTTACAAAGGAAACACAGCAAAAACAAGAGTGCTAACACAAGAGTACATTCTGGCTTTTGTAGTTTAGGGGGGAGACTTTAACAGCCTCACTAAACTACAAACCCCAGAATTCTGCAGGAGGCAGAAACTGGATTTTAAGTGGATTTTTTCTCTAATGTGTTGAAGTGGTAATAAGTGTCCATTGTTTTCAGTCTGGGTTGTTGTAGGTTTTTCGGGCTGTATGGTCATGTACTAAAAGCATTCTCTCCTGATGTTTCGCCTGCATCTATGGCAGGAATCCTCAGAGGTTGTGGGATGCATGGGGAACTAGAGCAGTAAGGAAGAATTGCAAAAATCATTTGCCCCCCCCCCCCCCCACGGGCAGCACATATGGAACACCATTAAGTGCCAACTGTGAGATTGATGCTTTATATGAATGGTACAGAAAGATAACTGGGATGTTGGGAAACAAAATGTTTATTGTACAGGCAACCATGAAGTCATAGGCTTTCTTTGGGGGGTTTTATGCACAGCCAAAAGAGGCATGGGGAATGTGGCTGGTCCCCAGATTTAGATATAACCAGGAAGATTAGTATTGTAATAGTTATTGCAAGATGAGGCAAAGTGTACTATAGCTTGCTTGATTGTGTTGGACTGACTCTGAGACATCGTAGCTGATTAGGAGGAGTGCTGGAAGATGCTGAATAGCAACATTGGAAGGGTTGCATCACTGTGGATCAGACTGAAAAGGCTAGAGATGTTCCAATAGAGGTGCTGGGGGGTTGTAGCAGGAAACATGGAGCCAAAACAGTGGGAGACACTTGCATTAATGACACCTAATCTCATCAACAGTTGGCAATGCCCAAAATGTCACCCTGACAAAACTGCTACCTGTCACTGCTTACCTGGTTAAGGTTCAGCTCACACGCCCTGAAGTTGGAGGGGAAGGTGCGCCCGGACCCATGGCGGTGATGGTAACAGAGTGCCAAGGTCAGTATCTGATGTGAGTCTAGATAGGAAATGCCCAAAAAGAGAGGGGGAAAAGTTTTTCTATTAATGTGTATGTGAGTATTACTTGCTATATATCCGCTAGGATATGATATACTCAACAGTTTGAGTTTAAGAGCAGCTGCTTCCAGGATGTGGAGAAGGAAATGGAACTATTTATTATGGCTTGGATTCAACCAGGGTTCTTATCCAGCCATCCTTCCAGACAAAGAAGACATACCCAGAGCTGTACTTCCTTTGTGCTTCTCATTCTTTGTGTCTCTGGAAGCATAAGCATTTAACATTCAGACGAGTAAGGTTTCTCTAAATGGTGCATATGAAGTGGATCTTCATGAATATGTTTATTTTGCTCCTGGAGGTATGAAATACATGGGACTGCCATAAATCAGTAGATGACTTGAAGGTCTATATTATTATTAGTAATCATGGAAAGAGGGTCCTGTGTTAAACATGTTAACAACAATTACAATAACAACAATGTTAAACATTAGGCCCTGTGAAAGGCTTGTGTGATTATGTATATGACTGGGGCAGGGAAAGATATGTGTGTGTGTGTGTGTGTGCAGATAGGGAAGTCCTGTGTCCATGTTTATGTATATTTATTTATTTATTTATTTTATTGTTCACTTTTATATATCGCTTTTCCCTACAGGCTCAGGGCCAGTATACAACAATATAAAATACAGATAAAACAATTTGTTATATAAAAACGCAGGGCAAAACATCATGTCTTGATGGGTCACCTTATCCATTGCCAATTGTGTCCCCATACATGACTACTGACCTGTATGTCCCCACCGCATCTGCTACTGGGTAAAGGGTAATAACAAGTTTCACAACTAGAATAATGATTTTTTTAAAAAAAAACAATTGCCAGGATCTGATATAGATTTGTGGTAGGAGATGTGTAGGCCCTGAGATGTTGGACTTCAGGTGTACTCTATCATTGTCTGTGTTTATTAGGCTTATGCATTTCAGCAGAACCTGGATCTGTTTCTGCTAGCTGGATTCCCATAGACCCCCATATCCACTTTCTCGTGCCTCCCAAAATTGGGCGGGTAGCTGGATAGCCATTTTTGGTCCGCAGCTGAAAAATAATGCTAGATCCGGCCCATTGGCGGCAATGGGGAACCTACAAGGCACTCCTTTCCGTTCCTGGGACCCTTTCCTTTTTTCCCTTCAAGAGAGCCTGGGTTTCAGCAGAAATGAAGCCTTCAAAATGTCTGACATTACATAGAACGAGGCACTGAAAATCCTTCATACCATGGTGTACTTACATTCCCTTGGTGACTTTACCTCCCCTCCTGCCCTTTCTGGATACTGAAAGTGTTTTTGCAAATGGTCAACTGAAGTTATGGCAGTGTTAGAAATATGGGAACTGAAAGACAACTTCACGGGAACTCTTATTTGGGAGGCAAGGAAAGGGCAGAACTTACTAACTTGTCCCTTTTGTTAGTAATGGTAGTTATGTGTTATACTGATCACTCATGGCTCTTGCTGAAGAAAAACATCCCTGAAACTTCTTGCTCCCAGGTGGTGTTAAGAACTTAATCAGACTGATGTGTTTTGATTTTTCTGTTCCACACAGAGCCAGCAGCCAAGCCTGTGATTGAAAATATATTTTTTGAAGGGAGCCAAAATCTGTGTGCAAACTGGAACTTACCCAAGAGCGACACTGTGGGCTCTGGGTTCCTTGTCCAGCTCTATGACCCAGCCAAAGAGCTTGTGCATCGAGAGAACATTACTTCCATGACCGTGCAATCTGCCTGTATCCCAAACCTTAAATTCAACAAGGAGTATAGCCTGGAAGTGCTAGTATATCATTGTGCTAGCCTGGGACCACCATCTGATCCCTACAAGGTCAAGATCAACAGCAAAGGTGGGAAGTAGAATATAACATTGTCATCTGAGGTGGGATTGAGTGGTATAGGTTGTTGTTGGTGTTTTTTTTTTTTGTTAGAGATGCTCTAAATGGACAGGGCTCTGCAGTGCTATGCCAGTCTCTGATTGGCCCACTGCTATGTGATTGATGGGTCTCAAACATGTAAATCAGTTTCCTGCTGTGTAATGTTAAATACTATTTGTTCTAACATTGCTGTGTAGTACTGGTAAATTTTGAAGGCCAAGCAATCATCAGGATGATCCCTATAGGAATACTCACAAAGAGAATCCAAAAATGTCAGCAAACTGTTTTTATCTCTACTTGGAGTGGGTCATTTGAAGACTGGGTCTCGGCTGCTTCTTGACATGTCTGCATTACAATAAGGAAAATGCATAACAATATATTATTACTGGGAAAATCTATTACCGTGAAGACAGATCTGGTCATGGTGGTCCACGCCTTAGTCACCTGCAGATTGGATTACTGTAATGCACTCTATGTGGGGCTGCCTTTGAAGATGGCTCGGAAATTTCAATTGATTCAACGGGCAGCAGCCAGGTTACTAACTGGAGCGACTTGCAGGGAGCAGTCAACCCCCCTAGTGTGCCATGAGTGGTCATCAGGTGTGCCGTGGGAAAACCTCCAATATACCCTTTCTTCCCTCTCCTGGCGAACTCCTGCTTGCGGGGGAGGAGGAAGGGCCGGGTGGCGGTGAAGAAGAAGGGTCCGGGACGCCTTCTTCTGGACAAATTTGGCAGCAATTTGTCCAGTGGTTTTTGAGTTATGTTAATCCCACAAATGAACATATATAGAGGGGGGGGAGAGAGAGAGCGAGAGAGAGAGAGCACAATAGCGCGGACAGAAAAGCAAACATCACAGGGAAGCATGTCTGTGTAGGAGGGTGAACATTAGGAAGAACGTCCTGACTGTGAGAGCTGTTCAGCAATGGAACTCTCTGCCTCAGAGTGTGCTTCCGTCTGGCTGCTCTCTTTCCAGCCGGCTTCCCTGAGAACCGGGTATGTTTTCCCTGAGGACCAGGTGACTGCGATAAAAACTAAACACAGAGAGACAGACAGCTGTTGAGCAAGACCTTCGTGTGTGTCTTTCTGCCATTCCTGCCAGGATATCTATGCTGTGTTCATCGAAACAGGCCCAGGTTTCACACTGAGTGTATAAATACATTTAAAAACATATTAACTATGTGTATTACTGTGTTAGAGTGTCATTTTGTGTCATTTTGGTTGGTGGTGTGCCCCAGGATTGTGTAAATGTAAAAAATGTGCAACGGCTCAAAAAAGGTTGAAAAACACTGCTATAAATAGTATCAAATGCCTGCTGAAAAAAACCCAAGTTTTTAACTCTTTCCTAAAGTGCTGCAGTATAGGGGTTTGTCCAAGTTCCCTGGAGAAGGCATTCCAGAGCTGGGCGGCACCACCAAGAAGGGCCTCTCTCTTGTCCCCACCAGCCACACTAGAGATGGATTGTCCGATGCTCCAGAGGTTCCCAGGTGCCCTGTATACATGTATACAGCCTGGGTTATGTTCCATATGGAGACAACAGAGCTGATAACTATTCCACATTTTCCCCTTCCTCCTCCCAGGCCCTTCTTCCCCATTATCTCTTGCAGTAGAACGTCTCACTGACAGCAGTGTCAAGCTCACATGGCTGCCCCCCGAATACCCCAATGGTGGCATCAACAAGTACATTGTAGAGGTGCAACAGCTGGGGGGTACAACCGAACCACAATGGGTGGACACAGAAAATGGCTGGGATACAACCAAGGTCATCATGGGGCTCAACAGTAGCATACTGTATCAGTTCAGAGTGCGAGCCAAGTCTTACGTACCAGGCGAGTGGAGCACACCTGTGAGGGCTGAGAACTTGGGTGATGGTGAGTGGACGAATGGGCTCGTTGGCTAGTCTACCCTAGATGTATCCATATTGCACAGTTTACAGTATTTTGATCCCACTTTTAATTGCCATGCCTCCATCCCCAAGAATCATGGGGTTTATGATGTTATGTAGTGTGTTTGGTGTTTTCTGACAGAACAAAGATGATATTGTTCAATTGAGGGCACTTCCCCAAACTAAAAATGAGAGGATTCCAAAGGCTGGAACTATGGCAATTAAAGAGGGCTTAAATGCCATAATTTTCAGTTTGGATACATCACCAGTGGGTTGGGGACCGAGCTACAGAAGGGCAGAAGTGCTGGCAACAGTAAGCCATGCCTACAGCAAATCTCAGATGCATACAATTTGGTCCAGGCAGGATATAATCACAATTGCCTCCCTTGCAAACTGTATCTAAACATCAAGTACTACCGTGTTTCCCCGAAAGTAAGACAGCGTCTTACTTTCTTTTTACGGCTTACATTGGTCGACGGTAAGCCGTACCCCCGGCCGCCGCGTCACTCGGTCCCGCCTCCTCCTCCGCCGCCCTCCCTGCGGCCGCCTCTTCTCGGATCGGAAGAGAGGCGCAGAGGAGAGCCCTCTGCGCCTCTCTTCCATTCCCCGAAAAGGAGGCTGCAGGGAAACCGCGCGACCGCCCCCCTCCAGCCCCCTCTTCGGGGACGGAACAGAGGCGCAGAGGAGAGCCCTCTGCGCCTCTCTTCCATTCCCCGAAGAGGAGGCTGCAGGGAAACCGTGCGATCGCCCCCCCTGCAGCCCCTCTTCGGGAACGGAACAGAGGCGCAGAGGAGGGCCCTCTGCGCTCTCCTCCATTCCCGAAGAGGAGGCTGCAGGGAAACTGCGCGATCGCCCCCCCTGCAGCCCCTCTTCGGGACGGAACAGAGGCGCAGAGGAGAGCCCTCTGTGCCTCTCTTCCATTCCCGAAGAGGAGGCTGCAGGAAACCGCGCGATCGCCCCCCCTGCAGCCCCCTCTTCGGGCAACGGAACAGAGGCGCAGAGGCGAGCCCTCTGCGCCTCTCTTCCATTCCCCGAAGAGGAGGCTGCAGGGAAACCGCACGATCGCCCCCTGCAGCCCCTCTTTGGGAACGGAACGGAGGCGGCAGAGGGCTCTCCTCAGCCGTCTCTCTTCCATTCCCCGAAGAGGAGGCCGCAGGGAGGGCGGAGGAGGAGGCGGGACCGAGTGACGTGGCGGCCGGGGGTACGGCTTACTTTCGGGGTATGGCTTATATTAGCCGACCCCTCTGACACCCCCGATACGTCTTACAATCGGGGGTGTCTTACTATCGGGGAAACACGGTATCTCCCACCTGGGAATAGTTCAAAAGCCCACTGATGGCAAGTTCTTCTCTGCCAGATAATTGGCTCTTAGTGTGGTCAGTTCAAAATAATTCCAGAAATTATCAGTGGTAGTTCCTAAAGTAGTAACATAAGAAAAATAACATAAAAATAATATTCTTTCCACACCATAGAAAAAAGGCCAGAAATTCAAGGTATTGTTATCTAGACCCTCCCTCTCTAAAATTTTAAGAATGAGGCGAGGAAAGACACACTGAAAACATCCCTAAGCCCTTAGAAGGTTATGAGCTTGCCGGTTTTTCTTTCACCACAGTACTAGGGACTCTCACAAAGTATTCCTTCTCTCTCGCCCTCTTTCTCTATCTCTCAATCTCTATCTCCCTCTCTCTTTCCCTTCCTCCCCTTTCCCACTTCCTCTCCCCTTTCCGTGACAGGAACACTGAGTCAAGAACCCACCCTAGGGAGCAGAAATCCGTCTCCTTCCAACATGGATAAGCAGCTGCTGTTGGCAATTGTCGGCTCCGTCTCTGTCACCTGCCTGACCATCTTGTTTGCCCTTCTGGCTCTTTTCCTGATCAAGAAAAACTTCTTCCACCGACGTCGGACATTCACCTACCAGTCAGGCTCTGTGAGTGATGTTGCCCCTGAGCGAACCACCACCTCTACTTCACCTCTCCACTTAGCTTTCTACTACCAGAAGTTAATGCCACCTTGCCTGTTTGGTGCATACCCTCCAAATGTTGCAATTTGGCAGGAACATTTCTGATTAATCATCTGCAGTTCCACCTCTTTAGCTGCTTTTAAAAGTCCCCGGTTCTCTCTCATCTTCCCATTTTCTTCCCCATTTGTCCTCAGCTCACCTCAGTTGCTGCAAACTTAATTCAAAGTACATAAGTAGTTTGCACTCAGCAAGAAGGAAGAGGTTAGAATCTTGCCTTCCCCAGTAGGCTCAGGCAAAAATAAACTGCTGCAGCCTTTTCTAGCCTGTGTGTTCTTTCTCATTAATACTTTTTGCTATTTTAGACCACGTTTTCTTTCTTGGTCACTATTATCCTGTTTTTAGCTGCAAAATATCGGAGGATATGTAGGTTTGTAATGCACATATCAGCTGCCCTCTCCACCAACTCTCAATCTCTCAGGGAGAAGAGACCATCCTGCAGTTCAACTCAGGCACACTGACCCTGACCCGTCGACCCAAGCCACAGCCCGAGCCTCTCAGCTATCCCATCCTGGAGTGGGAAGACATCAAGTTTGAGGACATGATAGGAGAAGGCAACTTTGGACAAGTCATCCGAGCCATGATCAAGAAAGATGGCCTGAGAATGAATGCTGCCATCAAGATGCTGAAAGGTGAGATATTCTCATCTAAATACAATATAAAATAAAATAAATATTTTTACCCCACTACCCACTCCCCAAAGGGACTCGGTGTGGCTCACAGAAACACGTCAAGTGCTGCACATAAAACAACAATACATAAGAATATAAGACAACAACATTAGTCTATAAAACAACGAACACATAAAACTCGATCGAATAAAGTTATAATAAGCAGTTCAAAATCTTTAAAGCCTGAAATGTTGAACTACTACAACTCTCAGGCTTTATCTTCATCAGCTGTTCCAAATGAGGCTTCTGGGAGCTGAAATCTAACATTTCAGGACTCAAGTTTGGGAACCTTGACCAATGTAACTCTGAGGCTATTCACAGACTGGGGAGCAGGGGGAAAAAGCTAGACAGGGTCAGGGTTCAAGAGGTACAATTTATTCATAGGGGCTTCTTCTTGCCTTCCTCTGAGACTAAGAGGGTGTGACTCTGGACAGATCTTGCAAAAAACCACAATGATAGGTTCACCTTAGAGTTATAATAAGTCATAAATGATTTGTAGGTATACAACCATAATATCCAGGGAATCATCTAGCCCAGTGGTTCTCAACCTGTAGATCTCCAGATGTTTTGCCCTTCAACTCCCAGAAATCCTAACAGCTGGTAAACTGGTTGGGATTTCTGGGAGTTGTAGGCCAAAACCCCTGGGGACCCACAGGTTGAGAATCACTGATCTAGCCCAACTTGCAGATCTGAAGTAGGAAATTATATATCCTTGTTAAGATAGGAGATCTCTTTGTATTACTGTAGAAACCAGTAACTATCAATTTTACTCAGTATTCTCAACTCAGATTAATACTGACTTTCATGCTGGGGTTTCTCCCATGCCCCAGCCAAAATTGCCATGGGATGGACCCAGGATATTCTATACGAAATGTGGTGCCTTATCACGGAGCAAAAGCTTTTCTCAAAATAGCTTGTAGTTACATACAAATAGCACCTTTTTGTGTACCCGCAGAACAGTCACGTGTGCTCACCACAATTTTTGTCTCTAATCACATCCAACATTGTTTCATGCAAGAAACATGTATGTGATGCATATACCTGAATCAGGGATTGATCATAAACTCCCATCTCATGTATGATGAGCATGGGTTTCTCTCTTGAACTCCTTCCCTTGAACATTTCCATCAAACTCAATGCTACGATGTGGCATCTGCATCTGTGTTTCAGAATTTGCTTCCGAGAATGACCACCGGGACTTTGCTGGAGAACTGGAAGTACTCTGTAAGCTGGGCCATCATCCTAATATCATCAACCTGCTAGGAGCCTGTGAGAACAAGGGTGAGTGACTTTGGTACATTGTTGTGACTCTTTCTTCAGCGCTTTTCCCCCAACCCAAACTTCGGCTCCAAAGCTGCTGCCACAGTACTAGCACCACCTAGTGACATAAGTGACTTTAAAAAACTACACTTCTGAAAGCCTCTTCTAGTACTCTTCCATATTAGTCTAAAGAAACTTGAATTATTGTGGGCTTTGCCAGATGTTATCATCTCTGTGCCCATTCATTCAGGGGGGGGGGGCACAAGTTAGTAAGACAATTCAATGATTCAAAAGACAAGTTTTCCATTTGTTTGTTTTAACTTATTGGATATGCACTAGGACTCTACCAAAGGCTTTTTTTAAGTGAGGTGGGGGTGCTGTGGTTTAAAGGACACACTTTCTCCACAAAAAACACTGGACACTGGTAGGCTGCGGAGAGGAAGATGTTACTGTGGTGCTGGGGGAATCCTGTTCAGCCCTTTGCTCTTTTTGAGTTCTGTGTTTTTCTACCTTCATCCACCTTTGGACTATTTATAAAGAACCAGCATCTCCTAATGGGCCAGGCTGTAGCACCGCTGGTTCATTGCCAGAAGCTATAGATCACTGCTGACCGAAAGTTGGCAAGTTCAAAGCCCACGTCAGATTGAGCACCCGACCGTTAGCCTAAACTCACTGTCCACCTAAGTAGTTTGAAAACAGCTGAGCTGTGAGTAGAGAAATTAGGCACCGGTTTAGTGGGAAGGTATTTTACAACACCATAACATGATCAAAGAACAAGGGGAGAAATTCTACAATCAAAAAGAGCTCGTCGTCATAATGGATGGAGCGACAGCACCCCCCCGTGGCTGGAATTGAGCATAACCTCCTGGTGCCAAAGTTGGAAAATGCCAAAATACCTGTCTGTCTGTCTTGCATGTCTAAAATGGCATTGAATGTTTGCCGTGTATGTGTACATTGTGATCTGCCCTAAGTCCCCTTCGAGGTGAGAAGGGCAGAATATAAATATTGCAAATAAATAAAAATAAATAAATAAATAAACAGGTCCAGACTCCACCAACTACTGTATGTTTAGAAGCTCTACTTACCATCACTTTAAAACAGACTGTTCTCATAAGCCAGCTATCTTTCTCTCCTCAACTTCTAATAATGGCAAATCAACAATATATATGGCTTTGGGCCCACCTGATAGACTTTCCAATTCTGTTCCAGGATACCTGTATATTGCTATTGAATATGCACCTTATGGGAACTTGCTAGACTTCCTTCGCAAGAGCAGAGTCTTGGAGACAGATCCTGCCTTTGCCAGAGAGCATGGAACAGCTTCAACCCTCACATCCCAACAGCTCTTGCAGTTTGCCTCTGATGTGGCCAAAGGCATGCAGTACTTAAGTGAAAAGCAGGTTTGTGCCCATCCAGCTATGTGTTTCTCACTTGGCTGGATTCCCATTGATCAGTTCTTCAAGGAAAGCCTCAGAGATTCTCAGTAATGTATTTCATGAGCATGAAATAATAATAATAACAACAACAGCAACTTTATTTTTACACTCCGCCTCCATCTCCCCAAAGGGACTCGGGGCAGCTTACATGGGGACAAGCCCGAACAGCATAATTAAAATAGCACATTAAAATATTTAATAGCAACATAAAACAGAATAAAACAACAACATTATAACAAAATATAAAAGCAAAAGAATCAACCAACAACCAATGAGCTCTATAATAACTAAGTTTCTGGGTACGGATGGGCAGACTGGTGCAAAGACTATTGTTAGGATAGGGCTGGTGAAAAAAGTGCAAAGATCTGTTGTATCTCTAGGAATCGATTTCCAATAGCTGCAATAGCAGAAGTACATTTGGAATGAAGGAAATATGGAAAGAGATCAGGCTGACTGGATTTCAGTGTGACTCTGCAGAAAGACAGACTAATGTAGAAACAATTCATGGGATGAAATATAGGGTAAGATTTATTGGTGATGATAGAGATGAAATTCAGCTTATGCTCAAGATACATGTGGTTGCATGGGTAAGTGTGGGTAATTACCGGATTGTCCTTTATCTGCTCAACCTTTGTGACCTTCCTTGCAAACTAGACTGATACTGTTGAGGTTGATCCTATCTTCTCACCTCTTAATCCTCCAAGGAGGACACGCTTGCTTTCCTCCAAGGAATAAGTTAAGCATGGATCAGCAGTTATTTCAATTGGGTTAGAACTAAATCTATCGTATCTTTCTATCTCATGTACTTGCATTCATAAATATTAATGTTTCTTATTAAAAAGCAGACTTGGTGTGATTGCTTTCCAGGGAAACAGGCATGCCAGAGAATTGGTTGGATGCATAAGATAATGGTAGGTTACATACCTGTGACCATCTTTCTTCGAGTGGAGCTCTGTGAATCCACACTTATGAAGTTTGCGCGCCAGCGCGGGCTTCCAACGGAAACTTTCCCAGTTTGAAAAGTTTTGGCGGTAGCTCCGCCCCGCCGGCCCGGAGGGCATAAAAAGCGTCTCCATGCGCGCCACCCCATTCCTACGCCACAATTGCAACTAGGAAAGGGTGGTTTGAGATAGAGGGACGGCCAGGCGGGTTCGTGTGGATTCACAGAGCTCCACTCGAAGAAAGATGGTCACAGGTATGTAACCTACCATTCTTCTTCGAGGGCTCTGTGAATGCACACTTATGAAGACTTACCGAGCTAAGGTAAAGGAGGTGGGAACAAACCAGCCAATTTTTTGAAAACCGAACAGGTTTATTGCAACCAGCAATATGTATAAATAACATTATCAACAGTGTAATAAATAGGAGTGGAAGACATGCCCCCATTTGTAAACATAGTGCAACAAGCACCATTCATGTCAGGCACACAGGCCTCACAGCATAAAGTGCAACAAGCACCATTCATGTCAGGCACAGGCCTCACAGCAGTAAGTGCAACAAGCACCATTCATGTCAGGCACGCAGGCCTCACCGTATTAGTGCACAAAAAGGTGCAACATATAACCATAAGAACTCTTAGGTAAAGTGCGCTTTAACAGGTAGACTGTGACCCCGGGGACTGGGGCACGGCAAACACTTAGCCTCTATAAGAAGCAGAGAGGTCTGATCGACTTCGGAACTGTCGATCTAGACGGTAACATAGAGGGAAAAAACCAGGGTTTAGCCTGGCAAAAACTAACCCTGAAGGACCTTGGGAGCGAGGATCACTCGACCAAAAGCCGCTTCCCTTCCAAAGAGGGTGTCTACCCGGTAATGGGAAGTAAAGGTGGAGGGGTTGGCCCAGATGGCCGCCCTACATATAGAATCCAGAGGAATCCCCTGGAGGAAGGCCGTTGACGTGGCCACTGCTCTAGTTGAGCGGCCCTTAACTCTAGCGGGACACGGTTGGTGGGCTATCTGATAGCACAACTCAACCAGGGAAGCCACCCAATTTGACAGCCTCTGAGACGACACCGGCAAGCCCAGCTTGTCGGTGGCGTAAGAGACGAAGAGTCTGGTCGACCGTCGATAGTCTGCAGACCTGCCCTTGTAGACCCAGAGGGCTCTTCTCACATCGAGGGCTCTGAGGGTTGACTCGTTCCCCGCAGACGGGGAGGAAACCAGGTCTGGAAGTACAATGTCTGTATTTACATGGAACGGGGACACCACCTTAGGGAGGAAGGTAATGTCCGTCCGCAAGATGGCCCTGTCCGCTAGGAATAGTAGGTAGGGCTCGTCCACACGCAGCGCCGCCAGCTCGGAAGGCCGACGCGCTGAAGCAATGGCGACCAGAAACGCCACCTTCCAAGAAAGGAGGCGACGGTCGATGGACGCCAACGGCTCGAACGGTGGGGCCGCAAGGCAGGACAACACCAGGTCAAGGCTCCAGCCGGGCGTCGGTGGATGCACGGGGGGGCGGGTGTTGTTCACCCCTCTCAGGAATCTCTTGACCATCGGGAACTGGAACAGCGAAGGGCCACCCCTCTGCTGATTCTGCCAGCTGAGCGCCGCCAGGTGGGTCTTCACTGAGGACATGGACAGCCCCCTGTCGACCAGCCCGGCCAAGAAGTCAAGGACCGCCGGGACTGAGAGCGGGAAGACGGCGCTGGAATGGGCGGTCTGGAACTTGGCGAAGCGGGCGAGGCACGCCGAGTAGGCCTTCGACGTTGCTGGTCTGTGCGCCGCAACCAAGATTGCTGCTACGGCCGGTGAAACGTCCGGCGCCGAGAGATTCTCCATGCCGTCAAGTACAGGGATGGGAGGTCTGGGTGTAGAAGTAACCCCTCTCCCGAGTCAGAAGATCTGGTCGGCGAGGAGATGCATGTAATCCCCTCGGCCAAGTGTAGTAAGGTCGGGAACCAGACCTGCCTCGGCCAGTAGGGAGCGACGAGAATGCAGTCGGTCCCCGAGAGCTGGATCTTCTCGATGATGCGGAGCAGCGGTGGGAACAGCGGGAAGAGGTAAAAGAATCCCGTCGTCCAATCGAGCAGGAGTGCATCCCCGAGGCATCCCTGGTGAGCATCCGGGGCAAGCCGGGCACCGAAAACTGGCAGTTGACTGTTTTCCGGAGATGCAAAGAGATCTGCGTCTGGGAATCCCCACTTCTGAAAGACATGGTGGAGTTCCTCCGGATGCAGCATCCATTCGTGGGACGACCAGCTGGTTCTGCTGAGCGAGTCCGCCTCCAAGTTCTCGACTCCCAGGAGATGGACAGCCCTGGGGGTCACCTGGTGACGAACACACCACTCCCACAGGCTCTGGGCTAGGGCGAGGAGTCTTCTCGAGCCCGTCCGCCCTGCTTGTTGACATAGTACATGGCCACTATGTTGTCTGTTCTGACCAGTACTACGTGTCCCCGGACTAGAGGGGCGAAAGCCCGAAGAGTCTTGACTATGGCCAGGAGCTCGAGGTAATTGATGTGGTGGAGCCTCTCCACCGCCGACCATTGGCCGTTGATCGACAGGTGCTCCCTGTGGCCTCCCCAGGCAAGTAGCGACACATCCGTCGTTATCGTGATGGATGGGGTCACCATGTGGAATGGTACCCCTATACAAACGTTGGCGCTGGAAGTCCACCACTGGAGGGAGTCCTTGACTTTCTCCGGGAGGGAGAGCCTCTTTGAGTGGTGCTCCCTGACTGGGTCGAAGTGGTCCAGAAACCAACGTTGTAGAGGCCTGAAGCGCAGTCTCGCTAGCGGAGTGACGGCCACCGTGGATGCCATATGGCCCAGCGTGACCTGGACCTGCTTCGCCGTAATGGAAGGCCGGGTGCAGCTGTTCACCTCGTGTCGAAGCACCTGAAATCTGACCTCTGGCAGATAGGTGAGCTGATCGACGGAGTCGAACATTGTCCCGATGAACTTGATGCTCGTAGATGGGACAAGCTGTGACTTCTCCTCGTTGAGGCGTAGGCCTAACAACGAGAGTAGTCGAAGTGTCACTGTGACTTGTTGTTGTAGTAGTCCCGGGGACTGAGCCGCCACCAGCCAGTCGTCCAGGTAGGGGAAAATCCGGATTTTCTCCCTTCTCAAGTGCGCAGCCACGACCGACATGCACTTGGAGAATGTTCGAGGAGCCGTCCCGAGGCCGAAGGGCAGGACGTTGAAATGGTACGCCCTTCCGGCCACCTTGAAGCTCAGGAAGCACCGATGGGCACGTCTGATCGAGACGTGGAAGTCCAGCGTCCCGGAGGTCGATCGAGGCGAAGTGGTCGCCCGACCGTAGCAGTGGAAGAATGGACGACACTGACACCATCCTGAATTTCCTCGGCAAAACGTACGCGTTTAAGTCTCTGAGGTCCAGGGTGGGTCGCAGGGTACCGTCTGGCTTCGGTACGGTGAAGTCCCGTGAGAAGTATGCCTCCCCCGCATCGCCTCGCGGAAGCGGCGATATTGCTCCCTTTTGCAGCAAGCTGTCGCCCTCCCTGAAGAGCACCTCGGACGGCTCCATCTCGACGATGAACCCCGCTGGTGGGAGCTCGTCAAATTCCAAGGCAATCCGGAGAACCCATGCATCTGAGGTGATGTGTCGCCAAGCACCGATGAAGCGGGTCAGGCGGTCTCCGAACGGCGGATGAGATGGTGGAGGTCGAAGGGTAGGAGGAGGCATGATGGTGGCAGCGGTACCTAGCGAGGAGGCGGTGTCGTCCTTCGCCCCGTCAAACACGGCGTTTCGACTGTCCGTTACCCGTGTTTTGACGTGGCCTCGACTTGTTGCCCTGGCGAGGGCGGTTATTCTGTTGCTGCTGCTGCTGTCTCAGCTGCTGCTGTTGCTGCTGCGGGGCCGAGTATGGTCGTGGGGACTGGCGGTATTGCGACCTGGGCTGATACTTCGCCCGCTGGTAGTATTGGGCCCTGGGTTGCGCCGGTGGTCGATCTAACTTGGCCGTCAAGACCTTGAAGTCATGATTGGCCTTCAGCTTGTCGTCCGTACCCGCATAGAAGAGTCCCTGGGCATCGAACAGCAAATCCTCTATGACCTTCCGGGAATTGGAGGACAAGCCCGACGACTTCAGCCACGCGTGTCTCCTGATGGCGACGCCGTGGGCCAGCAGCTTTCCTGAGGTGTCCCCAGTGTGGCGGGACATCAGGATCTGGTGGTGTGCTAGCGCCTGAGCCTCTTGGGAGATGGAGGTCAGTGCAGCTTGTTGTTCATGGGAGAGATCCTGGAAAAGGGTTGAGCCCTTTCCCAGAGGATCTGGTGGTAGGCTCCCATGCATGCCCCGTAGTTGGCCATCTTCGTCAGAAGAAGACCAGCTCGGTATATTTTCCTGCCGACCGCGTCGAATCTCTTTCCCTCCTGGTCAGAGGGGGCTGTGGACTCTCTGCCTGAAGACTGGGAGGAGGTGACGATCACCGAGTTGGGTGTCGGATGATCGTGAAGCCACTCCTTCTCCCTCTCGTCGATCTTGTACCACGCCTCGATACGCCCTGACGTGGGTGGAATAGGGTTAGGGGTCTTCCACGATGCCTTCACCACCTCTTCCAAGGGTTCTAGCATGGGAAGATGTGGCTGGGCAGAGTCCTCGACCTGTACCCTGCTGAAGACGGGGCAGGCGCTGGATCTTCTGGGCACATAGGTTTGTATGCCCAAGGATCTTGCCATCCGACCAACCTGCTCACCGAAGGCTCTTGCGGAGTCTGTCGGTGACGAGGATGGTTCCAGCTCACAGTCTCTGTGTGAGGGTGTCCGGTCCATGGCGACCGACAAGATGGACCCCGACATCACCGATCGTGGGGCTTCGCCTTCCTCCGCCTCCTCTTCCGACAGTGGTCTGACCACTTCCGGTCCCGCCGGAAGTGACGCCGCCGGTGTTGTTCTCGACGTGGATGGAACTGCGGTCACCACCGTCGATGCAGGGGGAGGCTTCTTGGAAGCTGGGGCCATGGCGAGCCGTGTTGCCTGCCTGCCCTTCTTGGGAGATGTCACAAAAAGTTGACGAACCTAGGGTTGAGCCGGGGGAACTCTGATGATTGTCTGTACCGAGTCTCCCGGTGAGATGGCCTGCTGCTCTACCCCTGTCTCCACAGCGAGAACAGGGGCAGGCGGGGAATCAGGGCACGACGCCGATGAGGATGACATCAGAGTCCTGCGTCTCTTCGGAGACGGGGGTCTCGAGGCTGCGGCCTCCAGAGACTTGCCCGGAGTCACAGGAACCAGGCCTCTGGTCTGGGCTCTACGGGCTTCCTCACTCGACCTCCGGAACGCTATTTCCATAGCTCTGTTGGAGGGAGTTCTCGAAATGGCCGACCTCTGGGAGAGGCCCGACGCCATTGAGCTCGCCGACGACCGGCGGGGTGGAGGCAGCTGAACCATCTCTGTCGTCACGGTGCAGGGCCTCTTTGGCGCCGAAGTCTTCGATGAGACAGACTTCGTGCCCTTCTCCTTCCGTGGATGCTTCTTCCCGGCTGGGTGAGTGGTCAACACAGTGGGGGCCGGAGCAGCCGCCCCGGTCCCCAAGGAGGTAGATGGGACAGCCGTCGCCATCTCTGGAGGGTCGAGAGCACGCTCCGTCAGGTAGGCCTGAAGCCTCCGGGCTCTCGCTCTTCTGGTCTGCGACGAGAAGGCCTGGCAGTGTCGGCAGACAGGAACAACGTGTCCCTCTCTGAGACACCGAAGGCACTTCGAGTGGCTGTCAGTCCCGGGATCTTGCCACCGCAGGTTAAACACTTTTGAAGCTGGTTGTGGACATACTATGCTCACACAACCAGCCGAATTCCGATGTTGCCCAAGTGGCGGAAAACAAAGGCCTGGGGTGGGCGCGCATGGAGGCGCTTTTATGCCCTCCGGGCCGGCGGGGCGGAGCTACCGCCAAAACTTTTCAAACTGGGAAAGTTTCCGTTGGAAGCCCGCGCTGGCGCGCAAACTTCATAAGTGTGCATTCACAGAGCCCTCGAAGAAGAATTGTATTTCTCTGTGTAAAAAAAAATTGCATTCTTAAGAAAGGAGACTCAGTGTGATTATCTTTCCCTTCTAGTTTATCCATAGAGATTTGGCTGCCAGAAACATCCTGGTGGGAGAAAACCTGACTTCCAAAATTGCTGATTTTGGCTTATCCCGGGGGGAGGAAGTTTACGTGAAGAAGACGATGGTGAGTCTAGATGTAGAAGCATTGCAGAGTGTAATTGGCACTTTATAGTTCAAAGGAAGGAATTGGAAGAACCACCTCTGAATATTTCTTGCCTATTTTATATTGTATATAGTTACAGCATCAAACAGCTGCCGGGTTGTAAGGCACCTTGAGTCATCTTCGGGTTCGAGAAAGGTGGGAGAGAAATATTGTAAATAAATAAATAAATGAGAAGGAATATTTGGCCCCTGTGAAATTCAGCGAGTTGCCATAAGTTGCAAGGTGACTTGAAAGGCACAAGCACACAAACACATACACAGAGAAGAACACCATCTGAAAGACCCTGGCCCACTAATCCCAATTGCTTAGGCTTCTCTTCTGTTCTGGAAAGAACATTCCTTTATCTTCTTTCCTTCTCCTCATCTAAAATGTGGGTTCTGCTTCCACAATCCTGCTTCTTTTTGCAGGGACGCTTGCCAGTTCGTTGGATGGCCATCGAATCCTTGAATTACAGCGTATACACAACCAAAAGTGATGTGTGAGTTATTTCTATGTGAGGATTGTGGGTTGGGGAACAAGGTCCATTATATATTGAAGTATGGTTTGCAAGGTTTTCAATGATCATGTTGTTGGTGAGGCTTCCAAACTCTAATCCCTTCCTCCTTTTTCTGGTTAGCAGAAGTAGAAAATGTCAAAAGAAAAAAAATGTCCACATGGAAAATAATATTTAGGTAGTGAATTACTGTGAGTTTCCTGGGCTACATGGCCATGTTCCAGAAGCATTCTCTCTGGAACATGGCCATACAGCCCAGAAAACTCACAGAAACCCAGTGATTCTGGCCATGAAAGCCCTTGACAACACAATGTTTAGATAATTTTTTGCCTCTTGCCCACTGAATCAATTATTTAAATTAAAATGTTTTGCAACACAGGGCATATGTTCCAGAATCCCACTTAGATGTCTGAAACTATTGATAATATCAAACCCTAAATTTTGACTATACCCAGGCCAGGCTAGAAATATGCCATAGAATTGCACTGGAGAACCTAGAAAGGTTTACAAACACTTTTGTGGGGAATATTTTGGGGAATGTGGGTAAGTAAAACAAAGGATATTGGATGCATGGATAAGGGAATCACACCATACAATTCAATTTTGCAAAATTAAAAACAAGGGATGAAACAGTGTTTGCTTTGAGTACTGAAGGAACTGTGAAATAATTTGCAGTTAATAAACAGAGCCTAATGGCTTGAATGTTTCCCTTTTTGTTTTGTACTCTATTAAACAGGCCAGAACCAAAATAGCCTCAAAAATCCTCATGGTCAATAGCAGAGTTAAGTGTGCTGGTGGACTTCAGCCCACATCCTAACTTATCTTTCTGTTGCAGGTGGTCGTTTGGGGTCCTCTTGTGGGAAATTGTCAGCCTGGGTGAGTTGCTATCTAATGGGAACAGTCTGGCCTTGTTGTCCACGTTAGTCTGCATCGCACTGGGGCCCCAAACTGCTCTGTACAATTTGTTCTAATTTATTCCACATCCACTACCATATGCCAACAGCATCTAAGATCTGAATGTAATTGCTAGCCAAACTAGAATAGTTATTGAAGCAAATGAATGTACATAAATATTAATTTACCATTCAGCAATTGAGTTAGATTAGCAATCGGATGTATGTATGTTAGACATGGGAATCATCAAACCTGTTGGATTTTGAGTCCCAACGGCCCCAGCAAGCATAGCCAATTTTGAAGAATGCTAGGAGTTGCCATTCAACGGTATCCAAAGAGCTGCATGATTCCCATATATTAGTATTAACTTAAAGATTGTCACTTGATTGAGTAGAGCAGGGGTCCTCAAACTTTTTACACAGAGGACTGGTTCACAGTCCTTCAGACTGTTGGAGATTCGATTATAGTTTGAAAAAAAATGAATTGCTATGCACACTGCACATATCTTATTTATAGTGCAAAAAATATGAAAGAACAATACAATACAATATTTAAAATGAAGACAATTTTAACCAACATAAACTTACTGGTATTTCAAAGAGAAGTTGGGGCCTGCTTTGGCTGATGAGATGTAGTTATTTAGGATCATTGTTGTGTGCCTTCAAGTTGTTTCAGAGCAACCCTACGTTTATGGTGGGGGCTGGTTAAATAATAGGCTTGGGCAATCCATGGTTCTAAATGGTTCTAAAGTACATACAAAACTAGAGGGCGCTAGTGCTTTGCTTCTAAAGTGTTGCTAAAGCTGGAGCTTTGCTTCTAAAGTGTTGCTAAAGTTCTGGTGGTGAAAATTTCAGAACTCTAACAAAACTTTTAAAAATTCATTATTATTTCATTATTAGCAATTTTTATGACAGAACCAATTAGTAACTGCCATTTATAACTAAAATTTGAAAGTTTTGTTAGACTTCTGAAATTTTCACCACTAGAACTTTAGATGCAAAGCACCAGCACCCCCTAGTTTGGCAAGTACTTTATAGCCATTTAGAACCATGGATTGCCCATGTCTAATAAATAACCTTGGAGGGCCACATCTGGCCTACGGGCCTTAGTTTAGGGACCCCTGCAGTAGGGTTTACAATTGGGATTTAGGGCAGGGTGTCTTAGACTCATCTTGGTTCAAAGAAATGGAAACAACCATGCATCTGCCCAATCTTTATAGGATAGCAAGAATAGAAACATTCACATCAGGAGGGTTGCTGCACCTTAGATTAGCAGTTTTTTCCTCATGTGTGGTTCATGTTAGGGACACAGCAGAAAATTTTAGTAGTCCACTGCATATTCTACTCAACTCAGTCTTGTTGATTCCAATGTAGCAACACTTTTCTAGATCTTTCAGACCAATCATTATGTTAGCTGAAGGATTTGGGGAGGTGTGGCCCCAGAAATAGTTTCCACACTCTGCCCTTTTCATTCTGTGTGGGGAATGCAATGATTCAAAATGAATGATTTATGAAGAGAACTGCATAATTCTGACTTTGCCCCAGCAATATCCAGAAAAGTGTGTGAATTCTTCCTTGGCTTGTACTAGAATGCTTGGAAGTGTGATGTCTACTCTAATTTTTCAACTTTCGTAGGAGGAACACCATACTGTGGCATGACATGTGCAGAGCTGTATGAAAAGCTGCCCCAAGGATATCGTATGGAGAAGCCCCTCAACTGTGATGATGAAGTGTAAGTAGAAACCCCTGTCTCTAGGAAACATTCCCTCACAACACGTACAGCGTGACCCCTGTAGGGGATATATTTATGAACTTCTCATAGACATATGAACCCATAGATAATAGGCAACCTTATAATTTTCTATGGAAAAAATGAGAAGAGGGTTTTGTTTTTGTGTGATATCCAAAGCAATGAATGAAACTGTGGATAAGTGAGTATACAGTATGCAGGTCATGCTGTATACTTGTCTCCCTTTCATGTTAATGTGCATGCTCTCTCTCTCTTTTCCATGCACTATGACAGTATGAAGATATACCTCATTTTATTCATACCCTTTTTACATTGCTGGATGTGCTAAAAGAAATGCACAAGTAGATCTACTTCCCAATATCCTGACAGTTTCCCTTCATTTGCGTATTTGCTTCATCTTGACTTCTCTCCTCTTCCTTCAGCTATGAGTTAATGCGGCAGTGCTGGCGGGACCGACCATATGAACGTCCACCTTTTGCTCAGATCTCGGTGCAGCTCATCCGCATGTTGGAAGCTAGGAAGGTATTGGTGGTATTCTTGCTGCACTCTAAAGGCACATACTCTTCTGCTTATAGTCTGTGTTTATAGCCAGACGTCATAGCCCGGTACCACCACTAAGGTACCCAAGTCCCCTTATTCTTCCTTTCAGCTGAGAAGGATATATTGCTGGATGTAGTCTTGGTTTCCTCAAGGGTTGCAAGTGCTCCCTAGAGGTTAGAAAGTACTGGGTCCTACATTTGGCATTTCTCCCAAGACGTTAGAATGGGGTCTGCTCTCAGCAGGATCTCAGTGTCAATTGAAATATGTATTATCTTGTCTTTTTCCTCTGAAATAGGGAGGGAAATGTATTCACACACTAAAGGAGGAGGGAAGGGAGCCAAATACAGCCTACATCTTCAATCTTATTCTCTCTTGGCAGGCCTATGTGAACATGGCTTTGTTTGAGAACTTCACCTATGCAGGGATTGATGCAACAGCTGAAGAGGCATGACGGGACTGAGCTCTGGCTTCGACACAAAGAGGACACACATGAAATAGGACTCTTCTGTATATAAATATGCCCTTTGACCACAATCTTGTTATGCTGGCTGTGCTGGTCACAGGGCATATCTGGACAACTTCCAGTCTAGAACATCTTGCACAGACCTAGTCTTCATACCAATTTCTCCTTCTTGTGCCACAGAAGCATTGCATTGTGCCTCAAGACTCCACCATATTAAAAAGAGTCATGAAGCTCTTGAGGAGATGACATAGCTATAAAGCTGTGCCACTGACTCATCTTTCCTATGAACTCTTGTATAGTTCATATTCCTATTTCCACAAACTGACTGCATGGAAAGTGTTTGAACTGCCAATGAAATGTCCTGCCTATCTCCATGAATGATAGCATGGAATGCGCACACCAAATGAGGGAAGAGACTTCTGCAAACAGATAGGTGGTCTTGAAATCAGCAAGGAGATGAAGAGAGAAGAATCAGACAAGTTGTGCTGGAATCAGAGCAATGGAGAACCGTCATCCTCTGTGTACACACCATAGATAAGCCCCCTCTATACTGTTAGACAGAGTGAGGCATCTATTTTAGAGATTGAGATGCATGGTGCCAAGTGCTAGGATTACAGAGTGGTGTGGGGTATGTAGTCTATCCTTCATAGTCCAAATTGGCCAGCTGAGTGCACAAATTTATTGTGCCAGCCCTAGCCATAGTGTTGAAAAAAAGGCTGATTTGTCAGTCCACTTAACTCCTGTACATTGAATTGAGGGGGTGTGCCATTTATCCTTGACTATAGCCAGGAAAATATCTTGGGTCATATTTCCTATAGTTTTGAACTCTTGCCATACAGCTCGAAGTCAGAATTTACCTGCTACCTACCTGGCAGTCTGTTGGAAGCAAGGGGATAAAGGTCATTCACATTCCCTTTCCTCACTCCCTCCTTCAGCCCTTATTCATGTGCAGGAAGAGAGGAATGTGAAAGTGTTACCCATTCATCGAGTCCAGTCACTGGGCCAGAAACAACATTTGTTAACTCGTGACCTGCAAAATTGCCACTGCCACTTCTGAGAATTGTTCCTCAAAAACACCTGCCAGCCAGCATAGACACTGCTGGGCTTGATAGGCAAAATCTTGCAGAATTTCCTTGGGCTTTTAGCACTGTACCTCATGCTGTTTCTCTGCTACCCACTGTTTGCCATATCTTGGTTTAGGACCTGCACAAATTCTGTGCAAAGCTGTCCTGCCATCCATTGCTGTGAACTGTAATATGTTTCAGTGTTCTTCTGACCAAGAGGCAAATTCCACTCTTCTGTTTCTCTGTTCTGTCTCCACCTTCCTTTTCACAGGCTCCCCCTGTCATTTTTTTCAGGGATGGTGTGCATATTAAAATCTGTTTTTAAAACTGGGGGAATATATTAACACAAAAGAAGCATTCCACTGGTGTAGATGAGTCTGTCATCTAATCTATCAGCACTCTTCTTAGGTTCTTTACATGCATGTTAGAATATTCACAGTTATATTGTGTGACAGAAGGAACCACTGCTCAGTGGAAGAGCACATGCTGTGCATGTATTATACCTAAACATTAAGACATACTTCTTTGCTGTAAGAACAGAATAGAAAGTGTAATAGAAAGTCTTCTGAAGGTGGAAGGTCCTTATTTGGAGATCTTTAAACAGAAGTTGGATGGGCATATTTCAGGGGTGCTTTAAAGTTAAGGGTTTTCCCCTGACATTAAGTCCAGTCATGTCTGACTCTGGGGGTTGGTGCTCATCTCCATTTCTAAGCCGGAGAGCCGGCATTGTCCGTAGACACCTCCAAGGTTATGTGGCCTGCCCACCGGAGTGGTACCTATTGATCTATTCACATTTGCATGTTTTCAAATTGCTAGGTTGACAGAAGCTGGGGTTAACAGCGGGAGCTCATGCAGCTCCCCAGATTCGAATCTGCGACCTTTTGATCAGCAAGTTCAGTGCTTTAGGTGTGTACTATCGTATGGCAGAGGGTTGACCGGTCCTTGTGGTCCCTTCCAACTCTAAGATTCTATTGATCTATTTGCCACTTCATCACATTAAATTCCACTGAGCCTTACACTTGAAATCTGGTAATCCATACCTATTGGGTTCATCACATTTGTTTTGGTTAAAGTGTAAAGTATAGCATTCTTGGAGATGCCAGGATCAATCCCTGGTACGTCCAGTTAGAAAGGTCAGCTAGTGAGTGAGGGCAAGGGGAGAGGGAAACTCTGGGTGCTGCTTCCAGTCAAAGAATACAATATTTGGCAATATTGGACTAATAATTCAATGCAGTGCAGGTAGCTGTATCCCTGCCGCCACCAGAAAGAATGATGTGGACAGAGTTGACCCTTGAATGTAGACAGACAGGTGGCCACAAACAGACTGATATAACCCACAGGAACTAACAGTAGTTTGTAACTAGCAAGTTGTTCAAGGCTGATACTGAAAGAAAGGAAATACGTTGTCAGAAATGAACTGAAGCTAAATTTTTGGGGGGGGGCACAACAGCAGCTGTGGTTTGTACATTGTTTGAACTCTAGGAGGATACTCCAGCTTTGTGTGGAACTGGAACATCTATGAGGGAAATGAAAGTAAAACAGAAGTGTCCTTTCTCTCTTATAAGCATGGCTTTGGCTGCAACAGGGTTGCTGGAAGATGATCTCACCCTAAGAAGCATGGTTCAGCAAGGTGAACAAAGGACGGCATGACTGTTTATTCCATTGCAATTCTATGCTGCCTCCAATTTATATGTAATAAATGATGTGTACAAAGCAAAATGTGTTAAATGAGGTAAGACAACAGGTATAAGTTCTAGCTCCCAAAAGTTACAGCAATGCATGGGCTGCACCATTTAACCATGCGGCTAACATTGCACCCACTGCTCTTTCTATTGTAACAGTGATGAAGGGGTGTTTGGTAGCTTCCATTATCTTATGCCAATAAATCACACAGTTCATTTTTAATATAATACAGCTGTGTCCCTGAGCCTCCAATAATATTAACTCCAATCTTAAAAACCATCATAGTAGGCCACAGAAACATTAATTTTTGAGTAGAATTCTCAAAATCCCCCAGCCAATGTGACCACCAGTCATGCTGGCTGCAAGTGGATCTTAGAGTTATCCCACAAACATAACTCACATTCTAAGAGGATGTTTTTCGACATTGCCCTAGAACAGGAATAGACAAGGCCCGGGGGCCAGATCTGGTCGCTTGGATGCTTACCTCAGGCCTTCCTCATTTCCCTGTCCTCTCCTCATAGACACAGCAGCCCACCATGTCCTTATGGCATAATGGTGAGAGAGGAAGACATACAGCAGCTGAGAGCCCTCTGTAGCGGTCTCAGCCACCGTGTGTCTCACCCTCCTCCTGGCATAAGGACGGTGTGAGCAGCCCTATCCTTATGTTGGGAGGACCGCTCAAAGAAGGCATGCAGTGGCTGAGAGTCCCCCGGAGCAGTCTCAGCCGCCCCCTGTCTTGCCCTCCTCCCTGCATAATGCCAAGAAGACAGCCTGAGGATTGGGGTAGGAGGATCGGTGCAGTTATCCTCCCTGGCATAAGATGGGGTGAGGAGTCCAGTCCTTATGCTGGAAGGACAACCTGAGGATTACCCAGGTACTGCTCCCTCTTGGCCCCACCCTCTCCTGGGCCCTCCCCACCTAATGTGTGACTGACTCCGCTCCCTCCTGGCCCGGCCCTCCTGGCGAGGCCCACAATGTGGCCCCAAGGCAAAAAAGTTTGCCCATGCCTGCCCTAGAAACGTATTAGATGATTAAGGGTAAAGTGGGGGGACAATGGAGAAATAATGGAGCAGTGGAGGGAACCGTCACACTGTGTTCCCTACCGTCTGTAGCAGGGGTGCTCACACTTTTTCAGCATGCGAGCTACTCTTAAAGCAACCAAGTCCAAAAGATCTACCTTCCCCCGCCGCTGTGTGCTCCCGCGTGCTCTCGCCGCCGCACGTGCTCCTGCTGCTGTTTTTCGCCTGCGCAGCGCTTCTTCCGCTTGCGGGGCATTACAGGAAGGAGAAAGCATGAGGCGGGGCATCCAGAGGGAGCGCTCCGCCCTGCCTGTCTCGCCGGCAACGGAGGCTGCACAGCTGCTTCTGGACGAGAGAGAGGCAGGGCGCTCCCTCCAGAGGACCCACCTCGTGCTTCCTTCTTCCTGCAATGCCCCGCAGGCGGAAGAAGCACCACGAGAGCGGAAGCCAGCAGCAGGAGCGCACATGCGCGCAGGGTGTGCGTGCGCATGGCAGGAGCACCCCATCCGGCTGGTGAGGCCCGAAGATCACCTGGAAGAGGGCCGAGATCTACTAGTAGTTCCCGAGCTACCTAATGAGCACCCCTGGTCTGTAGTATTCCTTCCCATGACATTTCCCTGTCTGTAATGCTGCCCACACAGAACTGCCACAGTCCTGCTGAAAGTAGCCCTGAGAGAAGACACTTCTCTTGCTGCATTTGATGAGGTCCCTAGAATATAACTATCAAACCATCACCAAAACAAGGCAGACCGTTGTGCAAGAATTCCTCAACTACTTTGCATGCAGCCAAATTTATAATAATTGCCATAATTTAAATGGAAATATATCTCACCATAGTCAAAAACATTGATTTGCTGAGATTTCTCACTCTGGTCTCTGAGTGCTCCTTGTTGATAGTCAACTTCAAAGCCCCTACTATCAACGTCTTCTTCTGGAATTACCGTAATTCATCATGCAATAGGCGCCACTGTGCAATAGTTGCCCACTATTTTTTTAGTACAAAAATGGATATGTTTGCTTTCCCCATGTAATAGTTACAACCTTGATACTGCTGGCAGACAACCAGCATACAGTGTAGCCAGTGGGGAAATTGCAAACAGTCTAGCTAGCTTTCCCTCGCCATGTATCTTGCTGCACTACATGAACAGCAGCTTTGCCTGTCTGTCTGCCTGCCTGCCTTACAGGTTTGCCGCTTCACTCAGCTGAGTCAGAAAGCCCTGTGTTAAAGTTTCACTCTTTCGGATGCACTAAAATGAAGTCCTTTTTTTGTTTGTGAGTGTTATTAAATGGTCTTTTTGTCTATTTTATTTTTAACTCCTCCACAGCTTTCCTGACCTTTGAATTGCTATCAATCTCTTCCTCATCATTGAAAAACTGAAATAGGAAATGTTATCAAACAGAAATTTCGGGGGCTCTGTCTGGAAGAGGCCAGAGCCCAAGGAATCCAGAAAATAGAGGACTCATTACCTTGGCGAGCTAGAAGCCTAGTCTCCCCTTCCCAAAATGAATCTCACCAAAGTTGAAGGAGATGCCACCAAGTTTAATAGTCACAGCTGTGAAGGATGAAAGCCGCAATCCCTGATGTCCGCAAGGTTGACATAAGGTTACATTGGAAAACATACCATTTTAAAGGTTTACAGATTCAAATTTCATGCTCCCTGCCCCTGGACTGGCTTGGCGCTGATTGCGTAGAGTCTTCCGTCAGCTGGGGGGCGTTGCTGGCCAGCTGCGTCTCAGCAAATCATAAGCCAGTGCCGCCTGTGTTTCAGCCAATCAAAAATTGGCCTGCTTCCGGGTTTCAGCCAATCTGGGCTAGGATATGAGTTTGTGTGGAGAACAATGAAGACGGAGGTTGTTTTGAGTGGATTATAACATGTTAATGAAAGTCCAACACCCAGTGAGCACCTTGGGTGATCTCAAATCAGGTTATTCTATTGTCCCAGGTATCAATATACATCTTGTAGTCTGGCCATGGTCAGGGTCCCATAATCTGTGTCTTCCTGAGGATGAGCCACAGATCAATATTTGATTATGGGTTTTGGTTTAGTTGAAGGTAAACAAAAGAATCTGTTGGGACACTTCCAGTTTTTTGAGGACTGAAATGTCACCCTTCGTTGGGGAATGTAGTTTCTAGCCAGGGAGCAAAGCCTAATCAGACAGACAAACTCAGAGATCTGATTAAACTTGCCCAGGTATTGAGATGATTCTTTTAGCTGAGCAAACTTCAAAGACTAAGGGACTATCTCTCTGTGGTCATGCAAGAAGGTATTAATGGCCCATTAAGCCTGGAATTTGCCAATCCCAGGAATGTAGTCTTGCCTTGAAACTTTGGGAGCGGCTTGGAGTTTAACATCAACAGTAGCATTTTATATTTATCAATATTTCATACATGAGAGAGGGGGGATCATGCAGGGAAAAATACATTGAGGGGAACGGTTTCATATACCATCCCTCCCACCAGAGTTTATGAGGATTTATTACATTCATAAGAAAACCAAAGTGTCCTTGGTAAGTTTATAAAAGTTGTGAGAGTTCATGAGGCTGGAGAGAGATCACGCAGCTCCCAGTGAGGGAGCTAAGTCCTTGGGGTTTGGGAAAGTTCATAAAAAGGAGTCCACAAAAGTCTTTGGAAAGCTAAGGGAAAATCCTTGTGACCAGCACTGCGAGAGGTTCCCACTGAAGTGGGAAGCTGAGGTCCATCCTTGGAGCTTGAGGTGAACTACAGATCCCAAACCGTCCTGGGCCAGGCATGGCCAGCCTGCCTTTGTGGGGTTCTTTGGGATGACCACAAAGCAAACCCCCAAGCTGCAGACCTTCATAGTGCCCAGGGAACAGCGGTAGAATCAGCTGGGAGTGGGAACCGGCGAATCTGACATTCAGCTGTTTTCCTTTAGAAAATATTACTTTAAAAACAAAGAGTCATTCCCAGGCGGGAGAAACCCAGATGGAAAATCCAAAATAGCAGAAAGTCTTAGAATTAGCCAAGGAAAAAATTACACCAAAATGGTAGCGACCAGTTTACTTGTGGATACAGGGGGGGGGGGGCATGTGTCTCGGTATCCACGGTTCAAAGGAACGCAGCCCCAGCCTTCCTGAGACACCACAGGGGTATCCCAGGCAGGCCTGCAGTGTTCCGGGCCCCGGAAAGGTTAGCTGAGGCAATAGAGGACACAATGTAACACAATGGAGAAGGAAAAGTTGCAATCTGCGGTTTCTTTTATTGGGGGATTAGTTGCAATGTTAGGAGAGGGCAAGAAAAATATAGAAGAGAGCAAAGTCTTTATTGAGGCTGCTGCTGGAACCACACTCCTGTTGAGGGTAGCCCAAATGGGGCATTCAGGAACTGTGGAACTCCCTGATGCGTGCCCGATCAACTCGAACACAGGGGGCCCTAGAGTGTTCCGTGCTCCACATCAGAAATGCCTTTGTATCTCATTTTCTCTAACCCTGGTGTTGTTTGTACAGAGTTAGATCTCCCAGGTTTGACCTCTAGTATATTAACTTTATTCTTGATGAAAGTGCTAACTACAATCCTTTCCTTACTTCCTACCTTAGTAATAATTATCTAGGCAACCCTACTATGGTAACAACCACTTGGACTTTACCCTGAGTTGTGAACCTCTACCTGTGAATCCAACATGAGAAAATACCTCCTGTAGACTCACTATCTGTTCAAAGAGTCGTTGGCCATCTAGTCCATGATTCATCCACTGTGCAGGGCAGGGGGCAGCTTCAGATGTGCAAGATGCAGCCACTGGCTCACCAGAAAAATCCCTCACACCCCAAGGATTTTTTTCTCAGTCCCAAATTTCTAGCATTGCAATACATTCAAACCTACAATATTTAGGAATACAGTTTAGCTATCCAAAGAAAGGTGGCAGGCAAATATAACCGTTCTAGGTGTGAGCAGTTTTCAATGTTTTATTCTACAATTGTAGTCTTCAGAAATGAAGGAAAATTTCATTGGAATTCTTACTTGGGGAGGAAAATAACTACCATATTTTCAGGCATATAAGACTATTTTTAACCCAAAAAACATACTCAAAAGTCAGGGGTCATCTTATTCGCGGGAGTCGTTTTACATGTGGGAGTCAACTTATACACCGGGAGTCGTCTTATAGAGCGGGTGCTGAAACTTCAAATCCGGATTGGAGAATCTGTGGTTACTGCAAATGGTGGGGGGAGGTAAAAAATGGCACTGGCTGCATTCCTGCCATATGCAGCGACTGTATGAAAGCATTAAGGGTGACGCTGTACAAGTATGGTAGAAGAAAATTCATTCAGCAGGATTCGTGGACTTAATGCAGTCCTGATGGTCAGGTGAAGGGATGCCTCACTGGGAAGGTGTAAGTGAAGGGCGGAGCAAACTGCAGGCATCCGGGGTGTCCAGGGCGCCCGGGGTATGGAAAAAAGAGATAGAGTGGCTCTGGTCCTGTCGCCCTCTTGGGCCTTGGAACCTGACCTCCCTGGATAAACCACACAGCAGCTGAGGTACAACAAGCTTTATTGATTAATAAGTTTAGTAAAAGGGTTGGAGACAATCCTTATGGTGTCTCCAACTAGCAGCCAAAGTCAGGATTCAGCAAGGAAATGTGATCCTTGGCAACAGGATCACAAGCGGAGGAAAACGGGAACACAAGCCGGAGGCCCCGGGCAAGGTTTGAGAGAAAAGCAACCTGGCTTGGAAAGCACCTTAGTGCTGCCTTGGCTAAAGTCTTGCCCAAGCAAAAGTGATGCCTGAGGCCCTTGAGGTGTGACAGGTCCCAGAAAAAGACACCTCTTTTACCTGTCTGGCCCGCCCTTGTATCCTATTACCATACCTCTTCCTCTGCTCTCAGATCTCGCTCCTGAAGACTGCAGTGAAGCGGTGCAGGTGTGCATGTGCGAGATCTGAGAGGCAGAGAAGGAGGTACAATAATAGGAAAATTACCATACTGAAATCAAATCTGATGCTTTAAAAAAATTATTTGGTGTGCATTGGAAAAGGGGTAGTCTTATACAGCGAATATATCCCAAACTATATTTAACTGTAAAAGTTGGGGGTCATCTTATACGCCCAGTTGTCTTATACGCCGGAAAATACGGTACACCACTTTTCTCCCTGAGCTATACCCTGAGAGTGGATAACCTCCCATCTACTGCCAAGCAGGCATCTTTCCATTTTTGGAATCTACTTTGTTTTTCACTAGCTTGGAGAAGATAATGATGCTGGGGAAAATGGAAGGAAAAAGGAAGAGGGACCAACCAAGGGCAAGATAGATGTATGTTATCCTTGAAGTGACTGACTCGACCTTGAAAGAATATTCAGAGGCAATTTTGCCATTGCCTTTCTCTGAATATAATCTACAGGACAGTATTCCTTGGCAGTCCCCCACCCAAGTACTAACTAAGTCTCACTGTATTTTGCTTACAAAATTAGATTGGCTCTGTTACCTTCATGTCATATTTTTGGAACTATAACTTCCTTAATTCCATAGTTACAGATGTTTTTCTACTGGCATGGAAAGGGGGTTCCTATTCCTGGCTGGTGGCAGAACAGAAGATGGGAGGCTCATAGCTGCATATCCCTGCCTACCCATTCTGGCACCCAAGCCCATTCCAATTGCTTTTGATCATCCAGAGATGAAGGAACAGCATGCTTCGACAACACGCAACTGTTCCTTTGTCCCTGAGTGCTCACAAGCACATTCAGTGCACCTCCATTCTCAGTCAAATGAGAAAAGGGGTGCTGCTTCACATATAGGCTCCTTCCAACCCCATGGCTTAGTACACAGGATGGATGTATTAAAGGATGAGGGAATGAGTGCTTCCTTTGCAATGTCCAAAATGAGCTATGTCCACGTGGGAGTTTTATCAGCATGTACCACTAAGAAAATGCTAGCTATAGCTCCTCAAAATAAGTTTTTGGCCAGTCCCACAGGAGACTGATTCCAGTGATCTAAATGAAAGGTACAAGTATAGATGCTTCCTAGCTACACTCTGCATTGTAAATTCCCAAGAACAACCTGAAAAGATCAGTATATTGAAGAATGGAGAGATAAAATTTCTGTCTCCTTGCTGATAAACTTGCCACCAGCTGTTCAAAATGTTGATGAACTTCCTATTTTGAGAATAGCCTCTTCCCATCGCTCTACACTATCCTGAACAGGGATCAGGGGTGTTTGCTTCCTGCCCATAGACCCTAAAAACCAGACACCACAAAGGCAGGACATACTTCCTATCTGATCGAAGCAGCCTACACCAGGCAGGGGTGCCTCTCTTGGAGACCATAGCCTGGTGGTTTGTAGCTAGGGAAGTGGTAGAGCTGGGCTGGAGCTAGAGGCTTTCATTCAGGCTTCCTGAAAAACTGGACCAACACATCCCAGATAACTTCCAGAGGTCTAGCAACAAAGGCTCAGAGAGCTGGAGGGCTAGCTGCCTCCTCCACTGCTACTGAAGGCTGACCTGATACTATCTGCAAGAATCCACTCCATGGTATTTCCAAGTATCCAGCATTCAGTCTGGACATTCAGATGCACAAGATGCTGATGCGGGTATCATGCTGGATTCATTCCCAACTCAGCCTCCAGTAGGATGGCAGTCCTTTTGTGCTGGATAAGACTGCTCCCCTTGCTTGTCCTGCTCACCTGCTTCCCTGATCACAACTTTGTCCTCATTACAGATGAAGGTAAGATTACAATGTGCTACACTTCCCTTAGTTATGGAGAGGAAGAATATCAGTGATATGTGACTTTGCTGCCTTTCCATAGTGCTTGAAATAAACTACTAGAATCTTAAGAGTTAGAAGGGAATAGAAGAGCTATCTAGTCCAATCCCTACCAAACAGGAGTATACATCTGAAGCAGCCCCAAAAGATGTTTGTTTGCTGTTTGTTTTTTCCTGTCATTTAACCAATGAGACCAAAGTGCAGTGCTTGATATTTTATTGACCATTTAGTAGTAGTAGTAGTAGTAAATATTTTTATTTCAACAACAAAAGCAATAATGGCAACAACAACAACAACAACAGGCCCCACACGGAATACTGTGTCCAGTTCTGAGCACCATAATACAGGAAAGATATTGACAAGCTCTAACGCAGGCATGGGCAAACTTGGGCCCTCCAGGTGTTTTAGACTTCAGCTCCCACAATTCCCAACAGCCTCATGCTCCTTCCTTTCCCCCCTCAGATGCTTAAGCAGCTTATTCCCTGCTGCTCCAAAGATTAGGACATGAAGCAAATTATGGGGAAAGAGATTCCATAAATGTTAGAAAGAACTTCTTGATGACAAGAGCTCTCCAACTGTGGGATCTACTTTGGAAGATTTTAAATGGGCTAGATGACCATTTGTTGGGAGTGCTTTGATTATATCAGTGTTTCTCAACCTTTCTAATGCCGCAACCCCTTAATACAGTTCCTCCTGATATGGTGACCTCCAACCATAAAATTATTTTTGTTGCTACTTCATAACTGTAATTTTGCTACTGTTGTGAATTCTAATGCAAATATCTGATATGCTGATGTACTTTCATTCCCTGGGCCAAATTTGGCACAAATACCTGATACGCCCAAATTTGAATACTGGTGGGGTTGGGGGGAGGGATTGATTTTGTCATTTGGGAGTTCTGGTTGTTGGGATTTATAGTTCACCTACAATCAAATAATATTCAGAACTCCACCAAGGTTGGAATTGAGCCAATCTTGGCACACAGAACTCCCATGACCAACAGAAAATATTGAAAGGATTTGGTGGGCATTGACTTTGAGTTTTGGAATTGTAGTTCACCTACATCCAGAGAGCTCTGTGGACTCAAACAATGATGGATCCGGACCAAATTTGACATGAATACTCAATATGCCCAAATGTGAACACTGGTGGAGTTGGGGGGGAACAGACTTGACATTTGGGAGTTGTAGTTGCTGGGATTTATAGTTCACCTACAATCAAAGAGCATTCTGAACCCCAACAATGATAATATTGGGCCAAACTTCCCACACAGAACCCCCACGACCAACAGAAAATACAGTGTTTTCTGATGGTCTTTGGCGACCCCTTTGACACCCCCTTGCTACCCCCTTAGGGATCCCGATACCCATCTTGAGAAACACTGGATTATATATTCCTGTATGGCAGTGGGTTGACCTTTATGATCTCTTTCAACTCAGTGTTCCTATTAACAACAATATATTTTAATTAAAAAAAACAACCCTTAAATAACCTCCATTAAGGTCAGAAGGGTTTCCTACTGAGCAAATAAGGGATGGATGGATAAATTGATGCGTGCCTCTGGAGTGTTCTTTCTTTCTCTAGTTCAACTAGCAGAGCAGCAATTTTCTACCATGTCCAAGGTTTAATTTGAATCAACTTACAAAGACTGTCCAAGGGGCCTATGTACTTAGTTAGTTATTTTCCTCCATCATGGCAAAGAGATTCAACCTCTGCTCTGCATCCACTTTCTGGCTAAGTTTCATCAAATGTTCCTTATCCTGCTACCTTTCATCTTTATCTGAAAGCAACCCCTTTAGCTCAAACTATGGTCTTATTCTCCAAACAGGGAAATGCATTCCCCGTATGTGTATGTACACATGTATGTGTTTGTTCGAATACAAAGCTAGAAGCTATTGTGGTTGGAACTTAATGCATTGTCCTGACATCTCCAGGAGGCATAGAGGGATAAAATGATGGAAATCATAATTAGGTTTACGAAACTCAATCTTAACTTATCACTGATCCTGAGTAAGACGTGAAACTATTTATTATTCTCTCAGGTTGGATCTACACTGCCCTATATCCCGGGATCTGGTCCCAGATTATCTGCCTTTTTGCTGTCACCGGCCCACTATATTTCTTCATTTTCCCATCAAATAAATAATTGTACTTTTCCCCTTTGAAATCATAATCTGTGATTTTGGATGAGTGACAATCTTAAACCCTCAATAACATGCAATACTGTTATAGACGAAACTAGATTGTATCTCTCTGAGAGGATTTTCATAAGTAGAGATGTCAAAATAAACACCAGACTGTGGGAAAAGAAGACACACATTCATCAGTTTGAGAGTAACTGTAGATGAAGTTGCAAAGTTTCACTTAAGTGACCCTGAAACCAACAGCCACAATAGAAGCTGCCCATCAGACATCTAACTTTAGTGTTTCTTCTACCGACAAATTAGACGACAGGCAACGCAACAAAAGAAAAAATGACGTTCACACTTAGTGTTGTTATAGTGCCATATTTGATTCATTTATGCTGTTATCACATTCATCACATGATACTCATTGACTAATTGCATACAAACGAAGCAGCTTCACTGGATGGAGAAAAAGGTATCAAAAAGGTGCCAAAATGGACAGCAAACTGCTGATGAACAGGTGGATTTCAGCCCCTCCCTTCATTGCAGTTTTGCACAAAAGAGAAAACAACGAGGCTCTGGGTGAATATAAGAGCACACCTACGACACTATGTCTTGGATCAGTGTAGTACACTGTGAGAAGCTGTATATAGATGGCTAACGATAATAATAAAGCCCAATGAGCAGAAGGTAAACATGAAGCATCAATAAAATACCATACCATCAATCTATAGACAATCTATAAACAGTCTGCCTCCCTCCATCTAAACAACGCCAGAAAGAATGGTGTTTGTGGAAAAGCATACAGTTAAAACTCATTTTTAGGAAAACGGATCCAAAGGTAGCAGTTTTTGGAGACTGAGTATGGGAAATTATCATTAACCTGCACAGAGAAGTTCTATTTATCTATCCCATATGAACATTTTAGCTGTCATGGCTGAAAGTTGTGGCACAGGTTTATGAAAGTAAAAGCTTGTATTTTCCTCCGACAAGACAATAATCAAAAGCATTTTAAGAATGCCAGACTTATGAATAATGTGCAGGGCTGGAGGGGAGGCAGGCATTGTATCCACACATGTGTGTGCATATAATAATATTATTAACAACATGATCTGATTTAAAAGCAGTGATCCTTTGGGTTCTATCCTAAAATTTGGGATGAAGGTGTACCACCCACTCCTACACCCATTCAATTGTTATTTTGCTTGTTTATTCCCATCTAAACCAGTTTACCACCCAAATTACTCTTATAACTATGTAATAGCAATTTAGATATTGGTGGGCAGGATGACTTGGTACTATTTGCAAGTAATTTATTATTATTATTTTGGAGATGAAGGTTTTGAAGTTGAGGGAATGAAAGTTGTTCAATGAGAAACAAGGAGTGGTGAAATAAGCACAATTCCCTTGTATGGTAAAGCATGGTGGGGGTGACTTGCCAGATAGAATTTGATTGCAACTCCCATCAGCTCTCGTGTGCTTAGCTAATAGGAAAGAATGCTAGATGATGCAGGGCGTCAAGAATTGGATGACCACACGGCTTACTCCTGTGTTAGAGCAATGACAGAAAGACTTTGGTCCTCAGGATGGTTTGGATTACAACTCTCATACCATCCTGATGGTAGTCCCATAACCTCAGGATGGTATGATGGCTGGGGCTGCTAGGGGTTAATGCCCCAAACATCTTAAAAGGCCAATGGTTCCCACTTTTGTTAGGGAATATTCCCTCCCTCTAATGCGGTTACTTGAGCAAGATAACACCAAATTCAACATTCTTTTTAAGGTTTGTCTCCTCCTTCATCACATTCCCCTATAGCAGGGGTCGGGAACCTTTTTGACTCAGAGAGCCATGAAAGCAAAATATTTGGAAATTTATTTCAGTGAGAGCCATATGATATATATAATATATTTTAAGATTGAATTCAACTAAATGTGAGTATATACGTACATACTATGATAAAAGGATTCCCCCGGTAGAATGACAGGACACTTCAGACCTGGCTCTGCAAAAGGCATGCTCAGGACTCTGGGAAGGAAGAGAAGATGGAAGGAAGGGGAAAAGAAAGACAGAGGAAATAAAGGAGAGAGGGGAAGAGGAAGAAATAAAAGAAGAACAAACTATGGAAAAGGAAGAAAAGAAAAGCAGGAGAGACAGGGAGGGGGAAAGAAAGAAGGAAATGGGAAGGGAGGAAAGGAAAGGGTGGGGAAAAGAAAGGAAAGGGAGTGAGAAAAAAGTAAAATAATGAAGGGAAAAGAAGAAAAGAAAGATGGGGAGAGAGAGGGAAGTGAAAAGAAAGGAAGGAGAAGGAAAGGAAGACTTGGGGACAAAGAATAGAGGAAGGAAAGAAGGAAGAGGGAGGGAGGGAGAATGGAGGAAAGAAGGAAGGGGAGAAAAGGAGGGGAAAGAATGAAAGAAAAAGAGAGGGGAAAGGAAGGAAGAGAAAGGAAGGAAGGAAGGAAGGAAGGAAGGAAGCAAGGAAGCAAGGAAGCAAGGAAGCAAGGAAGGAGGAGGGCGCAGGGCCCCGAGAGCAGTGGGTGATGAGAAAGAGGCAGTGATGGCGGCGTGGAAGCAGCAGTCGCAGCACATTTCCGTTACTCCTCCCCGCTGCATGCTGGGAAACTGAGACCCAGGCTGCTCTGGAGAGCCGGATGCAATCATGAAAAGAGCCACATCTGGCTCCCAAGTCATAGGTTCTCTACCCCTGCCCTATAGCCATATCAATACATTTGGAGCTTGCAGGTTAAACCACTGAGCTGCTGAACTTGCTGACCAAAAGGTCGGTGGTTCAAATCCGAGGAGCAGGGTGAGCTCTTGCTGTTAGCATCAGCTTCTGTCAACCTAGCAATTCGAAAACATTCAAATGTGAGTAGATTAATAGGTACCGCTCCAACAGGAAGGTAATGGTACTCCATGCTGGCCACATGACCTTGGAGGCATCTACGGACAACGCCAGCTCTTTGGCTTAGAAATGGAGATGAGCACCACCCCCAGAGTCGGACTCCACTAGACTTAATGTCAATAGAAAACCTTTACCTTTTTATGCATGTAAACAAAAAAATAGTTCCTGCCTAATAATTCAAATGTCAAGTGAATGGAAGAAAATGAATAGGGGACAGATTTACTAGGGAAAAAATAAGACGATGTGTTGTTGCGGAACTTGGGAAGTTACTTTAAAGTAACTAGTGCAGTTTCAAAGTTCCAAAGGACATTAGCCATAATTTTAATTATATTTTAAAAGTAAGTTCTATTGTATATCTTGGCCTATAATATATAGCTTGCTCTCTTATCTGGTTTTCTCCTATTCGCAACTGGGAATTTTATCTCCTTGGGGTTTTCACTTCCTCCCACAGGATCCAGCAACAAAACCACACAGCTATTTTGAGATGTTTGGTAGTAGAAAACATGTTTTCTAACTCTCTGGCAGCAAAGACAAGAGAGGCACCATGGTAGCTAATGATGGTCTCCTTCCTTTACCAAGATATCTCTGAAGCCATGCACAAAACTACTGATCCAAGCATGGTTTTTATATCAAAAGCCAGGAAACCAATGACACAGGGAAGAATTGTGCAGCCTTCCAGTTATTGTTGAACTGCAACTGGCAGCACAGCCAAAAGTGAGAAGTGCTGGGATTCGCAATACAAAGACATCCGGAAGGTTGCTGATGGAGATGTTAAGCAAGCACCAACCCCCCAAAAACACAAGATCTAAACAGTGAATGCATTTTAGGATGTACTGGGTGCCTTGTAAATCTCTAAGGACGAGAATACAATTAACATTTCCTTTACCGCAGATGCTTTTAATTTACAATTAGAAGCCAATGGTGCTTTGACACTGTGTTGATCCCCTGCATTGACTCATTTATAGAGAGAATCACAACAGAATCAGTGTAAGTTATGCTGTCCGTGCAAGATGCAATGTTTTGAAGGGGCCTTCTCACCCGTGCAACCTAATTACTTTGCGAGGGAGATTCTCAAATTAACATATCTGGCCTTTCAAGGTAACATATCTCAAGGTAACATATCACAGGACACTTCAGACCTGGCTCTGCAAAAGGCATACTCAGGATTCTGGGAAGGAAGAGAAGACAGAAGGGAGGGGAAAAGAAAGAAAGACAGAGGAAATAAAGGAGAGGGGGGGAGGAAGAAAGAAAAGAAGAACAAACTATGGAAAAGGAAGAAAAGAAAAGCAGGAGAGACAGGGAGGGGAAAAGAAAGAAGGAAATGGGAAGGGAGGAAAGGAAAGGGTGGAGAAAAGAAAGGAAAGAGAGTGAGAAAAAAGTAAAATAATGAAGGGAAAAGAAGAAAAGAAAGAAGGGGCGAGAGAGGGAAGTGAAAAGAAAGGAAATGGAAATGGGAAGCAACTTTTGGACTACTACCCTCTCCCTTTCTTTGAAGAGAAGCCATTTTCATTGTTCTCTTTATGAGATTGTCTGGCATCTAGAATCATCCAAAACTGCTCTTTAAGAAACTAGTTTGTCAACTTTTGAACTACCTCCTCCGCCACGGATAGAAGTTCTGACAGAAATTACACACACACACACACACACATATATATATATATATATATATATATATATATATATATATATATATGAGTCAATTAAACCTACATAAGTGTGGCTTACACAAATACCCCTTGATCCTATGGGTTTGCTTTAACTAGGACCAAGAACTGGATGTAGACTATGGCCATCATTCAGACTATGAGCCCACATTGATGAGTTATTTGACTGTTGGATAAGGCTTTGGGAGCCCAAAGTTCAAATCACTGCTCAGCTATGGAAACCCACTACGTGACCTTGGGCAAGTCACACTCTTTCAGCTCTTACTCTTGAATGCTTTTAACTTGCTTCCTTATAGAATCTATGCAGTTTGACATCACTTTAACTGGTAGAGTGTGTTCAGTTGTTAGAGAGTGAGATTTAAAGAGAAAACAGGCCAATGGATTGGAGAAAGATGCTAAGTTTTATTGTAGGAACTCCATTCTAGGATAGAAAAGGATTCAGAGTATGGGTCAAAACTAGTTACCTCTTAGAAGGCTGAGAGAGGACTCGTGGGAAGAAGAAGAGGTGGGAAAACATCTTTAAGACCACCAGTTTACATGAAAGAGGAATCACAATAGACATAGAGAGAGGGTGCTTCAGGTCACATATTTAACCATATTATAACTTCCCATTGTGAAGCATTCTTTATTCTTCAGTGCAAAGCGTTGTTGCATTTCCAATGTAAAGTGCCATCGTTCAATGATCTGAAATTGTGGGAGTTAAGAGGTCTGGTGCTTACCAAATTACATGTCCCAGGATTCCATAGCATAGAGCAATAGTAGTTAAAGTAGTGCCAAACTGCATTAATTCTACAGTTTATGGCAGTTGCACTCTTTATGGGATACAGAATAGAAATAGTGTAATTTCATCCCCCTATAACTTTCTCTGCATGTACATGTACAACCACCAAGTCCTGAACAGTAGTCCTGCTAGCCGGAGGATTTACACAACTGTAATTTAAAAGAGTAACTATTCCAACTTAGTCTAAGGATCCCCCAAAAGAAATACACCCACAAAAGCTCCTCGAGACAAAGCATTAACTTTGGGAAATGCTAGGATTATTTCTGATATCCAAATGAAATTTTATTTATTCTGCTATATTTCCAATGAACTCCTACTTCTACCAAAACCCTTTTTATTCCCACTCCTTAGGTGTTTTTTCTAAACTCAGTACATTTCAAACTGAAATGTATATGTTATTCACCTGTATATTTCTTTCTTAGATGCAATAAAGATGATCACAAGTAAATGTAATCATGGTTTCCAGGACAAAGATTTAACAAAGATAAAAGCTATTTCCATATATAAATTTTGATAAATATGCAAATTTAAAAATAAATAATAATCTAGAAAAAATCTGTTTCTGTACAGAAGTTGAAATATTGGCTGAAGCAGCTCAGAACATCTCCTGTTTTTCTCGAACATTTGAGGATCTCACCTGTTTCTGGGATGAACCAGCAAACGCAAAAGGGTCATATCGTTTCTTCTATGCATATGAAAGGTAGGAGATGGGCATGCCTGCTTAACCCCTCTTTCTATAACTAGTGTATCCCCCATTTACCTTCACTTTTCCCTTCCCCTTTTTGTATATTTCCTTTATGACCTCAATAAATTCATTGCCCATTCCAAAATTCCTTATTCTTTTGTATTAAAAAATGTGGTTAACTGTATCAAATGCTTTATATACATCTAATTTGATAAATGCAAAACTTTTTTTAAATTTTCTGGGCAATAATATTAATCAAATTCCTCAGTGGATGGCCTATATTTCTTCCCTTTGTAAAACCATATTGATCTTCCCCTATCACTTTTGGTAATATATCCTTTAATCTAAACTTTTCGCAAATATTTTGTAATCTTGATTCAATAAAATAATTGGTCTATATGAAGTCACTTATCTTGGATTCTTCCCTGGTTTGAGGATTGTTATTATTTCTGCTTCTCTCCAGGACTCCGGTACTTCTCCCCCTTTTATTATATTATTGAAAATTATGGAAATTAATAGAATGTTACATCTTCAAATGATAATAGCCAATAGAAATGTATTACATGCAAGGATAACAGGAGTATATAATGTCCAAAAGGAAAGTGTCATTGACAAATTAATAGCGTGTGCACAAATAGTTTTAGTGAGGGACTGCAAAGATAGATAAAACCAAGTGAACTCTGACAAATTGGTATAATTACGTATATAGTTGATATGTTAAATGTGGAAATAACAAATTATAAATTGAACAATGTAGATAAAATAGAAAATGTTATAATGATTAAGATTATGTGGGATCCCATTAGGAATTACTTGATAATGTATTAAGATATTAAATGGAAAAAATTGAGACTCAAATGTAATTTCTGTAGTTTATTGTACAAACTGTATGTCCAAGGGGCAGGGTGGAGGGTAAGAGTGGGGTAAAACTATAAAATAAAAAAATAAAATTGGGGGAGAAACCCAGAAGGCAGATAGAAGACTTTAAAACCAACCTTCCGTTTTAGGAACTGGGCAGCCTCAAAAACTTTTGCTGCCTGAGGCAACACACCCAAGCCAAAGTGCATAATACTTGGAGCCATCCAGGTGATTCTGGTACATGAAACAGAAATGGCAAATAGGGTGGGGTGTGTTTCTGTTCCAAGCAATAAAAGATCAATGTGGGAGATCACTTTCACAATATTATTTCAATTTATTTCATCTTCATTCTTTTCAACTTATAAGTGGATGATGGATTGTAGATCCATATGGCATCAAAACACTGGTGTTTTCCTTCACAAAATTATAATCCATAAGGTAACATGTCATCAAATATAATCCTGATTACACTCAATGTCGGGTCGACGGTATCAAGCCATCCGTTTCGCCATTTCCGGCTTCTTCGGGACCTGCCACATCCTATCTACTGTTCAATCCACTGGTCCAATATCTATTAGATTAAACAGAAATGATATTTACTATATAATCCCATATTCCTGTTATTTATACATTTTTGTAACCTATACATATAGGTGTGAACCCACATAAGAAAACATTCCCCTAATAGGCGAGAGGCAATCAATACTTCAATACATTTCAAGAGGCATTTCATACATATAGCACAATCAATACATACCCAAAATATTCAGTCATAGCATATATGTATGTGGACGCAGCCACTTTCCCATGCGGTTGGACAATGCTACTGAGAAAAGCTTAAGAGGACTCCCTCCGCACCTGGCGCCAGGTGCAAATTATATCAGAATTTCTCCTATGGATAAATGGTCGTTTAACCCCCTGGGGGCTTCGCATTTTAGGGAGGTTATCCAGAAGCATTCTCTTCTCCTTAAGGCTAATTTTATATCTTGATGCATCTTAACTTTAACCTGTTCGAGAACCACAACTTTAAAGTCGTCATATTTATGATTTTCTTTAAAGTGTGTATACAGTACAGAAGATTCATTTTTTGTTCTAAATCTTGAACGATGTTCCTGGATCCTCACCCTCAGGTCACGCCCAGTTTCCCCTACGTAATATTTTTTGCATTTGCATAAAATACAATATACTACATTTTTAGATCCGCATGTGGCCTGGCAGTGAAGTTTGTATGTTTGTTTCCCCTCAAGGTCTTGTATCGTGTTGGTAGTCGATATGTGTTTACAGATAGAGCAATGGCAACATGCCATTGTATTTCTACTGGAATGTTGGGGTTTGGTGCGGATAGTATGGTCAGCATGGACTAGTAGTTGTTTAATATTTGTAGTCCTCTTATTGGCAATCATTGGGGTTTGTTCTAGCCCAGGTATCGAATTCACTAGAGACCAGTATTTTCGTACGATCTGTTGAATCATTTTAGAGTGGGGAGTGTAGGTAAGTGGCCAAATAATGCGGTCTATGGGAGGTTTTTCCTTTTTGGTGAAAAGTTCTGTCCTTAAAGTGTTTCTAGTTTTATCTAGAGCTTTATTTACGACCTGTTTGGGGTATCCCCTTTGTCTAAGTTGTTTATTTAGTAGAGAGGCCGAATCCTCGAAATCAGATGTAAGGGAAGAGTTTCGTTTGAGACGGGTTAGCTGGGAAAAAGGTAGGTTATCTTTAAGAGAGTGGGGGTGATAGGAGTGATAATGAAGGTAATAATTCCTACTTGTGGGTTTAACAAAAAAATTTACCCTAAGGGTATTCTGATGTTTGTATACCGTAACATCCAAAAATGTAATACTTTGATCATTTTTTTCAAACGTAAAGTTAATGGCAGGGTTCCATGAGTTCCATGAGTTGAAATGTTGTATGATAAGTTCTAAATTCCCTCCCTCTGATAGTATAAAAATACATCATCTATAAAACGGTAGTATTGCCTAATGGGCTGTACAACATCGATGTCAGGATACAAAAATTGCATTTCTAGATCGTTCATATAGATATTTGCTACGGAGGGGGCGAATGAGAGTCCCATGGAAATGCCGCCCCGTTGCTCATAGAATACCCCATCAAACATAAAATAGTTGTAATCAAATACTATATTGATTATTTCCATCAAAAAGGATGTAGGGGAGTCTCTAGGGGGTGGACGCAGCTCCAACAAACCCTGTATCACAGTCCTGGCTAGTCTCAAATCAATATTTGTATAAAGGGATACAATATCCACAGTTATTATTATTCCAGTAGAAATACAATGGCATGTTGCCATTGCTCTATCTGTAAACACATATCGACTACCAACCCGACATTGAGTGTAATCCGGATTATATTTGATGACATGTTACCTTATGGATTATAATTTTGTGAAGGAAAACACCAGTGTTTTGATGCCATATGGATCTACAATCCATCATCCACTTATAAGTTGAAAAGAATGAAGATGAAATAAATTGAAATAATATTGTGAAAGTGATCTCCCACATTGATCTTTTATTACATGAAACAGAAATATCAGAAGCACCTCTCCCCATCACAGGAAGTAAACATGTAATCATAACAAATCTAATAGCTAATGATTTTCTGACGTTTAATGAAAACAAGTTGCTCCCAAAACAGTGGTAGGGTTGGCCTACCATTAGGCAAGACTAAAAGAAAAATGCTGCAACCTAGTGTGATGTTTCACTCATGATCTGTTCTTTCCTACAGAGATCAGAAAAAAGAATGCACACTAATATCGGTTGAACTTGATGATGGAGGCTTGCGCCATTCCTGCAACTTTTCCTGTGACTGTGGTAGCATCCAGCTCTTCAGAGAACTCAACATTGAAGTCATACAGGCCATGAGTAATTATACCACTCGGACCCAGAAGCTCTTTGTAGAGACTGTTGGTAAGGCATGTTTGATTTGAAAGGCCCATTTTGCTCAATGGTCAGGAATTTTGGAAGTTGGAGGCTGAAACAGTTGGAGGACCATAGCTTGAGGATGCCTGGTATAGGGCTATCATTGGGAAAGCTCCATCCCTAATAATTCTAACCCCGAAGCTCTTTGAGATAGATCAAGGAGTAGTAATTAAAATAGTACTAAATAACTTATGGTCAAAAGTTTGACAGTGGGAGAGAAGGGGAAGAGATGAATAAACGGTTGGGGGTTGGATTGGATGGCCCATGAGGTGTCTTCCTACTCAATGATTCTATGATTCTAAGTAAGGCCCACACATATGTGAACAAGAATAAAACTTCATGAATTAACCCAATGTGACATGAAAACATTCTTAGAAATATGCAATTTAAACTTTTGCTGTGATTGTATTAACATCTTTTCACATACAGTCTAGAAACCAGTCCATGACTTCCAACTGTTTGAGAAATTCTCTAACTTCTACAAGTAGAATATCCCTTATTTGATAGGCTGGGGATCAGATTTTGGATCATATACATAATAAGAGAACTACCACATTGGACCCACGTCTCAACATGATTTTTTTTTCTTCTTATAGACATCTCCTGAAAGCAATGTTATACAATATTTTAAACATTTTTGTAGCAAAGTTAGAATCATCAGAAAACAAAGCTGTCCATGCCTTAGCTGTCCATGTGGGCAGTTTTGGAATATTTTGGATTTTTGAGGGATGCTAAACCTGTTGCCCCCATAGTTTGTATGGCAACATGGGAGCTCCCCTGTTTTGCCCTGTCGGTTGCATGCACCGGCTCCACCCTCCTTCACCCAGGGAACCAGCACGGCATCATGTGATGGGAACTGGTCAGCTCTGTGGGTGACCTGGGCTAATATTGGCGCATGCCCCCAATTTTAGCCCTTTATGACCAGGCAATAAGTATATGTACTGCAGGAAAGTAGGCCTTAGGGAGGTTTCCAGTACTAGTTCAGGGTGTTTAACGGCATACTAATTTATTATCGCAAATGTATACAAGCAGTTTAAGTGTAGAAAGATCAACTGTGGCTCCTTATGTGTTGTGTATGGGTTACTGTATATTTAAATAAAACACAATCAATATACATTGAAACCAGGAGTTTCTGGTGCACTTGCTTTTTTTATAATAGCACATTTACAGTTTTATTACTGTTCTTCTTACCAAGAGACACCTTGTTGAATAACTCCATGATGCTACTCTGAGTGCTTCTCATAAAGTGTTGCACCATTAATTAAAAAAGAGGTGCACCTGCAGTATTACAGATCATTCAGGCCTGCGCAACCTGTGGCTTTCCAGTTGGACTTCAGCTTCCAGAATTCCTTACCATTACATACAAGCTGGCTAGATCTTCTGGGAGCAGGAGTCGCAAACATCTGAGGGCCGCAGGTTGTGCAAGCTGACATAGATTTAACCCCCATCAGACAACTCATTCATTCATTCATTATTCCACCTCTTTCCTAGAATGATACCCAAAGTAGCCAATTGAGCCCTTTCCACCCAATGCAGAAGGGCAATTCTGAGATTAATTTCCCCTTCTCTTTCAATATTTACCCCTCTTCTTTTGTCAGGTTTAATTGCTCCACCAACAAATGTAACAGCTGAATGGCTTGGGTTGGCACAGCAATTGCGTGTGATGTGGAATCCCCCACCAACACCAGATGAAGGATTTTTGGCTTATGAGGTTCTTTACCATGTTGAAGGTTTTGAGAACCCAACATCAAGGGTATGACTTATATGGTGGGAAAATGGGCTTCTACGTAGTTTAAAAAACTGGAAATCTGGAAAGAGGAAAAGCTTATATGTTATTATGTATAAGTTGAGTATCCATGATACCAAAATGCAAAACAATCCAAAATTCAACTATATCCACACGGGGTGTCTGACAGAGTGATAGCTTTACTTTGTGATGGTTCAGTGTACACAAACTTTGTTCCATGCACAAAATTATTTAAAATAATGCATATTAAATTATCTTCAGGATACATGTACAAGGTGTATATGAAGCAGAAATGAAGTTCATGTTTAGACTTGGGTTCTACCTCCAAGATATCTCAACAGGTATTCTAAAAGCCCAAATGCTTCCGATCCCAAGTATTTTAGAAAAAGAATACTCAACCTATACCAGCTGGTTAATAAGAGATACTATTTCCATAAATTCCTGCTTTTGCTTCTCCCTATTTATAGCTTGAAGTGAAGAACACTCACGCATGTTATCTCAAGGATCTGCTTTCTGGGCAGCAGTACCACATCCGAGTTCGTACCAAGCCTGATGGTGTCTCTCTTGATGGGTACTGGGGACCCTGGTCTCCAACAGTGTTAGCAGAGATACCATATCTCTCTGGTGAGTTTCTATCTGATTGGGAAGCAGTTGACAGCAGGCTTCAAAGATACTATCTTTGGGCATCATGATCCATACAGCTTCAAAACAATGCAACAGGACTGTGGGTGAGGGGGTGTGGCAGTGAGTTGCAGCAATGTTTACACAGTCATGTTCTCTTGATAATACAATTTCATGCATGAAGTCTAAAAGAAAGGAAACACTTACATGTCTGATTCAGTGAGGCCCTTCTGAAGTTGACCAGTCAGCCTCCTCGACACAGAAGGTATTTTCATGAAACAAAGCACATGAAAATATGTATAGCATTTCTTTTGATGATTATGAGCATGTATTCTCATTGCGTACGTATTTCTCCTGCATGGGAATATAGGATGCCCATATAGCATTGCTAAACAGCCTTTTATAGATCAACATCTCACCGCCAATAATTAGCGTTAGGCTGCTGAGAGGTTTTACAAGAGGTTTTACAATGTATTGTAAAACAGCGCATCCCCTGAAAAAAAGTAAACTGGAAATATCAGTGTTATTGTCCGATCAGCAATGTAGTGATCCTTCACATCCCTAGTGTTAGAATGTATGCAAGTACAAATTCTGCAGACGAATGAACACGAAGTTTAGAAACATTAATGGGGGTGCCAGTGAAAAGGAGGTAAGTTCACATACAGTATTAGTTTTGGAGCCTATCATGGCTTCTCTGTCTGAGGTGGTGCTGGATAACTTCAGGGGCATTATTTATTTCAGTCGTAAAGTCTACTCCCATATCATGGTAAGATAGGATTTTCCTAATCCTATATCTCATAGGTGATATAAGGAGTTTTTTCACCAGACTGACTCCCAAGCATGAACCTTAGATTGTAACAATCACACCTTACATATAAAATGTCAAGGGTCTGTTTGATGGGATCACAGCTGGCATGGTACCACTCCTCCTGCTCCATACCTGGCCAGGCTGATGCCAAGCAAGAGAGCTTACATTTTTCATCTTACAATGATATACTCTTCCATTAACCTAATGAGTTCAGTTAATATGGTCTGCCCCTAAAGATTTATGAATCTCAATGACCTATGAGCACTCTAAGGATTTTCTCATTAATGGAATTTGTGATTCAGGCTAAGCCATGGTCTTGCTATGGAACAGAGAGAAGGAAAAGCCATTTATACAATTTGTTCCCAACCTTTGGTCCTCTGAGTGTTTTGGACTTCAACTCCAGGCTTTGTCAGGTGAAGTTCAGTACTCCTTGGACCAACAGCTGGGAACCATTGATCTATACAATCAGTCTCAACACACACACACACACACACACACTAGCTGACCCGGCCACGCATTGCTGTGGGATGTTTGTAACTTGGGACTGCATGTGTAGTTATGTATATGTGTGTACTTATGTATATGTGTGTTTGTATATGTATATGCGTGTATATGTGTTGATGTGTGTAAGTACAGATGTGTGTATGTATGTGTGTATGTGTTCCTTTCTTCTCCCCTCCTTCCTTCCTTCCTTCTTTCCTTCTATCCTTTCCTTCCTTTCCCCCCCTCCTTCCTGCTATCCTTCCTTTTTTCTTCCTTTCTTATCCCCTCCTTCCTTCCATCCATTCTTCCTTATATCCTCCCCTTCCTTTCTCCTCCCCTCCTTCCATCCTTCCCTCCCTCCATCCTGCACAGCTCACCTCTATTTGTAAGGCAAAGAACCAGCGCTGTTCATAGACATCTCCAAGGCCATTTGGCCTGCTTGCCTGCACAGCTTGCGGCTGAGGCGCCGCGCCGGCCATCTCGTGCCTCCTCCGGAACTTCCTTGACGATGTGTCCGAGGGGTGATAGACCATGGCAGGGGCGGACCATCCACTTGCAAGCCCCTGTCCCGGTGCAGGAAAGCACTTGGGGAGCGCGATGCCGAGCCGCCTCTGCCCTGAGAGCCTTGGCCCTCCCCTAAGCTACAGTCCCCGGTGTCGGGAGCATTGGGAGCCGTTTCAGGGCTGGCAGCGGCGATCTGGAGCCTTGGTGCAGGAAGGGCCTCGAGAGAGGAGGCGGCCCCATTTCCCAATCCTCTGATTGGGCCCCGGTACCCATAAGGGCCAGTATGGAGGGAGCCGCCAGATCCTCCTGCACCCGTTCCGGTGCCGTGTGTGCACCTTCGGCGCTTCAGAAGGGACCGCATTTGCGGGCAGAGGCGAGAGGGCGGCCGGGCAGCCTGTGGGAAGGTGGCGAGCCCTCCCCTCATTTTCTCAGTGGTGGCAGTTGGGGGAGGGGGAGGGAAAGCCGTTTATGCGCATGCGCTGTGCTGCATTAGCGTGGGGGATCATGGGAGTTGTAGTTCTTTTTATTTTTGTTTTTTTGAGCTTGTTTAATTTTTTAAATTATTTTTTTGGTTGGTAAACATACCTCATAGGGTTTTCTGAGTATGTGGGCTGTTTTTGTGTGTCTGCCTTGTGTGGTTTCTTTGTCTATAAACCTGTCAGGACTACAAAAAGGTGTGCGTGTGTATATGTATGTATGTGTGTGTGTGTGTGTGTGTGTGTGTGTGTATATATATATGCTGAAGGAGTAAAACCAGCAGTACTATTAAAGGGGAATTTGAATATTTGAATAGAAAATTAAGAAGAGTGAAGAAGGAACAACTTATCGGGGGCAGGATGCTGGCAACAAAAGAGAACACTACAGTATATAATAGAGCTTCTTTATTCCACTTTGTGTGTCACAGTTTCATTCCATTTAATCCAAGGACTGGTGGTTTGAAGATGCATTTGAGTGCTTGAGCTGAGAATTTACCTGCCTCCCCCTAAATCGTTAGCCTTCAGATTTCACAGACTGGAACCACTGTATTCAAAGTGGAATAACAGAACCAGAGAGTGAAGAAGGGGAGCCAGGAAGACAGAGTTCCACCATGTCTCCTAGGCTATCAGTTGGGAGCCCCTCCCCCCAGCACCAACTGCTACTCTGGGCCCCGAGTGAAGAAGGGGAGCTAGTAAGACAGAATTCCACCATGCCTCCTGGGTCAACGGTTGGGAGTCCCTCCCCCCAACACCAACTGCTGCTCTGGGCCCAGAGTGAAGAAGGGGAGCTAGGAAGACAGAATTCCACCATGCCTCCTGGGTCAACGGTTGGGAGTCCCTTCCCCCAACACCAACTGCTGCTCTGGGCCCAGAGTGAAGAAGGGGAGCTAGGAAGACAGAATTCCACCATGCCTCCTGGGTCAATGGTTGAGAGTCCCTCCCCCAACACCAACTGCCGCTCTGGGCCCAGAGTGAAGAAGGGGAGCTAGGAAGAAAGAGTTCCAGTTTCCTGGGTCATCGGCTGAGAGCCCCTCCCCGCAGCAACAATATAGTAATGTATACTGAGTCCCCTTTGGGTTGAGAAGAGTGGAATATAAATAAAGTGTATTATTATTTATAATACTAATATTCTTCTGTGCTAATAATATATTGCATACACATATAATGTTGATGCTATTGTAATGTAATACAATTTAATACTACTAATAATACAATATAATAATTATGTATTTTAAATTACATTTCTAATAATATTACAGCATAGTGATATAATACAATATAGTAATATATAATATTGTGCTGTGCTAATACCGGTAGTATAATATATTGTATGTAGATATAAATTGTAAGCTGCTCTGAGTCCCCTTCAGGGTGAGAAGGGTGGGATATAAATGTTGTAAATAAATAAGTAAACAAATTATTCCACAGTGTGAATTAATTTAAGGGCATAATTTCCAATAACTGCTCTGAATAACTTATGATATATCAATTAAACAGTTTCTATGAAAGTGAGAGTAATGCTTTAGGTACATAAACAATGCCAAATGAAACGCTGTGGAACCTTCCATTTCCTGTAATCCAATATGCAAGAAAACAGGTTAGATGAATGCTAATCTGCAGGTGATGTAGGTCAACAGAGTAAATATGTTAAGATTAGAAAAAAAATTAATTGTGCCTGTAATACAACAGAGAGTTATAAAGGCTAATTTTGGATGCATTTACACTGTAGAATTAATGCAGTTTGACACCATTTTACCTGTCATGGATATGGAATCCTAGGAGCTGTAGTTTGGTAAGGCAGCAGCACTCTTTGGCAAAGACTAAAGACCTTGTAAAAGTACAATTCCAATTATTCAACAGCACTGGGCCATTACAATTAAAGTAACATCAATATGTGTTAGTTACAGTATTGATGTGTCCTTTACCTCTATCATCTTATTCTTTTTTTTAAAATGATCTTTATTCACCTTTTTTATATGTACAATAAAAAACAGTAAAGAAGGTATGAAGGACGGAGGCAGGGATGGGGGGGGGCAGAGAAGTCGGGAAAGAGCGGGGTAGAGAGAGATGAGAAAAAGAAAAGAGAGGGAAAGAAGAAAAGAAAGAAAAAAAGAGAGAAAGTGTAGAGTATGATAAAATAGAGGATACATCAAACTGAGATTTGTCGATCTGCTTCCAGACCATTCCACAGGGCTTTTCGCATGTCTTGATAATGTTGCTTCCAAATCTTTGGTTTTTAGCTTGCCAAATTTTACTTCTTTCTTTTCTTTTTCTCCCTCGTTCTCTTGGTTTCACTCTCTTCCCTCCTCCTTGCTTCCTCTTCAATCTCTATTTCTTTCAAATATGTTTTTACTTGTTGCCAGTCGATTCTGCTTCTTTGATTATGGCCTAACATAAAACTTCTTAAAATATCAAAGTCCATAAATTCTCTCAGTTTCAGGAGCCAGTCCTCAATCTTCAGGATGTTCTTGCTTTTCCAATTTCTTGCAATTTCAATCCTGGCTGCTGAAGATATTATCTTCATTGCTCTCGATCTCGTGGTCTAAGATATTTAATAAGTAGCAGTCTGGTTTGAACTGAATTTTTTGAAATAAGTCTGCTAGGTTACTAATTAAGAATAAGATGACCTCTATCATCTTATTCTTAATTAGTCACTTAGCAGACTTATTTCAACTGCTGCGGAGCCTATAGTGATGAGACTCAGAAACATTCAGAGACGGACTCCCAATTTTCTGTTACGTTACATCTGCTACACATCAAGAGAAGAAAGACACTTGTATACACTCAGAAATAGATTATGGAAAAGCGCCCAGAGTTCCATCTAGTCCACTTTATTGGGGTCAAGTTTGATTGCTGTAGTGTAGTCAAATAATTAGAACAAGTTGGCAGATAAATTCTGACCCACTCCCGGCATTACTTCGCAAATGAAGATTCTTAGGAAGGACTCATCCCACGCTTTTTACAAGCACATTGATGACTAAAAAGGCCAATCTGAGATAGGCAAGTTTGGTTGCAGAAAACACAGCAGAAAGTCTCCTTGGGTGATGTTGTTTCCAAGTTGCAGTTCTTTCTGCGTTGTCGTTTCTCTTCGAGACCCATTCGGCGTGTCTTCTCAAAAGAGGCCACAGCATTGTGGATAGTGCATCTCCATGCCTCCCGATGTGAGGCCAGGGTGGACCATTTTTGGTGATCAATCTGGCCGAACCTGAGATGTTGTTTCACGGAGTCCTTATATCTCTTTTTTGGGGCGCCTCTCTTGCGCTGACCTGTGGCGAGTTCACCATAGAGTAGTATCCATTCTAGAGGCATGCCCTGCCCAGTGCAGCTGTGTTCTCAATAGCATGGCCCCAATGCTGTTGATCCCTGCTTGCTCAAGGACAGCAACATTCGTCACATAGTCGGTCCAGTGTATATTTAGAATTGTGCGAAGACAGCGCTGATGAAAGCATTCCAGGAGTCGTAGGTGTTGGCGATAGGTGACCCATGTTTCAGACCCATAAAGGAGAATAGATAGTACGATCGCTCTGTACACACTGATTTTAATGCTTTGCCTCAGGTGCTTGTTGCTCCAGACTCTTTTGTGAAGCCTTCCAAATGCACTATATGTCTTTGCTAATCTGTGATCTCTCTCTTTATCAATCTTGGTGTCTGAAGAGATTATGCTTCCCAGGTAGGTGAACTGCTGAACGGATTTGCACTACAGGTAAAGTTAATCTTTGCCTAGCTTGACATATAGGAGTCACTAGAGGTAAACAAACTGGGTAAATCCAGGGAAGGATAGATGCCTTATTGGCTCCTCCCACACAGCTGTATAAAATCCACATTGAACTGGGTTATATGACAGTGTGGACTCAGATAATCTAGTTCAAAGCAGATATTGTGGATTATCTGCCTTGATATTCTGGGTTATATGGCTGTGTGGAAAGGCCAATTAGATCAGGAAAAGATTTGTTTGCATTTGGGTTTTTTTCTGGTATAGGATGAGATACAAAGATTTAAATTAGAATTAAGCAGAGGCGAGGCTGCCAGGTGTGCTGAGGAAGTGAAATAATGATAAGCTCAAATAGGCACTCAGAAAAAAGTTGGCCTCATCCAATCACAAATTATTTTCACACACACACACACCAAAAAATAATTGTATTAAGCATTTAATAGGAGAGTGGGGGATAAGGGGAAGAAGAGGAAAAATCTGGAGGTAATAGATTAGTTATTGGTTAGTTGCACCTTTACAAATGTCTAATATGATGCAAGGAGAAAACAAAGAGGGTAAGAGTTGTTGAGGTTTGGGGAAGTTCTTTTACAAAATTATCATTGTCACAACTAAGTCTTTGTCTCTATTTCTTTAACACAGTGGTTCCCAGCCTTGTTTTGACCAGGAACCACTTGACCAGGGACCACTCTCCAACATTAGTAACAGAAGGGTTACAAATCGGGTTTTGGTCAACTTTAGATTAGGTTTAGGGTGCTGATTCAGAAAATTGCATTGGATAGATAGACCAAATCAGCTCAAGTTTCTGACACAGAACATGTGCCATGGTCAACAACAGGGAAAGAGTGGCAGTCGGCGTAAAAGGAGTGGAAATAAAATGAACAAAACCAATAAATAAAGAGGAAGGAGGCTCACAGACATTTTTATCCTTGCGGCACACTGATGGTTCACGGTCCACAAGTTAACAATTGTAATTTTAACTCCATTGGTTGTATTTTCTTATATATTCTCACATTGTCTCCTGGTATTCATATACCTTGGTTAGTATTGAATAGTCTTGCAGTTTCAAAGCCTGGCTGCTTCCTGCCTGGGCAATCCTTTGTTGGGAGGTGTTAGCTGGCCCTGATTGTTTCTTGTCTGGAATGCCTCTGTTTTTAAGTGTTGTATTTGCTGTTTTGATTTTAGTTTTTTTAAATACTGGTAGCCAGATTTTGTTCATTTTCATTATTTTCTCCTTTCTGTTGAAAGGAGTCCACATTCTTGTGGATTTCCATGGCTTCTCTGTGTAGTCTGACATGGTTGTTCTTAATGTGGTCCAGCATTTCTGTGTTCTCAAATAATATGCTATGTCCAGGTTGATTCCTCAAGTGCTCTGCTATGGCTGACTTCTCTGGGTGATAGTTTGTATGTTGTGTTTCTTCAACATTCACACCTGCCTCCAAAAGACAAGAGTTCTTTCTCCCACACTGGACATTCCACGGATATATAAACTTCACTTGCCTAGTTTCCAATAAACCTCATAACCTCTGAGGATGCTTGCCATAGATGTGGGTGAAATGCCAGGAGAAAATGCTTCTGGAACGTGCCCATACAGCCTGGAAAACTCACAACAACCCTAGAACACTTTAGATAGTATGTTCATTTTGATTGTCGATATTCTTCCAAATAGAAACAACTCTAGTTTGCTGCATCTTTGTAAATCTGTTTGTATCTCTTTTCACATTTTTTCATAATTGTTTTTAAATAAGTCAGAGTTCTTGTTTGTCAAATAAATTCCTAAATATTGTCTTTTCTTTACTGTATCTATTTTTACCTCTAGTGACAGAGTTTCTTGATTCTTCTTGTTCATGTTATATGTCATAATATTTTTCCTGTCTTTGTTTATAGATAAGCCCGTGACTTCCAAATTCAGTCACAAATTCACCTTATGTTCTTATCCCAGGGTCAACCATCCTCAATGTGGGAGTTGTCCTGTTGCTGTGTACAGGACTTGTGCTGGGCCTAGGTTGCACCAGGCTACCCATTTACAGGTAACTAAATTCTAAAATTGACTTCCAGCATTCAACAATAAGACAGCAAAGTGCAGGTTACATAGTCCTAGGGTTATGCTGTGAAATGGGCTGGATTCTCCAGATTTCAACAATCAGAACACGTTCTCTAGTTTGGTTTCAGGAATATTAATGTTAAAGAATGATAGACTGCTGCAATTGGAATGATATGACTGACATGGATACCTGTGGTTTGTTAAGGTAGAAGTCAATATTTATTTAAATATTGATTTTGTAGGGTCTGTCATCTTGAGAATTTGTAATAGGTACAAATCTAGGTTGCATGTTAAAACATCACTGTGGTTTTCTACTCAAGAAGAGTGTTACGGGATTGACAAATAAATAAAGGAGAACTTATCAAGATCTGTTAGCATTAGAGTATAGCATTGATCAGCATCGATTGTGACACTAAGGCCCCTTCCACACAGCTGAATAAAATCGCCCATTTTCTGCTTTGAACTGGAATATATGGCAGTGTGGACTCAGATAACCCAGTTCAAAGCAGATATTGTGGGATTTTCTGCCATGATATTCTGATTTATATTGCTGTATGGAGGGCCTTACCACTGGATCTACACTGCCCTATATCCCAAGACCTGATCCCATATTATTTGCTTTCAACTGGATTATATGACTCTACAATGCCAGATAATCCGGGATAAGTAGATGATCTGGGATCTGATCCTGGGATATAGGGCAATGTAGATCCAGCCTGAGATTGTGGGAACTGTAGTCCAAAAACATACAGTAAATTTCCCAAGATATGGATTTCACAATCTACATCTCATTATTTAGCACAGTGAAACAAAAGATTTGGCCACCTATACCAGACCTCCATCGTGCACTAGATGGATTCCTTGAGGACAATGGCAAACAGCAGCAGGTAAGGCCTCCTTTTCTGTGCAACACTAATCCTAATACAATCAGGAAAACAGAGTATTATTACCTAAAATCAAACAGAGGGAGGCTCATGTGTGCAACAAAGTCTAGAGGGGAGCCCAAATATTTAGTGTTTCTGATGCTGCTATTTACTAATTTTCTAGGTGAATTCTTTCTTTTGCAACAAAACTTTAGAAGATACACCCTTGACTTGTATGCTGGAAGTGTTGTCTGAGACGTCTGAGGAAATGCAAAGCTATGGCCCTCTTCTTGAGAACATTTCAGTGGAGACAGAATGGGATAGTCAAGATTCTTCCTGCCAGCACTATATGGTGTTGCGTCCTAGGAGTCCACAAGGCAGCCATCATGAAAATGAGTACTTTGATGGCACATGTGATGTTCCAGACGCACTCTCACTGTCCTTGGACCAGGATCAACACATAACTTTAGAGCTGAAGATCCAACTAAGCCCCTTCACCTTATTAAGCACCCACCTTAAGTCACCTGAAATAAAAGAAGAACAAAGTTGGGAATCTTCTGAGAACCAGTCTCCATCTGCCACACACATATCAAATCAATCTTATCTACTGATGGCCTGAATAGACATGCTTATTGAAAGGTAGCAGCAAGGGAGATAATTAGGCTGTGGAGGTTTGCAGCAAAATAGCAGCAATTGAAAGCTGTTTGCGAAACAACTTTTTCATTTTGAGGTTCTTTCTAAGCAACTGATTGCATGAATTACTGAATGAAAATTGAATGTGAGTCTTTTCCCATAGCTATGTATATACACATGGCTCCTGGTAACTAAGGCCCCTTCTACACTGCCATATAATCCAATATATCAAAGCAGATAATCCACATTATCTGTTTTGAACTGGATTATATGATTCTCTTCTTCCATATAATCCAGTTCAAAGCAGATAATACGGATTTTATATTGCAGTGTAGACGGGGCGAGATCTATCAAAAGCTCTCCAAAGACAACATAATACTTGGGACACCTTACCGTGCTGAATTACCTATACCTATGCAACAAGACCATTATAGCTTTTCCCAGTATAAAAGACATTGGTATGAGATATTTTGAGCATGATGTGATGCAAGGGTCAAGAACAGCAACAAATTGCCTTACAATTAGATCATACCCAGAGGCAGAGCCACATGGAAAATATAGGCTGTGAACACAACACAATCAGCTCTTTTATGTGTAATTGCATAGTCTTAGTATGATAAACATCGTTCCAATTTGGTACATATCTAACCTCAATAAACCTATCTTCTTGTTTCATCTCCAGTTTGTCATTTCAAATGACACTGACCCTAACTGCCTTCCACAAATTAGAAATCTCTATAATCTCTATATTTTTATTGACATTAGTGCATATGAAGTAACATTATTTGTGTAATACAGTTTTCTGCAAACTTGAGCCCCTTCTATACAGCTGTATAAAATCCACATTGAACTGGAATATATGGCAGTGTGTTTGGCATTATTAACTATGGAATCATGCGTAATTTTCCTTTAAAAGTCAGCTTTCTTAAAGTATAGAATGCATTTTTTTACCTCCCCCTTCAATTTTATAACAAACTTCACAAGAATATAGGCTGGATCTACATTGCCCTATATCCAGCCATAGTCATTCCCACCTAAGGATTTTGTTACTTTCATCCCATTAACCAGGTCATCATTATTGGTTAATGTGAGATTTCATTTTGTATTATCCTGTTTGTATATATTTGGTATAATCCTAGGATGACATAATGCCGTGTTATCTCTGTTTGTGAATAGTTCAGGGATGTGCAAAGGCTTAATTTCGTAATTCACCTTTCGGCTCAGTCATGAAGAGTATTTGTACACCACAGGCTAGTTCTGGGAGAAAGCCAAACCAAACACTGGTTCCCTGCAGTTTGTAGCAATTTTTAATTGGTGTTCTTAATTTTAGACAATCAACAAAATAGTGAATAATCAGTTCGTAGTTGGAAAGTTCAACCTAATATTTAGGGTTGAAGCTTTTTCAAAGTACATACAGTTGCAATATAATGTTTTCTCACAACAGAAAATTATCCGAGTCTCCCTGTGGGAGAAGGGCGGGGTAGAAATAAAGTAAATAAATAAATAAATCTCTTCTAAGGCCCCTTCCATACAGTTGTATAAAATTCACATTGAACTGGATTATATGGCAGTATGGAATCAGATGATCCAGTTCAAAGTAGATATTGTGGATTATCTTCCTTGATATTCTGGGTTATATGGTTGTGTGGAAGGACCTTTTTGCTCAAATAAACAGAATGTGATCAGGGCCCGTCAGTCCAAGGTGCAGCATAACTCCTGAAATGAGGCACAGTGATAACTACTGAGCCCTTCAGAAGACTAAACTCATTTCTTTGTTGTTGACAAAGGCTAATCCATAGATTAAATGTTGCAATCTGAAGTTTTAATACTACACCCACTCACCTGTTGAAGACATTTTGTAATCTTGCTAAGTCCTATTTCAGGTATTCTGAAATACACATGCATAATGACATTGTAAAACCATCCCTCCTCAAAAAAACACAGTATCCTATCCTATATAAATATTTTCTGTTGCGGTTGAAAGGTTTCAGAGGTACTTTCCAAATTAAAGGACACCACACTAGACCAGAACAACTTCAGATGGGTAACAATGTCAGATTTTAGGGCAGCATCCTCATGCAGAAACACCAGCTAATCACCTTTTGCTAAACTGATAACTAATAATAAACTTGGCCCCTGCCAAATACCCAGTCTAATGGTTCATTCTGGGCACAGAGTCTAACAAAATCATGTGGCAATCGGAAGGTAATTAGCAAAAAAATAGCCATCACCCAAATCCTTGTTCAGAACCAAGACAACAGAAGTAACTAAAACTAACACACAACAAATCCACTGTCTGATGACATCTTAGGCTAGATCCATACTGCCTTAGAATCCAGAATATCAAAAAAGATAATCCACATTGTCTGCTTTGAACTGAATTACATGAGTCTACATTGCCATATAATCCAGTTCAAAGCAGATAATCTGGATTTTATATGACAGCATAGATACAGTCCTAGTTTCAGTACTAGGAAAACAGAGATAAATTGGGTTTTGAAAACTTCCAAGGCAGTTAATGTAAAGAGATAGAAAATATAAGAGATTCCTGTATAATTTGTGTGGTTGTTATTACATTGAATTGTTTGGATATACCTTTTTTTTACACACTGTAAATATGTTTATTCTTTGAAATGTAAAATAAAATCTATTCCCGTATTTGGATAGAAAAACACAGGAGTATCATTTGTGTACAATTTGAGAGCATGAAATGATGGATATGAATGGAAACTGGCTGAGAGTTTGTAATACATTTGGAAGTGTTTGGGTGGGAGTCGGTTAGAGCAGTCAATTAGAAGCATCAGATTTAATCAGGGGACAGAAAGAAATATTCAATACTCCTTCACAGCCCCGCCTAGAGAAGGTAGCACCCCCAGTGAGGTAACATGCACGCACGCGCGCGCACACACACACAAGAACCTTTATTTTGGGATAGGAAAATGTTGGATTCACACCTAAAAAGACGAATGAAATTGTTTCATTTTTGCACATAAAATAGTTTTGAAATTGGACTTTATGTCCAACAGCTGAATACAAAAATCCGGGATGGTATCCAACTTTCTCCAGATTTGTTTTTGGTGTAAGCAAAAGCTGAAAAATCAATTCACATTGATAGGTGGACATTGCATTGCTTGGATAGCTTTTATTGCGAGCATTGCTTGGATAGCCTTTCTTGCAATGTAATATGATTGGTTTGGCTTTGGATTATGATTTTGGGACCATGTGCTATGTTTTTAACTGTTTATTTTATACTAGCCGTCCCTTGCCACACATTGCTATGGCCCAGTCTGTGTATATGTGTTTTGTGTGTATATATATTTGTGTATAAATGTGTGTTTGCATATGAGTGTATGTGTATGTGTGTATATGTGTGTATATACAGTATGTGTGCATATGTGTATATATGTATGTGTGCATGTGTATATTTCTGTGTGTATATACTGTATGTATATTTGTGTGTGAATGTGTATATTTGTGTATATGTATATGTATGTGTATGTGTTTTTTGTGTGTGCATATATATACATATGTGTGTGTGTGTGTATAATTGTGTGCATATGTATATGTATATGAGTGTATGTGTATATGTATATATGGTGTATTTAAGTCTGTTCTGCTGGGGTTGTGTGTGTTTATGAGTGATGGTCACTTGTTGGCCTGATAGGTGCATTGTGTCCAAATTAGGTGTCATTTCATCCAGTGGGTTTTGAGTTATGTTAATCCCACAAACGAACATTACATTTTTATTTATATAGACATATTTATATATTACTGTTTTGATTTTATACACTATGTATTTTGTACTTTGTTTGCCTTTAATGTTTTAAAGTGGCATTTATTTATTGCCAATTTGGAAGCCGCTCTGAGTCCCCTTCAGGTTTGAGATAGAACGGGATAAAAATACAAAAATAAATAAACAAACAAACAAATAGCAACTGACAGCCATACATTTATCAACCCTACCCAAAAGTCATTCAGTGGTACTGATTCAAATCTAATTTTAAAGCAGAAGTACCCTGAATTTCTATAAGAACTTCACACTCTGGCACGGAGTTTTAAAAAATATTTAAAGGATTTTTTGTGGGACCCCTACAATGTTTTTGTGGAACTCTTTTGTGGGTTCTGCGGAACTGCTGGCCGTCATTCACCGAGGCAAAGTTGTCTCCATGCAATAACCAGTAGGCCTGGTTAGGTTCGCTCGGAATCGTCGTAAATCGGAATGAATTCGGGTCAAGTCTGCTTTTGAAGCAATTTCGAGGCAATTTAAGCAACCCGGAAGTGAATTTGCCATTTCGAAGCTGCCGCCGCTGCCATTTTCGGTAAGGGTTCGACATTACATTTCCGCCCCTCGCGAGGTGCTTTCCTGCTTTCCCCTCATTAGCCGCTTGCCTCCAGCCAATGAGAGGATAACATCTCGGGAGGGACGTTGATAGGTTTCGGCATAGCCGACATTGGGGTTGAAAAGCAGCCACGTGTGCCTTGTGCTCTCATTTTGAGCTACCTGCTTGGGTGGAAGGGTTGGACTGGAAGGGAAGGGAGAAGTGAATGGGAAGGGAGATTAGAAGAAGAGGACGGCAGGCATTGGCAAGCAAGCAGCAAGCAAGCCGAGAAAAAGGGCTGCCTGTTACCTGCCGTGCCTGCCTAGCTGGGCACTACAGCCTGCCTTGCCGCTGTGTATTGTGTTGCTGCTGTTGGGGTTTGGGACGGGGCAGCGCGAGGACTGGGTTGGCAAAATTTTCCCTTTCCTGTGGTACTTGGGCATTGGCAGGCATACACCAAACGCTTTGAAAAGCACCCTTTCCTAGTTTTGGGGTTCAGTGGGACTTGCTTGGGCGTACCAGGTCTGATATCAGATTAAGATCCATCTCATCAGGGTCACTGTGCATACCTCAACCTTGCCCATATTGAAGACTGGCTTATAATTTTTGAATGTGATATGATTTCAGAAACAGCCTCACCGCAATCTCTTTACGACAGGTTGGAATACTGACTTAGTAAAATGAGGCATTAACTACTCCCTTTATTCACTCAATCGCCCATTGACTGTTTTTACAAACCAGACAGGGCACAGATCCAACACAAATTTGGTAGCTCTCACCTCTCCAAGGATCCTATCCACACTCTCAAGCTGCAGAAATTGAAATAAGATGGGATAAGCAAGAACAAAGGTTACATCCATTTCACTTGTATTAACTTCAGAATTGAAATCAGAGTGGGGCAGATCAATTTTGTTTGCAAACAACATGCAAATGCTTGACAGTTGGCTGTTGAGTGGTCACTGTTCTGCTCTTGCAGAGCAGCGCAGAGCAGAGCAAGTCCCTATCCATTGCTTATGATTCCACTGGCAAACAATATGCAGAGACAAAACGGCACCAGAGAAGCATAGGTCCCATCTACACCAAATTGCATAGGCGACACAACAAGCCCTTCATGGGCATCAGTTCTTGTATCTAAATTCAAACGCCACTATACTGACTACTGCAAGCTCCCAGATTTTACTGTATGACAACTCCCATCTGCTCTAGTCATGTTGTCTAATGATGAAGAATACAGGAGTTGTAATCCAGCATCTGCAGGGCCACACAAAACGACATGACAGGCTGGATTTGGACTCTGGGCCATTAGTTTGACACATGTGGTCTAGCTTAGTGGGTCTCAACCTGTGGGTCCCTGGATGTTTTGGATTTCAACTACCAGAAATCATGGTAAACTAGCTGGGATTGCTGGGAGTTGTAGGCCAAAACACCTGGGGGCCCACAGGTTGAGAACCACTGGCCTAGCTGGTCAGACCTAACAAGAGCTGGAGATTGAATGCCTCACCTTCATCACCCTGTTGTTAAACTGCATTGGTACATAAAGCTTTTTTCACTTGGGCCTTGTAAGATCGTCTCATTTTTATAGGCTTGGAGTAGTTTCCTCTGATGGCTATTATAGCTAATAATAACACAAGAAACCCTTGTTTTGAAAAGATCAAGGAGGGTGTGAGTTGTATGGTTTCAAGGAGTGGCTGATTGCTATGTTTCTCTAGAGCCCTGGGTGCACGTTCTCAGCTGGAAACACTTTAGTCTGGTCAGCAAAATGTGTTTTTCTGTGTTTTGCACTTGTACAATGTTTTGGAATCTAAAGGGAGGGGATCTGGTGAGGGCTGGTGAATTCATAAACTTGCCCTTTGAAACAAGAAAGGGAGAGGTGTATCACCACGGGCACATCTACACTGGCCATTTAATGCAGTTTCAAACTGGTAATGAAGAAAATGGTTTTGCTGTGCAGATGGTTCCCTAGAAAATGCTGGAACTTATTTGAGGCCTGGATGGTGATTGAACAAACCACAGAGCGCATTAAGGGCAGCTAAAGACCTGGCTGTGGAACCAAGTGTTTAGCTATCATAGAATATTTAAAGTTAAAGTGAAATGTTGGAAGTGCAATGACCCAGGACTGTTTACGAACAACGGCTATGTCTCTATATGATATGTGATTTTATGTGCTGTATTTAATAATGTTTAATGTTTTATCAAGGGAGTGTCAATGTTGATGTTTTATACTGTATTGTATCAATGGCATTGAATTGTTGCCAACACTCTGAACCCCCCCTGAGTCCCTTTCGGGGTTAAGAAGGGCGATATACAAATACCGCAAATAAATAAAGAAATAAATACAGGTAAATAATAAATAATTTATTTTGCGCACTTATGTAGGAGTTTGTTCTCTGGCTGCTGCAGTTGGGATCACAGTAGAAATGGGTGAAATTGTCAATATAGATGGGGACTAAGTGGCTTGCTGTGCAGATCCTTACAAAAATTGGGGACCCAGATCCGGAAAAAGCAAAATCAGTCAAACACTATAAAGGCAGTCCCCAAGCTATAAACATCCGACTTACAAATGACTCCTGGTTTAAGAACAGAGGTGAGACAACAGGAAGTGATAGTGTAGCAGCAAATCTGGAGTCCCAAAACTCCCAGGTATTACCTTTTTACTTACAGGTTGCGCAGCCGTGCGAGCACAGGAACGAGAGAAAACGCAACAACCGTACTGCAGGTGCAATGAAGCCAAAGTTTATTTGCACAACGTCAGCTGACGGGACCTGCCCACAGAACTAGCTGCCTCAGGGCAAGAACCCCGAGCAATCTCTAACTATCCCTTATATACACGCTATGGCGGCAGGTCCCGTCTCCTCCTTTCTTCATCATTTTCATTGGTTCACAACATTAACACATTTCTATTATCCAATTAAACATCACATTATTTGGCATCATACTCTATTAGCATTCTTATTTGCTAAACAGCACTACGCAGTATTAATTCTTCATTCCCACAGTATGTTATCTTGCCATATGAGCACCATGTACTGAATTTGCAACATTTCTAAGCCGTCCCTCTATGCCAGCAGGGAAGAACGGTTTCATTTGCCCATGCGCGGTTTCTACCAATCAGTAACAATGTAAACAAATACACGCTGGGTGCTAGCTAGGCCAATCACGGCCAGTGTTATCAAGGAAAGGCACATGATGTACTCTAACAAATCACAGCTTGTGCCTGACGTACCAATCAGAGTGCATTATTCTCGTCTTGGCTGCCAGCATGATTTCTGGCAAGCTACTTCGTTATACTAAGGCCTGTGCTTGTGCATCACTCTCCTCTGACTGTACTTCTGCTAAAAGCACCAATTCTGCTTTATTCCTTTTTTTTTTCTTGTAACTGTTTCTGGCCAATGAAACAGTCACACAGCCTGCATTTCCACTCAAGGTGCAGCCCAATTCACCTGCCAATCTCGTTTGACACCTGGTTTCACACTTTTGACTGCTTTTGCTGATCTCCTCACTGCAAATGCACAGCACCTCAAAATTAGCGGTAAACAGCATAACATTATTATTACAGAACAGAATATCACCAGTGTTAACATTACTATTGACTTGATCCACCCTATGTTGGGCAGCCAACTAGTAAGGAGACTCCAGATGTCTTCTGGAGCTTCATAACTTTTTTGTACTTCTTTTGCAACTTGCTGAATCTTGACCATGTTTAGCTCAATATCTCCAGTCATGTTAATATAATGGCAGCACGTAGTATTCAGCCATACACAGAGGCCACCTTGCTTAGATAACAGATAATCCAGTGCAATTTTCTGCTGGATTTCCATCCCAGCTAGGGAATTGACTTCAATTTGCAAAGCAGCCATTCCCTCAGCTGTATCATTAGCTAACATTTCCAATCCATATGATATTATACGTAGCTGCTTTATATTCCATGCCACTCCCAGCATTGGCGTACTGATTGCCAAAGCTCTCTGGACCTCATTGAGATATGTTCTACTTCTATCATATCCAAGCTTTTGGTTTGACTCGGCCGATCTCTTTTGAACATGCATGTGTAAGTTGGTAACTGGGGTCATTCTGGGGTGTATTCTTAACCCTCCTGGTCCTATAGTTCCCATGGTGCAAGTTCCGCTCCAAGTGACTGGCAAAACTTGTCCTACCCATGTCCCACAAATCCACAAGACCCCTGCTGGTAAGTCCTTCGCCCGACGGCCAGTGCGACCGGCGGGGAGATTCTGTACCAGATTAACCAGGGCATCTTCCTGACGGTTTCCATACAAGATGTGGGTGCAATTTGAATACTCCCAACCCCAAGTCCAGATTCCTTTTGTCTTCTGACCACAGCGTGGTCGGTATCGGTCATGTATTGTAATTGTGTGATTGCATGCGGGGTAGGACCCTAGTTCAACTCTGTTAAAAAGCTCATATCTACCCTCCCTCTGGTCACCTGTAGCATATATAGTACCATCGTTCTTCCATCTGAAGCACAGCGGCGCTTCCAATACGGGAGAACGGTGTGAAATCACAAACTGAGCCTTATCTGTACTTCGTTCTAAGTGTGCTTGTTTACATTTGATCTCATTCCACCCTTGTAGCGTTAACAAAGCGGTGGGGACGATCGGCCAGCCCTGGCCATGACTTGACGGCCCGTGGCCGCATATCCAGCAATCGTTTAGGCTAAGTTCATGTGTCATATTGGTTACTAATTTATGAAACAGGTTTTGGTCCCAACCCCCATGTGTCCCGGTTATGTACAATGTCCAAATCAGAGCCATGTACCCAAAAACAGTCCTTACTCCCACAGGTGGTTTCCTTTCGTAGCAGTGTCCCATGTGCCGAGGCTCCAAGAAGAACTACCACCCGGAAACAATCTTCAGCCGGAAGTCCCGCCTTTGGAGGACCCAACCCTCGGCGTTGACCCGACCATGACTCAGCGAGGCTCCCGGAAGAGGAGGAGGCGCCCCCGGAAGCGGAAGACCGGCACACAAGTTCCCTCTCAGGTCCTGGACCGGAGGCCGAGAGCAGCCCCCGGCTCCAAGGATCGAAGCCATCCCAGAACCAGCCTCCCTACCGCCCCGACTAACGGAGGGCGTTTTGTGTCGAGGTCGGTGCTGGCCCCGAGAACTTTCCGCACTAGGACATTCTGGAGCTCCTGCTACAAGCAGTCGAAGCTCCGAGAGTCACGCTGGACTTCCAATTCAGGCCCAAGGGACAATGCACAGTTGGGCCGGGACACCCGCCCCAGGCCCCCATGTGGGAATCTGCGCCCCTTGGCACCAGCGATCCTCCTGGATCACCCCCGCCTGCCTCCGTTTGATGGCAAGGCGAGACCCTAGGGACATCGCTGCGGACACTTCCCCCTCCCTCTCCTGCTTCCCTACCCTTCTGTTCTTCCCCTGTCTTTTTTTTGTATATGTTGTTTCGATGTTGCCGCTGGGCACTCAAACTTCTGTAAACCGCTCCGAGCCTTCGGGGAGTGGCGGTATACAAGTTTGAAGTAATAATAATAATAATAATAATTAGTATCCCAAACCACCATCTCAGGGAGAAGGTTTTAGGCTCCCTCCATCTGTCTCTAGTTGGACCACTATTGCTTGGCTGCAGGACGTTGGTATCAGCCGACCCTTCTGTGGCCTGATCACCCCCTAAACAGGGTGCTGACGTTTCCTGTGGATTTTTAGTCTTAACTGATCTTCTGGGTCCACGTTTGCTATGTACTAATCTTGTGTTTCAAATACTAATAATTTTATTTCTTACCCACCTGTTCTCATGATAGATCTTTATTTCCATTCTTGCTTTATAAGGCTCCATGTACACTGACCATTTAAGAGAGTTTGAAAGTGTATTATATGATCAGTGTAGATCCAGACAACATTTTATAAAGTTGGTGGCAGAGTTCAGCTTCAGTTTCTTTCCAGAGCCCCCTTTAAATTGAAATACAGGTTAAGTATCTCTTGTCCAAAAGGCTTGGGACCAGAAATGTTCATAACCTTATTGGCTTAGGCATATAGAGCAGGCATGGTTAAACTTGGGTGTTTTATTTACACCATCATTTATTTACATCATTTATATTCCGCCCTTCTCACCCCGCAGGGGACTCAGGGAGGATCACAATGCACATATACAGGCAAACATTCAATGCCATAGACATACAACACATATAGACAGACTACGAGCTACACAATTGGTTGAGAGCTCACCCCAACCTGGGGAAGCCTTGAACTCATGACCTTCTGGTCAGTAGAGATCTTATGCAGCTGACTCCCAGCCAGCTGCGCCACATTCCCGGTGCTTCAACTCCCACAATTCCTAACAGCCTGAGGCTAACAGCCTGAGGCTGTGGGTGGGAAATGAAGCCTGAGGCTGTTAGGAATGCCTGTGGGAAATGTAAAGGTTTTCCCTGACATTAAGTCCATGTGGCCGACTCATGACTCTCCATTTCTAAGCAGAAGAGCTGGCGTTACCTTCCTCATGCCAGCATGACGAGGAGAGCCGTACCTTCCTGCCATTGATCTACTCAATTTTGCATGTTTTCGAACTGCTAGGTTGGCAGAAGCTGGGGCTGACGGCAAATGCTCACGCCGCTCACCGGATTCAAACCTGCAACCTTTCGGTCAACAAGTTTAGCAGCTCAGTGGTGTAACCCACTGCGCCACTGGGGGCTCTGTCTTATACACATACCCTGAGGTAAATTTAGATTTCAAAATAATGTTGTGCATGAAAGCAAAGGTGCCACTCTCTCAGCCACTCAGGTGGACAATGTAGATTTCAGAATACCATCTACACTGCGTTTGGGCAAACTTGAGCCCTCCAAGGGTTTTGAATTTCCATTCCATTCCTAACAGCCTCAGGCCCTTTCCTTTCCCCCCTCACCCTGAGGCTGTTAAGAATGGTAGGCGTTGACATCCAAACCTGGAGGGCCCAATTTCTACACTGAATACCAGAGTCAGACATGACTGGAGTTAATGTCAGGGGAAAACCTTTACTGTGTGTACAAGACAGGCATGGGCAAACTTGGGCCCTCCCTCCAGGTGTTTTGGACTTCATTTCCCACCATTCCTAACAGCCTCAGGCCCTTTCCTTTCCCCCCTCAGCCTGAGGCTGTTAAGAATTGTAGGGGTTGACATCCAAACCTGGAGGGCCCAAAGCTTGATCTACACTGTGGAATTAATACGGTTTGCTACCACTTTAAACTGCCATGGCTCATTGCCATGGGATCATGGGAGTTGGGGTTTGCCCAGGGCACCAGCATCTTTTGTCTGGCAGAGCTAAAGAACTTGTGAAACTACGTGTCCTCTTATTTTGAGGCCTAGGGTCATGAGGAGAGTGAGGTGAAAGCGTCCGTCGCCATGGAAGCGGCTCCCTCTTCCACGCCAGCCGCTACCGCGGTGCATCACGGGACATTCCCTTCCTTCCCTTCCTCCTCACAGCGAGGAGAGGCAACCAGGCCCAGCCTAGATTTCCGAACGAGGAGACCACGCCCACTTTGCCTTCAGGCAGCCAATCAGAGAGGAGAGGGAGCGAGGGTCGCCTGGAGACAAAGCGGACGTTATGTTCGAAAGGACCAATCGCGGGCCAGAGTGGCAAGTTTAAACCCTGAGCGAGAGGCGAGGCCGGAAGAGTCGCAGCCAGAACGGGACCGAGCGTTGGAGAAGGAGGTTTCCTGCACGTGGCTCCGAGGTTGTTGCGTTTTGCTAAGCGGTATTATTATTGTTGTTGTTGTTGTTATTTTCCTCCCAAAAGCAGGGCAGGGGAGCTGTGGTCAAGCCACCCGCGGGGGAAGGGTGTTTTAGGCAGTGTGTGGCTTCTAAAAGCAACAGCAGGGCAATTAATACAAGTAGTAGGGCAGGGTCTCTGCCAAAAAACCTCGAGGAGGGAATTGAGGGAGGAGAAAGAAAGCCAGCCCTTCCTTGTGTTTGCTCAGTAGCTCTTGCTCAGGAGCAGAGTTTCTCTCATTTAAGTGTTTGGCCTTCGTCAGGTGCGCTGGAGACGCAGGAGGGTTGTAATCTAGCATTTCTGTGGGGGCCGCTACACTGTGGAGTTAACACAGTTTGAAACCGCTTTAACTGCAACAGCCCAGTGCTGTGGGAGTTGTAGTTTGGCGAGGTACCAGCACCCTAGCAGAGAAGGCTAAATAAAGGCCTTCTACATTCCATAGCATTAAGGCCCCTTCCACACAGCTGAATACAATCCCACATGATCTGCTTTGAACTGGAATAGGTAGCAGTGGGGACTCAGATGAGTGTGGGCCCTGTTCAAAGCAGATCTTGTGGGATTCCCTGCTATTTTATTCAGTGTTACAATGTGGCGCAGCTGGCTGGGAGTCAGCTGCATAAGATCTCTACTGACCAGAAGGTCATGAGTTCGAGGCCTGCCTGGGTCGGGGTGAGCTCTCGACCAATTTGTGTAGCTCGTTGTCGACCTGTGCATCTGCCAACTAGGAAATTTAGGTACCACTTTGTGGGGAGGCTAAATGTAACTGATTTCTGGAATGTTAAATTGCCTCTATGTCTGTCTATATATGTTGTATGTCAATGGCATTGAATGTTTGCCTGTATATGTGCATTGTGATCCGCCCTGAGTCCCCTGCGGGGTGAGAAGGGCGGAATATAAATGATGTAAATAAATAAATATATGACTGTGGAAGGGCCCTAGGAGCTAGCCCTATATCCCAGAATATCAAGGCAGAAAATCCCACATTATCTGCGTGTGGACTCCGATAACCCAGTTCAAAGCAGATCTTGTGGGATTTTCTGCCTTGATATTCTGGGATATAGGACGGTGTGGAAGGGCCCTGCAGACAGTGTAAATGCACCCCAAGTGCAGAAGAGGGCCTTTCAGTCACATCAGAGCCCATCTAATCTGAATTGCTGTCTCAATAAAATTAGGGTAGTAATAGTAATTATATTTATCGTATCTTAAAAGAGCTCCAAAGCAACTAGCAATGCTAGTTATGTTTATTCAGGGGTGCTCACACTTTTCCAGCATGCGAGCTACTTATAAAACAACCAACTCCCAAAGATCTACCTACCCACTACTCGGAGAGCCATAAAAGCAAAATATTTGGAAATTTATTTCAGTGAGAGCCATACAATACATTTTAAGACTGAATTCAACTAAATGTGAGTATAATAAGCTCCTGAGCATTCCTCACAAATGGCATGGGAGCCATACACACTGTGCCTGCGATCTGCCTGAGATCTACCAGGACGCCCTTCGAGATCTACCAGTAGATCACGATCTACCTAATGAGCACCCCTTATATGATGTTGCTTTATTTACTGTGTTAGGAGGAGTCATGGTGGTGCAATGGATTAAATCCTTGTACTGAGTGAACTGCTGACCTGAAGGTCGGCGGTTCGAATTCACAAGATGGGGGTCTCATCTGTCAGCTCTGACTTTACATGTGGGGACATGAAGAGAAATTTCCCACAGGAGGGCAACGTCTCAGCAGGCAGCCAGTTCTCTAGCACCCACACTGACCACCTTCTGCGGGGACCTCAAAACTTGCTTGTTCAAATGTTCATTTGATAACGGTTAGGCCCCTGCCCATGAATGCGCAGCCCAACCATTAGATCGAACTCAGCACTTTGCCTCCAGCCCTGGCCCTATAATCTCCTATTTGCACAAACCCATGCACAGCCCTCTCGAATTTCTGACCTTGCCCACCTTACTCCAGGCCATGATTATTCAGATTTGCTTTGATTAATTTTAATGTTTTTTTATACTCTGCTGTTTTAATTGTTTAATTATATTCTTAGATGTTTGCTATGTTTTAAAATGTGTTTTTCGCTGTAACTGTTGCTGTTGGGCTTGGTCCTGCTTGTGAGCCGCCCAGAGTCCCTTCGGAGAGATGGTGGTGGGATACAAAAATAAAGTTGTTGTTATTATCTCACACCAGAAGCGACTTGCAGTTTCTCTTTTTTATATATATAGTTTTTTATTGGATTTTCAGTGGTACATGACCATATATGGGGCGGGGGGGTGAGGGTGGATAGTGAAGGTGGATGGGGACGTGAATGCAGTTTCTCAAGTCGTTTCTGATATGATTTATTTTTATTGTATTGATTGATTTGTTGTTTGTCTCCTTTATTATGGCATTGGATGTTTGCCACTTTTGTTGGAAACAGCCCTGAGTCTCCTCAGAGATAGGGTGGTTACAAATAAATTATTATTATTATTAGCAATACAATGTACACTTTGAAATAAACACGAAAATAGAATTAAACATCAAGCTCTTAAAATAGTTTAAACCAATAAAAACTATTAAAATACTACACAGCACTCTCTGTCTCAGTCTTAAAAACTTTCTTCTTTAAAAGAAAGATCTTGGCCTGCTGCCAGCAGGATGGCAGGGAGGGGGCCAATCTTCCTTTGGCAGTGAGTTCCAGGGTTGAGGGGCAGCCACTAAGAAGGTCCTTTTTTGGCCTCCCCCTTAATGGTGCTTGCAATGGAGGCAGCAATGAGAGGATAACCTCTCTTGTGGATCTTAGGGCCTGGACTGATTTGCATCAGATACAATCTGCCAAATAGCATGTACCCAAGCCATATAGGACGTCTCACCTGTTGCGCCAGCTCCACTGGTTGCCAGTCTGCTACCAAGCACAATTCAAAGTGCTAGCTTTAGCCTATAAAGTCCTAAACGGTTCCAGCCCAGCTTACCTGTCTGAACTCATCTCTCTCTATGAACCATCTCTGGGATTAAGATCTTCTGGGGAGGGTCTCAGTCCTGCCTCCTTCGCAGGCATGGTTGGTGGGTACGAGAGACGGGGCCTTCTCAGTGGTGACCCCTCAGCTCTGGAACTCCCCGGTGAAATTAGATCAGCACCCTCCCCCCTGGCCTTCAGAAAAACAAAAAGACATGGCTGTGGTACCATGCCTTTAGACAGTAATGTACAGCAGTACAAGAATGAATAGGAATAAATGCAATTGACATAGGAATGGCTTTGGATTACAATTCTGGATTATGTGATTTTAATGTATTAAGATGTTTTTAATTCTGTTTTAATTGTCCATTAATGTTCTATGTTTGATATGATTTTAATGGTTTAAATTATAGTTACATTATTGTTTTAGTTATTGTGCTTCGGTTTTGTATATATGTTGACATTGAATCTTGCCCTTAATGTACACCGCTTTGAGAAAAGCTGTATATAAATACAATAAATAAATAAATAATAAATATAGGGTTTTATCGGTCATAACCAACATGGTGGCTGCTTGGGAATGCTCATTGTAACAGGCAACACTTATTGGTGTCTCTCGCTTTAACAGTTTTCTCTTCTTGTGACTCTGCAGCACTTCAACCCAAATGGCGCAATTCTTATTTGAAAACGACTTGCATGGGCTGTTGAAGCTGGATGCCCCTATACCTAACGCACCTCCTGCCCGATGGCAGCGCAAAGCCAAGGAGGCTGCTGCCGCCAGCATGGGATCTGTTCCAGACATTGCTGCTCCTTCACCCATGAAGCCTGCTAACAGGCCCCGTAGCACCAGCAAGACCCCCTCCAAAACACCAGGTAACACCTCTGCAACTGTGTGAAAAGACTCAGGGAGGCTGAGCCTCTGGGATGTAATTGCAAAGTGGCATGCACCAGTTTCTTATTCTGTGGTCTTTCTCCCGTTGGATTTGGGGAATGAATAACAAGGCTACTTCATTACTTAGTGGGTCTGTGGAATACAGTATACACAGATGTAGTTAGCTCTGCATTCAGGAATGCACCCATCCATGGCTTCAAAATACTGCCCCCCCCCAAGGCCTTGATTTTGTCATTTTAATTATAAGGGATGATATACTATGCCACTGATTATAATGCTATGTGAGCAGTGCACCCGCTGATTTTATTATCCGTAAGAGTCTTTGAACCAAACCCGGTGGAAGCCAAGGACCTACTACATCCAGTCTTTACTTTGAATCTAATTTCTATTATTGAAAATCTAGACTAATGAGACTCAATGAATTGCCCATGTTTATCCAATAGGCAAATCAGGTTCAAAAGCACAGAACACTCCAAGCAAAACTGGAGGGGACAGATATATCCCTAATCGTAGCGCTATGCAAATGGATGTGGCCAACTTCCTCTTAACCAAAGAAGACTCCTCTGATGAGACGCCTACCAAGAAGGTGAGGCAGCAAAAACTTTGTATGTATGCTGCGTTTATACACACAATTTTCATGCTCTTCTGTTTAAGGGCAGTTCCTCCTAGCATTGACTTTACAAGAGAAGTGGCACAAAGACCTCCATAGGTTTTAGCCTGACTTGCAAGCAGGCTACTTGACAGTAACCTAACAGAAGGGAATGTAAAGGCTTGTTTCTGAAAATTGGTGACAGAAATGTACAAGCCATCAAATCAACACCAAAGGCTTGAATGTTATGTTCTTACAACATTAGCCCTGCAACCAGTACACTGGTTTTTGTAGTTGAGGTGAACATGTAGATCTTGGAACTAATATCTGATTTATGGGAGTTTAGGCTCACATCTTTGGAGCTGTGTCCTATAGAACCATGTTGCCACTGATTTCTTATGAAGGTTTTTTCTGTTCTTCAAGGAGCATCAGAAGGCCTGGGCAATGAATCTTAATGGCTTTGATGTAGAAGAGGCAAAAATCCTGCGTCTGAGTGGAAAACCCCAGAACGCCCCTGAAGGTAGGTCTGCATTAGGTAAATTCAACACTAGGCAAGTTGGAACATAAGGTGTGTGTAAGCACCACGAGTCCCCATCGGGGAGATGGTGGTGGGGGTATAAAGTTTATTACTACTACTTCATTTTTGCCCAAATGTTTCCTATAACATTTTGCAAAGACAAGAGCGACAACAGTCATGCTTCAGACTGGTACTTTAAACGGAACATATGGGATGGAGAATGGGCACGAGGAAGAAAAAGTTATTTTGGCATGCTGTTCTTTGCTATTAAGTCAGCTCCAGCTTATACCATGCATATGAATGAAGATTTCTATTAGTCCCAGTCATCAATGGCCTGTTTCGATCTTGCAGAATCAGCACTGCTTCAGCTAAGTCAATACACTTGCCATGCAATTTGTCTTTGTTTCTAATGCATTCCACTTAACACACATTCCAGCAAGTTATGTCAGAACACCATGTACTCACAATACAGTTGCCCCCGTTTAGTGATTTTATTCTATTTTGAGTTAAGGCTCGATTTGTTACAGGATGCAAGATGTGTGTGTTTTGTACTCCATGGCATCTGTAGAATTCTCCTTCAGTACCATAATCAAATAATGAATTGATTTTCCTTTTGTCACTGTCCAGTTTTCACAAACATACACAAAATGGAAAAATACCACAACATATATCATTTTGATGTTGATAATTTATTACACTTGAGAAACTAATTCCTCCCCAGCTGTCTTTGTCTTCTTAGCTATAGTCTCCAATTTGATTTATGATGGCCACCAGCTTTAAGTACATAAGGTGTTGAAATGTTTCAAATTCTATGACCAGTTGGAGTCAGCTCCAATAGACTACTTTTTGTTCAGTTATGAGTGGCAAAGAAGGCTGCTTCTTTCACAGACATTTCTCTTGTCTCTTCCAACTTGGAATTCATCCAGAGAAGTGATAGTTTGACTTGGATGATTAGTAAGGAAATCTTTTATTTCTTGCCACTGTGGTGATTGACAAATACCGTATTTCCCTGCATAATAGTTGCACCCCCATTTGGAGCTGATTTTCCCTTTTATCCTTCTTTCTCTGAAAGCAAGGCAGTTTAAAAACTATGAAATTGATGTCCCCGAAGCTCCACTCTTCTCTCCTTCTGAGGCACGGTAGTTTACCAAACCTGGGACTGAATTCTTTTGAGGAAGGAGGGAAGATCCAGAGACCTCAATTTCAGGCTTTTCAAACTGCTTTGCCTCAGAAAGGAGAGAAAAATGGAGCTTCAGAAACCCCCTCCCCTTTTCTCTGTCTTTATATATATACTGCCTTGCCTTCAGAGAAAGAAGGAAGTGAAAATCGGTCCCAGCTGGAAAAAAACAAATGGAAATTAGAGTTAACATCCTTATAGTGCACTTTTGGTTATGTTTTGGTGAAACAGAGTTGCAAATTTGCTGAGATACAGGTAGTCCATATTTTTATGTAAATGCATAGCCTTTAAGGGAAGAACATTTTCTTGATCTGACTTAGAAGTGCCTGCAACAGGAGCCCTTGCCACTAATTGCTTGGGATTTACCAAAGCCCTTGTGTGGGTTTTTAAAATAGCTGAGACGGATAGGCTGAATTGAAATCTATGTCAACAATGGAAACAAAGAATGACAATTATGTTCTTAAGTTTGACTTGGGTTAATACTTGTAACAATCTTCTTCCTCAGGTTATCAGAACAATCTGAAAGTGCTTTATAGTCAGAAGAACACACCAGGCTCCACTCGGAAGAACATGAGATACATATCATCCATGTCAGACCGGATTCTGGATGCTCCAGATATTCGCAACGACTACTGTAAGCAGTAGGGCTGTGCAAAGTTTTAGTTAGTTAAGTCGGATCAAGTTTGTTAAATTCGTACTTACGATGCAATATCTGACATGTGGACATGGCCCATGCAAAAAACTTAAGAATCAAAACTTACCCAATTGTTTGAATTTTGTAAACCTTGGAAGCCCCCCAAAGTCAGTTTCATTTTCAGCACAAGTAAGCAGAGCAAAGCCAAAAAGGTTGCCATTCCTCTTTAAATTAATGGCCTCTTGCCATTAGGAGATGGAAGCAGCAGGGAGAAAGCAGAGTTCACTGGGAAAGAGACTGAGAATGCACAGAATTCTGGGAAATGTAGTTTGGGAAGGCAAGGAGCCTTATGCCAGAAAGTTCAAAAGGCCCTGCTCTGAACTACATGTCCCAGAATTCTGCACAGCATCGGAAAGCCCTAATCAGGATAGGGGAGAGATTTGCCCCTCTGTTGCAGCAGCCAGTCAGGTCCAATAAATTGTTGAATCTACAAAGAGGAGGCCTGACTGATACTTCTAGTAAGTTAAATGATTGTACTGGGCTGGGAAGAAATCCCTAAATGGAAGTTTTAGTGGTTCAATGAGATAGCTGTTGTGGCTTTTTATAAACAAACATTTTTGTCAAAATTTAAAAAAATCACTAAAATTGGTAGATGTTTGAATATTTCTGAAAGTTGGGAGGAATTGTCCCCCGTTATCTTGGTTCATTGTATAGAAAATTCAAGGAGATAGCTCTTTAAAAAAAAACCCCAAGAACATTGTTTATAAAAAAATTGAAAATTCCCCAAAAATGTGTGGATAAGTGAAAAGTTCTGAAACTTGATGCACTAACAGTGGTAAATGTGTTTAGGAAGTTTCAATATATCCCCAATAGCTTTAAAAATGGGGGAGAAAGGAGCCCCTGAAGTTTCTTTGTTTGTGCAATTACTATAACGAAAAAGTAACAAAATTTCATTACTCTTGTTATAGTAACGTAGTTTTCACTAATGATACTTTAGAAACACTTTAGAAATGAAATGCCAGTGCCCCCTAATTTTGTATTGAGTTTTGAAACATTTTTTTTCATTCATTGCACAGCTCTAGTATGCAGCCATGAGCATGGAGTTCCAATTCCATCTTAGGTGTATACATTTCCATAAAGGTAGACATGACTGTCATCTCTAAAAGGGTTAGCATCACTATAAATTATGTGATACTTTAGCTACTTTGAGAAGAGCTGTGCCTTCATATTGCATTAGGCTACACATTGGATAGGGCTTGCTGTATTTGGTTTACTGTACAGGCAGTCCCCAAGTTAAAAATAAGATGGGTTCTATAGGTTTGTTCTTAAGTTGAATTTGTATGCAAGTCAAAACTGGTACATATTTAAAATATATACTTCAGTTGAAGTTAAAAAATTATATATTTGTAAGTTTTGGATGTCATAGGGAAGGATTAATACCCTTGTGTTTGTTTTGTTGTCTGTGCCCCTGTTCAGAAGACTTTCGGTTCTTGTGATAATAGAATTGAACATATAATTTGAAAATTTTGGCTTGTGGAAACAAGGATTGGTGAGAAAGCTTCAATGGAGATACCTTTTCCCAATGATTCAGGAATGAATTTCCCTTCCAAGAGTAGATTTTGCTCACTTCTTGTTGTGTCACCCCTGTTCTTCAATTAGTAGTTTGTAAGTCGGATGTTTGTAACTTGGGGACTGCCTGTATTTGTTTTTGATGTTGGTTTTGCGCAGTGAGGGTGGGCAAGGAAGGAAAAGGTACTGACACCATTGAGTGTCTCTTGTTTAGATCTTAACCTCATTGACTGGAGTTCCCTCAACTTCCTTGCGGTGGCTTTGGATAAAACACTCTATTTATGGCATTATGAATCCCGAGAAATAATCCAGCTACTGCAATTGGAGCACCCAGATGATTACATCTGCTCTGTGTCATGGATCAAAGAGGGAAACTACCTTGCAATTGGCACAAATAATGCAGAGGTCCAGGTGAGAGGAATGGGTATTTCTGGGATGTATATATCTAGATATTGTTGCTTATATGTTGGGGCCCTGATCATTTGGCAGTTAAATGAAACAGTAGCAATATGAGCATAGTTAATGTTCTCATCAAGACCATCCAACAGGTCTTTTTCTTCTTCCAAACAGTTTGAGGAATGGTGGCTAGTAAGTTGGAATCACAGTTTAGGCATCTGTAAGCCAGAAATCGAGTCCCCCACCCCCATCTTAACTTTTTGAAACCAGCTGTCTGCTTTCATCTTCATGGCAGTGGCTATAGCATTCCTGCTTGCCCATTAACAAATGGCAGAAGACACGGATATCCAAAATATCTCATGTAAATACAAATATTCAAAAAAAATCTGAAGCACTTCTATCCCAAGATTTTTGGACAAGAGATACTCAACCTGTATAACTAGTTACTTTCATGACCATACTTTGAATTTTTTCAGCTTCTCATATATTCACTGCGTTAAGTACAATAGGGACTAATCTTACTGTGTCTTGACTCAAAGCACAGTATGCAAAGCAAGACTGAATACTAACAGCTTGTGATACTGGTTCTAGTTATGGGACATCCAGAACAACAAGCGTCTGCGAAACATGGTCAGTCACTCATCCCGTGTGAGCTCTCTGAGTTGGAACAACCATATTTTGTCCAGGTAAGCACAAATAATCTTTTGAGAAGTACCTTTGACGATTACTAGGAGTGAAGAGAAAGATAGCTTCTCTAGCTAATTTCTTGATAAAAGGAGATTGGCACCGGATATTCTCGATCTCCTGGTGTACTTTGCTCACCAGGACACTTTAATCTGTCATTTCACAGTGGGTCAAGAACTGGTCATATCCATCACCATGATGTTCGTGTGGCACAGCATCATGTGGCAACACTGGCTGGCCATACGCAAGAAGTGTGTGGGCTAAAGTGGGCACCCGACGGACGCTACTTAGCCAGTGGGGGGAACGATAACTTAGTAAACATATGGCCAGCCACTCAAGGGGACAGCGCCTCTCTACATCCTGTACAGACCTTCACACAGCATCAAGGAGCTGTCAAGGTGAGCAAGGTGTTGTAAATATAAGCAGTACTTGCACTGATGGCTCAGGAAAAAGTGACACACTTATACATCTCTCCTTATCTCTCTCCTTTAGGCTGTGGCTTGGAGCCCATGGCAGAACAGTGTGCTAGCAACAGGTGGAGGAACAAGTGACCGGCACATCAGGATATGGAATGTCTGCTCTGGTACTTGCCTCAATGAAGTAGATGCTCAGTCCCAAGTAAGACCAAACAGAAAGCTATGGACACTCCAACATACTCCCTTGAGATATAGCTGCTGTCTTATTAAATGGCTTCCTATTGCCCTTACAGGTGTGTGCAGTACTCTGGTCTACAAACTACAAGGAACTTGTGTCTGCTCATGGCTTTGCCCAGAACCAACTTGTAGTCTGGAAATACCCATCAATGTCCAAGGTTACTGAGCTAAAAGGTAAGTTGCATAGGTATGAAAATAGTGTGGCATGCCACGTTGTATAGGTATGAAAATACGTGTGGCTTGCCACCTAGTAGCTGTTTTAGCTATTTGCATGAATCCAGAAGGAAACAGTAGAGTCAACGGAGTATATTCTGCCACTTGCAGCTGCAAACCAAGCATGCCTACATGGCATGAAAAAATCTGAAGATACTCTTATGTCCTGAAGTATTAAATATTCAGTCAAGATTTAATTCTTTATGTAAAAACTAACAAGCACATCCATCTCATTAATATGCACATTTGCTTTAATCTTTAATTAATGGCAAAATTATACATATAACAAATTGTTTTAAAATGAATTTCTGTATGATTTTTAGCAGTGCTTAATTTATATATTTTATATACCTTTTATATCCAGGGTTGTGTAAAATGGCTCGGGTTGCCAGTAGAAAATGTATAAGAAGTGCTTTATACCACTTATCCGAAGTCTGTCCATCTCAAAAATATATATTAAGTCTAAAACAAATTTGTAAAAATTGCTGCTGTTGCAGATGCTTTGTGTAATCCAAAATTACCAGTATAGAAATGTTCTGGAAGTCTAAAACAGCTTGGTATAAATTATTAAATATAAAGATATGATTTACAAGACAGTTTGTTGCTGCTTACATAAAGGCCTAGAATAAAAATAAGCCACTCCTTAGTAAATAGAAGAAAAAAGTGTTGGCAAGGTCTCTCCCATAAAGAACTAAAAATCTGAAATACACATTTTAAAAGGTTTTAACTTGCGTAACTACATCCCAATGCATTCACAGGTCTGAAAGAGAAATATTATTGATTTTATTAATATGTTTATCAATTGCCACTAATTGATAAACATGCTGCCGAAAGGAGTTTGGCTTTTGTACAACTGCTACAACTGTAATTATTGATGACAATGGTTTTAGATTTATTATATACTAGCTGTCCCGGCCACGCGTTGCTGTGGGATTTTTTTTAACTTGGGGAGTGTGTGTAGTCATTTATATGTGTATGCGTGTATATGTGTGTACTTATGTATATGTGTGTTTGTATATGTATATGCGTGTATATGTGTTGATGTGTGTAAGTACAGGTGTGTTTATGTATGTGTGTATGTGTATATTTGTATATTTCTGCATGTATATATGTGTGTGTGTTTGTGTTCCTTCTCCCCTCTTTCCTTCCTTCCTTCACTCCATCCTTCTATCCTTTCCTTCCTTTCCCCTCCCCTCCTTCCTGCTATCCTTCCTTTTTTCTTCCTTTCTTCCTCCCCTCCTTCCTTCCATCCATTCTTCCTTCTATCCTTCTTTCCTTCTCCCATTCCGACATTCTAAACTGCCAGAAGGGTGTGGTGTGAGGGATCATGGGAGTTGTAGTCCAGTGGTTTTTTTGTATTTGTGGTCCTGTTGTTTAATTTTTTGTTTTTTTGGGGGGTGGTAAACATACCAAGTGGGGTTTTGTGTGTATGTGGGCTGATTTGGTGTCTCTGCCTTGGAAGGTTTCTCTGGGACGGTCGTTCCATGACGGGACCTCCTTTATATAATAGATTGGTCTGCTCCAATATGTGGAAATCTTTGAGGCAGATGATGTAACAGTTTGTGTTTTGGGCTGACTGGAGGACCAGCATTTGAATTTCCAAATTCCCTCTCAAAAATCTTGCTAAGGGGATTTCCATAAGTGAGAAATGACAAAAACAAAGTTAGGATTTATATAGTTTTTAAAAATACTGTATTGGTTTGTGTGTGTGTGTCTATGTAGTTTTCTATATCCAACATCTTCCTTTGCTACATTTCGGGTTGTGCTGTTTTATCAGCTTTATACTTAGTTTGATTCATGCTTTTAAGATTCAAGGAAAAAATGTTTATGTCAGAGTGTTTATTTCCTCATTTGTGAAAAATGAGGTCCTAGATATAATCAAGAATAATGCATCTATTACTGCTTCAATACTGCAAAAAGTCAGTAGAGAAGTTTGTGCACTATTAGGCTATCTTGGTTTTTTATTATTTTTGTTAGGTCACACTGCCAGAGTACTAAGCCTGACTATGAGTCCAGATGGGTCCACAGTAGCGTCGGCAGCAGCGGATGAAACTCTGAGGCTATGGCGCTGTTTTGAGCTTGACCCAACACGGAAAAAGGAGAAGGACAGCAGTACCAAGAGCAGCATTATCCACCAAGGCATTCGCTGAGTCCCGTTCAACCCTCTTACAAGCTATTGGTTTTGTACAGATTTTTAAACTATTAATAAATGTTTCACTTTCCCTCCAGAAATGGTGTAGGTGTCTGGACTAGAGTATGAATCACAAGGTGATATGAGAAATTCTGTTTAATGTATGATAGCTATCTGCAAGGATGCGGGTTGTAAGTAATTATTATGAAACACAAATAAACCACTCACTGTTGATGGAAAGTTAAGACTAGTGTTAATTTTGAATTTAGTTTCAGTGCTATCCATGTCAAACCTGCAGCCTGGCGGAATAGAACTATCTTGTTCAGCTCAGTAAAATGTGTTCTAGTTTTGTTTTTACATCAGGATTTTTTTGCTAGCATTCTAAGCAAGCATAATGGGGCAGAGATAATTGATCCAGTGACTGCTGTACACAAATAGGTTCCTCATAAGCACTAGGACTAAAGTTGCCTGATTTCAAGGTTCTTCTATATAGTGTGTTTTGAATCCTAGTTACAGAACAGTAACAGCTGTAAGATCTAATGTCTTACTTTTACTTTGGCTGCTCTATTTTTGGACTTATTCTGGCTCTTCTGCCTTTTACAGTTAAAAGATTAGTTTGTGTTAAAGAAATGTATTAATAAGTTTGATTTGCTTGTAATTTATAGCTGTATATCTCCACTGCACTCCACTGTAATATGCTGGGTTAAAAATGCAATATGGGAAATGTTGGTTTATTGGTTCACCAGAAAATTTTACAGCATCTACCTACTCATCACAATTTTACTGAATTTAATTTTTCAGCTTTGGGTAGTTATCAAGGAAATCAGTGTGTCAAGGGTTTCCATCATATCTGAGAAACCCTCAGTGAAAAGAAGTGGATCTGGGAGGGGGCACCGCATCTGGTGGCCCTACCTCAAAGGCCTTTCAAGATGCTTTCAGTAAGCACTCGCCTCAAGGCCTCAAACACAAGAGGCATTGGGGCAAGTTGCCTTTTCAGAGCTACAGGGGATTGCCCCTTTGCTTCTGGATGGGTGCTGACCCCACCTCTCCCTTCAAGTGAAGATGAGCTATCGCCGCCACCCGCTCGCCCGCGCTCAAACATGAGCGGGCGGCGGCGAAAGCGCCTGAGTCGCCCTGGGGGCGGGACTTCCGCCAGCGCCTTCTCCCTCTCGCCGGATCCACTGAAGGGAGATGGGGCGAGCCGCCGCCAGCGAGAGGGAAGAAGTCCCGCCCGCACGGCGACTCAGGCGTCTTTCCCCACTGCCCGCCGCCGCCGCCGCCGCCCACGCTCCAAACACGAGCGGGCGGCGGCAAAGCGCCTGAGTCGCCCTGGGGCGGGACTTCTGCCAGCGCCTTCTCCCTCTCGCGGATCCACTGAAGGGAGATGGGGCGGGCGCCGCCGGCGGGAGGGGAAGGCGCCGGGCGGAGTCCCGCCCGCACGGCGACTCAGCCGCTTTCGCCGCCGCCCGCTCGTGTTTGTAGCGCTGGCGAGCGGGCGGCGGCGGGAAGACGCCTGAGTCGCCGTGCGGGCGGGACTCCGCCGGCGCTTTCTTCCCTCTCGCCGCCGGCGGCTCGCCTCCTCCCCTTCACTGAAGGGAGGGGCGGAACTGGCGAGAGGGAAAGGCGCCGCTGGGAGGAAGAGGAGGAGGATTCCGGGCCCCTTTTTGAGCCCCTCTGGGAGCCTCTCGTCACCCAGCCAGGAAGCCACGCCATGCCGCCCGCGGTGCGTCTTACTTTCGGGTACCGTCGCCCAATATAAGACGTACCCAGAAAGTAAGCCGTAGTGGGGATTTTGGGGGGTCAAAAGAAAGTAAGACGCTGTCTTACTTTCTGGGGAAACACGGTAGTGTGTACACCATGTGTCAAATTCCTTTAAACTTTAGGAGAGCAGTATCAGGCAATAGAGAATTGGGGTACTGTATTAGTAGTGAGCAGAAGAGAAGTATGGAGGCAACTTGAGCTATTGTCCTTTTCAGTGTGGTGGTGACAGCAACAACCAGTGCATTTGAATCCTAGTTACAGAACAGTAACAGCTGTAAGATCTAATGTCTTACTTTTACTTTGGCTGCTCTATTTTTGGACTTATTCTGGCTCTTCTGCCTTTTACAAGTTAAAAGATTAGTTTGTGTTTAAAGAAAATGTATTAATAAGTTTGATTTGCTTGGTAATTTATAGCTGTATATCTCCACTGCACTCCTGTAATATGCTGGGTTAAAAATGCAATATGGGAAATGTTGGTTTATTGGTTCACCAGAAAATTTTACAGCATCTGCCTACTCATCACAATTTTACTGAATTTAATTTTTCTAGCTTTTGGGTAGTTATCAAAGGGAAATCAGTGTGTCAAAGGGGTTTCCCATCATATCTGGAAACCCTCAAGAATGTAAAATACCTTTTGCTCTAAGTGGATTTGTGTGGGGGTGGGCATTTCTACTGCATCTGGGTGGGCCCTACTTTCAAAAAAGGCCTTTTAAAAACAAGAAAATGGCATTTTTAACACAGTAAGTAAACAAATCTCTCCTGGGCCCTACAGGAAGGGCCCAGAACACCTAAAGGGCATTTGGGGACAAGTTGCCTTATTCAGAAGCTACAGTGGGGATAGTGCCCACTTTGCTTCTTGGGATGCTGACATGATCCCCTGACCTCTCACAGTTCTAATGTAAATTATGCAACTATGATCGGAATTATTTATCTTGAAAAGTAGCAAGATGTAACCAGTTCTAGACTGGCTTGAAAACCAATAGTGCAGTTGAAGCTTAGAACATAAGAAACTGCCTTATATAGAGCCCTTCTAAACCAAATATTGCCAGCCAATAGAAAAGTTGGAGCCTCTGTGTAGAGAAAATGGTAAAATACTAACAGGATAGAGAAAAGTCAGAGCTACTCAACACTTTTGCTTCAGGAGATAGATGTTCAACCTGAGCAATATGGAATAGACAAAGTAATAGGGGAAGTGCAACCCAAAATAGTTAAAGCTGTAGTCCAGGAATACCTGGCTACTCCAAATTAATTCAAGTCTCCTAGGCCAGATGAACTACATCCAAGAGTATTGAAAGAACCAGCAGAAGTAATTTCAGAACCACTGGCAATAATCTTTGAGACTGGAGGAGGGAAAATGTCCCTATCTTCAAGAAGGGAAAAAAGAGAACCCAAACGATTACCATCCAGTCAGCCTGACATCAATACCAGGAAAGATTCTGGAGCAGATATTAAGGAGGCAGACTGCAATCACTTAGAAAGTAATGCTATAATTACTAAAAGTCAACATGTAGTTGTATTTTTTTTAAAAAAAGTCATGCCAGTCTAATCTTATCTCATTTTTTTCAATAGCATTACAAGCTTGGTTGATGCAGGGAATGCTGTGGCTGTAACATACCTTGATTTAATTAAGGCCTTCAACGAGGTCCCCAATGATCTTTTTGCAAGCAAACTAGCCAAATATGGGCTAGGCAAGTCTAGTATTAGTGGTTCTGTAATTGGTTAAACAACTAAACCCAAAGGTGCTCACCAACGGTTCATCTTCAGCTTGTAAAGAAGCGATGAGTGGAGTGCTGCAAGGCTCGGTTCTGGGCCCAGTATGGTTCAAAATCTTTATTAAGGACTTAAATGAAGGTTCAGAGGACATGCTTATCAAATTTGCAGATGGCACAAAATTAGGAGGAATACAGTAGCTAATACTCCAGAGGATAGAATCAGAATTCAAAATTACCTTAACAGATAGAGAGCTGGGCCAAAACTAACAAAATGAATTTTAACAAGGACAGACATAATATACTACACTTAGGCAGAAAAAATGAAATGCAAACATACAGAATGGGTGACGCCTGGCTCAACAACAGTACATATGAAAAAGATCTTGGAGTCTTTGTGGATAACAAGTTGAACATGATCCAACAGTGTGATGCAGCGAAAGCCAATGGGATTCTGGGCTGCATCAAAAGGAGTATGTCTAGATTGAGAGAAGTCGTGGGGCCTTTACTCTGCTTTGGTTAGACATCACCTGGAATTCTGGGCACCACAATTCAAGCGGGATATTGACAAGCTAGAAGGTGTCCAGGGGAGGGCAACTAAAATGATCAAAGGTCTGGCGACCATGCCCTATGAGGAGCATCTTAAAGAGCTGGGTATGTTTAGCTTGCAGAAAAGATTGAGAGGAGACAATATAGTCGTGCATAAATATATGAAAGGATGTCAGAAGAGGGAGCAGGCTTGTTTTCTACTGCACTGTAAACTAGGACTTGGGAGCAATGGGTACAAATTACAGGAAAGGTGATTCCACCTGAAGATTAAGAAGAACTTCCTGACTGAAAGCTGGTCAACAGTGGAACTCTGCCTAAGTGTGGTGGAAGCTCCTTTGGAGGTTTTTAAACAGACTGGATGGCTATTTGTCAGGGAAACTTGGATTGTGCTTTTCCTGCATGGCAGAGGGTTATACTAGATGGCCCTTGTGGTCTCTTCTAACTCTGATTTTATGATAATATTGTCAGTAGTAGTTTCAAGTAGAATTATTTCCTAGCACCACTTGGGGTTCTGTGATATTACCAGATGATCTCATTGAAGTACCAGGTAGCCACTTTGGCATGGAATGCTATTCCCATGCTACAGAGAGACTTCTGTATAAGAAGAAAATTGAGTAAAAAAACCTGTGTACAGAAGCCAGCATGGTATATTGATCTGAGCGCGGGACTATGATGAGACACGGATTTGAACCTCTGCTCAGTCAGGGAAACTGACTGAGTGACCTTGGGTAAGTCTGTCTCAGTCTCGATAAAGCATAGGGAAAGATTAACAACCCTGTGGTGTTTGTTTTGCTATCTGTGCCTCTGTTCAGACGATTTCACCTCAATTTCCAACCCTGTAATAATTGGATTTCAAAAAAAAATTGACTTGTTGAGGAAACAAGGATTGATGAAAAAACTTCAGTGGGGACCTCCTTTCCCCAATAAAACTCTCTCAAAAGTGAAATTCCCATCCTAGGGATAAATTTCTCTTATTTCTTGGCTCACCGCCGTTCTTAACTATGAATTGTTTGTAAGTCAGATGTTTGTAACTCCGGGACTTACTGCCTGTAGGTCAAGTGCCCCAAAAGTTAAGGAGTTTGCAATCTGTTGCATGAGAAATTAGTCCTTTTAGAAAAATAGCTAAGTTTTTTTCTGAGTTTACTGAAAGAAGGGGGGAGGGTGTCTGTTTTGAACACACTTTTTTCCCTAGAAGCTAGAAACTTTAGTACAACTATTTTGAAAAAGCTATCCAATTTATTTATAGTCTCAGTTGCAAAGGCTTTAAATAGGTTCAGTGTGTCAAGGAATATCAACAGTGCAGCATTAGTCAATTTGGGAGTTTTGACTTTTAGGCTATTGCTAGGGTAATTATAAACAACTGGATAGGTGAGCCACTCCCCCAAATTTGCACCCCAGTGATTTAGGCTCACTTTTTAAGGGCTCTCAAGTGTGCAGACATGAAAGTTACCTCAAATAGTGACTATACCGAGCAGAGCAATTTGTGGACCTAGCTGAACAGGTTTCATCTGTGGGTTTATATCTCAGATGGTCACAACAGAAGCTTTCCAGAAAATGTCCAACATTCGGAGTTTGCAGCAACCATGTTTCAGATTTACAATAAAATTGAGACATACCACTTTGTAATTCTGGCCATTGGTATTTTAAACCTGTCTAATCGAGATATAATAAAATTGGTTTTTAAATTTTTATGTATATTTTTGTTTTATGATTTAAATTTTTGATTTGTCTGTATGGTTTTCCTTTCTGGCAATTGAATGTTTTGCCTCACATGTTAGAAACCACTCTGAGTCCCCTTGGGGGTGGCATATAAATAAAGTTTTATTATTTTATTTATATACCACAAGAGAATGAAAAGGCAAAGCTATTTATACTAAAAAGGTGGATTTAAGCTAGTGTGATGATCACTGTATGCATTAAAGCCTACATCAGTGGCTCCCAAACTTTTTTGACCTACCGCCCCTTTTCCAAAAAAAATATTACTCACTGCCCCCGTAGAAATTATTTTTTAAATTTTTTAATAGCAATTAAACAGAAAGATATATGTATTAATATTTCTACCTTTTTGGTAAAATATAAAAGAAGTTGTAAATTAGAAACACTGAAGTTTGAAACTATGAAACTATTTATTGAACTTTGAATAGAAAGGTAATGCAAAAAAGTTAAAACATTCAAAATCATCTTTTTGGTAAAATATAAACCTCGGCTCAATTTTTGTAAAATTAGAAACACTGAAGTTTGAATAAATTATGAAACTATGTTCCACTTGAAGGACATTATGAATAGAAAGGTAATGCAAAAAGTTAAAACATTCAAAATCATCTTAATGAGAAGGATGAACCTGGTATGCTGCTACCAATCTAGTAAACCTCTGCTCAATTTTTGTCAGCAGTAATCTCAAATCATCGCGATTGACTATTTTGCAATCTGTTTCTTTTTTTGTTAATAAATTGGTTACCACACTGAATCCATGTTCCACTAAATATGTTGAAGGACATTATTATTGTTATAAGACTCAACCAGCTGGAAGGGAACCCCAAAGGTATTATTATTATTCCTTGCTTGGCGAGAGAAGGAGGAGGGAGCAGGAGGAGGGAAGAAGAGAGAGACACACACAGAGATGGATAGTAGCCTGTCAACTGGCTCATGCCACCGCCCCCTTACAGGGGTTCAGCGCCCCCTTACATCACCCCACCGCCCGCCAGGGGGTGGCACCACCCACTTTTGGGAACCACTGGCCTATATAATGAATAAACTAAGCAATGTGTACATGGGTTCTTATTCATAAGACAACTGAGCCTATTGCCTCAGTTTTTTTAAAAAAAAACCTGAGTGGAAAGCTGTAGTGTTATTTTCAACTTGAATGACTGACCAAATGTTATCTGGGATGTGAGTGAAAATGACTCGTTTATTCTGCACTTCCCATTTCTATTTAACCTAAAATATTAATTTTAAAAACACCAATAAATGCCCCCTAAGGCCTGCATGAGTGTCTAATTGGTATCTCCAGACAATTTAAAGCCTATTGAGGATTTAAAAGGGGGCAAAAAGCTATCAAAACATTCATGCAGCATTTCTCAGAAACTAGAGATTGAGCAGTGGAAAGATTACATTTGGGTTACAAAATGTTTTGTTTTACCTCAAAAATAAACTGATTAAAAGCTTACCATGTTTGGAAATAGAATCCATATGTGTGTTATAAAAACATTATGCACAGGTATTCTCAGCAGAACGACGCAGTTGTTTAAAGCATATGATCTAGGTTGTGATTCATTTTTCCCAGGAGTGGTAGAGACACCTCTAATATTTATTTTGCTAACAGGCATCTTTTTCGATGCCTTGGGTTATCACATTCAGCAGATATATATATATATATACATTATACACACACACTATTTTCTGGTGTACTAGACTTTTAAAGCCGGGAAAATCTTATGAAAAAGTCGGGTGTCGTCGGGTATAAATTAAAATAAGAAAAAAATAAATTCTTTCTTAGTGGTGTGGCCTGGGCTTTCCCTGCAGCCCTTACCAGTCTTCATTCAAGGACCTCCTCCGCCCTCACTCCTTACCTCCTCCAAAGGCTTGCCTTGGCCCAAGGAAGTGCCTCTGGATACAGACTCCCAGCAGCGCTGAGTGGCGGTGTGCCTTGGATGTGCTCCCAGAGGCATTCTGGGAGCACATCCAAGGCACGTCGTCACCCAGTGCTGCTGGGAGTTGTCTTCCAGAGGCCCAAGGAAGTGTCTTCGGATGACTCCCTGCAGTGCTTGGCGGTGGCATGCCTTGGATGTGCTCCCAGAGGCATTCTGGGAGCAGTAGTTCCCTGACTCCAGATCCAAGGCACACCACCGCCCAGCGCTGCTGGGAGTCATCTGGAGGCGCTTCCTTGGGCCTCTGGAAGATGACTCCCTGCTGACCGGGCTGCAGCATGCCTTGGATGTGCTCCCAGAGGCATTCTACTGCTCCCATTCTACTGCTCCCAGAATGCCTTTGGGAGCACATCCAAGGCGGCGGCCGCCTAGCGCTGCTGGGAGTCAGTGTCTGGAGGCGCTTCCTTGGGCCTAGGCAAGCCCAGTGGTCTTCAGAGGAGGTCCTTGAACGGAGAGCGGCGGGGGCCACGGGGGCATAGTTTTGGAAGAGGGGTCGTCTTAAATGCCGAGTGTATCCCTAAATCTATATTTTATCTTTAAAAGTTGGGGGATCGTCTTATACCCCAGTCATCTTGAATGCCAGAAAATATGGTATATGGCTACAGCTGGCATTCTAGGTAAAGGACACAATACAGATCAAAAAGGCATCAAATAAATATTTTATTGAAATCCTATTTTGTGCAGTAGTTGTACCAATCCCATTAGCCACACCCAGCCAGGTTTATACAGAAAACCAAGAAAATGTATTTTTAGGATTGGTAGCTGGATCTTGGGTGCAAAAAGAAGTTGGTGGATGACAGGAGAGTAGCTGATTTGAAAGATTTTCTACAAAAGGAAATTCACTTAGAAATACTCTCCTGCCAGACCTGAGAGGGAGGAAAAGAGCCTAGTTTTGTTCAACAAATCCTGTCATAACGTTTGAGAAGACAACCCTACCCTGCACACATTAGTAAGGCATTACTGAAAATTAACATGCAAATCCTGTATTTTCTAACAGAAATCATTCAAGGCATGCATACCATAAAACACTGAACGTGTCACATGTTGTCATGTTCTTTCAGTGGCTCCTAACCATCCCTTAAACTAAATGTAGCTAAGACTATTGTTTTTTAAAGCCATACAAGTAACTGGAACTGAAAATAAACAGTTGGCTGATAGATAATAGGTTTGTGACACATGGGAATGTTTGCTTTTCATTTCACACAAGCCTAACTAGTCATAGCTCCCAAGTCTTGAAATCAAAACCAAGAACCACTAGTCTCTTTCTGTCCATTTATTTCTGTGAATACAAGTGGGAAACTCAGATAGGAGGAAGGCACCTTCCTCTGAGGGAAGGTTTACAATACAGGAAGATACTGCTCCATGCAGCAGATTTAATAATAATAATAAAAAGGCACACAGCAACAGCATGCAAGCTGGACATCAGAGTTCTTTTTTTCTCCCTGGGCCTCAGTGCAGCCAAAGTCTGTGGTCATCAACCCATAGGGAACAAAGTCCATAGTTATTGCTAAGGTCCTGGGATCAGAGCAACCCAAAGTTGTGAGGTTATGCGGAGGGATGAACACTGAGGCTAACCAAGGTAGTAGGAATGAAACCCTTGGCCTATAAGCACCCCACCTGCATACAGAGCAGGGGAAAATTCTCAGGGAGAGTTAGACCCTACAAGAACAAGGGACCACCCACATTCAAGTATGAATGGCAGGGCACCAACAGGGCAAAGAGAATGGAGTGAACAAAGGGCAGCACAAACTTGGAGAGCAAGGAACAAAAAAAATCCCACCTGGATCACATGGAGTACATAGAACTAAATGGATAGATGTGCCCCATCTGGCAGGGTTCTGCTTTGGTCCAGCTCTGAAAGGAGCCCAGCCCAGGGCAGACATAGGCACTTTGGAGACCTTGGGCTGGATCCAGCACCGACAGCCCAGGCGGCCTTTCTCCCCTAGGACAGGTGAAGGCCAGGCAACGAGGGATAACAGGGCAGTTGGAAAGGTGGCTTGGAACTGCAAGACAACAGTCTGTAGGCACTTGGTCTGGCTAACAGGCTCAGACATGGGGCCGGTTGGTCCGGGTCACCTTGAGCCCACCCGCTAGTTGGCTTTAGCTTTGCCATTAGCAATGGCACCGTTCTCATGGAAGCCATTCTGCTGGGTTTCTGACATGGCCTTGGGCAGACGCTTGCCTTTGGTGTACGACTGGTACCAGAAGTTGGAAAAGAGGATGAAGAAGATAACACCATAAATCCAGATGAGATGGATGAAGATTGGGAACTGGTAATCACAGCTGGGCATGAAGTAATACTGGGAGATGTGGACTGAGACGAGCACAAACTGCAGCTGAGAGCAGAGGGAAGGAAAAAGTCACAGGTATGAAGACAAAAGCCATATCCCCTTCCACAAATAAAATAGTTAAGGTAGAAGAACAATTTGGATGGTAGCAGGAGAAAGAAATGCTTAATTCAGATTCTTCAGTCTTGTCTATTCAACAACCAAAAAAAGGGGGGGGGGGATCAGTCCAATTGATTCATTCTGATAAAAAAAAAATAACAGCTCAATTGCCCATGCCCTTTTCTTCATTACTTACCAGCTGAATGGCAGTGATGTGCTTCTTCCACCAAAGATACTTCTGGAATGCAGGGCCAAGAGCTGAGACCCCATAATAAAAATACATTACTACATGTACTATAGTGTTCACCATAGCATGGAAAGAGCCCATTCCTCCTGTAACAAAATATTCCACCAAAGGGTAAAAGACGGGTAAAATAAATGTAGTAACAGCCATATAAAATTATCAGAAGTATTAATTACAAAGTATAGGTTTTATTTAATCCTTACAAAATTAAGCCTGAAACTCCTATAGTAGCTGCAATATGCACAATATGCAAAAACTTCTGGAATGCAGGGCCAAGAGCTGAGACCCCATAATAAAAATACATTACTACATGTGTGTTACCATTGGAAAGAGCCCATTCCTCCTGTAACAAAATATGGAGAAAGGAATGTCAAACATAAATATGCACAAACATCTGTTCACATTAAGCCAGAAGTATTATATACATAAGGGTAAAAGACGGGTAAAATAAATGTAGTAACAGCCATATAAAATTATCAGAAGTATTAATTACAAAGTCTTTAATCCCATTTGGGAATTCATACAAAATTAAGCCTGAAACTCCTATAGTAGCTCAATATGCACAAATATGCAACAGCGCAACTAGTTATTCACGTGGTTATCTGGAAACTCAAGTTTTCTGGCATCTTTCAGCACCTTCTACAGCGCTTTACATAAGTTTTCTGGCATGACCTCATCCGCTTGTCCCCTGCCATACCATTGCACTTTCTGCCTAAACCCTTAGTTCCCTGGATGCCAAAGAAGCAGCCAAGGATCTAAGGATAGGAAGGACACAATGATGGAATGATAGGTGGGGTTGTATGATCCACAGATGACCACTCTAAAGAATTTCAGTTGTAAGTAAGAAACCTGTCCTCCTTCTTCATGATCTCTGACTCACAAACTAGCTACTATACATAGCTCATGTGACTCAGGAAAAAGCAGTCCTTCCAAACACAATCTCTGCTTGAGATCTAATGCCCAGAAATAAACGCAAGAGCTGTCATTTAGAGGTACACCATGCTGAAAGGCAGTAAACACACCCATCACCCTAGTCGAGTGGCTTCTAAATTGTGCAGGTGGTCGTCTGTCAGCAAGTTCATATGCTAATCTGATGGCTGCTGTGATCCATTTCAACAGATGTTGAGGAGACAAAAGGAGTCTCATCTTTGCAGATGAGCAAAAAACAAAAAGCCTGTGTTTTCTAGAAGAATTATAAAACGCCAAAGCCCAATAGATAGTGAATGGAGATAATATTCCAGATCAGTAATAGGATTCTGTAGTGATGGTGGAAGAATAACGTCTTGATTTAGATGGAAAGCAGACACTACATTCTACAGAAAGAAATGTCCAGTCACAGGACCACTTTGTCTTGATGTAAAGGGAGGTAAGTAATCAGTCCACAGAACATGAGTAATCTTAGGACATATGAAGTCAAAAGCTTGAATGGCCTCTTAGACTGTTCCACTGAGGACTGGACCAATCACAGGTGTGTGTAGAGTCTTATATCCCTCCAGAAAGGTTTTCGTTAGCAGGTCCAGGAAGCAGGGCTTCCAAAGCCACTGAAAATAACAGACAGCTGACAAATACTTTGAGGGAAGAAAGTGACAAGCCCTGTTCCAAGGAGACCAAAACATACACTATATATGCAAGGCGTGCCTCCACTGGAATAAGTCCTTAATGCTAGAAAAATTCAACGAACTTAGTTCATTTATAAGCATAAGAATGCTGAGCAAATGGTCTATGTGCTGCATCCATATTGTACTTAACAGAGACAGAGGGGCAATACAAGACCACCTTCCAAACTGCTGGCTTCATGACCTACAGGTCTACACCTCCACAGATTGATATAATGGAAGCTTCTGATACTGCCCCTGGGACAGATGAGGCAGCAGGGCAAAACTATGGCTGTCTGCAACAGTTACTATTTCTCACCTGGCTCTATCCTGTTTCATCTCTGCAATCACCTTAGTGATTACAGGGACTGTGAAGGGGGGGAACATAAGTGACTGGTCATCTCCAGTCATACAGGAGCCCATTATCAAGAAGGCCCATCCCTATATGGGCTCTCAAGTAGGACTTCCTATGCCTGGACAGGAGTGATACCAGTATGCCCCCTACATGTCTACAGGCAGTACACCCTATACCTTGAAAATGTCTTGGATAGTTTCTATGTGCAGTTTGTGACCGAGAATACGTATTTTATTCCAAGTGTCTGCAAAATTATATTCTTCTCTTAGAAAGTGAATTGCCATTAGCAGTATGTCCCCCGGGGGGCACTACTCCCAGAACATCACTGTGAGACATAATAGGGAGTCACCCTGTATGCCTTTATGAGAACTGAAGATCTGGGAATACTGATGTAAACATTTCTTTCATTTGGAGATCAAACACCAGAATTCTGGAATCTGATCACATATTCCCTGGCTACCATTACTAGGACCCACAAGTCTAAGGTGATAGAGCCCCTGGCACATTAGAAGCTTTGAAGCCTGTCATGAAAAAGCCGAATATGCAGTGAAAGTAAAACAGAAAGGACTTTGATGAAGTCTCAAGAATCCACTAACCCTGTCCAGGTGTCAGCAGTGGTCTTCAGCATTATCTCCTTCCTCTTCTTCTAGGAAGTCTTATTCATCCTCAAACTACCATTAACAACCCAGTAATTGCCAGCTTCGACAGGAAATTTTAAAGAAAAAGATGAAAGAGACAGCGCAGAAGGCCTCTGGTGGCATTGGACACAGAACCCTTTAGACACAAAATTATATCTGCTCCAAGTAGATCTTGATTTAGTAGAAAGATCTCAAGGATAAAACCTAGATTTGTTAGTAGCTGATTGTATCTAATGGATATGTTCAAGGCAGTTATCTGTAACAGCACTGAAAAGACATCCCCGCCCACCTCCATCAAAGGGGAAGTCTTCAGTGGAATGTGCCTAAGTGGGCATTCCAGAACATGCCTTCAAAATACCACTACACCAGGCAAAGCCCTTCCAATACAACTGGTAGCATAGAGGTAGCGATTTGCTGTGCAGCCAACTTGTAAGCTTCCACTTGTGGAAGGACTGTAACCTTGCAATCTTCATTTGAAAACTTGTTCACGTATGGAGTCATTTTCCCCACAGTAGATGCTGATATGCTCCCATGCATACACAATAATTTGAGACCTTGCATGTCAAGGTACTTTCTGCTCCTAGTTGCCAAATCATAAACATCTTTATCAGCAGGCACTAAATCTTCTAGGCATTAATTGGGCAGTAATTGAGGGGTTTGGGATTCTGGTTTTGAGAAGCTTGTATAATGTCTCAATCTTATTGGATGTAGAAACAGTAAGTCAAAGGATTATCCAAGACTTATGTACAAGTTACATAAGGCAACATCCAAATGGCTGCAGGAGCATACACTCATATCGGTACCCTTTGAAAAATACAGCCACTTATCTGATACTTCACTTGCAAATCAAGAGTGTTGGCACTGTCCCTCCCTCCCTCCCTCCCTCTCACCTTAAAAACAAAAAAAAACTACGGGGCCAAATGACCCCAAACTTGACAGCGCAACATCACACAACTCAAGGTGTGACCAACAATAATAAAAAACAAAAAAACTAAAAAGAACTTACCAATCCTAAAAAAAGGAGATGCCACTGGGCATGCATACAGGAGGGGGTGTGCACGCACACACACAAACACAGAAGAGCTCCATGTGCCGGAGCCAGTGCCCGAAATGGCTCTAGGCCGCCTGGAGCCAGCCTCTCCCTCCTTTCTCTCTTCCCCCATTTCCTCCCTTTATGCCTTTCCTTCTTCCTCTCCTCCCTCCCTTTCTCCCTCATCCTTCCTCTCTTTCATTCTCTCTTTCCTCCTTCCTTTCTTACCTTCTATCATTCCTCCCTCTTTAGCTCCGGGTGCTGCAAGCCCCACCCCTAATAAAAGAGAGTGTGCTGCGGAGGGAGGGGTGAACAGAGTTCAGGCTCCTCACTGATTGCAGGTGAGCTGGACTACTTCCCTTCCTTCTCTTTCCTTTACTTCTTTCCATCCTTCCTCCCTTCCTTTCCTTTACTCCCCTCCCACACTGCCATGTAAAATCCAGATTATCTACTTAGGACTGGAATATATGGCAGTGTAGACACACACACACATATGGATGGATGTTGGATCACTGGTTGGTGATATATCTTATATATATAATTACAATACTTTATATCTTACCATTGTATACTGTATATTGCGCTATACACACACACACTATCTATCTATATAAACTCTCTCTCTCTCTCTATATATATATATATATAATGTTATTAATATATTACTATATTACATAGACTCATATAATAGAGTTAGAAGGGACTCTACTATGGTATTAGGGAAGAGACAGGAAGGAAGGAGAGAAGAAAGGAGGGAGAGAAAAAGGGAAGGAATGAAAGAGGGAAAGGGGGAAGGAAGGAGGGAAGGAAGGAGGGAAGGAAGGAGGTACCAAAGGAAGGAAGAAGAGAAAGTAGAAAGGAAAGGAAAAGGAAAAGCCAGAAAGAGATAAAGAAGAAGAAAAGGAAATAAACAGTGAAAGGAAGGAAGGAAACAGGGAGGGGAGAAAGGAGACAAAGGAAGAAGTAGAGAAAGGGGGAGAGAAGGAAGGAAAGAGAGAAGGAAGGATGAAACCAAAGACTGAAAGAAGAAATAAAATAAAGATTTAGAGAAGGAAGAAAGGAGAGAAAGGCGAAGGGGAAGAAAAGGGGGGGAAGGAATAGGTAGATACTAGGCATGAGAAAAAAAGTTATGAAAATGAAATGATTCGGAAGAAATTTGTATGAAATGCTACTTTTGAGTATTTCCGCATCTGGAACGCCTAACCAGGAAGTGGACTTTCTTTATAGAACTTCGGGGCCAGGATTTTCTTAAGTGTCGTTATTAGGTCGTAAGGGGGCACCCTCCTTCTTTCTCACCACCCTCCCGCCTCCCTTGCCAATAACTATTATGGCAAGGCAAGCCCTAAACTCGCTCCTTCTTTCGGCTGGAAGCCTGGAAAAAAATGTAAAAATGTAAAAAAAAATGTTTACTCAGAAGTAAATCTGCAAAGGAGGGCACTTTGGATGAAGTGCCCTCCTTTGTGCATTTACTTCTGAGTAAACCTCTCTGTTTACTTTTTTCCAGGCTTCCCCTGCCTCTCCTGCCTGCCAGGATCTAAAGCATCAAGGAGTATTGGGGTGAGAAACCAACCTAATGTATAATAGAATGAATGCTACTGTAAGTGCCTAATATTATAAGTAATCCAACTGGTCATATACCTACATTCCATGCACATGCAATAATACAGCAGTAATAACAATGGGTATAAGAAGAGGTAAAATTCAAACCGAAGTATTCTGACTGGTCCCTCCTCAAGCGGTGCAAACGGGCTCTTCTCTATGAGCCCGGGAAAGCGGGCACAGCGTTTGCTGCCTGGGTGCACACACATACATATTCTTTGGGGGGTTTGCTGCAGAATCCGGGCTCATAGAGAAGATTCTGCAGCAAATCCCCCAAAGAATATGTATGTGTATGCACCCAGGCAGCAAATGCCCGGGCTTTGGCTTTTCCCGGGCTCATAGAGAAGAGCCTTTTGCAGTTTGCACCGCTTGAGGAGGGACCACAGTCAGAATACTTCGGTTTGAATTTTATCTCTTCTTATACCCATTGTTATTACTGCTGTATTATTGCATGTGCATGGAATGTAGGTATATGACCAGCCTGGGCAAACTTGGGCCTTCGCTCCCTCAGGATCGGGGTGAGAGAGAGGCAGCGAGGAGCGAGGGGGCTCCTCCTCCTTTTTTTGCTGCTTCCAAGAATAGAATACCCCCTCCCTCCCTCCTTCCTATTTGGAGAGTCCCATCTAGAATTCAGTGTGATTTATTCAAGTTTTGGCCTACAACTCCCAGAAATCCCAGCCAATTTACCAGCTGTTAGGATTTCTGGAAGTTGTAGGCCAAAACCATCTGGAATGCGCATGCGCTGGCATACGAACTACTAACGAATTTCGTTAGTTATTACGTTACATTTTAGAAATTTTTGGAAATTTTTTGTAAGTCTTTCTTTTACTAATAAAAAAAATTCCCCCATTTGATTTTAGAATCGTGATTTTTGGGTTCGAAACCATGCCTAGTAGATACCTCTCTTTTATAATAGTTCAGATATCTACTACTACTTCGAAAATTCTTACTATAGGCCACAGCAATGAAAGGCAGGGCACAGCGTATATATCTGATCAACATTTGGCAAAACAGGATGAGTTTCTCCCAGAAGTACCAGAGGAGATTTACTGACAAGCACTGCAGAAGAAGACAATTCCAAGTCGCAATCCAAGGTGGAAATGAAGGATGCAACGCTGAAAATGGAGGTTGAGGTGAGAAATAGCTTGAATAGTATATATTTGGTGTGAGTCAACACAATATGAGGCAATGTTTTCTATGAAGATTGTTCAGGTTATGAACAAGGGAAACTAAAATGTAAGTATTGACTTCTACTGTGACCCCCACCCCCTACCCCCAAAAGGCAGAAAATCAATGTGCATGTGGATTATCTCAGCAGAAGGGTACGCAGATGCTGCTGCTGTGGCAGGCAAAAAAAAAAACAACCAAGGGTTTAGGCAGAAAGTCTGCTGGTATTGAGTGTGGGAAGGACTACTGCCAAAAAGCTTATATAAGAGCTCAATAAAGTTCTGAATGGTGCACTGTGAAGGGACAGCCCCATTAGTGTGACTCGCAGAGACTACAAAGAAAAAAGTGAATTTAGAGGTAGATTTACAGTATTTTTACTAATTCTTTTTCAATATCTGGCTGAAGCCAATATCACAAAAAACTGAAAGATTACAGGCTTTCATTTCCCAGTAACTTGGAAGTCTAATTGTGCCTTCCTTTATTTCAACAGATGGGTGCTAGTAGCTAAAGGTCCTCTACTTGATATGCCCTTCCCAGCACAAAGTGCTGTACTCCCACATTATTATTCAAGGGCCCTTTAAACAATTAAGGTGCTGTGTTTTCATTTTAACTGTCATGTCTGCATGCATACTATGAAATCCTGGAATATACAGTTTGGAGAAGCATTACATCTCTTTGGTACAGAATTCCAAGTATCTCTTCCTACACTGCAAATGCATTCAACAGGCAGGAACCATGGCAATTAAAGAAGAGTAAGGGCTCTTTAGGTTCTTAGCCTGAAAGGGCTGTAAATAGAAGGGCACAGATAGCTTGATCCACTGGGATCTATAATTCCTAATTCTTGAAGAAATTCTACATTGAGTACGGGTTTTACTTTGAACCAGCAGTCATAAGCACTGGAAACTGCTCCCCTTTATATACACACACCAATATCAAGTAAACAAAAATGTTTGGTGGTATAGGAGTATGTATGATCACTCCATTTGAAGCTACTGTTGTGTAGGTACCCTCTACACAGGAGAGGTGTACAGGGAGCATACAACCCCGTTGTGTCAGCTCCACTCGCTGCCAGTTTGTTATCGAGCACAATTCAAAGTGCTAACTTTAGTCTATAAAACTCTAAACGGTTCTGGCCTAGCTTACCTGTCCGAACGTTTCTCCCCTGTGAACCAGCTCGGGTGATAAGATCTGCTGAGGAGGCCTGCTCTTGGTCCTGCCTCCTTCGCAGGTGCAACTGGTGGGGAAGAGGGACAGGGCCATCTCGGCGGTGGCCCCTCAGCTATGGAACTCCCTCCCCACTGATATTAGAGCGGCTTCAATCCATCTGGTTTTTAGAAAAAGATTCAAAACCTGGCTATGGAACCAGACGTTTGGGGAGTAGCACAACCGCAGTGCAATATACATCCACGGTTTTGATATAGTTGAAGGAGCTTAGACTATGACAGCAGGAATCTTCAGTCTTTAATTTTAAATTGTATTAATATGTTTTATTCAATTTAAAGTATATGTTGTGTATTTGTCTCTTTTATTCCTCAATGTGGCATTGAATGATTGTCAAAAACTGGAAGCCACTCTGAGTGAGATAGAGTAGGGTAGAGGTACAGTAAATAAATAAATATCTGCTGTGTTTGTGCTGAATGACTGTTTTTTGCACAATGAATTTTAAGTCATATATTTACTTATAAGGGAATGGCTCGTGGATGATAAGTTCCTCCTACCAAGCCAAGATTCTAGTAATAAGTGATACTGGACTATTACTACAAAGAAAATTAAGGGATGCATGCTTATTAGAAGAGAAATGTGTAGAACAGGATGTAAAAATACTCATAAGATGGAAGCATGCATATACATGATACATGCTACAATTGATCATAATAGAGGCAGTGTAACAAAGGCACACACTTGTGAATAACTGCACACATCATTTTTGGGGGGAAATGGAGTAAGGCCCCAGATTACAGACTTCCCCTAAATCTCACCTGGGCCAAACTTGACACCCCACCACCAACTCCAGGGTAGCACTGAATGATGGAACACATGGAGAAAGGTCACCTGATCATTCTTCTTTCTTAGGATAAAGATCACCTGGAAGTAACAACACAGTGTGAGTGAGAGATGAGTTTCTGGTTTGGACCAATGTTCGGACTATGACATCCCCTTCACCTGAGGATGTTAAGCAGAAGAAAAGCAGCACTATGGCAGAAGCACCAGGAAGTAATAGTCAAATTATCCCTAAGCAGCCTGTTATACTTCAGTTGTGAATACCAGAAGAAACACAGACATAAAAAGCGCAAGACGTTTTTATTCCAGCAGGCTTTCGGGGTCTGATTTGGTTAACCAGCTGTAAATAGTTTTATAGTTTTTAGCTAAGAGTTTAATTTTTTTTGGTTGTTTTAAAGTGTGTTTTTATACTCTTTGTAAGCCGCCCTGAGCCCTCAGGGAAAGACGGCATACAAAACTGAATAAATAAATAAATAAAGTAAAAACATCTCTTGCTTCCCCATAATATCTTGCTCTGTTAATTGGCCAAAGTTACTCACTGTAATTTGTCACTGGTAACCATACCAATAGGGCTAAGAAAGGCTGACTGGCCACCATTTTATCTAAATAAAAGCAAAATTGTTGAGGAATAGAACAAAAATATTCTATTTGTGTCCTCAGTTAAAATACTAGTAAAAGGATAGGACACTTTGGGTATCCAGGAGCCAATTTTGTGCACAGGCCACAGACACAAACCCACTACAAATCTATAAATAGCAAAAAGTCCCTTTGGGAAGGGGAAAAGAGAGGGCTATGCTTGCTTTAAAGAGGAATGATAGAACCTGGAGGTTTCCAAGACTGATTATTCACTGTACTTGGCCACAATATTTTTTCCAGTGGATGAGATATCAGGGGACTTGGGCTGCATGGGAACCATAGATCCTAGGTGTCTCACTTCTATACTAGGGGACTCACAGAAGCAAGGAAGGAGAGTGTCACTTACTGTGTCCATCAGTTCAATGAACTTTGAGAAGATAAAGAGCCAAGCCACACGAACCATCTGTCAAGAGATAGAACAGAAATCAGGTATCTCAGCCAAAAGGCACCATTACTAATTTCCCCCTTGACTCTTCAAACTTCTGTATCATAAATCTATTCTCTTTAAGATCACTACAATGGTCTGATAAATCCCAAGCTGATCATTACATTCAGAAAAAAAACAGAAACATAGAGAGACTTGGGAAAAATAAGCAGGGAGAGGGGGGTTGAATGAAGAGAGAAAAAGAGGGTAGAGCTTACTCGGAGGGCATTGGGTCTCAGAGAAGTGTCCACAGGGTCGCATCTCCAAGTATATTCAGTCAACCACGCTGACATAAGGAACTGCAAGAACAAACAGTAGTTAGAGCATACCATTCATGCACCTTTCCCTATTAATACAGTTTGCCAATAAAGTTATATTCACCTATTATGTTTAATACCATGTTTATTGCAGATCTCTCTTTTCAGTTCTCCTACTATGAGCAAGCTCAGAGCAAAGGTTTGTGGCATTTTTAACTAAATGATATATTTTGCTTACCAATATATAGATTGATCTTCTCATTTTTAGAATTTAAGCTCCAATTATTTTTCCCTATAAATCTAGTTTCTGCAATTAAGCCTAACGGTCTATTCTACACCAAGATACCAAAGCAGGCACTTATTAAAAACAGTTCCCTTGACTTAGCCTCATTACTTAACTGAAATAATACTACCTGATGTTAAGGTTTCTTTTAAAAAAAATAATGGCAGTGGGAACATTGTACTCCTCCACTCAGATTGTAACATACCAAAATGACTATTTGTATTGGTAAAAGACTGTACATTTATAGTCAGATAAGTTGCATGTATTATGCCATTCAGCTTACCAGGAGACACAACCTGGTATTGCATAATGGTCTATTTTCATTTAATATTTTGATAATGTGAAGAACTTTACAGATTATTGTCTATTGAGACTATGATTACTATCCCTCTTATTTCATTTTCTGATAGGAAAATCGTTTACTCATGAAATATACTGGTCTCCTATCCTTTTCAGAGAGAATAACTAAGATTCTAGTTTTAGGGAGAACAATCCTTATATATGTGAAGCCCTGAAGTACCCTGGCAATTTCAATATTCAGTTGATTTTGTGTTTAGGAAACCTTCAACATTCCATACAATCAGGAAGAACAAGTGCAAACTACTAACTCATTTCTCTAAGCATCTGAGTCTTTTACAAACAGATATTATTTCTGAAGCTATGGGTTTCCCTCCCATCTCACTGTTGGAAGCTCTATTAGCACTCATAGCTGTAGGAGTATGATTAGCCGTCAGTTCTTGAATACATAAATTAGGATGTTGTGGAATCATTTCTGGAGACTTAACAAAGATTAATTACATGTATACAGTTGGCCCCCAATATCTGCTGGGGTCTGGTTCCAGGACATTGATATCAAAATCTATGGATGCTCAACTCTCATAAATGACATGATAAAATGGTATCCCCAAATGAGTTGGTGAACAACTCAAAGAAATGTCACAGAGAGGCTACAGCTGAGTGTACCTACACTTCAGTGTAGTGCTGAACTTTTGGCTTGCCTTTCAGGGCTGTTTTTCTGAGCCATGGTTGATTGAATTTGTGAATGAAGAACCCGTGTGCATGGGTATTACCAATCTCAAAGAACAGTTGAGAACAATAATTATGTTGTAAACTTGTTATAGACAGGAAGGCTTTTCTGAAGTGTAACACATAACCCTCCTGCCTTATTTAAACTATACAGTTCCTTCTGCACCCACAATGTTTACATTTGCCAGAGTAGAAGAACCCATTAATAAACACCGGAAAGATTCCCCAAGCAATAGTGGCCACACTATAGCACTGACAGCTTGATCTAATACAGCAAGAATGAAGAAGTTTACCTCATAGACCATGTAGAGCGACAATGCTACCATGGAGAAATTATAAACAATCATGAATGTCTTGAGGTTCATAGGCTTCCGGTTGGCCATGAGCCGTGGCCCAAGTGATAGTACGAAGTACACATAGCTCAATAAGATACCAGTAGCGAGCCAAGGTGAGCCCATAAGTGGATATAAACTAATTCGGGGGTCTGCAAGAAAAATGGGATTATTCAGATACATCAATATATAAAAGCAAGAGATCTAATCTATAACTTCTTTAATATCAGATGCCCTGTGCACTGGGGATGGATTTTAAGAATTTGAAGTAACAAGTATTTGTGACAGAAGTTATGAATCATGAGGAAACACCAACTGGGGATCCCAAGAGGAAAAGTAGCATTTCTGTCTTTCACTCCTGTGACACAAAGAGCCAAACTCACCTGCTCCCTTTATGAAGTCTTGATACATATTCACCAGTGAATCCATGGCAGCTGTTCTGTAAAAGAAGCAATAGAGTAACTGGGAATGAAACTAATAGTGCTTAAACCATTCATAGTCACATTATGACTCCACAACAACTATCTAAAGCAGACCTGGGCAATTGCCGACCCTCCAGGTGTTTTGGACTTCAACTCCCAGAAATCCTAGCCAGTTTACCAGCTGTTAGGATTTCTGGGAGTTGAAGTCCAAAACACCTGGAGGGCCGGCAATTGCCTACGCCTGATCTAAAGTCTAGACGAAATAAATAATTCCTTAACTTCTCCTCAGCCACTTTTGTGACAGCTTCCAGGGAATCCAACAACTGCATATTTCCTGCTTCTGCTATAACCAGTTAGAGGGTGGAAGTGGGGAAAGAGATCATGCATTCTCTACCAGGCTCCTAAATCCCTGGGATGCTTTGCCATGTCATCAAATCAGTTATAAAAGACCATTGTAGCATAGTATATGCCAGCACAGTAGGTATACCCTGTTTAATCAAGTCACAATTTCAGTCTAGACCACAAAGCTCTGTGAACACAATTTCATTCTTATTTTCAACATGGAGAAGAAAAGGGTATCATCGGCTCTCCATGCTACAAAAACAAGTCACATGCTATTTCCTAGAATTAACAGGCAGATGCAGTTTGCACATGCTCTAGCTCCATTTTGTGAAAACTGTCAAAAGGCAATAATTAGTATCCGGCTCAATCCTTGCTTTTCAAGTGTCACTCCATGTAAATACTCCCCCAAATTGTTGGTTCACCAACAAGTATAAGATAAGGACTAGTTCAGGGGCAGGAGTCTTGATACCCCTCAGATATTGTTCAACTGCAATTCTCACCATTCTTTGTCACTAAACATGTTGGCTTGAACTGCAGAGAGCTGCAATTTATCAATATCTGGAGGACTGGTTTATGCCAGAGCTTCGTAAACTTTTTCATCTCACAACCAATTTCTACCAGATAAATTTTTCCATGACCCCAGGTATATAGGTATATAAAATAGGTATAAAAACCCAAACATTTACTGATAATAAATTGACATTTGCAAGGCTTGCAAAACAGGTTGATTTTCGTTTTTGTGGAACAGCTGAAGCATTTTCTGCAGAGTCCACTGGAAACACTGCAAGTTGATGCTCACAGATTTGTGTAAATAGGTGGTGTTCATCAAAATTATACTGTTGCCAAATTTTTCAAAACTCTCATTTGGGGTCGGGGGCACACATGCTGTGGTCTAGATTAAAGATGGGCAAAAATGTGGTACTCCAAATTATACTGGATTCCAATTTCCATAGGCACTAGGCAATATAGATAACAATGAAGAATGCTGGTGAAAGCATCTGCAGGCCACACATTGTCTACCTTAATATAGAGGAAAGAGGCAACACAGCTTGTCACTAATACACAAAAGGTGAAAAAAGAGGCCACTTCTGACAAAGAAGTCACATTATAAAAGACAGAAAAAAGGGAAGGTGTGGCCTTCAGAGACTGAATTAAAATTTCTATTCACCCTTTCTAGCACTATGAATGATAAGACAATGCAAGTTGCAGTCCAACAAAAGTTCTACATGTTTTCCATCTCTGTTCTTGCTTTAGAATACCATTAGAACCCATCTTGCCTGTGGACCAACATAAGATACTTATGCTTGTTCTATGAATCAGAAGATGCTTAGAAATACAGGCTGTATATCCCTTATCCAAAATGTTTGGGAACAGGGGTGTTTTGGATTTTGGAAAACCAACTTATTTGATATCTTGGGCATGAGACCAAGATTAAACACGAAATTCATTGATGTTTCATATATACCTTATACACATAGCACGAAGGTAATTTTATACTATATTTTAAAATATTTTTTCCATGAAAGAAAATGTCTTTACACTTAACTATCAGAAAGCAAAGTGTTCAATATCTCAGCTACACATGTGGACAAGTTTGGATATTGGAATATTTTGTATCTGTAGATAAGGGAAGCACAATCTGTTTCCCTATCAGAAAGTGTACAGTGATGCTCAATACAAGTTATTGCAAAATTAGCAGCATAGAGACTCATACTCCAGGTCGTTGTTTTTACTGCTGTGTTTATTATGTTATTTTAGTGATATTTTAATGATGTTTTATGCCCTGTTTTTACTCTGTGCTGTTTTTTTGTTGTGTTTCTCGGTGTTGTGAGCCACCCCGAGCCCGCCGGGAGTGGCGGCATAGAAGCCGAACGAATTTTTTTAAAAAAAAAGTTATTCCAGCATTTTTATCAAACTGGTTACCTCTTACTTGCATGCACATGCCAAGTTTCCCCCTTTAAAAGCCTATTTATTATTGCATGACTTCAAATAATTTCAATTTTTGGCAACCATAAGGCGAAATAATTATGACAATTTCTTGGCAAGATTTGGCCAGAAGGATGTTTTGTCTTTGCTTTCCTCTGTGGTTGAGAAAATGCAACTTGCTCATTTTTAGTGGGTTTCCACCGAGCAAGGATCTGAATCCTGGTCTCCAGAATTACTATCCAAAACTCAAATCACTATATAACGCTGCCTCTCAGAAAAGCCTCTAGAACAGTGGTTCCCAGCTCTCTTTTTTTGCCATGCCTCATCTAAGAATCTCAAAAATCACCCCCTCCCAAGACATATAATTCTTATTATTTGAAAAGTTCTCCCATTCACACAGAGGAAGCCTAAAAGGCCATTAACTTGATATAAACAAGCTTCCAAAGAACATGGTATCAATGAAAGAGAAAAATAAAAGAATAAATTGATTTCAGTAATCTGCACTGAATTCAGGGAAAATATCCAACTTCATTTTGTGTATGTAGTGAGAATATGTGAGAATATCCTGTCATTTGACATTAATTTTTTGCAGCTGATAATCTTCTTTAAAAAATAAAACAAAAATACTGACTTACCTATGAAAGTAATTATTGTGCTTTGAGGTTTTTTTCACAGATTTCTTTCTCTATTCATATGCAGAACAAAATACATCTTTATATATTTTGTATAGCTTGTACTGTTAAAAGAACACTTTTCTATGTTCATGCACTTTCTAATTAACTCTATACTCTCACCAGTTCTCTCTATTAGCTGGCTTTCCCTCTCTCTGTTGTCAAAAACTGACCGCCGTGTACATTCCGATTTTAATTTTAAAAATGAATGTGTCCCAATATGTATTTAAATACTGTATATGAGGCCCCTAGAACCATAAGAAATGCAAAATAAATCACTGTCAAGATCACCCTTTAAAAAACAAATCGCCTCTCTGTGGAGGGTGTGCTGGGAACCAGAGCTTTAGCAGATGTAAATATAGCAAGTGAAATTGCTAGACTGATATCCTTAAAAGCTAATGACAGCCTAGTCAACTGATGTACTTTGCAAAAGCCTCATTTTCTCCTTTGTAATCTGGTCATCAGTAGTAACAATAAACAAAGAGTTAAAAGAGCTTAAAAACTACTATTAAACAGATATTCAACAATCAAATTTTAAAAAAACCAAAATAAAAACTAGGAAGATTAAAAAGAAAACTTGCCTAGAGAATGTGAAGTCTCCCAACATAAATTCCACACATTCTTTGACACAAGCAGGCAAATTTTCCCTGTATCTTATATCCCCTCTTTTCTTACAACAGATTAACAGAATACATAAAAAGATAAGATTTTCTCCAGTTCTGCTTTTTTTAAGCTTTATTGTTGTTTTAAAGGAATTTTATATATACAAAGTAAAAAAATACCTCTAAAATCAAAAAGGGCTTTATGCTCTTCTTTGATAAAGAACTCCAATTCATAAAAAGAATCAAGGCATAGCTAAACAGAAAAGGATAGCAATCCAAAGTCCAATAAACAGTAAATTTAACAGCTAAGATAATATGTGAGGTCTGACAAAAATAAAAGGAAAATAGTTTAGTATAGAGATCTTAAGGTTTTGTTAAAGTTCTGAAAAACAGCATTTGAATGACTTGTTTTTCCAGTTATACAGTTCCAGACACCAACTTCTACGATTCATGTCTTTTTTCCCAGGACAAAAATACTACAAAAATATCCGTACAACCAAAGAAATAATTATTTAGCCAGGAGTACTTCAGAAAAATATCTAAGAATTCAACTTTAGAATCAACAGCAAGCCTAACCATTTCCCAATTAAAATAACAATTTCCCGAAGGATATATGATCCTTTAGCTCCCTGTTCTGCATTGTGCTTTTAAGGATGCCATGCTGGCCTAATTATGTCAAACAGAACGTGCTCATATAAAATCTGATCATATCTTTTGAGAATAAGCCCCATAACTTGACTGCTGGTAAAGAGGGGGAAAGAGAGCACCACAAAGTGCCAGGAGTATCGGAAAAACAGGTACAAAAAAGATATCAAAGTCAGCACCATTATGAGGGAGCTGGCTTGATTTTCATAATGAAGGAATTAGTCAAGAAAGTTCACAAGCATGAAAGAGACCATAATAGCATGCTTAAAGGTTAGTAACAATCAATTCTGTTCCTGGTTTCCCTGACACCATGGGAGGCTGTGACAACAGAACAGTCCTCCGTTATAGTATAGCCAGAAAGTTCATACAGTGGAACCTCACCTTAAGAGTGTCTCAACTTAAGAGATTTGAGTTAAGAGCTATCACTTGACCCAGGTTTCATTTTGACATAAGAGCAGCATTTTGAGTTAAGAGCTAGTTCCAGAGTGAGTGCTTTAAAGGAGCAGACTTGTGCTCTTGTCCGCTTTGCAGAATTGTCTGCTTTGCTCTTGTCCGCTCTGAAGAACGTTGCATTATTTGAGCTTGTGTGGTTTTTATTCCTGGTATGTTTGGCTTCATGAAGGGAGGGAGAACAAGAGAGGGAGGGAGGCTGGAATGAGTACAGTATGAAAAAAATTATGCTTCTGCCCCTTTACTTTGTGTTTTCTTGCCACAACTCTGTGCTTCTACCATTTTAATGTTATCTTTTCCTTGTATTGTTCCATGTTTATGTGCATTTATACACTATTTGTTATTTATAAAGTACATTTTCTTATTTAAAAACATGTCTCAAAAATTGGAACGGACTAACAGCATTTTAATGGGAAATTTTGCTTTGAGATAAGAGCATTTCAGTTAAGAGCTCAGTCACAGAATGAATTAAACTCTTAAGTCAAGGTATCACTGTAGTTAATGTTTCTGCCATATGTAGATGTCTTCTAGATTCAATGTGATAGTGAAGATAATGTTCTGGCAGTTAAGCATTAGAAGGAAAGGGGGAAAATAATAATCTAGGTGAGTATTTTCAAACCTGATGTCTTCCAGATGCATTGGGCTACTTCCTGTAATTTCCAGCCAATATGACCACTGTCTTTTCTTCTGTCTCTATTCAAGTTAACTATACATAATATTTCAGCATCTTATAAATGCTGTAGCACAGATAACAAGAAAAACTACTACAGGAATAATGTTTTGCAGAGTAATTGCTTTTTCTGAAATGGGTAGGTCTTGTGTCTCAGCTACCTACCCCGGTAGCAAGTACTTTCTCTCAGTAACAAAAGTGCCTCTCCTACCTAATTATAGTAATGTGGAAAATTTAAACTACAATAAACTAACTTTCATATTTCTTATGTTCTTATCATCTCTCTGGCTCAGAAAATTAGCCTCACTTTCACATCAAACACACACATGCTGCCCAGGCTATTTATTTCTTAAAGCACGACTGCACAAAGAAGGAAAAATAGTTGTGTCTTATATGGGCCCAACCTGTTCAGCCTGTTTGGAAGCAGGAGGGAATTCAAGCCAGCATGCTATCATACAGCAGCCCAGCCCAAATCTTAGGCTGTGGAGCAATTCTGCTTTACAAAAAAGAACACAGTACTATCTCTCTCATCTGTTGTGTAAGTGCAAGGGAAAATTGCAGTGACTTCAGAATCCTACTCCTACACATGTCAGATCACACTATTGTCTAGTTACTACCCCTTACCCCTAGTTACTCCTATACATGAAAAAATGTGAGGCAAGTGAGACTGAAAGGGCAGCTTAAATGGGAATTTTTAGCAATCAGATGATGATACATTACCATCATTAGCCATGAAAATGAACCCCAAACTTGTCCCAAGGGATATAATTTTTTTCAGCTAAGAACTCTGACTTGATCCGGAAAGTAAAGGCTTTTAACAAAACCAGATAGGTGAAATGATAGTGTGCATAATGACTTAAAAACACTATTTAAATAAATCACATATAAAACCCTAAATTTATCTCTCGGCTCTAAAAAAAATTCCACCTGCTTTCAAAGAAACTGAAGAGGTTGATAGGACTGTGCATCGGTTTCTAGTCTATTTCAGCAAAGAATTACAAATAAATTTCAGCACAGACATGTTAAATGAACTTGTATCACAGCCTCATAATGAATGAATTAATGAATTAATGGCAATCACAATCAGAGTCATGCATGCTGAGCTTCCTACAATTAAAAGCTGTGAGTCATTAAATTTCAACTCATAAAAATAGCACTAGTCTTTCCTGCAGTGAATAGTAATTACCCGTTCTTGCTTCATGTTCTGGGTTCTCTGTGTCTTTCTCAATTCCAGCAGATTAAATTTACACAATCTACAAAAACACAGGATGAGTGATGCTGCACTCATATGGGTGGCTGGATCATGTAAAACAAAATAATTAGTTATGGCAGAAAGGCAATATAGGAAGAGAGAACAGGCCTTGGTACAGAGAAAAAATGTCAAATTCTTCTGGGCATTATGGAGACTATATCTGCAATTATATTGACATTCCTCCCATAAGAATGGAATGGAATGTTTATGCTAATCATAAACAATGCAAAATAAAGATGCTGAATCTAGTATTTTGGATCAGTGTTTTCAATTGCTAACCAATTTTTCAGAGCAGAACCTTCCTCTGCAAGCAACAGACATATTTTCATTATTTTCATCAGTATAAATTTATTATTGAGATAGAGTACTTTAAAAGCAGACACTAAAAAATAAACAACCAGAAAGATGTGGTGACCAAGTAATCTAATCTACAGCTTTTGGATGTAGGCTTCAAGATCCAATATCACCTCTAACCACAAGACTGTCAATGCTTTCTGCATCTCTTGTTCCCACTGCTTCTCTGCAAAACTGTTCCAAAGCATTCACATGGAAATATATATATCTTTTAATGTATTTTAAGGGAAGCCATCAGCCAACAATGCTCAAATAACATATTAGAAACTATTAGGTAACTTTAAAAGATTCAGGCTGGATCTACATTGCTCTATATCCCAGAATCTGATCCCAGATTATTTTATCTCGGATTATCTGGCAGTGTAGATTCATATAATCCAGTTCAAATCAGATAATCGGGGATCAGATTCTGGGACATGGGGCAGTGTAGATCCAGTCTTAATTAATCCAAATGCTGAAACATAATGATTTCCTGTTGCTGGATTAACAACTATATATGGCAATGTATTTATTAATTATTACTACTATTATTATATAAATAAAAATGAAAGTATCTAAAAATACCATGTTAGACTCTCCTACATGTTGTAAACTGATAACATGATGAGTAATTGCACTAAGGAATTGTAAGGTTGTATAAGGTAACACTTTATTTCAATCAGGATTTTCTGTTAGTGATTTAAACCACAATTTATTTGTATTTACTCAAGTCTAATGTGCCATCGAATCTAGTGTGCACCTCAGTTTTCAAAACCCTGAAACTAAAAAAAGTATTTGCTGCCAAATTTAATGGGCAGCAGCAAAAAGTACTCTCTTTGTAATTTGGCCAAAAAACAGATGCTGCCTGTTAAAAAGTCATTCTTTAAAACAAAAGTATTAAAGCACAAAAGCTGCTGCAGAATGAGTTTACTTTAACTGCCCTGGATCAATACTATGGATACATGTATTGATCTCAGCTGCTCTGAGTCCCCTTGTGGAGATAGAGCCGGATACACATAAAGTATTATGATATATTATGGGGGGCTGTAGTTTCACAAGGATTTGAGCCTTCTCTGCCAAAGAATGTTGCTGCCTCACCAAATGAAATCCCTGAATTACATTGCATTGAGCTGTGGCAATTAAATTAGAAGTGATGTTCCTCCAGGTGCTTTTGAAGCAGCTTCCCCTTTTGCTTTGGCTCAGCACTAAGATTACCATATTATGCTAATCTAATGCACGCCCTAATTTTGGTGAGGTCATTCAGCCAAAAAAGGTGAGCATTAGATTTGAGTAAATAGGGTGATAGGGTGGCTTAAAACAATCTATCAGAATGACAAAACCATGGCATTACAGAAACTCCCAAAGTTACAAACATCCAGCTTACATACGATTCATAGTTAAAAACGGGGTGAGACAACAGGAAGTGAGATAAATCTACCCCTAGGAAGGGTAATTCACTCTTGAAAGTTGTTATGGGGAACAGGTATCTCCACATAAGCTTTATCACCAATCCATGTTTCCACAAAAAGTCCTGTGCAAATCTAATTATCACAGGAACAGAAAGTGAGGTGAAATCTTCCAAACAGGGACATAAACAGCAAAACAAACATTATAGGGGTTTTAACTCTTCTCTATGCTATCCAAAACCAGCTGAACAGGAACCCACCTCTCTGTGCTTTCTAGTCGGTACCCAAACGGCTTTTACGCAGACATACACACAGGCATTAAGCCGAAATGTGTCTCTTGTATCACTACAATCTTTCACCCTTGAATTCCAACTCCACCTACCTCTGCAAACAGGGTCCTGGCAAAACTATAACAAGACATATCAGGTTCTTAGCCCTGTTGAATCTTCAACCCACAGATGTTCCAAAGCCAACAACACAAAGCTACGCACCCACATGAGTGACTTGCATAGAAGTGTTGTGCCTGGTACTGCCACCCACATGGGAGCAGGGAGGAATCTCTCAATAGTATATTGATGCATGGAGATGGAGGAGGGGATTGGAATGCTGGTATGACTGGCCTGTTGGGGGGCTGCACAAAATTACCAGAGCAATAAAGAACAGGCTGCCCTGAAATGGAAAGAAGCATTCATATAGGGAACTGCAAGACCCAAGTCCTCTCTCCGTCCATTACAAAATACAAACCAACTTCAAGTAAACTAGCTCAAGCCTACATCTATGTTCTTCTCTCTCTCCCAATGTGAGGCTACTCTTGGAAGCAAAATGTCACATTTTTGCTGGTTCACAAATGTGGCACAGGCCGTAATACAGGACTGTCTTAATCCAAGTAAGTTTTTTTTAAAAGCCACAACAGCTCATGCAGCCACAAAGTAAAATATACGCAGTTACTAGGAAGGGACAGGATTAATGTTAATAAAACAATGAGAGAAATTAAAGGAAAAGGAAAGCCCTGAAAGTTGCAATAGTGGTCTAATTTCCTGGTCTAGGTTCTCTGGGACATAAATGACACTGTTTTTTTTATTAAGCCATATTTCCCCATAATGCAGAGTGAGGTGTAGCACTCACTAAGTCTTATGGTGTAGCACTCACTAAGAACATAAGAACATAAGAAGAGCCATGCTGAATCGGGCCTCAGCCCATCTAGTCCAGCATTCTGTGTCACACAGTGGCCCACTAGTTTTACACGGGGATCTCTAGCAGAAAGGAGGGCAAAACCCTCACCTGCTCCCGACCCCCCACAACCAGTACCCGGGGAAATCCTGCCTGCCTCAATCAACACAGAGGTGGCACTTGGATGTCAATTTCAGTAACTACTGATTCCCTTGGTATCCATGAATCTGTCTAATCCTGCCTTGAAGCTGTCCAGGCTGACAGCTGTCACAACCTCCTCTGGAAATGAATTCCATAACCCAATGACCCTCTGGGTGAAGAAATATTTCCCTTTATTAGTCCTAACTTTCCTACCTTGGAGCTTTAGGGAGTGCCCCCTAGTCCTAGTGTTGTGTGCCAGAGAAAATATTTTTTCTTTATTCACCTTTTGGTGTAGCTTATGGTGTAGCTAAGCCTTATGGATTTGAAAGGGCCCTGAAGGTTCATGTTTTTGGCATCTGGACAAACAGGCTCAGGAACCAGATTCACAAAATATTTTTGCAAAAGAGACAGAAATTCCTCTTCTTGAACTAAGCTAAAGAAATACTTCTATTTTTCCTGCAAGCCTCCTCCCAACTTAAAAAATACAGCGTCCCCATGGGAAAATGAAAACGAATCTCAACAATAAATAATAAATAAAATTAAAATTCTCTCTAGATTTTAACTTGATAATAATTCCCACAATAACTATGTCAGCAAAGCAATTTAAAAACAAATTATATGTCTTTATTAGTATTGGCATGTAATCTTACTATTCCATTTCAACGCAAACACTGCCATTTTGATTAGTGTTTAAGAATGAACTTTACATGTTTTTACTTCAGTGAAAGGCTGCAGAGTTATACATACAGCCAACTCTTCTGTAATTATCAGAGTGACTTCCCAAACATGCGGGGTGGGGGTGGAGGGGGTGATCAACTGGCAGAAAACAAGCAAAATTGTTTTCAATTCAGGAATTTAAGATAGCTGCCTCTATCAGATTTCCACTGTGGTAGGACAGTCACTTATGGCTGCACCCTCTCCCAGCCTCCCAACTGAAAGCTATGGACACTATCAATAATGAAAATCACATGCATTTCCTGAGGGATAATCCCAGCTTGTTCTAGATAGGGTTCCTGCATGAGCCAAAGCAAAATATATTTCACAGTAACTGAACTGTAAAACAGACTACTGTTAAATCCCCTGAAGCTCTTTGCATAGGTCTCTTTACTCAGTAATAACTGGGGGCTACCAATGACTGGTAGCAACTCCCAAAGGCTACCAATGCCCTAAATTCTCATATTAAAACCTAGAAAGACAATGAACACCACCTAACAAGTTGGGATACCATCTTACATATCAATATCTAAAAGAATGATCCAGGACTACATAATTCACAGGGCCAGCTAGAATGTTGCATACAGAAGACTATAGTTTCGTACTCTTGTTACTGCTCCAGGGCAAATAAAGTAGGCACATGATTCTAGGAAGACTGCCCTTCTCTGGTAAAATGGCCCATGAGTCATGTATACATAGGTTTGATAAGAACACATGTCCCAGGCGACAAGACCTTCCAGCTGCTTTGCTAACAAATGGGGCTGGGATTCAAGAGCAAATTAGCAGGTTATATTTAGGACTGCACCCCAAGTTATAATAGGGTGGTATAAGCCAGCCTTTGGGGGTGTAGAGTGCCTTGACCACACAAATTCGAATGTGTGAAATAAAATAAGCATATTTTGTAAATAGCAGTAATGGACATTAACTGACACAATGTGGCATGTCTAAGTGATAATAAAAACTATTTAAAGTTCAATTTAAAGATCAGATTTAAGTACTGCTCTTGGTACAAAATCCCAGAGCTTCAGTGATCTAACTAAGGTGATAGTCCAGTAGGCAATATTCTAAGAACCCCGGTCTCTCTCACAAGTACATTCCTCAGACCTGGCTACAGTCCATAAGGTTGCACACAAGAAAACCAGAATCCTATTTTGTGATGAAACCTTTTAATTTTTGTTTTCAAAGAAGTACTGTGTTAGTCTGTTGCAGCACAGAAGAATCCAAATTAATCTTGAAAATATAATGCTTATGCCATGATAAATTTCTTCACCTTCAAGATATTGGACAAAATAGTCTATATTTTTATTAGGTTGTTCTGTTTGTGCAAAAGGAATCATGTCTTGATGCTTCCTTAATATGGGAAATTTCCAGACTAGAGCAAATTCAGAAATTGTTTAGAAGGCTCAGTCAAATGTCCTATTTTCAGAATAGGAAGTTGATAGACCAAGATACGCTCCGTAAAGGTTGTTTCCACAGCCAACCATCTCAACAGAACATCAATTAAAATGTCAAAGGAAGATGCCAATTGATGATGCACCAGTCTAGTTAGAGGCAATATATTTAAATCCAGAGTCACTGCAATAAAAGCCTTTTAACATAAACCTTATAATCATTAAATGCAATACCACACAATGGTTACATACATAATACTAGATTTTCTTCCACCATGCATGAGTTACAAATGTGTATTACAGAAGTTGGCTATTTCTATAAATAGCTGTGTTGGTATGATCCTGCATTTGAAATGACTGTAAGACTTCAAGGAGACTGAATCATATTAATATAGGTATTCTCCTTATAAGTGTTCTATAGCTGCCTTCCAGATATAAAGACTCTGTTTTGCTTGAGTTGGTCCAAAAGCTATGCCTCCATTAGCAATAGAATCCATTACTGCATCTTACAGCAGCAGTTGAAAGAAAAGGTTTAAGATGCGGCACCTGCTTTGCATGTATAAGCTCATCTCACAGGTTATGGGGAGACTACATGTACCTAGAGAAAAACAAAAAATAATGTGCAGTTGCATACAGCTTTCCGAGAATAGTTAATCTCAAACCATCAACGTTTTTTAATCACCACAGCTTTCGGCTATAATTTGCAGGGTTAAGTAGATACACATAAAAGATCTGTAACTCCTTCTTTTCTGATGATTCCCACACCCACCTAACTGCTTGGTAGTTCTCATCTCCACTATAGCCAGCACTTCACATTTATGAAGGTTAGGGATATAAGAACATGAATAACACTAGCTCCACACACTTAAATTTTAATACTTCACACACACGCACACACAAGTGCAGTGTATATATTTGATGTGTTCATGATTTATTAAACTTTTTAGTTTGATCAAGTGCATGTGCCATCTGCAATTTTCCACAGTAGGTGAAAAAACCAAAAAGGTCCCATTTAAAATATTGATGGCTAAATGCATAAATAATCAAATCTGTGTAAGTTAAACCTACAACAGTCAGGGTTCAATTGTATTTCTATTCTGCAAAATTGGACTTGATTTTGCAACAAATATTGTTTCTACTAGTTGGGCATGGGGGCTTTACAACCTTCTTATTTATGCAATGCCTTTGACACGAAATAAATAAAAGCCCAAGAAAACCACAAGAGCAAAACAAAGGCTTAAGAAGTCCATTATTCTTATGCTGGAAAATGGTACTGAAAAAACAATAATCATGGAGAAAGATACATGTGAGTGTGGACATTAGTTTAGTGATAATGACAGGTGTTAGTTTGATGTTGGTATCTGTGATCTCAAATATTTTAAAGACCCAATCTCATATGTAATTCTATCTCCCAAGATGGCAGTCAAAGATTCCAATGGCTTTCCACATTTTAATATCTTCATGGGAATTGGCATATTTGCTGTTTTCTATGTGACACCAACTTAATTTTGCAGGCCTTTAAATTTATTACAGTATAATACATTCATAATTTAAATTATAATGCAAATTAAATTAAATTTATTCAAACACACTTAGTGTATACTGAATTCAAAATCAAATAACTGACATACATTAATATACATCATAGTGTTTCCTGAACTATAGCCCATATATGATGAAACTGAATCTATTACAAAAACGTGAGCTATTATATTTGTTCATGCTTGAGGTAGCACAACTCTGTCTATGAAAAAGTTTGTTGTCAACCAAAACAAAACAAAAACAGTTATTGTCTCCCAGGCTTATTAATGTCAAATTCTCCATAAATACCAACACAAGTTATATCTACCTAATCTCACTTCATCTATTCTTTGGAAACAAATCCTAGGTGGAGGTTTTCTAGACACCTTAGAAAATAATGCAGTGTGTGGGTACTGCCTGTTGTTCCTAGCACCTTACTGCTATTCCCATTCCCAGTTTGCAAAGTTATTTAAAAGTTTGTGCAACCAACTGGATAGCACCAATTTGTGTGGTGGGACCGGTTACTCAGAAAGAACACTTCCATTCCTTGCCTGAAGGTACAACTAATCCACAAGCTGGAAATGAATTTGCAAGAAAAGCATGGTTCACAAGGTTAAGCAAAGGCAGAGAGTGGGAACACAGGTAGGGAGACATCAGGTGCTATTGCTCAATTTCCAGCATCTGAGACAGAAACCAGGAGTGCATTTATATTGTAGAAAGAATATAGTTTTAATTGCCATGGTTCAAAGTTATGGAATCATGGGAGCTGTAGTTTAACAAGGTCTTTGGCCTCTTCTGTCAAAGTGCTGGTGCCTCACCAAACCACAAATCCCATAGTATTGAGTCATGACAGTTAATGTGGTGTCAAGTTGCATTAATTTTACAGTGTAGGTGTATCTAAGGTTTGTTGGCAAATCTAGGCCGGGCCAGTTCTTAAAATGGTTTCTCTCCTCCCAGATTAAGCATATGCTACTAAACAATCTTTCTTTAGCATGCAAACTGAGTCAGAGCACTCTTGCCACTATTAAAGCAGTGTCAAAGTTCATTAATTCTACATGGAGATGCACCATAGACCATCCTCGGGAGGCCCATAACTCCTCCTTTTCCAGGCTTGCAGTACTTTTTAAAGCTACATACCATAATGGTGGCTATACCATGTTTTACTGTTAATCCTTTAAAAAAAATCACCTGTTGAATCTGTCACAGATGCCACAAGAGCAGGCCTGGGCAAACTTCGGCCCACCAGGTGTTTTGGACTACAACTCCCACCAATCCTATCGGCTGTTAGGAATAGTAGGAGTTGGAGTCCAAAACACCTGGAGGGCCGAAGTTTGCCCAGGCCTACTCAAGAGGTAGCAGAATACTATTATACATATCAGACATGGGCAAACTTGGGCTCTCCAACTGAGTTGGCTCTGCCAGCCTGTCCCCACAGTTTAAAAGTAGTGTCAAGCTACATTCATTTCACAGTGCAGATTAGGCCTGGGCAAACTTTGGCCCTCCAGATGTTTTGGACTTCAACTCCCACAATTCCAAAATGTCGCCGTCCCTTTCCTTCCCCCCCCCCCCCCTCAGCTTAACCTGAGGGGGAAAAGGAAAGGACCTGAGGCTGTTAGGAATGGTGGGAGTTGAAGCCCAAAACATATGGAGGGCCCAAGTTTGCCCATGCTTGATCTAACCTGAAACATGCCAACTGAGTAAAAAAGTAGTGTCAAGCTACATTCATTTTACAGTGTAGATCAGGCCTGGGCAAACTTGGCCCTCAGGTGTTTTAGGTCTTCAACTCCCACCATTCCTAACAGCCTCAGGTCCTTTCCTTTTTCCCCTCAGGTTAAGCTGAGCTGGGAAAGGAAAGGGCCTGTGGCTTTTAGGAATGGTGGGAGTTGAAGTCCAAAACACTTGGAGAGCTCAAGTTTGCCCATGTCTGATATGTATAATAGTATTCTTCTACCTCTTGAGCAGGCCTGGGCAAACTTCGGCCCTCCAGGTGTTTTGGACTTCAACTCCCACCATTCCTAACAGCCTCAGGTCCTTTCCTTTTTCCCCTCAGGTTAAGCTGAGCTGGGAAAGGAAAGGGCCTGTGGCTTTTAGGAATGGTGAGAGTTGAAGTCCAAAACACTTGGAGAGCTCAAGTTTGCCCATGTCTGATATGTATAATAGTATACTGAAACCTCTTGAGAAGGCCTGGGCAAAATTCGGCCCTCCAGGTGTTTTGGACTTCATCTCCCACCATTCATAACAGCCTCAGGTCCTTTCCTTTTCCCCCCAGGTTAAGCTGAGCTGGGAAAGGAAAGGGCCTGTGGCTTTTAGAATGGTGGGAGTTGAAGTCCAAAACACTTGGAGAGCTCAAGTTTGCCCATGTCTGATATGTATAATAGTATTCTGCTACCTCTTGAGCAGGCCTGGGCAAACTTCGGCCCTCCAGGTGTTTTGGACTCCAACTCCCACCCTTCCTACCAGCCTATCGGCTGTTAGGAATGGTGGGAGTTGCAGTCCAAAACACCTGGAGGGCCGAAGTTTGCCCAGGCCTGCTCAAGAGGTAACAGATTGTGAGAGCCGCAGTCCAAAACACCCAGAGGGCCGACATTTTGCAGTCACAATTACTTCTTTTCTTTAAAAGTCACCTGTTGAATATCTGTCACAGATGCCTCAGGAGACAGACGGAAAAAAACCTACAACCTTTTATATGGGACTTCACCAGATTTTGCTGAGAGGGGAAAAAAAGAGTCACCTGTTGAATTTCTGTCTCTCACAGATGCCTCAGGAGGCAGGCAGCAAATAATAATCATAATAATCAACACCGTTTTCAGCAGTGGTTCTCAACCTGTGGGGTTCCCCAGATGTTTTGGGCTTCTGGGGAGCTGTAGGCCCAAACATCTGGGGACCCACAGGCTGAGAACCAAAAAGTTTGACAGACTTTACTGAGGCAAAAACAACAACCAAACTAAACAAAACCACCTGCTGAACTACTTAGTCTGTCACAGACGCCTCACGATGAAGAGGCAAACAAGCGACGCGGCTTTTAGAGATCCTGAAAGTTACCTCACGAGGTAAATGCCCAATGATACCCCTCCTCCCTCCCTCCTCCCTTTGGCCTTCCCCAAGGCCAACTCCCGCACAAACTGCCCCCTTTCTGTAATCTGAAGGAAAAGGAATTCCCCTCATGGGTTTTTCTTTCCCTCCTTCTTCCCACACAAGCGGCGCCTTTGGGAGGAGAGAGAATCCCCTCAGGCCCGGCCTCAAAGGCCCGCCCGGCAGCCACTCCTGAGGGCAAGCAGGCCTCGAAAGGAGAGAGAGAGAGATAAAAGTCTGAGCGAGGAGGAGGGGGAAAGCGGACGGGGCCCAGCAGGGCGTGGCACGGAAACGGCACCCACCAGGGCCTTCGTGGAAGACCCCGGCTTCGAGTGTGGCACTCACCGGCCAGGCTTGGCGGATGAAGGCAGGAAAAAGGGCCGCAAAAAACCCAAAAGGCGCGTCCCTGAGTGAATGCGCGAGAGAGAGAGAGAGAGCGCGCGAGCGAGCAACAGCGCGAGCTGCACTTCCTCTTCTGGAGACCCGCTTCGGAGTCACCCCAGAGTTAAAGGGAACCGCCCAGAGGGCTCCGCCGCCGCTGATTGGCCGAGGCGGCGCTGACTGGGGGGTGACGTCACTGAGGTGGGGCTTTCTGTGGCCAAAGCGCGCCCTTGTCGCTGTGCAAGCTCAGGGAGGCCCAGGGTGGATCATTCTGTGCTTGAGCGGCTGCCGTGGCTCTATGATGTGGAATCAGGGAAGCGTTGGAAGAGAACTCATGGGCCATTCAGCCCAACCCCCTGCCAAAAAGCAGGGAAATCACATTCAAAGCACCCCCGACAGATGGCCATCCAGCCTCTCTGCTTAAAAGCCTCCAAAGGAGGAGCCTGCACCACACTTTGGGGCAGAGAGTTCCACTGCTGAACAGCTCTCAAAGGAAGTTCTGATTCCAGTCCAACCCCCTGTCAAAAAAACAGGAAAATCACATTCAAAGCACCCCCGACAGATGGCCATCCAGCCTCTCTGCTTAAAAGCCTCCAAAGGAGGAGCCTGCACCACACTTTGGGGCAGAGAGTTCCACTGCTGAACAGCTTTCAAAGGAAGTTCTGATTCCAGTCCAAACCCCAGTCAAAAAACAGGAAAATCACATTCAAAGCACCCCGACAGATGGCCATCCAGCCTCTCTGCTTAAAAGCCTCAAAGGAGGAGCCTGCACCACACTTTGGGGCAGAGAGTTCCACTGCTGAACAGCTTTCAAAGGAAGTTCTGATTCCAGTAAACCCCAGGTCAAAAAAACAGGAAAATCACATTCAAAGCACCCCCGACAGATGGCCATCCAGCCTCTCTGCTTAAAAGCCTCCAAAGGAGGAGCCTGCACCACACTTTGGGGCAGAGAGTTCCACTGCTGAACAGCTTTCAAAGGAAGTTCTGATTCCAGTAAACCCCCTGTCAAAAAAACAGGAAAATCACATTCAAAGCACCCCCGACAGATGGCCATCCAGCCTCTCTGCTTAAAAGCCTCCAAAGGAGGAGCCTGCACCACACTTTGGGGCAGAGAGTTCCACTGCTGAACAGCTCTCAAAGGAAGTTCTGATTCCAGTCCAACCCCCGTCAAAAAACAGGAAAATCACATTCAAAGCACCCCCGACAGATGGCCATCCAGCCTCTCTGCTTAATAGCCTCCAAAGGAGGAGCCTGCACCACACTTTGGGGCAAAGAGTTCCACTGCTGAACAACTTTCAAAGGAAGTTCTGATTCCAGTTCAACCCCTGGAAAAAACAGGAAAATCACATTCAAAGCACCCCGACAGATGGCCATCCAGCCTCTCTGCTTAAAAGCCTCCAAAGGAGGAGCCTGCACCACACTTTGGGGCAGAGAGTTCCACTGCTGAACAGCTTTCAAAGGAAGTTCTGATTCCAATCCAAATGTTCAGGTGTCAAAAAAACAGGAAAATCACATTCAAAGCACCCCGAACAGATGGCCATCCAGCCTCTCTGCTTAAAAGCCTCCAAAGGAGGAGCCACCACCACACTTTGGGGCAGAGAGTTCCACTGCTGAACAGCTTTCAAAGGAAGTTCTGATTCCAATCCAACCCCTGTCAAAAAAAATCTCCTTTCACATTCAAAGCACCCCGACAGATGGCCATCCAGCCTCTCTGCTTAAAAGCCTCCAAAGGAGGAGCCTGCACCACACTTTGGGGCAGAGAGTTCCACTGCTGAACAGCTGTCAAAGGAAGTTCTGATTCCAGTCCAACCCCGTCAAAAAAACAGGAAAATCACATTCAAAGCACCCCCGACAGATGGCCATCCAGCCTCTCTGCTTAAAAGCCTCCAAAGGAGGAGCCTGCACCACACTTTGGGGCAGAGAGTTCCACTGCTGAACAGCTTTCAAAGGAAGTTCTGATTCCAATCCAAACCCCTGTCAAAAAAACAGGAAAATCACATTCAAAGCACCCCCGACAGATGGCCATCCAGCCTCTCTGCTTAAAAGCCTCAAAGGAGGAGCCTGCACCACACTTTGGGGCAGAGAGTTCCACTGCTGAACAGCTTTCAAAGGAAGTTCTGATTCCAGTCCAACCCCTGTCAAAAAAAACAGGAAAATCACATTCAAAGCACCCTCGACAGATGGCCATCCAGCCTCTCTGCTTAAAAGCCTCCAAAGGAGGAGCCTGCACCACACTTTGGGGCAGAGAGTTCCACTGCTGAACAGCTTTCAAAGGAAGTTCTGATTCCAGTCCAACCCCCTGTCAAAAAAAACAGGAAAATCACATTCAAAGCACCCCCGACAGATGGCCATCCAGCCTCTGATTAAAAGCCTCCAAAGGAGGAGCCTGCACCACACTTTGGGGCAGAGAGTTCCACTGCTGAACAGCTTTCAAAGGAAGTTCTGATTCCAGTCCAACCCCTTTCAAAAAAAAAATCCCAGGAAAATCACATTCAAAGCACCCCCGACAGATGGCCATCCAGCCTCTGATTAAAAGCCTCCAAAGGAGGAGCCTGCACCACACTTTGGGGCAAAGAGTTCCACTGCTGAACAACTTTCAAAGGAAGTTCTGATTCCAGTCCAACCCCTGTCAAAAAAACAGGAAAATCACATTCAAAGCACCCCCGATAGATGGCCATCCAGCCTCTGATTAAAAGCATCCAAAGGAGGAGCCTGCACCACACTTTGGGGCAGAGAGTTCCACTGCTGAACAGCTCTCAAAGGAAGTTCTTCCTAATGTTCAGGTGGAATCTCCTATCCTGTAGTTTGAAGCAATTGTTCCCTGTCCTAGCCTCCTGGGCAGCAGAAAACAAGCTTGCTCCCTCCTCCCTATGACTTCCCTTCACATATTTATACATGGCTATCTCCCCTGAGCATTCTCTTCTGAAGGCTAAACATGCCCAGCTCGTTTAAGCCGCTCCTCATAGGGCTTGTTCTCCAGACCCTTGATCATTTAGTCGCCCTCCAGCTTGTCAACATCTTCCTTTAATTGTGGTGCCCAGAATTGGACACAGTATTCCAGGTGTGGCCTGACCAAGGCGGAATAGAGGGGTAGCATGATTTCCCTGGATCTAGACACTGTACTCCTATTTATGCAGGCCAAAATCCCACTGGCTTTTTTTTGCCCCCACATGACATTGTTGGCACATTTTTAATTTGTCCACAAGGACTCCAAGATCTTTTTCACACGTACTGGAGTTTCAGAATGGAGTGTGAAACTGTATTATATGGTCAGTGTAGATCCCACAGGGGATCAATTTGATATTTTTATGGGAACCACTGGGTTAAGAGAATGGGGGAGTCACAAGAGCAATCATGAGTCTTGTGTGGGATGGAGTTAGGAATGCCTAAGTATGGAGGGATGTAAAACTACACCATTGTTGTTGCCTTTATTCCTATAAACCAAATAGACATACATGATTAACCATGTAAAATGGTTGCACACATTAGCTGAATCAAGTACCCTAAGCCAGAGATGTACACTACAGTGAGGAGACAAATATAGATTGCTGACCTGTAAACGTAGTTTCCTGAGTGGTCATCTGTGAATTTGCACATATGGTAATTCCTGCGCTTGCGCAGGTAGCTCAGAGAGTCTCAAGATACGAAGAGACCAGGGGCGGTCCGACGTATATGCGAAGTAAGCGGCCACTTAGGGCGCCAACTTCTGGGAAGGGCGCCGTCATGCCAGCTGCACCACCGTAGCAAACCTCCCTGCTGCTGCTGCGTCGGCTGCAGGAGCTTCTGGGCATGTGCGGAGATTTTCGCGCATGCGCAGTGGCTCTGGAGCTGAAGTTGAGCTCCGGAGCCACTGCGCATGCCCAGAAGCTCCTGCAGGCGCTGAAGCCGAAGCCTGTAAACACGTCATGTCAGCACTCCATCCGTATTCGGCACGCAGGGGGTGGAGGCGAAGGGAGAGGGGGCGGAGACAAAGGGAAAGGGGGCGGAGACAAAGGGGGGCGCCAAAGTAATGTTTGCTTACCATATAAAATAACCTTAGACCGCCCCTGGAAGAGACAAACTTTGAACATATGTTGTCATCCCCTTAAAGAAGAGTGGGTAATTTAGAGGGATATCTTAAGAGTCCCCAGGGCTGAACTGCTTTCCCATCTGCTGTCACAAAAGTATCTGAACTTGCCACCATGGTTTCCTCAAAATCTTATATGCAGCTATCTGTTGTGTCTCTTCTGGGGAGATGCCAAAGTGTCTTGCCAGATCATGGAGTACTATAGGTCCATGATGTAGATATTTATATACACTGGGAATATTCTGCAGTACAGGTCTTTCAGCTTCTGCAGAGCAAGTAATAGGGAACATTAAACAGGTGGATGAACCATATCCTATAGCTACTCAGTCCAGGTAAGGACAAATACATCAGAAATTATGAAAATCAACTATACTTCCAGTAGCCATGGAAGTTACCAGTGGGAAGCAGCCAAATTGAGATGGCAATGACTGAGTGTCATGCATGGAGGAACCTAATTCATTCAGTTAGTTGGGAATATACCCCCAATCTCAGGACATCCCCCCAATCAGCACCTCCATGAGGCTCAATACTGTACAGGGAGAAATTATCCTTCTGTTGTGAGTTCAAGGACATTCTCAGAAAGAGAGTTTGAGTTACCTTGTGCCACACTTTGCTCATAAGGACCTTTTTTTGAAACACAACACTTGAAGAGAGGGAGGGAAGGAAATTCCACTCAGCAAAAAAATTGCAGACGGCTTTCAAGTAGAGAGGTGAGGAGAGTTGGCATACTACCTTCTGAATCTAGGACAAGGGTTTGAGATCTGAATGGAGAAGAAAAATACTTTTGCTAAACAGGAATGCGAGTCATCCAAAACAGACAAGGAGAGTCACAGCAATGTTTGATTAGAGCAACCTTTACTGAATTTAGTTTTGGGATTTGGAAATAGAAGATGCATGTTAAAATTCAGACATGAGAAAGGAGAAGAAACAGCCTTATTTATATATGCTCAACAAAACAACATTTACAGGGAGCTTCATAGTCTGCTAGAGCAAGATGCTGTATGCTGTGAGAGGGGCTTGAGTACAGTGTTCCCTCGCTACTTTGCAATTCACTTTTTGCGGATTCGCTGTTTTGTGGATTTTTGCCTCCCAATTTATGAATGGTTGCCATCACCCAGAGCGGTGTTCTAGTCCCACCTCCTGGCAACGATGGAGTGTGAAAGGGGGATTCACCCTCCCCCTCAGGAGAGAGGCAGCCAATCAAGAGAAATTGCAAAGCAGAGCTAGCAAAAAAAAGAGAAAGGTGTGCGGTGCCTTTAAATCTCTCCCTGCTTCTGTCTCACCCTCAATACTCTCTCTCTCTCTCTCTCTCTCTCTCTCTCTCTCTCTCTCTCTCTCTCTATATATATATATATATATATATAGTTAATTAACTACTATATATTTTAACTTTTCACGGCTGGTCCTGGGAACGTAACACCTACAATAAGTGATATATATATATATATAGCATCCCTACTTTGGATTTTACACTGTGTAGCTATTTAAAAAAATATTTCCTACTCTCTGTTGAGATGATGAAACGAAAATTAGTGCTAAAGGGAGTGGTTGTGGCTTAGGCTGGATCTACACTGTCCTATATCCCAACATCTGATCCCAAATTATCTGCTTTGAATTGGATTGTCTGAATCTACACTGCCAGATAATAATAATACACTTTATTTATATTCTGCTCTATCTCCCCGAGGGGACTCAGGGCAGATCACAGAACATTCAATGCCTGATCACTGTCTCTCAGTTAATTATATAATTAACAAGGACAGACAATACACAAACAGAGGTATATAGATAAACAGATAATCTGGATAAGCAGATAATCTGGGATCAGATATAGGGCAGTATAGAGCCAGCCTTAAGGGAATGTACATCGCTTTGCTCTTTGAGTGTAGTTTTGCCGATGTGTAAAGCCATTCAGAGTCCCTCAGGGTTGAGAAGGATGGGGTACAAATATGGCAAATAAATAATAAATATTGTCTTCAAATCAGTATAGCCAAATAATTGTGTCAGTTAATAATTAATAACAGGAATATAATCAATTAACCTTCAGTTAACACATAACTAGTATAAATGTCTCTTTAATAAATTCTTATAGCATTTTCAGACTGCAAGATGCTACCATATAAACTACCATATAAACCTCTTCATAAAAATCAACATCGACACTGAAATACAACACCTTCTGAGCTCTGTGAGTGAAGCATTCTTCTGAATGAAGCAGAGATTGTTTGAGGATCAGGACATTTGTAGGGAGACCAAGATGCTGGTCTGTAAAACTATTGTCCTTCCAATCCTGTTGTATGCCTGCGAAATGTGGACGATCTACAGACGTCACTCTCAACTTCTGGAACGATATTATCAGTGTTGCCTCTGAAAAATCCTGCAACTCTCTTTGGAAGACAGGTAGACAAAGGTCAGCATGCTGGAAGAAGCATAGCATTGAAGCCAGTATGATGTTTTAATCCTACTGTATTAGTGTTTTTATTTGTGTATTGTGCCTTATAAGCCACCCTGAGTCCCCCCTCGGGGGTTGAGAAGGGCAGGTTAGAAATACAGTAAATAAATAATAATAATCCTCCGCCATCAACTTTGTTGGATTGGCCACGTTGTCCAAATGCCTGATCACTGTCTCCCAAAGCAGTTACTCTACTCCCAACTGAAGAATGGAAAATGGAAGGTTGGTGGACAGGAAAAGAAATTTAAAGGTGGGCTTAAAGCCAACCTTACAAATTGTGGCATAGACACTGAGCCCTGGGAAGCCCTGGCCCTTGAGCACTCTAGAAGTCAACTGTTACCAACAGTGCGCAGGAGTCCCCGATGGCTCAGTGGGTTAAACCCCTGTGCCGGCAGGTCTGAAGAGCGACAGATCGCAGGTTCGAATCTGAGGACAGCACGGTTGAGCTCCCTCTATCAGCTCCAGCTCCTCATGTGGGGACATGAGAGAAGCCTCCCACCAGGATGGTAACACATCAAAACATCTGGGCGTTCCCTGGGCAACGTCCTTGCAGACGGACAATTCTCTCACTCCAGAAGCGAATTGCAGTTTCTCAAGTTGTTCCTGACACAACAAAAAAAACCAACCAACAAACAAAACCAACAGTGCTGTGGAATTCAAAGAGGCATGAAAGGAGGGTGAAAAGGAGAAATGCATCAAGAGGAAGGTGCATCAAGCCAACCCTGACCGTGACTGCCTGCCACCTGGAAACCAATGTCCTCACTGTGGAAGAACATGCGGGTAAAAAATAGGTCTCCACAGTCACCTAGAGACCCACCGCGAAGAACCTACGCTTGGAAGGCCATCCTACTCGGGCACAAGTGATCACCGATGATGTCCATATAAACTCATGTATAAATAAACCTCATGTATAAGTTGAAGGTGGCTTTTGCAGCAAATGCTATGGATTTTGGTATGAGTCACACATAAGTCCAGAGGCATTTCACTCAGAGGGGAAAATGCCTGTATTGTGTCAGTGGACTAGCTGCCTCCAGCAGCCCCTGTCACCCTTTTCCCACTCAGACATTCAAAAAGGTCAGAAGTAGTGCCAGCCGGTGGGAGGGGGTATGTTAGTTGCTTCAGTTATTGAAAAATATCTGAGTAGCAAGTATGACATCTAATTAATCAAACCCCTATTCCTCCAAGATTGTCTGAACATGCAGATTTACACAGAAGAGATCATTCCACCATGTTCAGCTTGTGCCCATTACTCCAACCTGTGGAAGTTAGATATGCAATGTTTTTCCCATTCACGCTACACAAATATAGCATTATAGTCCACTTTAACCACCTTGGCAAGTAGAACCCTGGGAAGTTTTATGAATTTATTTGAGAATTCCAATGCTCCCCATAAACTGCAAATCCAATAATTTCATGGGAGAGCAGTTAAAATAGATATAATTTATAATGTGGATGGATCCCATATCTTAATAGTTGGGTTTCAGGTTACTTTATTAATCCCCCCAAAGCCATCCATGCACATGTCATCTCTCAGACATACATATGTGCACATGCACTAATTTACAAAGGGGCTTGCTTAGTTACGGTATATATACAGTTTCCCAATTACTGTCCTTCACAATCTTTCTTCTCTCTCACCAAGCCTTTTCATCCCCATTTGAGCATGAATGATGAGGATGTTTAAATGTCTCATCTAGATATTCTGAAAATTCTGTGATTGGTGCTGGAAACAATTCAGAAGCTCACCAGCTGCTGGACAATACAAAATATGAGGCAAACCTGTAGTCTTTCCAATGGTCTGATCATGGATTGACACCAAAATTTGTTGAGGAGAAGGGAGGCAAGTTGGTTGGAGAAGAGGACCTGTGAACAGCCCAGAAGGCAACTGAAGGCCACATGGAGCTCAATTGCCCTATGTGTGTTAGCTACTAGAACTATAGGCAAGCCTTTGAAATAATGGTTTACATTGTGTTGCTATCTGTAATGCACACAATGACTACATACAGGAAGATCTAGCAGGAATAAGCTGGACTCAGGAAATTGTTCCTTAGTTTCCCAAGAACAGTTTTATAGTGGACATCATTTTGAAATAAATATTATTTCTGTAACAATTTGTTACAGTACATTGTACATTACTTTCAATTTTTACAAATCATTAAATCCCAAACTTTGACTCCTGGGTTGGAGGGTGGTTTGGAAATACAGAGGAACTATTGTCCTAACAGAGATTTCTCTGAACAAACAATACATTGGTTGTTTCTTTGTGAAATCAAATTCTAGCAACCTCCTCCCTGTTATAGTTTTGTCCTCATTTTGTGAGCAGACACACAGTTGCTTGTAGCTCTAACTGTGGCCAAGAGTGTATAGGAACCAAATGCTATTGTTTACTGCTATGGCTGTATGGCGAAAGATACTATCACCACTCTGACTGGCACATAGATATTCAAAAGTCTAAAAGACAAAAGTCAGCAGACAGCACATACGTTATAGAAGCTGGAATGGCAAACACCAACACTGGATTTCCTATTTAATAAAGAGAAGTCTAAAATTCAGGAGATTTATGTATGCACTTAACATTGATATGTCTACCACTGACAATGTTCAGAGTGTTCCCTATACTACCTTGCATTAATCTTCGCAATAATCCTGTGATAAAATTACTGTTATCATCATAGCACAATAATTTTGCAATACACACCAACACTCCTGTTCTCATAGTGCAGATGAAAATGCTGTCAACAAGGATGTTGACAGAGGTGATTTAGGTTACATAGCTTATTTGGACGTTCAAAGGGGTTTTGGCAAAATGCCTCACTCTGTCATGAGATAAGAGGAGATTTTATAGAATGGCAACTTTTTATAGGACAGGAAAAAAAGAATACAAATCACAGGCTGTTCTTACAACGGAAGGATGTAAAAAATGAGCTCACCCAAGGCTGGGACTAGTACTCTGAATGCATGCTGAGGTCACGGATTACCCCCCCGAGTGTGCCATTAGCCTGCAATTGTTTACATATTTCCTGCCTATTACATGCCTGTCCTACTCCAGTACAGGCAATCCCCAAGTTACAAACAACTGACTTGCATACGACTCCTAGTTACAAATGGGGATGAGGCAATAGAAAGTGAGGAGAAATTAACTCCTGAAAGAGTTATCATAGGAAAAAGGTGTCTCTCCACTGAAGCTTTATCGTCAATCCTTGTTTACACGACAACCCAAAATTTTTGTGGCAAATTCGGTGATCTCCGTCGGGGATGTGGGGAACCCATTGTCCCTTGCCCCACATCACATGGCTTGGCAGAAAACTCATTCTACAGGGGGAAGAGTCTACCATGCAGCTTCCTCCCATTGCTTCCTGCGTGAAATGGGGATCATCCTGTGTTGCCACCAATGAGACATATGCTAGTTCCGCTCTAGATGACCCATGGAGCACTGCTGGAAGTTTATTTATTTATTTTGTATCAAAAGCATTGCATAAATTAGTATAAAACTGATAAAAATAGAAGGAAAACTAGTGGCTAAATACGTTTTGACCAAAAACGGACGACAGCAATGGCATTGTGTGTAGCCTCCAACAATTCTTCCTCTGTACATGAGGCATGGCATAGTGGACAAGCATACAAAGAGTCTGGGTGTTGTTAGACTCACGACTGACAATGGAGACCCAGGTTGCCACTGTTAGCAAATAGGCCTTTTTTCATCTCTGCCAGGCAAAACAATTAGCACCATACCTCACAAGGGAGGCCTTAGTAACAGTCATTCATGCCACGGTGACATCTAGACTGGACTATTGCAATGCCCTATACACTGGCCTTCCTATGTCTGTGACTTGGAAGATCCGCATTGTTCAGAACGCAGCAGCTAGGCTACTGGCACAAACTCCCATGAAATGCCATATAACGCCAACTCTTCAACAGTTACATTGGTTGCCAACAGAATATCGGATCCTGTATAAGACACTAGTCCTGACTTTTAAAGCCCTGTATGGCCAGGGACCAATATATCTCAGAGACCGTCTCTCGCCCTATGGCCATCAGTGGTCACTTAGACCCTCCCAACATAACCTGCTTTACATCCCAGGCCCCAGAGAAGAACATCTTACTAGCACGAGGCTTAGGGCTTTTTCTATCTCTGCCCCGCCATTGTGGAACTCATTGCCTCCGTATATGAGAACTATGCGCGACTTGCGCTCCTCCACCCAGGCTCTCAAGACCTGGCTGTTCAGTAGAGCATTCGATGTGTAATTTTAACTTTTATATTCATGATCCTGTATGTTTTGTCTTGCTTTCATTGCTTCTGTGTAAATCGTCGAAAGAGTAGGCAGAGAAGGGTTTCTTGGAAGATATTCAAGGTTTAATGTTCAATCCACATATATCAAAGTTCAAATAATAGAGTAAGTGGAATGTATGCTGTTGTAAATCACAGGTTACACACTTTCCAACCAAAAAAGTCCCAAGTACTCGTATATCAATGTGTAAATCACTTGTAGTATGCAAACAAATGGTGCGGGACAGGCGGAAAGGAAGTGGGTCAACAGTCAACTACAGGCCTTGCCGTTTCGCCTAATTAGGCTTCTTCCGGACCCCAAAGCAAACAAAATACAGTGCACAGTGACAATTCCACTGGTCCGAGGGTTCTAAAACCAAGGCAGTAAAAATATCGTTTAGCAGTCTAGTAATATACATTGTAGAGTTCACGAAACCCATAGAGAACAACCCAAGAGTACAATGGTTGCAAGAGGTACATACCAATATAATATTACAATTATGTTCATCCTGGAGGAGGTGGGCACAGCATGGTCGAACGCCCGGACAGAGAGACAGGGGGGCGAGTCCGTTTAAATGTGCAATGGTATCAATGAGGGATTACATCAGGAGCTCATTAAGGGTTAATTGATCATTGAGGCCCAAGGGCAACTCAGAACAAAGGGAGTTAATCCAGGAACATTCCCGTCTGCGTAAAAGGAGCTTAACATCTTGGTGGGGGAGTGGAGTAATGCGTTCCAGAACAACCACTTTAAAGTCATCAAAACGGTGCATCTCTTTAAAATGACTGTATAGCGCTGACGATTCATTGCCAGTTCTGAATCTGGAATGATGTTCCTGCACCCTGACCCTAAGTTCACGTCCAGATTCACCTATATGAATCTAGAGCAGGCAAAAATCAAACAATATACGATGTTTTTGGAATGGCAGGATGCACCTGTTTGTAAAGTGAAAGTACGTTTGTTTTTCAGGTCTGTAATTGAAGACTGGGTGGATATATGTTTACATATAGAACAGTGGGAACAGGCCACTGTCTGGTGTTTGGAAAAGTGCCCCGGAGTGTCATCCCGGGGGCGTGTGTGCACTAGAAGTTGGCGAAGATTCGGTGTCCTTTTATAGGCAATCATAGGAGGTTTCTCCAAGCCAGGGATAGTCTCAACTATAGGCCAGTGATTAGATACTATGCGGCGAATGATGTGGGTGTGAGGGGAATGGGTGAGGGGCCAAATGGTCCGATCCGGTGGGGTCCTGGGTAAGGCAGTAAAGAGATTGGCTCGCGGCGTACTGCGGACTTTACGAAGGGCAGAGGAAAGAACCGATTGAGGGTAACCTCGCGCCAGTAATTGCGAAGTAAGGGTGGAGGCAGAGGCTTCAAAATCCCTATCATTGGACGAGTTACGTTTTAGTCTGGTGAGTTGGGAAAAGGGGAGGCTGTTTTTAAGGGAGGGGGTATGATAAGACTGGTAGTGAAGGTAAGAATTCTTATGGGTAGGTTTAATATGGTTCCTAACATTAAGATGGTCATTCTTTTTGAAGACCGTGAGGTCTAAAAAAGTGACACTGTGGGAGTCAGCATTGAAAGTAAATGAGATTAGATCCGCCCAGGAATTAAAGTAATCCCTGATGGTGTCCAGATTCCCCTCCTTGCTCAGGAGGAAAAAGACATCATCGATATAACGATAGTAATGCCTAATGGGTAGGGTAATCTCGGAGTCAGGGAATAGAAATTGCTGTTCTAGGTCGCTCATATAGAGATTGGCCACAGATGGCGCTAGACTCAACCCCATGCTGACCCCGCCCTTTTGGATGTAAAAATCTTTACCAAAGCAAAAATAGTTATAGTCAAATACTATATCTATAAGTTCCACGAGGAACGAAGTTAAAGGGTGCTGTGGAGGGGCTCGTAGATCTAGCAATTTGTAAATGATGGCTCTAGCTGATGGAAGATCAATATTTGTATATAATGAGGTGATGTCCGCAGTAATGAGGACATCCTCGGGGTGGGCTGGGAGGCCTTCAATTTTTGTGATAAAATCACGGGTGTCTTGGATAAATGCTGGGGATTGAATAACGAAGGGTTGGAGGAAGGAGTCTAGGTAAACAGCGAGGGGTTGGAGTAAAGTGTTGGTGGCTCCCACGATGGGTCTACCGGGGGGCGTGGTCAAATTTTTATGGATCTTTGGGAGAAGATAAAAATTGGCAATGGACAGGTGCCGATTAATCAGGGAGCTCCCCAGTTGGGATGAGATGAAACCTCTTTCCACTCCTGACTGTACAGTGTGGGTGATGGTGTTGAGAAAGTGGGCCGTGGGGTCAGACGGAATAGGTTGATAAAACATGTCATTAGATAATTGTCTGTGGGCTTCCCTAAGGTAATCCTCTTTCCTAAGAAGGACTAAGGCACCCCCTTTATCCGCTGGGCGGATGATGGTATTGGGGTCATTACCTATCTGCCTGATTCCTTGGATGTCCCTCCCAGACAGGTTGGCTTGTGCCCGATCTCTAGTGTGATTGATTTTAGAGACTTCTCTAAGGACAGTGTTCTCGAAAATTCTAAATTTGTCTGAAATCACAGGAGGAATAAAAGAGCTCTTATTCTTAAGTCTGGGGGGAACATCTGTCGAACGTTCACGGGGATGATTGAGAAAATGCTCTTTAAGCCGCATGGTGCGGAAGAGGGTAGCCAGATCCTTACGAATATTTAAAGTAGAACAGTAGGGGGTATAAACAAAGGAAAAACCTTTATCCAAAATCTCAACATCACGAGGAGTCAGGGGAAAGTCAGATAAATTGACAAAACTGGGGGTTTGTCCTTGGCCTTGGGAAAATTCTTCGTCTTTTGCTGACGTAGGGGTGGTGGAGGTCCCTCTGGTCGGGGGTTCCTGAAGAAATACCTCGAACTGGAGTTGGAGTGGGTGGATCCGTCGGACAAGGCCCCTCCTTCGTCAGTGCTGCTGCCTGAGGTTCGAGGGTTCCCTGGGAAATGGACATTACGGGGGTAAGATCGTTGGTAAGAACGTAGTTGCCACTTGAAGATGCGATTGTTAGCGAAGTCATGTTGATCCCTCTTCAATTTCTTAAGTTTGTCCTCTTTGATTTCATTGTAAAGTTTGTCAACTTCCGCTTTGATGGCATCAAGGTCCACTGTTTGTACAGGGGGGTCAATTGTTGCTTTAATAGCATCAATCTCTTGGTTGAGAGTGCTAAGTCCGGCCATCCCTTTTTGAATGACCAATAACATCAAATCTTTTGAGCAACGTTGGACAATGTTTTTCCAATTTTGTATAAAGGTGGGGTCAGAGGCATAAATCCCCGGAGGGATATGGACTCTAAGCCCTCGGGGGGTGATTTTCTTCTTCACATAGTCAGACAGTGTAGCTATGTTAAGTTGGACCCTCATTATGCGGAGTTCCTTGTTGTTGAGGGGGGTGTAAATCGTCTAGAGCAGGGGTGCTCGTAGGTGTAGATCGCGATCTACTGGTAGATTGGGTAGGGTGTCCTGGTAGATCGCAGACAGAGCGGGAGGAAGGCTCAGTCCCGCCCCGTAGGCTCCCATGGGATTTCCTGGTTTAGCTGCCCAGAGGGATATATTTGCTGTTGCTGGGGGGACGTTAAGAGGAGTAGTGGTTCTCATGAAGCTTTTCCTTTATTTGAGTTTATTGGGAGGAGGCTGATAGCCATGTAGTGGCTAGTTTTCACAGTGTTCAATCTTATTTCTATCACATTTAGCAGCAACTTCCCGTCGCAAATCGGGGGGAGGGCAATGCTAGCTAGTTTGTAGAGTTTATCAACAGGTGTAGGTTTAAGACATCCTGTGATTATTCTGCATGTTTCGTTTAATGCTATGTTCACCTGCTTCACATGTCAGACTTGTGCCAAATAAGGCAGGCATACTTGGCAGTTGAGTAAGACAAGGGTGGGGCTGATGTTATTAATTTTGGGTCTGCGCTCCATGTGCCGCCAGAAAGTTTCCGCAACTACCTTGTGCTTGGTATTCATGCAGTGTTTCCTATGTTAGTCTCCTCAGCAGAAGACTCAGTTCAAGGGTGGTTTTGAGGACTCCTGTTTTTGACACCAAGATATTTAGGATGGAAGTACACATGCATCATGATATGGGAGCCGGCAGGCTCCGTGGGTCCACAAGGGCTGAACTGGCGTATGCTGCAGTAAACAGCCCTATTTGATGAGGTAATTTGTGCTCCTCTGATAATTGGATTTTGAAAAAATGGCTTCTTGTGGAAACAAGGATTGGTAAGAAAGCTTCAGAGGAGCCCCCCCCCCTTCCCATGATAACTCTTACAAGAGTGAATTTCCCTTTCGAGGGGTAGATTTTCCTCATTTCCTGTTGTCTCATCCCCCTTCTTAACTAGGAGTTATTTGTAAGGTGGATGTTTGTAACTCAGGGACTACCTGTATATAAAGAAATGCAATATTTCCTAACATCTATATAGTGATTGCATCTGACTATGCCACCCCTTCATACCACTCCTCCCATTGTAGTAACCCTATCTTTTGGGTTAGAGACAGTCGTGTATTCTTTCTGCCTACTATAATATTTTTACTTTCTTCCTTCTAGCATGATAGTTATTATTTAAAAAAGATTCTGACAAATTAAATTATGAAGTCTTCTATTAAAACTTTCCCCTTTCTCTTTTTCACAAAACTTAGAAATGGTTCCCATTCTTTGATAAACTTTTTTTGTGTTTTTTTGTTCATCGTTGCCAATTTATTCATTTCTACCATTCTAAAAACTTTTACAATCCAGTCTTCTATTGTCAGACTTCTTCCATTGTATGCTTATAGCATCCATGCTACAGTTATCACGTAGTGCAGTACTTTGCAGTTTACTGATTTTGTTCGTTTATTTTGCATTCCTGATTAAAAAAAAGTAATTCAGGCTATAATAGTATCTTTGATTTAAAAATTCCAATATGTTTTTGTACCTTGAACAAGAATTCACTTGCTTTTTTTATAAGTCCACCACATGTGGTAGAAAGTTCCTTCTTATTCCTAACATTTATAACACTTATTGTTTCTTCCCTTATACATTTTATCATATTTTTCTATAGTCAGGTACTACCTGTTCATCATTTTTATATTTAAAAAATTTAAGGTCATAGCACAGAATTTTCTTTACGCCAATAGTTCACATTTTTCCCATTCATCTAATTCCATGTTGTATCCGACATTTTGTGCCCATTTCATTTTTATTATTTTATTATTTACCTTATACCCTGCCTTTCTCTACCCAGGGGGACTCAAGGCGGCTTACAAATGGCACTTATACAGTGCCTCAAAACATTCAAATTATGAATTCCTTCATCAGTTCTGGTTCCATTTCCATATTCAGTAATACTTTATATATATTTCCAATGAGGTGTTCTTCATTAGTACATAATTCATTTTCAAATTCTGATTGTTCTCTTTCAAATCAATATTTTTACTGTCTAATATATATATTTTCTTTAATTTGCCTTAATCTGTGCCACTGTATGTGAAGTCCTGCACCCATCAATTCATACTAGCTAATGTGCATGTTTCAAAATATAATGTTAGGTCTGGTAGCATCAATCCTCACCTTTGCTTTTCATCATGCAAAATATTATTTATTTATTTATTTTCCCTATTCATACCCCACCTTTCTCAACCCCAAAGGGGACTCAAGGTGGCTTACATATAGGCAATCATTCAATGCACTACATTATTTATTTATTTACTGCATTAATATCCCGTTTTTCTCATCCTTGAGGGGACTCAAAGCAGTTTCCAACATAATAGTGGCAAAATTCAATGCCATACATACATGTGAAAACCAAAACATAATTTCTAGACAATAACATATACTATTAATTAAGAACCTTAACCATATTACACATATCAGCATAAAACAACATATACATTTAAACAACATACAATTCCAATAAACATTAAAATTAAAATTAATACATATCAAACATTTTAAAACATTCCATTCAATATTAAAACCATGCAATCCATAATCGTAATTTTAATTTTAGGTCCCTTACCTTGCTAGAAGTATTTGGCTAAGTTTCCCACCCATTGTTTAAAAGCTGAAACTAACTAATAGAAATGTTAAGAAAAAGAAATAGCATTCTTGGTATATGCTCATTTTGATAGCTGATATTCTTCTCAATAGTGACAACTTTAATTTTTTTCCATCTTTGTACATATATTTTTGTCAGATTCTGGAAACTCACAAGCTCACAAAGAACAATCTTTGGAAACAGGGTTATTCCGTTTTACCCCAGCCATAAAAAAGACAGTTCTAAAGGTTTCCCACCAAACACCTCATGTATATCATTCCCCAATCCCACCCCCCTCTACTGACCACATTCCATTCCCACAGTGGTCATCCTACAGGTTCGGTTTTCCACCCTCCCCTTTCTATTTGTAATTCCAAATATTTCTTATATTTTTCTGTTAATTTTTGTAAGAACTTTTGTTTTTGTTTATTTCAAAACCTGCTATTTTTCCAAATTCTGCTAATCAATGTAGGAAATTTTCTGTTTTTATCAGATCTTCTATTATAACTATTAGATTGTCCGTGAATGTAAGTTTGAATATTTTATTCTTATTTTTCAGCCCTTTGATATTTTTGTCCTCTATCTTTTTTAAAAAATACTTCAGATGCCAAGATAAATAACAGTGTAGATAATCATGTCCTGTGCTCTTTTGAATCTTACATTCTTCAGAAGGTTCTCTATTTACTAAATGTTTGGAAGTTTATGTTTTATACATTGCTCTAATCCATTTTGTTAGTTTCAAATTCCATTTTTCCCTAAAATACAATTGTGTCCAAGGCTACTCTCATATTGTCTGAAATTTTTCTTTTAGGAAGACTGATTGATCTTCATGGATGAATATATTTAGGAACTTTAAAAAAAATTGCTAATATTGTTGAGAAGATTTTGTAATCATTATTTAATTAAAGATACTGGTCTAAAGTGGCTTTTATTAGATAATTCTTATTTTTCCTATGATATAAGTGGTAACTATGGCCATTTTCCACATATTCAGAATATTTCATTATTCTAAAATTGAGTTAAGTATCTCCTGTATGGGCCTTATTGATTCATTTTCAACTCTCTTATAATACATTGCTGAGAACCAATCTGTTTCCGGGTTATTGTTTTTTAAATTTAGCTTTTGCTATTGGTTTAATGATTTCTTCACTGCACCAGATTATTGTTTGGTGTAGTTAGATTATTCATATCTTCTTTTTTTTCATTTGTCAGTTTTGGAAGTTTCCATCAAATAATTGTCAATCATGTTGTAAGTCACTTCGAGTCCCTTTGAGAGATGGGGCAGGATATAATTACAGCTTCATTCATTCAATCAATCATTTCATGTTGAATCTGATACTATTTATACAATTTTAAATAAAAATTATGGAAAATCTTCATTATTTATCTGTAATTAAATTCCCTGTCTTGTACTGCTGTAATTATTTTTTCCTTTCCCCCTTAGTTTATATGCTAACCATTTACCAGTTTTATTAGCTAATTCAAAAGTCAACTATATTATTTTCAATTTCATGTCGATATCTGATGTTGTTGACATCCAAATTTTGTCTGTAGGATTTTATATTTTGTATAATTTCTGAATGGTTTGGATTTGTGGTCTTCTTCTTGCCTTTGTATCTCTTCCATGATCTTCTAATATTGTATTCTTTTTCTTTTTTGCTTTTTTCTGTTAAATAAAGAAGCATCACATTATTTATTTATTTATTTACATCATTTATATGCCGCCCTTCTCACCCCGAAGGGGACTCAGAGCGGCTTACAAGATATATATACATACAATATATTATAAGCATAATACGGTGTCAGTATTATTTATTACTATATTGTATGATACCATTATATTGTAATATTATTAGTAATATTACATGTAATATAAAATACATAATTATAATGTATTAGTAGTAGTATATTGTATTAAATTATAATATTATAAGTATATACAATATATTATATTATTAGCATAGCACAGGAGACAAGGTGGAACTGTCCCCTGCCTGCCCCCCCCCCCCCACCTCTTCACTCTGGCCCAGAGCAGTGGTTGGTGCTGTGGGCAGGGGTCTGCTTTGCTTGCATCACATACAGTCTTAATTTCTGTTCTTTAATTCAAATTATTATTCAAGTACTCTTTAAGCCTTTGGTTAGTTTTCTCCACTATCTCCTTCAGTCCACAATAATGTTTTATCTAACCTTCAGTTCGGTTGAGTTGTTTTCCTTTCACTTTTAATGTGATTGAGTGATAGTCAGATTCTTGAACGGAAGTATCTTTAAGTCATATGGCTAAAGTTTTTGAAACCAAGTACATGCCATTTCTTGACAAGGATTTCTGGCTCTCAGAAAAAAAGTATTCTAAGGCATTTCCATATTTAGTTTTACAAGCATCTTCTAATCCTAGATTGTCTATCATATAAAAAAGTTTGGGAAGTTTTCCTTTGATTCTTTTATCCAATGTTCTCTCTAGTGTTGCTGAAATTACTCAATTCCAATCCCACATCAATATCAGATTTTCACAGGCAGATTCTGAAATATATCTTGTTAAGTTCTTAAAAAACCATGCCTTATTTCCAGTCAGTGTGTATACACCAATTACTTTTTCCCCCCGCCTCCTGTCTGGATTTTCCTTGCAGATCTTCTAACATATTTTTTTTACTTTACGGAAGCGTTATTGTAGAGAACCACCCTTTTTTCTCTTTTGTGGGCTGCAATGTATTCTTTTCCCATTTTAGTCTAACACTTTTGTATCTGTCATTTTATATATGAGTCTCCTGCAAACAAATTATATTGTGTTTATCCTTACTCAAGTTATGAAATATTCTTCTTCTTTTTTTCAGAATACTCAAGCCAGCTTTAAAAACAAAAGTGGAGATGGAATTATACAGCTGCAAATATCTGCTGGAAGTTCAATAAGACAAAGAGAATCTGACCTCCATTGGCAGACACTGATAAGGGTAAAAATAAAATGAGACTGTCATGACACAACACATATCATTTTATCTTGAAGGCACTGTAATATAATCCTTTGTCTCCTTCCAATGAGTAACTATTGCCACATTATTTCTGCTGGGTGTGATAGGTTTCCTTCAAAACAACCGTGCCCTTAGAATAAGGGTGTCATCTTTGTAAGATGACCTGATGCTGTATCTCCATGGTTAGGAATGTAAAGATAGCTAACAGGTGTCATAATCTACTCTTAACTATTCAAATTGCATAAGTAAAGGTACAACTATAGAGATGCAGTGGCAACACATATGGACCCACACTTATTACAGGAGTTGATCAAGTTCAAGAACCTGTTGGGAAGGAAACTTGCATTAAGATACATGAAGGATGGGTGATGCAGGGAGTGCAAGACAAAACATTTTTCTTTCGGAGCTTTGAAATGTAAATAGAGAAGGCAGCTAAACCAACTACCTGCTGTACAAGAATCCAGATCTTTCATCCTACAAAGCAATTGCCTAACCCAGTGTTTCCCAACCTTTTTTGAGCCGCGGCACATTTTTTACATTTGCAAAATCCTGGGGCACACCACCAACCAAAATGACACTAACACAGTAATACATATAGTTAATGTTTTTAAATGTATTTATACACTCAGTGTGAAACCTGGGCCTGTTTCGATGAACACAACATAGATATCCTGGCAGGAATGGCAGAAAGACACAAACTTCCCACACAGAACTCCCATAACAAAGAGAAAATATCCTAAGAGTTTGGTGGGCATTGACCTTGAGTTTTGGAGTTGTAGTTCACCTATATCCAGAGAGCACTGTGGACTCAAACAATGTTGGATCAAGACCAAACTTGGCATGAATACTCAATATGCCCAAATGTGAACACAGATGGAGTTTGGGGAAAATAGACCTTGACATTTGGGAGTTACCGTTTCTGGAGGGGGGGGGGCTCGAAAGACCAGCAGTCTCCCTCTCACTTAGGTTGCCCCCTCCCTCCTTGCCAGGCTTGAATTGGGGTCATGGGGAGCAGGAGTCTCACTCACTGCCTGCACAGCTCCTCGGGGGTCAGTGGGGTGGCTAGGGTGGGCATCTCGGGGCTGGCGAAGCAGGCAGGAAGGAAGGCGGTGGTGGGCAGGGAGCCGGAGGGAGGCCGAGAGTGGTTTCGCGCGCACCGGGGAGGAGGGAGGGGAGGGGCCGGTGCTGGACTGAACCATCCGGCATTAGGCCTGGGGGGGGGAGGCAATAGGAGGTCTCTACTTGGGGAAAGGGAGGCGGGCCTTCCCAATGCATGGAGAGGGAGAGACCAAGTAGACTATGGGTGGGGAGGGTGGGTGTTTGTAATTTTGTGCCTTTGTCGAGGTAGGTTTCTTAGGGTTTTTATACTTCAACACACTAGACTCTCCCCTCTCCCCTCCTGGAGGTTCCAATTTCCCACGGCACACCTGATGTTTGCTCACAGCACACTGGTTGGGAAACACTGGCGTAACCAATAAAGAGATACCATGTTACCAGAAGGACCTTTGGTTTCATCAGTGAGTCCCTCTCTTACTATATAACTCCTTCATCCTTAAGGACAAGGTTATTTCCCACAAGACTATGGTGTCCAGTGTAATAGTTCTGGAGAGTAAGCTATTGTACAAACTGGTTGCATTCTGTACATCCTCTTGTCATGCAGCTTTCATTTTTTCCACTTGTCACACAGTGCTCTTAAAATACACCTCTAATAATTCATTTCAAATGAGTTGATTTTCTTCCTGTCAACTTTCTTCCCTGTCCAGTCTTCCCAACCATAAATAGAACTCATAAATACTATGGCACTGATGATTCTGACGTTTGTATTTAATAATATAACTCTACACGTGAAAACCCTTAAACAAGTTGCTTCATAGCTGCTCTTCCGAGTTCTAATTTACTTGACCACAGTCTTCATTTTGATTTATGACTAAGCCAAGTCACAGAATATTTTTTTACTGTTTGAATGCCATCATCCTCTTATCTAAAGTTACGTAAAACCGAATTAGCCAATTTAAACAATCATGGCATTCTCATAATCTGTATTTGCATGAAAACAGGTCTAGGTCCCTTATGACCTTAGTGGAAGGCAGCTGAACTAATACGGAAGGTATCTTCTTCTGGTTTGAAAGTTTAAACCATAGGCGGAAACAAGGTTTTTGAGGCTCTTGCTCACAAGAATGTCAACATCTTCCAGAGTTTTCAGATCTTAGCATTACTGGTAGCTTAGATTTCTTCACAATAATTAGCCTAAACAACACACAATTCCTGCAAGTGATTGCATGGAAACTGTTCAACGTAGTCAATTCAAGTAACATAATACAAGCTGGAGGAAAGACGAGAGAAAAAGTGAAACTCAGTATTTAGGTAATGTACCTAGTAGTATGAGCAGTCCACCCAGTGCTTCAGCCACTCAATGACCTATGGGCCATGGCTGGTCCTTCTGATTTCATCTGGTTTGTGAAGAACTGGAAGAGGGACACACCATCTCTCTGTACCTGATAGCAGTCATCTGTCTTCTCTCTGCTCATAACAGCAGAGCAGTATCTTCTACACAGTTTAAATATACACTGTATAGGAAAAGAAGCCACAAACTTCTACTAAATATTAATTTTTACTAGGTACAAAAAAGACAATGAGAACAATCACTTTTTGGTAGACAACGGGCACTCCATTCTATAATCACTGCTACTGCTGACCAGATTCTCACAACTCTTTTTGCAGGATCAGACTCTATCCACCAGTCTTCCTGTAGAGCTAGGTTTCTTCAAGTGTCCCTGAGTTTTCTGGTTTTCCAGATTTCATGTATTTATCCATCTGCCCTTCTTGTAGTGCAGTGCTGTCCAACTTCTAACCGGCCAAGGGCCGGATTCCAGGTCACTGATGACCTGGGGGCGGCCTGGCCCGCCCCAGCTGCGGGATGCTTTGGAAGAGAGGGAGGAGCCACGGGGCGCCCCTCCCTTCCAAGGCATCCTGGCCGCAGATGAAGCTGGCGGTTTCGCCGGCTTCAGCTGCTGCCGGGATGCCTTGGAAGGGAGAGAGGCGCCGCGGGGGACCCCCCTCCCTTGCAAGGCATCGCGGCAGCCGCGGAAGCCGGCGCCGGCTTCAGCCGCTGCCGCAATGCCTTGCAAGGGAGGGAGGGAGGGAGGCGCGCTGGGGACCCCTCCCTTACAAGGCATCGCGGCAGCCACGGAGCTCGGCACCAGCTTCAGCCGCTGCCGCGATGCCTTGCAAGGGAGGGAGGCACCGCTGGGGACCCCCTCCCTTGCAAGGCATCGCGGCAGCCGCGGAAGCCGGCGCCGCCTTCAGCCGCTGCCGCGATGCCTTGCAAGGGAGGGAGGCGCCGGGGACCCCTCCCTTGCAAGGTATCGCGCAGCCGCGAAGCCAAGCGCCGGCTTCAGCCGCTGCCGCGATGCCTTGCAAGGGAGGGAGGCGCCGCCTGGGGACCCCCTCCCTTGCAAAGCATCGCGACAGCTGCGGAAGCCGGCGCCAGCTTCATCCGCTGCCGCGATGCCTTGCAAGGGAGGGAGGGAGCGCCGCTGGGGACCCCCTCCCTTACAAGGTATCGCGGCAGCCACGGAAGCCGGCACCGGCTTCAGCCGCTGCCGCGATGCCTTGCAAGGGAGGGAGGCGCCGCTGGGGAACCCCTCCCTTGCAAGGCATTGCGGCAGCCAAGGAGCCGGCGCCGGCTTCAGCCGCTGCGCGATGCCTTGCAAGGAGGGAGGCGCCCGCCGAGGACCCCCTCCCTTGCAGGTATCGCGCAGCCGCGAAGCCAGCGCCCGGCTTCAGCCGCTGCGCGATGCCTTGCAGGGAGGGAGGCGCCGCCGGACCCCCTCCCACTTGCAAAGCATCGCGCAGCTACGGAAGCCGGCGCCAGCTTCATCCGCTGCGCGATGCCTTGCAAGGGAGGGAGGGAGGCGCGCTGGGGACCCCCTCCCTTACAAGGCATTGCGGCAGCCACGGAAGCCGGCACCGGCTTCAGCCGCTGCTGCGATGCCTTGCAAGGGAGGGAGGCGCCGCTGGGGGAACCCCCTCCCTTGCAAGGCATTGCGGCAGCCGCGGAAGCCAGCGCCGGCTTCAGCCGCTGCCGTGATGTCTTGCAAGGGAGGGAGGCGCCGCGGGGGACCCCCCTCCCTTCCAAGGCATCGGCGCCGGCAGAAGGGAAGAAGAGGGTGGTGCAGGGAGGAGGAGCTAGCTCTCTTCCTCCTCCTTGTACCACCCCTTGTCCCTCTCTCACCGGCGCCGATGCGATCCGGTTTGCATCGGCGGCGCGGCGAGAGGGACGGAGGGGACGGTGCAGGGAGGAGGAGCTGGCTCACTTCCTCCTCCCTGCCCCCCCTCCCCCTCGGCCGCCATTTTTTAATTAAAAATGGCGGCCGGGGGCATAGCGGGGGCCGTGTCCAACAGGCTGGGGGGGCGTGTATGGCCCCCGGGCCGCCAGTTGGACAGCCCTGTTGTAGTGTGACTGGCAGTAGCTTCTCACTTTCTACCTTGTCATTTTAGATTTACAAGGTAATCTTTTCCTTTCTAGCTTTCTGAAACTGTTTCTACCAGTCCTTAATAAGATTACAGTCCTCCAGAGTTCAAGATTGGTTGCAGACCTGAAGAGCAATGCTATTTAAGGGCATGGTGGGAACACAACTTTTTTGTATTTGAGTGCCTATATTGAGTGCATCTACATAGCCCTCCTCCTGCCTTCTCAAACAGAAAATGATACATCCATTGCCATTTTCACTGTAGCAAAGACACGACACTCAAGAAGGCACAAGAGCAATCTACAAAGCACACCTTGTACAGTAGTGGAAATCAAAATTTGTACGGCTGATTCTCATCAGGAAAGTAGAAATAAACACAGATGAAAAGGTAATTACGTTAGTTAGTGTGGGTAGATGAAGAGAGAGAGGAAGAAAGTGTTGAGAGGCTTAGAATAAAATGGGACTTCCAGCATTAAGTATAGTTTGACTCATGGCAGGTTTGAATACATACATCTGTTACTGGAGTGCACCACACACATACACACATAAATAATTAGGGTTCAAACTCCTCACCATGAAAGTATTTCATTTTGTAAATGGAAGCAAGAGTAATACTGAGCTTGCTCATTAGCCAAAGTGTTAGGCAATTTAAATGATCTATTTTATAGAATAGATGAAAAAAGGAACAGGTTTGACTAAATCAGATAAATTCTTAAACTTATTAAAAGGTAACTTTTAATAAATCAGTTAAATTCTCAAACTTATTAAAAAGTAAAAATTATCTAAACATCTGGAAATCTTTTACAGACTGTGTAAAGAAAGGAGAAAAACGTAATTATAAGCGTTGCTGTGTAGAGAAGAAAATATTTTTATAAGGAAATATTATAAATGCAATAGATGTAGTTTAAAGAGGAGTACTATAGTGTGTAGTTTAGCCTACTACAGTCAGTGAAGAGAAGGAAGTCAATTTTAAGGGGTAGGAACAATATGCAGTTTATTGTCTTTTGTTTTGTCTTGTGTGTGTGTGTGTGTGTGTGTGTGTGTGAGAGAGAGAGAGAGAGAGAGAGAGAGAGAGAGAGAGAGAGAGAGAGAGAGAGAGAGAGAGATGGGGGCCGGTGGGAGAGCGCAGGAAGGAAGTTGGTGTAATCCATAGCTTTTCATTATATTGATGTCAGTCGTGATGGCCCAGATATCGTAGCTTTATTTTCTACATAAGTGATATTCCTACTATAAGGGAAAGTATCTGGCAGGTGGGTTGCAAGGTGAAAGTAGCTGGAAAAACGAACAAACAAAAATGGTTAGGAGACCCTTTCCCACCATTCATTTCTCAGCTACACTTTATACTTTATTCCTGTAGTTCTGCAGCTGATAGATAGCCAGGTTCCAAGAAATAAGTCTCCTAGAGATCTGACACCAAATCTTCTAGTTTGGCACTCAAGTTTCATTTGCATCAGTATATCAGTTCTGAACCATTGCAGTTAATTTAGTCATTACACATCTATCTGTCATCTATCTCAGTCATACCTTCATTTCAGTTACTCAACACATGTAAACTACGGTGCAGTACATTCGGCCCTTGTTATCCACTGGTGTTTGGTTCCAGGACTCCCAGTGGATACCAAAGTCCATGGATGCTCAAGTTCCATTATATAAAGTGGCATAGTAAAATTGGGAACCTTATATAACATATATAAAATGGCAAAAGGGGTTGCTTTTGGGAATTAAAAAAAACCCTGCATGTATGGTTGAATCTGTGGTTAAAGAGTTGGTTAAAGAGTTGAAGACCTTCTGAGCAATGGTTGAATCTGTGGTTAAAGAGTTGAAGACCTTCTGAGCAATGCATCTGACCTTCTGAGCACAAAAAGTTGAATGGAAAATAGATTTGACAAAATTGTAGATTTGAAAATATTTGCCCTGAAATAGAGGAGGCTATAAATGTTTTAACAAGTAAAAAGAAATACATTACACAGGGGAAAAGAAAAGAAATTAAGTGTAAACACCTACCTACTGGGTGATAATACATGGATATGTGATGAAATCTGTGGTGCTGTATGTATGCATGAGCTAAAAATATTGCAACCAAAAGGAAGTATGAGAGCTGTCTGTATAATCAATCAGCTGAATATTCACCTTAGGACATCCATGGTAATGAAACACAAATATGACAAATCACTTAAAATTCACGAAGTTAAATAGATTTCATAACTAACATGATATTATAAGAGGTGTGCTCCAAACAAATCAATCATATAAAATAAAGAGTAGCATGAGGTCATATATCCTAGGGAGAAATAATATTGTATTGTTGTCAGAAGACAGGAAAACCTTGCATAAATATTATTATATTCCTCAAAAGATTTCATTTATTTTTAATAATCGTAATCACATGTGGAACCTTAGTGATCTCTTCTAGGGACCTACTCTAAACCAACCATGGCAATTCAGAGTGAATGACTCGGTGTCGCAAGAGATCATGATATGTGAGCTGCAACTCTCCAGATTTTTGGGCAACAACTCAGATTAGTCCCAGTCTGCATGGTAAATTCTGAGAGATGATGGGAGTTGCAATACAAGAACAGCTGGAGGAACATGTGTTCCTCACCCCTGCTATAGTCAGCTAGTTGATATATCAGTTCAATTTCTTAAAACATAGTATTTCAAGAACAGCAAACAGGAAATAGACCTTAATAAGTCTTTTTGCTTGTCATGAATGGAATTTTGAAACGGAAGTGACCAGTGATGACCTTCATGCTGCTAATCATGACCATGGCAACTGTGACCAATGAAATTGTGATTCCAGCTTGCTTTATGGATACGAGTAAAAGTCAGAGGTGAGGTCCCACTACAGGACACTTGGTTTCTATACTAATACTATAATCACATGTGCACTTTACCCATCCCTGTTTTAGATAATGGACTACATAAATTGTCCTTCAGAAATAATAATTTCCACTTATATCTACAAAGCAAGTGGTGGAAAAGAATAGTTTTACTAATAATCCACCTTAATTCATTTTACTCTTTGTTGCTATATTTGTCCACATTCTCCAGTATTTTGTCAGACTAGATCTGAGATCTAACCATGCTCTCTCCACTCCAGTGGGTTTCCAGGAATGCATGTAACAATCCTATCTATTTCCCAAGAAACACAGCTGGAGAGCAGTTGCAAATGGCTCCAATCATGCCTCAGGCTTCACCTTCAGCATTAATTGGGAATTACTGGACCAAAGTTTAAATATAATTGCTTTATTTGTTGAGGCTTACCTGAAAGATGTCCTGAAGGTAAGAGCTGTTTGACAATGGAACTTGCTGCCTCAGAATGTGATGAAAACTCCTCCTCTGGAGGTTTCTAAACTGAGACTGGATCACCACCTGCCAGAAGTGCTTTGCTTGTGTAATTTTGCATGGCAGGGAGTTGGACTGGATGGGGTCTCTTCCAGCTTTATGATTCATGCCTCTTATATAACAAATCAAGTTCTGATTTATACTACAAGGAACTGAATAATATGTGCATCACTCAGATGTCAAAGGTTAGGTGGGCTATGAGGATGGGAGCCCCACTCATAGATGTTATTGATATTGAACAAATGGTAAATAAATACATCAAGATTAAAACAACATTAGACATACAACTTTTAATTCATTTTCATAATTAGTACAAAAGGCATAGTCACATGCATCCTACCAGTTAGCAGCTGACAGTGGGAGATAATTTATCATGCTCTCTCAAGTGCACACTGTTCTTTCTGCACATTCCTTGTGTGACTCTACTCTGATCATTTCACCTCTCATGGGCACTTCTTGCTGATAGCATTTGGTGAACTAAAACTTTCTTAGTACAAATCCTGAGTTGAAAAATCACTCTGTGAGAAGCAGAACTCAGAAACTTGCTAGTATTGTTGAAATGTTTAACCTGTCCTGCCAAAACCCCGCAGTTCTACCATCAAAAGACTAGGTGAACTGGCTAAGGGTTGTTGCCAAATCCTTCTCCCCTTTCTTGCGGCATTAACAAGAATTTCAACACTCCCCAGCTTATCTCATTAGATCCAAGAAAAGACATATCTGAAAATCTTATCTATTTTCTGGAAAAACTTTCTCTACTAATTGTAGCCTCCTAATCTGCTCCCATTTTTTTGTTTGTTTTGTATAGTGTTTTTTGTAAGAAAATATTGCTTCTGTTTTTAAAATAATTTGCATAGCCAGACACCAAAACATTTAATGCACCAAAACACCTGATATAATTGCAGCCAGCCACCTCATTTCTGTCTTGCCAGGCTGCTTTGAGGAATCTTGATAGGATAGATTCTAGTAAATCAGAAAGGACATTATTTTTCTATGGAAAAAGCATGCAGGAGCTGAGTAAAATGTAAAAACAAACCTACTGTTTACTTTTCCCCAAAAGAAGTGGAAAACAAACAAATAGGTTGCCTAAAAAAGAGGCTTATGCAAATCTTCAAGGTCTGATGAAGTGTTAGATGGGTTACATTCCCCCCTGAAAGTGCAGGTTCGCAGTTTGGGTGTGTTCCTGGAATCGGCTCTGAACCTAGCGGCCCAAGTTTCAGCAGTGACCAGGAGTGCTTTTGCGCCATTAAAGTTAGTGCGCCAACTGTGCCCATTCCTGGAGAAATCAGATCTGGTCATGGTGGTACATGCCTTGGATATATCCTGGTTGGACTACTGTAATGTGCTCTACATGAGGCTGCCTTTGAAAAGTGCTCAGAAACTTTAGTTGGTCCAAAGAGCAGTAGCCAGACTACTAACTCGGGTTGGCTACAGGGAGCATATAACCCCTCTGTTGCGACAGCTCCAATGGCTGCCAACATGTTTTTGAGCACAATTCAGCGCTGGTCTTGACCTAAAAAGCCCTATATGGCTCCAGTCTGGGTTATCTGAAGGATCACATCTCTTTCTATGAACCTGGGAGACATCTACTGTGGAGGGCCTTCTCTCAATCCCACCACCCATTCAAGCACGCTTCGTGGGAACACAGGAAAGGGCCTTTTCTGTGGCTGCTCCCAGACTGTGGAACTTCCTCCCATGCCTTCAATTATCTCATATATGCATTGAGCAAAAAGAACAAAGCATTGTAGTAATTACTTAGCCATTTCAAATAAAAAATCCCTTTTGGGTAGCAAGTAGCTAAATACAGCCGGTCTGGGTAGAAAATGGGCTGAAAACATGGTCCTTTCCAGAATAGTAAATGATCACTGATAGTAATTGTCAGGTGCCGAGATTTGGGGCCTTGGGCATGGCGCCCAAGCTCAGGAACGCTAACAGCCTAAATACTGATAAGGCTCTTGGACAGTTCGGAGCATGTGAAACAACGGCCCATTGGCTTGGTGGGGAAAAAAATGCAGGAACTGATGCAGGAATGAAATGTTTGAAATGTCAGGGGAGTGAATATAAGGGGGAGGGAGATGAGCAGTGGGCAGTCTTGTTTTTTTCCCTGTTAGTATCCTGTAGAAAAGTTCTTAGAGATTCCCAGATTGTCTCTGCGTGGTCTTTTGAGAGCGGCTACTGTGGGAGCTGACAGTAATGACACATGAAGCTAATGGGAACCTACCAGGAGGGTTGAGGCCCTTACCACCTGACTCACAGCAATCTAGAAAGTAGTAGATCTGAATGCAAGCCTACAGAAAAAGGAGCCAAGTAAAAACAAAGATATTTTGTCCCTTCTTTCTCCTGCCAAAAAGGCTATTCTGTTCACTTCCTACAAAGGGTACCTAACCAAACGTACATACGTAATGTGGGTTTTTTAAAACAGGCTGGATGGCCACCTGTTGCAGGTGCTTTGATTGTGCTTTTCCTGCATGGCAGGGGTTTAGACTACTTGGTCCATGCGATCTCTTCAAACTATGATTCTAAGGGTGAGGATGGGAAAGTCGTAATATGAAGGGTACACATTTTTTTTGAAAAACCAGAAAACGGACAAAAGTATTATGCTCTGAAAGAGAAAGGGAACAAAAGCAGCAGAAAATCAAGGATAAGGAAATATAAAGAAAGGGGGTGCACTGAAGAGGAGCAAATGGCTTCTGATTTGAGCTGAGGCAAGAGGAAAAATAGAGGGAAGTTCATTCAGTGGCTAAACATTTTAAAACAAGTCACATGACTCTGGGTTGGTTTGGGCGACGTGGGTGCTGTCCCATATGCAGATGGCTCCTTTTCTGAAGTCTGAGAATAATGGTTTCTCAGAAATATCTGTAAGGTAAACACTCCTAAGTCTTCTTTTTTAAAAAAATAAATAAGCAAAGTAAATGACAGCAGGCTTTCCTATTCTACAGTAAAAACAGATGGCACTATGAGCAGTGCCCAGATCTGGCTGAATCCCAACATCTATGTGTGAAGGAAGATAATAACCACTAACACAAAATACTACATATATTGCACGGGAATATATTAGCCTCACTTCCACCCACAAATAAAATGATGTTATTTATTTTAGGTGTGATGCTTGTAAAACATTATAGCCTAATTCCAAAAATATTTCATTTGAAGTTTATACTTTTTTGTTCAACTCAAAGGACCCCACGGCAACTAACTGAAATGAAAACAAGAATAAATCATGTTGCCAAAAAGTAGGTGCCATATCCATCCAATACTTGTTCAATAATTTCTATATGCCTACAAAAATTACTTTTACATTTGACTGGAGCATTCAGTATTGATATCTTAAAGACACTTTTATAGGTGATTGCTGTAGATAATTTATTGACCACAAACAATTTAATGAAGGACCTTTCAATTAAAGTGTAAGATATGCATCGTCTGTTTGATGCATGTTGTGTGACATGTAATCCCACATCAATCTAGTAGCTCTTTTTAATACATATCTATGTACTGATTCAGCACATTGAATATATAATATGTAAGTAAAAGACCATTCAGCATCTACTAGATCAGATTAATCTCAACCTCTTCTACAATTCCCAGAAACTGTCAAAAGGCAAAAAGAGCTGGCATGTCAAAAATGGAATGGGAATTTGAGTGGTAAGTGTGCAGTTTACCACCAGATTTCCATTCTCTACAGTCAAGGGTGGGAGTGTGTATACAAGGTTAATAGATGTAGGATGAGGAAAAATGGGTGAATAAAAGGCAGCTATATACTAAGATGGTAGATACAGAAGACAGGACTTATATCAACGAGGGATCCAGAATATTCTGCCTATGAGTAAGAAGCATCTACTCATTATGGAGAAAGAACAGTAAAAACATAGTAGTAGTGCAAGTTGGAGCAGGATTGAGAAGTTTTTTTAATATTGGATATGGCGATTAAGTGAATAGAACAGGGTTGGAGAAAATAATGCTGTCCCTAGCTTCTTTACAGAAAGAAGCAAGGAAATAGAAAAGAGGAATTTGAATAAAAAGGAAAGGGATAATGCAGAATTAAACTAAACAATGGGGGAAGAGTTTGGGCAGTGACTTTAAAAAAATAAGAGAACTTCCCACGGCTCCCATGAATCCTTCCAACCACATTTTAAAATCCAGAAATAACTCATCCTGCCGAATTTCTGTAATATTGTTTTCAGCTCACTTAATTCCTTACTGCTCCACACAATCCCTGTTATTTTTCCATGTCATTTCACCAAGTGGGGCCCCTAGTGGCGCAATAGGTTACATCCTTGTGCCGGCAAGACTGCTGACTGAAAGGTCGCTGGTTCAAATCTGGGGAGTAGGGTGAGCTCCCATCTGTCAGCTCCAGTTTCTCATGTGGGGACATGGGAGAAGCCTCCAACAGGATGGTAAAACATCTGGGTGTCCCCTGGGCAACGTCCTTGCAGATGGCCAATTCTCTCACACTAGAAGCGGCTTGCAGTTTCTCAAGTCGCTTCTGACATGGTAAAAAAAGATTCACCTAGTTTATTCACTTTTCTTAGTAAGGCTTGCTCATTATCCCACATTCCTCCAACCTAGTCTCCAATATGAGAAATGATAAACAAATTTGCAGCTTCACTGTATCATTTCAGTTATTTAACGCACTGTGCAAATATCCAAAGGGTTTACTCCAACTATTTCTCCCTATTAGAGGGCCCATTCATATTTGAAGGTCAACTGTATTAATCTACTGGGCTATTTCTATGGGCATGCTTATTGACAACTTCAAAACATTCTGAAAAGCTGGTGTGCGCATTCAAGTCGATACCACCCCTAACTTGAGCAATTGTTTACTTGCTAAGGAAAGAGATATATACTGAGTAAGAAGGAAAATAAATGAAATATTTACCAGTATGTTGTGTCATGATTTTAAGACAAAGAGCTAGCATTGTCCATAGACACCTCCAAGGTCATGTGGCCAGCATGACTGCATGGAGTGCCGTTACCTTCCTGCTGGAGCGCTACCTACCGATCTACTCACATTTGCATATTTTTGAACTGCTAGGTTGACAGAAGCTGGGAGCTAAAAGCGGGAGCTCATGCCGCTCCTCGGATTCGATCCAGGGAGCTCAATTCAGCAGCTCAGCAGTTTAACCCACTGCGCCCCTGGGGGCTCCTACAGAAACAGTATTCAGGGTCAAAGAAGTCCTTTTTCATTAGAAAAGATCAAGTGAACTATGTAAAAATTTAAACTTTTTCTTGAAGTGAAAGTGGGATTCCTTTGTGTATGTTATCTGTATGCTTCCTCCATTACTCTGCCATTAACGCTTTCTGCCCTTCTGGTGGAGGACATTCAGAGTTTAGATTTATTTTAGTAATGACACTTTGGATCAAAACAGAGATCAAATACAATCATTTAATAGCCTGTTTCATTGGCAACACGTTCAATCTATGGAAAAGATCAGGCAGACAATGCCTCATAACTTTCAATGATCCAATCTAGAAATGCAAGGATCTTATAAGGCAAAACACATTATTTTTACTTTTAAAAAAACAAGCCGCAGGAGTACATATTTTACATATTCTTCTTCTTTAACATTTAATGCAAATTCCAAACAAAACTACCTTGTCAAAACGATCAGCTTACTTATATACATAAAGGGAAATGAGTAAATATCTTGCTTAGCACTCATCACTTGGTTACTTTGCAGATGTGCTTGTCTCAAAGTACGAACTGTGAAGAAGTCCTCTTCCTCTGCCACTCTCTATGAAGAATATCGTGTATGCTTTTGTGTCCTGGATGGTCAATACAACCATTTAAATAAATTATGTCTCCGAGATCAGAGGGTACAAGGAATCTTACTATCGGCAATGAAGAAGTTTCCCTGAAAGCAAGTTCAGCAATAGGCCAGAATATTTCCTAATCATCTTTGATAGGGATGCATTGAAGCAGATTTGATGTTGGTTTTTATGCCACTGGGCATCTTGCCTGCAAATGAGAAAGGAGATGGCTTAGTGATGTAATAAAAAAAAAGACCTTCACATATCAGGAAGGAAATATAGGGAGAGCCTTTCTAGTTCTTCCCTAATACACGAATTAACATCTCCCTCATACATATTTTCTAGGGTAAATAAATAGAGATACTTTTTTCAGTACTTTAATTTCTCCATATCTGAATTCTCCTTTCTTTTTCGGTTTCTGCAAGTCCATCTTGTGCAGAAATAATAAAAATGTAAGAATGGTCCTGGGGAATATAATAATAATAATAATATACTCTATTTATATTCCGCTCTATCTCGCCAAGAGGACTCAGAGCTGATTACAGAATACATATATGGCAAACATTCAATGCAGTTATACAATTAACAACAAAGACAGACAATACATAGACAGAGGCAAAGGCTTCCCTCTTTCTTAGTTCTGGTATCTGGAGTCTGTGCTCAACTCTGGTCATGGGGAGATGCTTTTGTTCCATTTTTCATGTCGAGGAGCCTGTTGTCTGTGGACACCTCCCTGATCGAATTGCCGGCATGTCTTCAGGGCACCTTTTACCTCCCTGCCAAAACGGTACCTACTGATCTACTCACATTACTGTTTTGCTAGGTGAGCAGAAGCTAGGACTGACGATGGGAGCTCACCCTGAACCACAGCTTTGAACTGCCGACCTTCTGATCAGCAAGATTTTCTGAAGTTGGCGGTTTAACCCGCTGTTCTACTGTGGCCCCTTAATTACCTAACAGAGTAGCCTGTTTCTCATAGATAAGACAAGACCAAAACAGTTCTCCCTTGCAGTTCTCCAGCAACTGTCATGCAATGACAGGTGATATAGTCTCTCGGCATTACTTCGCGAACGAAGATTCTTGGGAAGGACTCATCCCACACTTTTTACAAGCACGTTGATGACTAAAAAGGCCAATCTGAGATAGGCAAGTTTAGTTGCAGAAAGCACAGCAGAAAGTCTCCTTGGGTGATGTTGTTTCCAAGTTGCGGTTCTTTCTGCCTTGTCATTTCTCTTCGAGACCCATTCGGCGTGTCTTCTCGAAAGAGGCAGCAGCATTGTGGATAGTGTGTCTCCATGCCTCTCGATGTGAGGTCAGGGTGGACCATTGTTGGTGATCTATCTGGCCGAGCCTGAGATGTTGTTTCAGGGAGTCCTTATGTCTCTTTTTTGGGGTGCCTCCCTTGCGCTGACCCGTGGCGAGTTCACCGTAGAGTAGTATCTTTGGGAGGTGGTGGTCCTCCATCCTAGTGACGTGCCCTGCCCAGCGCAGCTGTGTTCTCAATAGCATGGCCTCAACTCTGGTGATCTCTGCTTGCTCAAGGACAGCAACATTAGTAACATAGTCGGTCCAGTGTATATTTAGAATTGTGCGAAGATAGCGCTGATGAAAGCATTCGAGGAGTTGTAGGTGTTGGCGATATGTGACCCATGTTTCAGACCCATAGAGGAGAATAGACAGTACGATAGCTCTGTACACATTGATTTTGGTGCTTTGCCTCAGGTGCTTGTTGCTCCAGACTCTTTTGTGAAGTCTTCCAAATGCACTATATGCCTTTGCTAATATGTGATCTATCTCTTTGTCAATCTTGGCATCTGAAGAGATGATGCTTCCCAGGTAGGTGAACTGCTGAACAGACTTAAGCACAGATTCGCCTATGCTGACGCAGGGATGATGGTGTTCTTCCTGTGGTGCGGGCTGGTAGAGAACTTCAGTTTTCTTCAGGCTGACTTCCAGCCCAAACAGCTCTGCAGCTGTTGCAAAGCAGGATGTTAGGCGCTGCAGAGCTGCTTCTGAATGGGCAACAAGGGCAGCATCGTCAGCAAAAAGTAGCTCATGGACTAGATATTTTACAGTCTTAGTGCGAGACCTCAGACGGCTTAAGTTGAACAAGCTACCATCAGTATGATAGTGTATATATATGCCGTCTTCTTCTTCGGGGCCGTAGTCCTTTGGAGCATCATGCTGAAGACTGTAAATAGGGTTGGTGCAAGAACACAACCTTGTTTCACTCCATTAGTTATTAGAAAAGGCTCCGAGAGAGCATCGCCGTATCTGACTTGACCGCGCTGGCCCTCATGTAACAGGATAATCATTTTGAGGAATTTGGGGGGACATCCTAGACGTTCCAGGATCTGCCACAGACCTTTTCTGCTCATAGTGTTGAAGGGTTTGGTGAGGTCGACAAATGTTACATAGAGTCCTTTGTTCTGCTCTCTACATTTCTCTTGCAGTTGTCTAAGGGCAAAAACCATATGTGTGGTGCTCCTATTAGCTCTGAAGCCGCATTGGCTTTCAGGGAGAAGTTCTTCTGCAATAGCAGGAACTAATCTGTTCAGGAGTATCCTTGCAAGGATTTTTCCAGCAATGGAGAGCAGTGTTATACCTTGATAGTTTGAGCAATCAGATTTTGTTTCTTTTTTCTTATACAGGTTGATGATAACTGCATCTCGGAGATCTGCTGGCAGTTCACCTTTTTCCCAGCAACTCACAAGGAGCTCGTGGAATTTAGCATGAAGTGCATGACCTCCCTGTTTCCAAGCTTCAGGTGGGATTCCATCGATCCCGGCTGCCTTGCCATTTTTCATCTGCTGTATGGCCTCAAAGGTCTCTTCCAGAGTGGGAGCTCTGTCCAGTTCATTTTTCATTGGTTGTTGTATCATGTGTTGGATAGCTGAACCTTGGACTACTCGGTTGGCATTGAAGAGACTCTGAAAATGTTCAGCCCATCGGTTCAGGATGGAGGCTTTATCAGTAATTAGTGTTTGACCATACAGTTATAAGGGGTTTTGGACCTGATAAGTAGGTCCAAACACTGCTTTGAGAGCTTCATAAAAACCTCTGTGATCACCCAGATCTGCACAACATTGTGTCTTTTCTGCTAAATCGATCCACCACTTGTTCTGAATGTCTCAGAGTTTTTGCTGGAGTTTACTACATGCGAGACGAAAAGCTGCTTTTCTTACATGGCAAGATGGCTGGGTGAGGTGTGCCTGGTGAGCAGTTCTCTTCTTTGCCAACAGCTCCTGGATCTCTTGGTTGTTTTCATCAAACCAGTCTTGGTTTTTCTTGAGGGAGAATCCTAGGGATTCTTCAGCAGACTGCAGAATACTGTTTTTGATGTGTTGCCAAAGCACTGTAGAAGAATCTGTAGGGTGGTCTTCAAGTTTTGTTTGCAGATTTGCCTGAAAGTTGTTTCTCATAGCAGCCTGTTGAAGATTGTTGACTTGGAGTCTCCTCTTTAAAATGCCACCCCTCTTAGGTTTGAGCTTAAGGTGTAGATTTAGTTTACATCTTACAAGGTGATGGTCTGTTTGACATTCTGCACTGGGCATCACTCGAGTATGACGGACATCACGAATGTTCCTCTGGCGCACTAAAACATAGTCAATGAGGTGTCAATGCTTGGATCAGGGATGCATAGGTAGTCTTCAAGCTATCTTTCTGCTGAAAGATGGTGTTTGTAATAGTCAGCTGCTGTTCTGCACAAAACTCTAGCAGAAGGCGTCCATTATCATTACAGTTTCCAACACTGTGCTTGCCTAATACACCTTTCCAGGCTTCAAAGTTTTTTCCTACTCTGGCACTGAAATCACCAAGGATAATGATTTTATCTTCTGTAGGGAACTTTTGTATGAGGTGGCGTAGGTCTGAGTAGAATTTGTCTTTCTCCACAGGGTCAGCTTGCATAGTTGGGGCATATATACTGAAGAGACCAGCATGTGGGAGGCGTAAGGAGATAATGCGATCAGAGTGACCTATGATATAGTAGAACAGCAGTAACCTTAATGCTATGTGAGACAGACAGATAGATCTCTGATATTGCAACATGTTTTGAACTCATAACCTTCCAGAAATTGATGTAAATATGTAGATGAGAACCCATAGTTGCCATTTATTGGATAATCTGTGGCAAGGATCACAGATGTGCCTATGCTGACGTGAGGATGGTGGTGTTCTTCCTGTGGTGCGGGCTGGTAGAGGACTTCTGTTTTCTTCAGGCTGACTTCCAGCCCAAACAGCTCTGCAGCTGTTGCAAAGCAGGATGTGAGACAGACAGATAGATCTCTGATATTGCAACATGTTTTGAACTCATAACCTTCCAGAAATTGATGTAAATATGTAGATGAGAAGTTGCCATTTATTGGTGGCAAGGATCCACACTAGATCCTCCAACCCACTTAGTACTGTCACCCCAACTGATAACTGGCACCAAATACCAAACTATGATTCTGTGAGCCAAGATTCCCATCACTACCAGAATACTTTTCTGCATCATAAAGTCCTGGAGAATAGAAGAGCAGAGCACTCTTTTTTGGAATGAATGAGAAGAAAATAGCCAGTATAGTATTCCTCCAGGCTACATTTGCTCAGCCTTTTACGGGGTGTCATATCACCTCCTACACATAGTGTAGCTTACTGACAGCAAACCAAACAAAGACTCAGAATAGTTGTGCTTCTCTGTAATATGGAAATGTATACTATACTATAGATCTTATTCAAAGTGTTAAAATTCTATTCAATTATATATATTTTCATTCCATCAGTAGTTTCTACATTGTACTCCCCCCCTCCAACATATTAGACAGCTTTTACTCACCTGGTTGCCCCCCTTGGGGCATCTGTACTCCTCCAAGCATGGGTTGAGTCTGACCTGGTGCTCCAGGCATTTGTACTTGCTGCATGGCAGAACCACCTGCTATAATACTGTTGGCACCTGGCTGACCGGATTGGACAGGCCCAGTCACACCTGGCGGCCGCCTATTTGACAGCCCCTTCCCAAAGGCTACAGCTGCAACCAGGGCATTGGTATCAGCAGGGTTGAATGTCTGCTTATTCTGCCGTATTCCTGCAAGGGGAAAACATTCATACGGTACACCATTTACTGAAGTTTTTGAGTGTTTAGCCTTGTTCTAATACCATATTTATATCATTCCTTGTTAAACTTGGTTCTTCTTATTCTTGTCCTGATGCTCTGTTTCTAGGGTCAGTCCCTATTAATCAGAGCTTATTAAACTGTACATCTTGACAACTGGTCGTCAACCCCACTTTCCTAGTTTCCAACAGACCTCACAACCTCTGAGGACCCCTGCCATAAATGCAGGCAAAACATCAGGAGATAATGCTTCTGGAACATGCCCATACAGCACGGGAAACTCACAGCAACCCTTTGATTTACATACCTATTTTATGCACCTACAGACTCTGTGTCACATAAAAATATCTTGGGCAAAAAGGAGTTGCAAATTGAAATAGTGCTCTAGATTACATATCACAACACTCTTGTTTCTCCAGTACAATACCTCCACTCTCAGACTCTCGGTCTTCCTTGTTGATTTTCTCCAGTAAGTTGGAACACATTTTGTTTAGGCTCTGGATTTGTTTCTGCAACCATAAGATTGGTACAGTAAAATATATTAGGAAATGTATGTTACCTTCCATATGTTGCCTCATTGCACACAGAGCAAATTCCTCCAAAGTCTATATCCCAAACTTCAAAACCAGAAAAACATCAATTTTCTTAGTCAATCCTACCTAATCCTATACTACTCAATCAAAATAAAACATTGATTAGAATGCTGTTGAGAATTCCAACAATATGTGTGAAAACCATGGTCAGGGTGTTCCACAGTGAATCCCATCCTGATCCCTCCAATCCCCACTTAACAGGAAGCATGTGCTGTGATCAGCAGTGGTGTATACCCCACTGGAACAGTTACCTGTTTATCACAGCAGCTGCTTTCCAGTTATTAGAGTTTGGGAGACCTTAAAAGTTCCTGTGTTACCCCTAAAGCCACAAAGAGAAAACAGTTGCAAATCTGTAACTCTAGGTTATGCATTTGTAACTGCCCACCACAATTACATCAATTATTTCTAAAATGGCTTTCTCAGAAATAATTTAGGAGTGATTTGTGATCTTCTAAAATATGTATGAGAACAGCAATATTTACAACACATATATTCTTAATACAGAGAATAAAGATGAGGACAGAGAAGTAAAAAGTAGAGCAAAATGATGTGTATACAAAGATTTAGCCATCTAAACAGCATCAATCAGAATTGCCAGACACTTACCTGTGCCACATCGGCACCAATACGAGCTGCATCTGTGCTTAGTTGCTTCTCTTGTTCCTCCACCTCAGGATCAGGTTTGGTTCGCAGATGATCCGGTACAACCTCATGGCTGAACACTGGCACTCGCCCCTCTGTCTGACGCTGAAACATCCCGATTATTAGTATTGAAAGTCATAGTTTGCAAAACAGTAAAATACCATGAGGCTGGATTTATAGGCCTGAAGTAGGTTGCAGAGATTAAAATACTACTGGACATTGGCTTCAGAATACATCACAAATTCTGCAGGGTTGTAGAATTTTTAGTTACTCAGTGATAGTAAAGCTAAGCAAAGAAGAAATTACTTTAATCCACCTATTTCTTGAGCCCATCTGAAGTTCTATCCATCTCTATGGATAGAGGAGACTAAGACACAGGCTGTACTGCCAAATATTATGCATACTTGAACATACCTCATTATATTGTGTTTGTGTATTTTAATTAGAAATCATTTTGAGAACAATACTGAGTGAACTGTATTAGTAAACAGAATAAATAGCCTGTTGATAACATCATACTTTGATCTTTGTGTCTACATAAAGACATGATTTGCACAACGACAGCTTTTAGAGAACAGTAGTCACTGTTCAAAGATATGACCTAGAAAACTAGGCACCTGCAAGCTAGACAAATGTAATTTGTCAGGTGCATTCTTGCAGTTTTCAGCATACTAGGTACTAGGAAAGAGTGTTCTCCTAAAGTATTCTTTGACTTCATTCCCCACATGAAATACACCGAAGTGACAGAAACTTCCCCATTTTAGGCTGCTAATAAGGGACATCATTTTTCAATGCTTTCCCAAATTTTTTAAACATTTGTAAGAAGATAAAACTAGATTATCAGTGAGGGAAGACTCTAGCACAATCAACACCTTACTATAACAGGAAAGGGATTTTTAAAAATCCCTGATTCTCACTTCTGCAATCTCTAGTGGAATTATCTATTACCAGTCATCACCACCATAGCCACTTACTTATATAAAGAACGATGCTATGTAATCTTGCCCTGGACTAGTGAAATGGTTTTTAAAGCTTTTAAAATATATTTACTGTAATGTAATTGATTTAAAATTTGTATAATTTTAAATTTTAATTCAATTCTAATATTTACCTTATGTTTTTAATTAATTGCATTGCTTTTTAACTGTGAGCTGCTTTGAATATAAAATTTGAGGGGGGAAGCAGGACAAAAATAATCATTACCATTACAACCCTCAGGGACCTATCAACTCTGATATTTCAAAGGAGGACATTGATAACATGGAATGTATCCAGGTGTGGTAATCAAGGGTAATCGAGATGGTAGATGATTTAGAAACTAAACCATATGCAAAAAAGGCAAAGGAGCCGGTGTGTTCAGGAGAAGAGAACAAAGAGAGATATGATAGTCATCTTAAAATGCAGAAAATTGAGCAAGCTTGTCTTCTGCTGTTCCACATGAATAAATGAGTTCAAATTGCAAAATCCTAACTAAATGTTAGAACTTCCAAATGGTGAGACTATTCAACAGCAGAATAGACTGCCTTGGAGAGTAGTGAATGCTACCTCTTTGGAGGCCTTTAAACAGAGATTGGATGGATTTAGTTGTACATTCTTGCATGACAGATGATTGTAATTTCTTTCAAATATGATTCTATCATTCTATCTAATTTTAAGACATATGTAAATCAGTACTTTGATGGCACAAAAGGGTACTGTGAAACTCAAGAATGGGTGGAAAACCTCCTAATTTCACAAATATTCCATATTTCATCTTTCACAGAGAGATGTACTCCCATCCTGTTCCAATGACAGTTATTAATAAGTCAAGACATCACTTTATCCATGATTATACTACCAATATATATTTCTCATTTTGTCATGCAAAATACAAGTTATGAGTCAGATCCTTACCATGAGCTCCTCATCACGGTCTGGGGAAAGCACTAAAGGAATTATGACCTGGTTGCGTAGCAGTGGCGTCTTCTCATGCTTCAGCACTTTATTCAGGGTGTTTAGTTGCCCAGAAAGTAGAGCAAAGTTGTCTAGCACTGAAGGCCTGGAGCATATGGAAAAATGAAAGGACATGGGGCACTTAGAAAAAGCATTCCTTTGTGTGTCTGCCTGAAATTAAAAGCATTGTTTCGCGCACAAGGCCATCAATGAAATCAAACCTTTCAGCAGCAGTTGTATTCATAAACATCTTTATATTTAATGAATATTTTTGCCAGTAGCATGCCCTATGTTGAACTTTTTGAGGTGTTGATATGACTACAGAGGAGAACAGGTCACATAGGCCTGACTTCCATGGGATTTGAATGTTTTCTCATTCTTCATCACTAATCCAGTATAAGTGAACCTTGAGCAAATTAACAGCTCTTGTTCATTCCTGTATTTACAATAAAGAACAAATAAATGTCACACAGGTTCCAGATCCTCCTTAAAATTATGCCTGAAACAAAGAACACTGCATTCATGTCTGCATAACAATTTCATCCTCTGCAGTTCAAATAATGCAGAAAAGTGCATCCTTTGGTTGTCATCTTGACACAAAATCAAACAGAAGACTCTAGTGTTTGTCCGTATCTTCCAAATATCCAGGGTGTACTTGTATGGAGTCTGTGTGAATATACAGAACCCAAAACTTTGAATTACTATATGCTGTGCAATGTCTTCATCAGCTTCCTCAGTAAGCAAGGTAAGTCCCATAACGTTTGTCCTACTCTCTTACCAGGTAAGACGGTCATATTCATTCTCCAACTTGTAAATGAAATTGACTAAGGAATTTTTCAGGTCAGCCACTTGACTGATGAGAGCTTCCAGGGACAACTCTAGCTGCTTCTCTTCTCTCTAAAAAGGACAAAACCAAAACTTTAACACATCTTCAACCCAAAGTGATTAATCCCTTTAATAGGTTTCGTACTAAACATTGTGTGTGTGTGTCGGGGGGTGGTGGGGGTCTTAATTTTTCCCCTCCTTTGGCCTGTTTTAGACCCAGTAAAAGGGCTTTTTATTCTTATCAGGAAAACCTGTCATAAGCTTAAAACACTGAACAGTAGTGGATAATATGATGAAACAGAGGGTGTGAACATTTCTAGTTTAAAAACAAAAACAAAATGTGCAGAAAAGAGGATCATAGGAGCCTTGGGGCACATGCATTGTGCAGACCACATTTTACATGCTTCTTCAAAACAACAACGCTCTTGGAAGGTGTAGTGATTCTGAAGGAATACTAAACAATGACAGAAACTATATCTGATATGTTCCCCTTTTAGATCAGTAACCTTTGTTTTTCCTCGGTCCAATGTGGAACTGGGGGTTTTCTATACTTTTAACAGTTATATCATAAAGAGAATTTGAGCAACCACAGCATCTTGTGTGCTGGTTGTTTCCTTGTAAACTCTTGTGACAAGGACATTGAATCCAGCAACTCTGTAAAATGATCACACAAGAGAATAATACAGGATACATTACAAACCAAGCAATGCAAAGTGATTGCCTCCGGTAAGGTAATAATGATATCTTATCAGAACAACCAGAATATAGCTGTCAAGCTTGTTGGGAAATCAGTTGACACACTTCCATTGGCATGTGATGATGAAAGAGGAATAGCTAGTATTTGCATTTGAGAATGAATAATCAATCAGTGAGAAAGAATGCAAAGGAATCAACATAAAGGAACATTGTGGTCTAAATATATGGGTCTAATGTGTAAGACTGACAGCATGACTGCCAAAAGGCATAGCTGAGATTATCATTGCCTTGTTGCATATACCTTTCCCAAGGACCAAGTGATGAATTTCACATTCTTTCTGAAAACTTGGTTGTTTACAGAGACTTTTCTGGCTCACAGTGACTTTTGACACTGTTCTGATTTACTATTCTAATGCAAAGTGTTTGTTATGTCTGTAATGTAAAATCTATTTCTCTCAATTTTATAGTACACTGTGGGCAAACCACTAAGAGAGTAACCAGCACAAACACACACGCATTTGTATAGAGAGAGCCAATATCCACATATTTTAAGCACAAAGGATTAAAACCAAATATCTAAAGAATTAAAAACACAATAAAATTCATGAAATAAATAGAAGCAATGTATAATCTTAAAACAAAAGATCATATACTGTTCCCAACACTGTAGAATTTGATAAAACCAGGGAAATATCTCTGCCACGACCATGACTTCACCCCAACAAAAAAATCTTAACATTCTTCAGTCCTGGTTTAAATACCTTTCACAAGATTTTTTCTGCAACCGTTTATTATAATTATTATAATTATATATTGTAGCTGCTACTGTATTATTTGTTGGAGTGCTTCAAAATACAGGCTACATTCTAATGCTGCAAGTTGTGCAAACAGAATCTCTATGCAGGTTACACATGGCATTGGGTTGCCAATGGCTGTTTGGAGAAACCACTTCCCTAGTGAAACACAGATGGGCACAATGCATTATATCACATCATTTTAAAACATTTATTTTCTTGCATTCCTTTTTGTGGAGTCTAGTCTGGATTATGACTGAAGATCAGAGTTCAAATTCTGCTCAGTGATGAAAGGCCACTGGATGACCTTGGGCAACTCACACTCTCAGCCTCAGAGGAAGACAGAAGCAACCTTAGGGAAAGGCCTGATAGGTGGCCTTAGGGTAACCATCAGTTGAAAACAACTTGAAGGCACTCAACAACAATCCTACCATAGCTAGTTTCAAGCTCTTCCAAATTTATTGCTGCTAAAAATTGCCATCTTCAGCAGTTTTGGATTGAAGCAATCATGCTGTGAAGCTCACTATAAAATTCCTCATTATCGCATTGTGTCCTATAAAGCATGCCTTATGATTAAAAACTACACAAGTGCCTTTCACTTTACAACTGTTGACAAACATTTTCTCGACACATATAACAGAGAGCAGGAAAATATGGGTGCTAAGCATACCTAACCATTCATTATAAGGAACATTACAACAGCATTACAATAACTGGGATCGACTCCACCCTTAGAGTGTATAGTAAAGTCTGTGGTGACGGGGTGAAGCTTGGATTCGGGGGAGAGTAATTTGAATATCAAATAGGCTAGAAACTACTGAAAGACAAAACAACTCATATCTAGAAGTCATCTTCTGAACTAGAAATTAAGAAGGAAGAGTGGAGGAAAACAACCCACAGAACGAAAAGAGAAGTTATGAAATCCAACAAAATTTTAAATCAGAGGAGAGATTAGTGAGGCTGCTGCTGAATTGTTTTATATTAATTATCCACCTTTCTCTCATTATAAGGACTCAAGGTGTCTGACAATTAACATAAAACAATTGAAACCAACACAATAAAAATACAGATACTAAAATCTAAATAGAAAATAACTAATTACCACATATTCATGTAGAACAACTACTCACATATGTAAGTAGGTGACAGGTTTTGGGTCCAAAGTTATGGATTTTGATATGACCCGTGGATAAGTCAAGGGTAATTCCTTGAAGGGGGGAAAGTGCCAATGCCACCTCAGGAGTCTGCCACCCCTGGCTGCCACCACCATTTCACCACCCAGGCACTCCTTAAACAGGCCAGATATAGTGCCACAGTGGAGAGACTTAAGTAGGTTGGTGCTTCTTTTAGGTTCTTCCAGGATGGACTAAGCCCTTTCCTTTTACCATTGTACTCAGAGAAGGGATGGTTCCTTTTTTAAAATTCAAGAAAAAAAGGTATTACTCACAATGAACCATGGATAAGCTACCTCAGTTTTGGAGGACTGGTTTAAAATAAGAGACACTATTTTACTACACCATTTTCTATAATGGGACTTGAGCATTCACAGATGTTGGTATTCAAAAGGGATCCTGGAATCAATGCCCCAGTAGATAACACGGTCCCACTGTGTTCCACAATCTCCTTTTGCCCGTTATTCTGAAAAAACATAGCTTCAGGAAAAGAAAAAAACAGAGTTCCACCATCTCACATTTTTTCTATTTTTTCCCTTCATATCTTTGAACTGTCCTAATTACATATACACAAAGGAGTTTGTCTACTCAGGAAAAATTCACACAAAGGCAACATTCATTGAAATCACCAGATCTACAGCAGTGAAAAAGCAAAAAAGTTTAGGAATTATTAGAATTAGAAATAAAAGAGCAATATGAACTCAATGCCAGAGTTTATGCAAGAAATACATTATCAGCAAATGCAGTCAAAAGTGCAAAACCAGGTGTCAAACGGGATTGGCAGGTGAATTGGGCTGCACCTTGAGTGAAAATGCAAGCTATGTAACTGTTTTATTGGCCAGAAACAGTTACAAGAAAAAAAAGGAAGGAATGAAGCAGAATTGGTGCTTTTAGCAGAAGTACAGTCAGGAGAGAGTGATGCACAAGCACATAACTTAGTATAGCGAGATAGCTTGCCAAAAATCATGCTAAATGCCATTACGAGAATAATGCACTTTGATTGGTAGGTCAGGCACAAGCTGTGATTTGTTAGGGTACATCATGTGCCTTTCCTGATAACACTGGCAGTGATTGGTCTAGCTAGTCCCAACGTGCGTTTGTTTACATTGTAGCCGATTGGTAGGAACTGCGCATGGGCAAATGAAACCGTTCCTCCTTGCTGGCATAGAGGGACGGCTTAGAAATGTTGCGAATCAAGTACATAGTGCCCATCCGGCAGATAACATACTGTGGGAATGAAGAATTAATAACTGCGTAGTGCTGTTTAGCAAATGAGAATGCTAATAGAGTATGATGCCAAATAATATGATGTTTAATTGGATAATAGAAATGTGTTAATGATGTGAACCAATGAAAATGATGAAGAAAGGAGGAGACGGGACCTGCCGCCATAGCATGTATATAAGGGAAAGTAAGAGAATGTTGAGGGCTTTTGCCCTGAGGCAGCTAGTTCTGTGGGCAGGTCCCGTCAGCTGACGTGTGCAAATAAACTTTGGCTTCATTGCATTACAGTACGGTTGTTACGTTTTCTCTCGTTCCTGTGCTCGCGCGTCCACGCAACCTGTGAGCAAAAAGGTAACACCTAGGGAGTTTTGGGACTCCAGATTTGCTGCTACAGTTTACGCTCTGAATTGACAGTAAGGCTTCATTAACTTGATTCTCCCGACTAGCCCTCAGCTCATTGGACATTGTGTATGGCCTGAATTTACAGTAACCTACCTTGGCACACAGAGCCCCTATGACCCACGCTACATTCTACTACAGTTTGGAGGAGGGTGGACCATGGATTATGGGACTTGAAGTACCTCCATGGACAATGGGATTTGTAGTACTTCAAAACCCATCATTCCCCACAGACCACTGTGTCCCAGAACCAAGACCGATAAAGACCCAACTTGACAAACAATGTCCCCATGACCCACACTCCATCCAACTGCAGTTTAGAGGAGGGCACACCATGGATGATGGGATTTCAAGTACCTCCACTCACTTCCAAAGTACCCCACCCACACACGCATCAACCTCTACATCAACACAGCAGACGGAAAGACAAAAAAACATTGTATATCCACAAGCTATGCAGAATGCCAGCAACACCACACAACAACTCCACAGAACTCCAACATCCCACCCACCAAAACAACCCACAACAACACAGCCATGACCCCAACAACACCATAACTAACAACAACTCCAACCCTTACATACTCAGACTTCCTCGCATCTCCAAAATAGGGCACAGCAACGCATGCCGGGTACAGCTAGTTATTTATAAAAAGGCACAGGTCTTCCCCATGCCTGGTTTTGCCTCAGCCCATTCAAGAAAGAAAAATGAAACTGGGCTATATAAAAAAGCAAGCTAGAGACTGCTTTTAACATTGGGGTCAGTGTGAGTTTTGTTTCATTTTGTATTTTATGCTTGTAATGCTGTTTTGCTTTTTTATATATATAAGAGCTAGGACACCAAACAAGGATGGTTGCAACTCCTGTAAGGTTAGTATTATGGCATCTGGGGCATGATCTGATATAACAATATTATCTATATTTACAAGTCATCTCAGTCAAAAGGATATATCTGGAGGAAAAGAAAGAAGATATAATACCAGGGTTGTGCCTGTTAGTTTTGAGGTTTCATTAAATTTAGGCTGGATCTACACTGTCATATAATTCAGATTATCAATGCAGATAATCCAAACTCTCTGCTTTGAACTGAATTATATGAGTCTACAATGCCATATAATCCAGCTCAAAGCAGTTAATATGGATGTTGTATTGCAGTGTAGATGGGGCCTAAATGAGCACAGAGAATATGCAAGCAATGCTCTATGCCAGGTTCCACACACCCTGCTGAAATTCCTCTTCTGGGGGAACCCACATTGATATTTCTAACTAAAACCTGTCAAAGTATGAAAACAAAACCAATATCCAGAAAATGAGAAATACTCTACACATTCCAATTCTGAAGAAAAAGGACACCAATGGTCCCACAGGACCATTTCATTAATTTGCCATCCAAGAAAAGTGATGCTCAAAATTCTACAACAATGGAATGAGAAATATCAGATGTACACACTAGGTTAAGAAAAAAAGGCATTAAATATAATATTGCAAACAATACAATGTATAATGCAGTGCAACAAAAAAATTCAGAAGAAAATCAGTTGTTCTTTACAGATTTCAGCAAAGCCTTTGATTATGTAGATCATGAAAAACTATACGCTGCTCTCAAAGGTAAGGATATATCACAATATTTAATTGTCCTGATGATTGGTCATAATACCGAATGGTTACCAAACAGGCAAGCAAGTCTGCATATATAGCGTATTGGACTTGTATGCTGAATGTATCATACCTAAAGCAAGATTAGGCTCAAGGCCCTTCCACACACCCATGTAACCCAGAATATTAAGGCAGGAAATCCCACATTATATGATTTGAACTTGGTTGTCTGAGTCCACACTGCCATATATTCCAGTTCAAAGCAGATAATGTGGAGTTTCCTGCCTTGATATTCTGGGTTATATGGCTGTGTGAGATGTGAAAATTGGGGGAAGGAACATAACCAATTTAAGATAAGCAGATGGCATGAACCGACTAGCAGAATATAGCAGATTTGGAACAATGACTTCTGAAAGTCAAAGGAGAAAATGCAAAGATGGGTTTACTGAAGAAGAAAATGATGGCTCCAGATGATTTACATAACTGTAGACATTGAAACAGTTTGCAATTTTTCATCTCTCAGTTTAGTCACTAATCAGAATGGAGAATACAGACAAGACATAAGAATTGTAGATCTTAGAAGGGCTAGACAAGATTCAGAAGTGTCAAGACATTGCAATTAATAGTAAAGGTATTACTGCCTATGCCATTGTAAATTTGTATATGATTGTGAAAGCTTGACAGTGAAGAAAACCAATAGGAAGAAAATAAACTCAGTTAAAATGTGGTGCTGGAGAAGAGCTCTAGATACCACCAATCGCTAAAAAGACAAATAAATGGGTCTTAAAACATATCACGTCTGAACTCATCCTAGAGGCAAAAAGGAAATGCATATTTGTACAGACTTCTATTTGTCTTGCCAATATCTGACACCCATTTGGCAAGGAACATGGCAAGGAAAATTAACAGTGACTCCTCCCATGTTTTGCGAAAGGAGTCCCAGCCAACTCCTTCTTTAATGACCTTTTTCAGGGAGGACAACACATTTTTATTGGAACATGCCTTTTGACCTATAAAACTGGCTTGCACACCTGCGGAATCTGGAATTAACACGGCTTTAAAAACAGACTTTATTGATGACAAAGTCATAGAGTTGGCAGGATCTTAAGATTTGTTTTACTTGCCTTGCCTTGATTCTGTATTTTCATCATTACAGGTGATATCATTCACAGCAATCAGTTTTATTGCATTTCATTATTTTTATTGCATTTATATCATTGTGGCTGCCCTCCCTTATATGTATCAGTTGATTAAGTTAGGATATAAATTTAACATATACATGACACAAACACATGTTATAAAAATAAGTCCAACCAAAGCTATGCTGATAGAGGCAACCTGCTGCTACAAATGTCCTCCAGCCTCTTGTCTGTATTGCTTTCAAGTCACCTGTCCTATGGCGACCCAATGTATTTCATATGCTTCTCTTCAGTAAGGAATACTCACAGGGAGGTCTGTCAATTACTTCATCTGAAAATATAGCCCACAGCACCCAGTATTCATCTGCACCTTCCCATCCAAGTACTAACCAGAGCTGTCTCTGCTTAGCTTCCTAAATCAGTCAGGATCTGAGGCCTCTTGCTACTACTGCTGCTGCTACTTGAGAATCTTTTATCCAGAAATCCAAAATACTCCAAAGTCACATGGATGGCTGAGACAGTGATACCTTTGCTTTCTGATGGTTTTCAAGCAAACTTGGTTTTCATGAAAAAAAATGACTTCAAATATTGTATAAAATTACCTTCAGGGTATGTTTTTATTTATTTATTTCATGCATTTCTACCACGCCCTTTTCCCCACGAAGGGAGACTCAGGGCGGCCTATATGAAACATACATGAGTTTCACATTGAGGTTTAGATCACATTTCCAAGATCTCCAACTGGACATAGATTTTCCAAACTCTGAAATGCAAAATACTTCTGGTTCCAACCATTTCAGCATAGGGTTGTTCATTCTAGGGTGAATCTACACTGCAGAATTAATGCAGTTCAGCACCAACTGAACCACATTAGCTTAATACTATGAAATCCTGGGAGTTGTAGCTTGGTGAGGTGCCATCCGTCTTTGGAAGAGAAGGCTCAAGACCTTGTAAAACTACAACGGTCATGTTTCCGTATCATTAAGCCATGGCAGTTAAAGCCATGTTAAACAGCATTAATTCTACAGTGTAGTAGATGTGGCCTTGTACTCATAAAGGAGGGTCTGACTACCTCTGAAGGCCATCTTGTCTGTTCCACCATCCTTAAATATTCTGAATATCCCCGAATCAGAAATGCTTGGAACCAGAAGTGTTTTGAATGTCAGATTATTTGGGGATGGGGATTTGGAATACCTACATGTACATAGACACAATATCACTTGAGTTCCATATCAGTAATTCTTTACTATGTCAGACTATTGGTTGTTTGTTCAATGGTTGTTTGATGTTGTTTTATGACTGTTGCTTTATAATTTTTACTGTGTTATATTAAGTTTGATTGGGCTTGTCCCCATGTAAGCCTCCCCGAGTCCCTTTGGGGAGCTGGTGGTGGGATACAAAAATAAAGTTATTATATTATTAAAAGATGTATTCCCCTTACACACATAGCCTGAAAGAAATAGTCAGCAGTATTTTAAATAATTTGAACATGGAACAAAGTTTGCACTCACTGAACCTTTGATTTGTAATGATTCCGTGTATACCAACTGTGTTTGTACATTCAAGTGCCACCTCGGAGTTGGTTGAGGTAGGCAGGATTTCCCTGGGTACTGGTTGTGGGGGGTCGGGAGCAGGTCAGCAGGTCAGCCTCCTCCGTTTAATTTTTTTGTCTGTACATAACATGCTCTTTCAATACTGGAGTGTATCTGCCTATCTTCGGGATCGCATCTCCCCCTATGAAACGGCGTGGGCACTAAGATCTGCCAAGGAGACCTTCTTCTTACTTTTACCACCATCACAAGCACAGTTGGTGGCGATGAGGGAGAGGGCCTTCTCGCTGGTGACCCCCCAGCTTTGGAACTCCCTCCCAGGGAGATTAGGCACTATTCTTTCATAGGGATTTGAAAACCTGGATGTTCCAGCAAGTTTTCAAGAATGATTACTCCCTAGACCCAGTTCCCAGGTAGTCAAATAGCACTCTGTCCTGCACTTCATCCACGTCCCCAGCCCAATGATGTGTTGTTTGCACTATCCCATACCCAGCCCTTTTATAGTTGGACACGCCCATTTGTAATCCTGGCCATTGGTTTTGTTGATAGTAATTAGGTTGTGTTATGTTGTCGAATGTGTTTATCTTGATGTAATTGTCTGTATGGTTTCCTTCCAGCAATTGAATGTTTGCCTTACATGTTGGAAATTGCCCTGAGTCCCTTTGGGGAGATAAAGCGGTAAACAAAGATTATTATTATTATTATTATTCTGACACAAAACCACAGTATGTCACAGCAAACGAGATCTATATGCTGGATTTCGTATCAAAAAATAACATGTCGAACACTTCCTAAGCGTCTAGGACTGTGTGATGTATTTCCAAATGATGCGTGCAGATCCAAGTAAGGTGGCCTTTTGCAGTTGACAGATCGTGATTTTGTCATTGAATCATTTGGGCCAAAGGGTTGTGTCTTTGTTGTTGTTATTATTATTATTAGAAACACAACAAGATGAGTCCACAGCAAACAAGATCACTATGTTGGCTGTTGTATTGGATCACACGTCGTACACTCCCCAAGTGTCTACGACTGTGTGATGTATCGGCGAATAATGCATGCAGATCTGAGTAGGGTGGCCTTTTGCAGCTGACAGATAGTAATTTTGTCAGTGCTGATTGTGTTTAAGTGCAGGCCAAGGTCTTTAGGTACTGCACCCAGTGTGCAGATCACCCCTGGGACCATGTTTACTGGCTTGTGCCAGAGACTTTGCAGTTCGATCTTTAAATCCTCATATCGTGTCACTTTTCCAGTTCTCTTCAATCCTGCTGTCATCTGGGATTGCAACATCAATGATCCAGTCTTGGTTTTTTAACACTATCGTGTTAAAAAGCGACAGTGTTTTGGAATACTGTGCTCCAAAACTCTGTCCAACTGTAGTATGCCCAGACATTTATATGCTTCAGGCTGGTTGCATTTTATGGTTTGTCCGTTTGGCATCTCTATGCCCTTGCTGTGAGTAATTCTCCCTTTGTTCAATGCTATCGTGGCACATTTGTCTAGGACAAACTCCATACTGATGTCAGTGCTGAAGATTCTGACTGGATTTCAGTTGTATTATTATTATTACTATTATTAGAAACACAAGATTAGTACACAGCAAACAAGATCACTCTGCCTAGCTGTTGTATTGGATCACACATCAGACACTTCCCAAGTAGTAGTAGTAATAGTTGTTGTTGTTATTATTATGTGTTCATTGGTATGCAGTTTTTTTCTTAACTCTATGTTCTTGAGGTTGTGGGAGGGGCTGCAGACCATGTGACCAGATCAGAGACTGTTTAGAACACAGTTAAAATGACAGTTGAGGGATGACCGTTGAAAATGACAGTTGGAAGTAGACTGTTATACAGGAGAGTTGTACAGAGCTGTATGGTGCTGAAGAAACTGATGAAAGACTGAACGTTAAAGGCACAAACTGAAATGATTTAGTTTAAACTAACAAAACATGTGTCTGTATATTTAAATACATTAAGTTGTGAATAAAACATGCATGTTATTTTAAAGAAATCTACTTGAATTTTTATATCCCGAGAGAATGGAATAGAAACAAGGTATTTTTGGGAGTAGATGTCTTTTGAACACTAAACAACACTTCTGAAGATCTGCTAAATCCATATATTGTACATTGGCATATTGTCTGTTCCTAATAGTTCAGTCACTTGGAAATCTGTCTACCAGCTGAAAACCAATTTCCAAACATAAATATATATGGATAACATTTCTTTACTTAAAAGATATATAAAGATTATGGATTTCCTAATTGGTCATAATCCGATAGGTTATGATTCTAACCGGTCATAATCGGAGCCCCTAGTGGTGCAGTGGGTTAAACCCTTGTGCCAACTACAAACAAAACAGGAAATGCATTCAAACCATATGCACTACTATCCAGGAGCAAAATAAACAAACAAACAAACATGAGTAAATAAGATTGTGAAGCTGAGATTTGTATTTTGTAGTTTTTAACTGTTAATTTTATATGTTTTATATGACTGTTTTTATCTTGTGATGTATTGTATATGGGCACTTGTTGCTGCTTGTTCACCGCCTTGAGTTGCCTTCGGGCTGGGAGAGGCGGTATAGAAGCATGGCAAATAAATAAATACAATGTAAACAAACAAACATGAGCTCTGTATGTAAAGATGTATTTACTCATGTTTGTTTGTTTATATTGGTGCTGGATAGTAGTGCATATGGTTTGAAAAGATAAATGAATATAATATTTGAATATTTAAAGCCAACAGACATTTATTGAATGCATTTCCTGTTTTGTTTGTAGTTTGTATTGTAAGCGCCCCCACCTTTTGAGCATTAAACCCTTGTGCCGGCAGGACTGCTGACTGAAAGGCTGGCGGTTCGAATCTGGGGAGTGGGGTGAGCTCCCGTCTGTCAGCTCCAGCTTTTAATGCGTGGACATGAGAGAAGCCTCTCACATGGATGGTAAAACAGCCAGGCATCCCCTGGGCAATGTCCTTGCAGATAGCCAATTCTCTCACACCAAAAGTGACTTGCAGTTTCTCAAGTCGCTCCTGACACACACAAAAAGGTCAAAGTTTGATTATACAAAAAAGAGAGGGGGAGTTGCTGTATAAGCAACACACACACAGAGTGTCAAAGTATAAAGTATTTATCATGTATTATTCTAATTCACAATAATAAACACATATAATGTAAATCACAGTAACAATTCCATATAAGGTATGCACGCCCACAATGGGCTCCTACCCTTCGATAATCACAGTGTCAGTCATTGTGTGAAATAGTCCAAGTTCATAGGATGGATCAAAACGCCAATGCGTAAAGTAAACTCAAGTAAAAGGGTGACAACAGTTCTCCCGAAGTGGGCTGAATTTCCTCCCTAAAGAGGTTTGGCGTGCACGAACCAGCAAGCCGTATCCATGTTTCAGGAACCGTAAATACAACACGACGAGTTGCTTATGGCGGAATCCAGGCGCAAATGCGAATAATTGTAGCAATAGTAGATCAACGCTGGAACGCCCTGTATATCAATGGGCCCAATATTGCTACAATTAATTCGCATTTGCGCCTGGATTCCGCCTGCAAGCAACTCGTCGTGTTGTATTTACGGTTCCTGAAACATGGATACGGCTTGCTGGTTCGTGCACGCCAAACCTCTTTAGGGAGGAAATTCAGCCCGCTTCGGAGAACTGTTGTCACCCTTTACTTGAGTTTACTTTACGCATTGGCGTTTTGATCCATCCTATGAACTTGGACTATTTCACACAATGACTGACACTGTGATTATCGAAGGGTAGGAGCCCATTGTGGGCGTGCATGATACCTTATATGGAATTGTTACTGTGATTTACATTATATGTTTATTATTGTGAATTAGAATAATACAAAATTTGATTATGTCACCAGTGATTATCCAATAGTTATACCATCAGAGAAAGGGGGTGCGTCTACACCAGGCCTGGGCAAAGTTGGGCCTTTCAGGTGTTTTGGACTTCAACTCCCATAATTCCTCACAGCCTCAGGCCCCTTCCAAAGGAAGGGGCCTGAGGCTGTGAGGAATTGTGGGAGTTGAAGTCCAAAACACCTGAAAGGCCCAACTTGGCCCAGGCCTGGTCTACACTGTAGAATTAATGCAATTTGAGACCACTTTAGCTGTCATGGGGAGTAACAATTTGGTGAGAGACCATCAGTCTTCAGCAAAGAAGTCGAAAAACTTGGTAAAGCTCCCCCAAACGCCAATTCTACAATGTGGATGCAACCAAGCCCACCCACGCTCCCTGAAGAGCCTCCACCCAGCCTCCGCTCCCGCCTCACCTGCATGGCGACGGTGATATAGGCCCTCCCGCGCTTGGTGGGAGTCCCCTCGCGGAGCCGTTTCCTCTTCCGGGCCGGAACGTCAGGAGGTCGAAGGTGGCGGTGAGGGCGGCGCCAGCCATGGCGGCCTCAGAGGGACCTGAGGCGGAGGTACGGACTCTCCTTGGCCCCAGGCGGGGGCCGCCGCTCGGGGAGAAATGGGTGGGAGGCGGCAGGCGGCAGGGAAGCTTTGGAGACCTTGCAGGGTGTGCGTACACGCGTGCAGCCGGACACGTGTGTGAAGGGGCGGTTTCCAGTCCTGACGAACTGGCTCAAAGAGTGGGCCTCCCTCCTGAGACACTGTGGCGGCCTCCTGGGGAATTCTGGGGCCTGGAGTTGAGTGAGACCAGGTTGTGTGTGTGTGTGTGTGTGTGTCTCCCCCCCCTCTCTGTGTGTGTGTGTCTCTCTCTCTCTGTCTCTCTCTCTCTCTCTCTCTGTCTCTCTCTGTCTCTCTGGGTGTGTGTCTCTCTGTGTGTCTCTCTCTCTCTCTCTGTGTGTGTGTGTCTCTCTCTCTGTCTCTCTCTGTGTCTCTCTGTGTGTGTCTCTCTCTCTCTCTGTCTCTCTCTCTCTCTCTGTGTGTGTGTCTATCGCTCTCTCTCTCTCTTTCTCTCTCTGTCTATCTGTCTCTCTATCTCTCTCTGTCTATCTTTCTCTCTCTATCTCTGTCTATCTTTCTCTCTCTATTTATATATCTATCTATCTATCTCTATCACTCTCTCTCTCTCTCTTTCTACTTCTACCTGAGGCTCTTCCCCACGGGATCTCAAAATGGGAGGCCTACTCTTTGCCCACTCTTTTCAGCTCCAGTGGGATAACTTTAGTGGAAATGTTTCCTCTTTGTGGACAAATCAAGAGGGGATCCCTTGCCAAGCGTGTGGGGCCCCAGTGCCTCACCTGAGGGCAGGCTGAGTATATACCACAGCCAATATACTCCAGAAGAAAGGGTGCACACACTGTATAATTAATGCAGTTTGGCAACATTGCTAACTGCCAGGGCTCAATGCTATCCAAGCATGGGAGGTGTAGTTTTACAAGGTCTTTTGCCTTCTCTGCCAAAGTGTGCTTGCTTTTTTTTATTTAAAAAAGATAAACTGCAAGTCGCTTCTGGTGTGAGAGAATTGGCCGTCTGCAGAGACGTCAGCCAGAGGATGTCCAGATTATTTATTTATTTAAAACTTTTATTATGATTATTATTATTTCCAGTGTTTATACCCCGCTACTTCTCAACCCCCGAGGGGGGACTCAGTGCGGCCTAACAGACGGCAACAATTCGATGCCACACAATACATAGTAAAACACAGTTAAGATTAAAATACATTAAAATACAGTTAATATTAAAAACATCATATACATTCATCACCATTAAAACAATGTTCCATCCAAAGTCTTAGATCTTAACCACCAATTTGCCAACTGACCAGTCTAAAGTGCCGTGTTGTGCTAGGGTGCAAACGCTTGGTCCCAAAGCCAGGATTTCACTCTTTTTCTGAATGTTAGGAGGGATGAAGCTGATCGAATATCAATAGGGAGTGCGTTCCACAGACGGGGGGCCACCACCGAGAAGGCCCTGCTCTCGCTCCCGCCAACCGCATTTGAGAGGTTGGCGGGAGCGAGAGCAGGGCCCCCCCGGATGATCTTAAATTACGAGGTGGGACATAGAGGCCGATGCGTTCGGACAAGTAAGCTGGGCCAGAACCGTATAGAGCTTTAAAGGTCAAAACCAGCACTTTGAATTGAGCTCGAATTGGACAGGCAGCCAATGGAGCTGACACAACAGGGGTGGTATGCTCTCTGTATGTAGCTCCGGTTAGTAATCTGGCTGCCGCCCGTTGGACTAGCTGTAGCTTCCGAACTGTCTTCAAAGGCAGCCCCACGTAAGTGCGTTGCAGTAATCTATTCGGGATGTGACCAGAGCGTGGACGACCGTAGCCAGATCAGCCTTCCCAGGAACGGCGCAGCTGGCGCACGAGTCTTAACTGTGCAAAAGCTCTCCTGGCCACCGCTGAGACCTGGGGTTCCAGGCTCAGCGATGAGTCCAGGATCACTCCCAAGCTGCGAACCTGCGTCTTCAGAGGGAGTGTAACCCCATCCAACACAGGCTGTAACCCTATGCCCTGTTCGGCCTTACGACTGACCAGGAGGACCTCTGTCTTGTCTGGATTAAGTTTCAATTTGCTAGCCCTCATCCAGTCCGACACAGCAGCCAAGCACCGGTTCAAAGTCTGGACAGCCTCCTTGGTGACAGGTGGGAAGGAGTGACAGATCTGGACGTCATCTACGTACAGATAACACCTTACTCCGAAACTCCGAATGATCTCTCCCAGCGGTTTCATGTAGATGTTAAACAACATCGGGGACAGTACTGAGCCCTGAGGGACTCCACACGACAACGGTTGTGGAGCCGAACAGGTGTCACCCAATAACACCTTCTGGGTACGACCTTCCAGGAAGGATTGGAGCCACTGCAAGGCAGTACCCCCAAGTCCCATATTTGCAAGGCGACCCAGAAGGATACCGTGGTCAACGGTATCGAAAGCCGCTGAGAGGTCCAGCAGAACCCAGCCTTCTCACCTCCGACGAGGGACTCAGACCGGCAAACAGCAAGGATTCAATGCTAACATTTAAAATCTAAAAACATCATAAATTTACAATAACATTTAAAATAAAATACAATACAATAAATACATTTTAAAAGCCTTTCGGCAAAGTAAAATCAAGTCCAACTTAATCCATATATTCGGTCCGTATCAAGTAGTTAGCAACTTTAGTCACTTCGCGATTTCCTCCTTCATTCTGCAAAGGCCTCATTGCACAGTCACATTTTCACCCGCTTCCTAAAAGTCAGGAGGGAGGGGGCGGATCTAATTTAATTTGGGAGGGAATTCCACAGCCGGGGGGCCACCACAGAAAAGGCCCTGTCCCTCGTCCCCACCAGACGCGCCTGCGAAGGTGGTGGGACCGAGAGCAGGGCCTCTCCAGATGATCTTCGCACTCTTGACGGTTCATAGGGGTGAATACGTTCAGACAGGTAAACTGGGCTGGAACCGTACAGGGTTTTGTAGGTCAACACCAGCACTTTGAATTGTGCTCGGAAGCTAATTGGCAGCCAGTGGAGCTAGCGCAACAGGGGAGTTGTGCGCTCCCTGTACCCCGCTCCCGTTAGTAGTCTGGCTGCTGCGCGCTGGACTAATAGCAGCTTCCGGGCAGTCTTCAGAGGCAACCCCACATAGAGTTGCAGTAGTCTATACGGGATGTAACCAGAGCGTGGGTTGTCATCCTGTGAAAGGCATCTCTCATGTCCCCGCATGGGAAGCTAGAGCTGACAGGCGGGAGCTCATCCCGTCTCACAGTTTCGTACCTTTGTACCACTGACAGTCAGGTCAGCGGTTCAGCCGGCACAAGGGTTTAAGCCATTGCACCACCATGGCTCCAGCCAAAGAGTGCTGATGCTTCACCAAACTGCAACTCCCATGACTCCCTTGCCTGGCAGTGAAAGTGGTGTCCAGCTACATTAATTCTACAATATAGATCAGGCGTGGGCAACCCCCCCCCCCCCGGTGTTTTGGACTTCAGCCTACTGTTAGGAATTGTGGGAGTTGAAGTCCAAAACATCTAGAGGACTGGAGTTTGCCCATGCCTGGTATAGATGCAGGAAAAACGCAGAAGGCTGTACCCAAAAACACAACCCTAGGTGCTGCTGAATGAGCTAGAAATATTAACCTTAACAGATAGAAACTTACTCAGAATAATACATAACACACACAATACCTTTGAAGTTTTGGCTTTACAATGAAGTAGCCAGAGCTCCCAATTACATTACTCTCAGAGAGACTAAAAATGGTATACTCTACTGTAAAAGAAGCCAGCAGGAAGGAGTACTCCAGGAAGTGTAGGAAATATAACTCTTACAAACCGCACAAGCAATATGCATTAGTAATCTGAGCACAGTGTACACGATACAGTAAATAAAGTCTCTGTGTAGGTCGGAGTTCCCCCTCTGCCCCTCTCTTCCGCACTTTGGAAATCAGCAGACAACTCACGTGATGTATCCAAGGAGGTTTGTTGGAAATATATGTGATGATGGCAAACTCCACAGTAAGTTCTTAAAGGCCAAACACTGTTCCACTGAAGTATAAACAAAGTATAAACAAAGGCTGCATATATGTAGGGCAGTACTATATCGATCCAAATATCGATCAATAATCCTCTGTAGCTCCGTGGAAGGTGGAAACAATCCTCATAGTGCTGGAATTCCGTGTATAAAGATGCTTGCAGATTTGGCTGAGAACAGGCAAAAGCAGCCCTTAGAGGGGTATGAATTTAGATGTGTAGTGTTTATAAGAACCTTTCCAACATAATAATCACTGAGGAGAAGCCAAGTAAGGAAATTCACTGAATGCAGAGTAGGTTCAAAAAAGTATATTTTTCCATCACTTGTAGAGTGGAATAGCAATCATTCAGACTCTTATCAATCATAGAAGATGCTAGAAAAGATGCACCGATGCTGTGAAACCAATGTCAAAAGATGAAGAAACCTCCGTGTGGAACTAGGGAGTTCCCACAGGGAAAACGCCAACGGGGGGGATGTAATATCATAAATGGGCCCCAATCCCGTTTCTCATTCATCACAGCTTCATCAGGGCACTGACAGTATTGCAATATAGGTATTGGTGATCAAAATTTCACATGTAAAATCAGCTAATGCTGTATCAATAACATCACAGACATAGTGACCAGTGGTAATGACCAACAGGTGATGCAGCCAAGGTGACACCTTTGGCTTTGTTAGTTTAATCACATGAACCATGGATTGTGGGGAGTTCTGGAGGGAGCCTCTTTCAGGGGGTGCCTGACTTGAGTACAGGTTGAATAATCCCAATCTGATACATGTTGATGATTGAGAAAACAACACCTTTGGCTTTGTTGGTTCAATTACACAAACATGGTTTAAGGAGAGCTCTTGTAAGAAGTGTGGGGTCCCCATTTTGGAGTGGAGGTTTTGTAAAAGACATGAGACCCCTGTTTTGGCGGGGAGCTCTTGTAGAAGGTGTGGGGCCCTAGTGCCAGACTTCAGTGCAGGTTGAGTATCCCCAGTCCACAATACTTCAAAATGGTCAATGTGGTTGACTCAGATAATGACGCCTTTGTTCTATTTGCTCATTTATTCACTTTGTTTATATCTAGGCTTCCTCTAGATATAGAGACAAACATCAAATTCAAGGGAATATAAATATTTAAATTGGAAAAAGTAACATTTTCTTTGTCATGAAGAATCAAAATTAAAGTACAGTAAAACTACATTTAAAAACTCCCCCTCCCCCCAAGAACCCACTCATACCATTCCTATTGGTTGAATTACACAGTTATGATTTGAGGAGACCACTATTTTTAAGGGGATCTCTTTCTAAACACGTGGGACCCTTGGTTTGGAGGGGAGCTCTTTGCAAAGAACGTGGGACCCTAGTGACAGACCCGAGTACGGGTTGAGTATCCCAAATCCAACATTCTGAAATGGCCCATGTAGGTAGCTGAGGGAGTGACACTTTTGGCTTTGTTGGATCAGTTGCACAACCATAGATTGAGGGGAGATTTTGCAAGGGATGTGGGACCCCCATTTTGGAGGGGAGGTTTAGTACAATGTATGAGATGCCTCTTTTGGATGAGGGCTCTTGCAAAGGTTGGGATACTTCCTTTTGGAAGTTGATCTTTGTGAAACCCCTGTTTTGGAAAAGAGTGCTTGCAGAGAGTGGGGGACCCTAGTGCCAAACCTGAATTCAGATTGAGTGACTGAAACCTGAAATGGCCCCAAATGGCCCACGTGGATGGCTGAGAGATGTAGATTCATGCACAAAGCACGTACCTTAAGATCTTCTGGGGAGGCCCATCTCTCGCTTCCGCCACCATCTCGAACGTGGCTGGTGGGAACGAGGGAGATGGCCTTCTCAGTGGTGGCCCCTTGGCTCCGGAACTCTCTGCCAAAGGAGATCAGATTGGCACCTACCGTATCAATTTTCTGCAGGGACTTTAAAACAGGGCTGTCCAGGAAGTCGATCGCGATCGACTGGTCGATCCCAGGACCGAAGGAGTTCGATCCCAGCGGGATGGGGCACTTCTAGAGGGGGCGGAGCCATGTCAGCGCTACCACAGTTTCTCCAGGCTTGAAGAGGGTAGTGCCAAGCCAGTAGTGGCTAGTTATGCCACCCCTGCTTTAAAACCTGGATGTTCCATTGTGCATTTGATTAGGTAGTTCACTAGAGAATTGGATCGATCTCGCCATAGCTCTTTGCACTTTACCTGTAATCCTGTTACTGTAAATGCCTCACAGCTGTAACCGTAATTGAATTTGAAGCGAATCTTGCACTTTCCCTTGACTCTTTCCAGGAACTATTGCACACACTCTGATCCCTCCACACTCAGCACTTAAACTCTCAGCCATGATACTGTTTAAAATATATACTGTGATTGTAATGTTTTTCTGATGCTTGCTGTTTATTTTAGGTGTTTTTATTGCATTTGGTGTGTTTTTTAATCTGTATTTTCGGGTTTGTCCCTTGTAAGCTTCTCTGAGTCGTCCCCCCCCCCCCCCCCGGGAGATAGTAGTGGGGTATAAAAATAAAATTATTATTAAGTTTGTGCATAACAGTAATTCCCAAGCTGTTTTCTGGAAGGCTAGAGGTGTAAAATTACTTTCAGATTATGTTTTATGAGGTGCATATGAAGCATCTGAATTTCATGTTTGGACTTGGGTTGCATGGTTGCACTCCAGATGTTTAATTACTATGTATACAGTATATAATTACTGTGGACCTTGGCATCTGCTGGGATTTGGTTCCAGGACTTTGTTGATACCAAAATCCATTTATTCTCAAACCCCATCATGTACAATAACATAGTTAAATGTTGTCCCTTTTATAATATGGTTAAATGAAGGTTTGCTTTGTGGAATTTTTTCGAGGGGAATATTTTCAAGGCATGGATGTTTGATTCTGTGGGTACAAAGGGCAAGCTATGCTGTGGTTCCAAGTATTTTGGATAAGAGATACCAGATGAAAATGGAGTGAGGGCGTCCTTGACTAAGCAGAAAGCAAATAAGCAAGCCTTGTCAGTTTTCAACCAGATCCATGTTTCCCAAGAGTTTGCAGAGACCTATGAGCTACAGGAAAGTTGCCTGGTGAACAAGACAAAATGATTTCGGTGAATAAGAACCTGCTTGAGATTGGTTGGTGTGTATCACATTAATTATTAAGTAAACGCTAAGTGTTTCTTTACAATAATTACAATTTTACTAAGTTGTTTACACTGGGATTGGGGACTATGCAGTTCTCTGGATGTTTTACTTCTGCCAGGCTTTCAAGATGCACATTCTCTTTCTCTTTGTCTTTTAGGTAGAGGAGGCTGGCCAAGTCTATCTCCTGATGAAAAAAGATTACCGGATTTCACGCAATGTACGTCTTGCCTGGTTTCTGAACCGTTTGCACCAGGTTATCTGTGCAGTGCCTGAATCGGAATTGGTGAGCAAGCCAAACCATGTAAGCATACTCTTGTTTACAAAGGTCTGCTTCACAAACACACAGGAGAATGCTTTTTCTTCTCTCACTCTCCTCATATTTGAAGTTACTTTTCACTTCGCTGCTTACAAGAAGAACATGAAGACACATTTTTCCAATCTATCCTTTTAAGATGTGTTCTTATTGTTATTTTAAGTTAATGGTTGTTTGTTTTAACATTTTTGTAGGAAGATAGAATAAACCTAACGTTGTATTACCTGTTTCTGAATTGTGGAGTGTTGCAGTAAGAGAAGTATGATTTTTTTTCATGTCAGGAGGGACTTGAGAATCTGCAAGTTGCTTCTGATGTGAGAGAATAGGCTGAGACACCTGGATTTTTGATGTTTTACCATCCCTGTGGGAGGCTTCACAAGGATTTAACCCATTGCACCACTGGGAGCTCCTATATGATAATTTGGAGTTAATGCAGTTGTTTGAATGTATCTATCAGAAAACACCCCGTGATTGAGTTGTTTACACTTTTACTTGATTTTTGTTCCTGACTAATTACATACTCCATTTTTGAAGGTAAAATCAGACAGTGAGTTGGATGTTCTCAGCATACTGCCCATTAGTTGGCAACCTGATGAACCTGTACAGCCCAGACCATATCTCCTTGTGCCTTCTACGCAAGTCACTTTCTTTGCACGTCAGTACCGTTTTGTAATTGAACTGGATCTAAGCCCTTCTACAGGAATTGTGGTAAGTTTATTTGTCACCATGGCCAATATTGTCACACGGTTTGCCTTTTCCTCCCTTTGCCTTAAGTTCTCTTTTTATTGGAGAAGAGCCTGCTGTGATCCATTTCCTCTCTTGATGGCATTAAAGATTGTTAGATATCTAGATTTACATCCTGAAATGAAGAGTACTTGGTGTCTCCAAATGAAAATAAGGACATGCTTCTAGGAAACAGATTATTCCTCTCTCTCTTAGACAACTTTCATAGAAGTTTAATCACCTCTCAAACCTTATCTTTTTCAGGATGATTCTACAGGAGAGATAATTTTCGATGAAGTGTTCTGTGCCCTCTCTCGGTGTTTGGTGGGGTTGTTAAGGCCCTTTCGAATCCCAGGCTCAGACATCCTCTTCCAACCTGAGATTTTTGTCACTATTCAAGCATATTCGTCCATTATTGGCTTACAGACACACCAGGTAATCCTTAAACCTTTTGTTTCTTTAATCTATTCACCTGAAAGTCTGCTACCATGTTTCATAGCAAAAAGCCTCAGGTAGGTAAAACTGGTATTACAAGACACCACAGTATGGTTGTGTGGATGAAGTCTCTAACCTTCTAGAGCAGGGGTGGGCAATTACCGGCCCTCCAGGTGTTTTGGACTTCAACTCCCAGAAATCCTAACAGCTGGTAAACTGGCTAGGATTTCTGGGAGTTGAAGTCCAAAACACCTGGAGGGCCGGTAATTGCCCACCCCTGTTCTAGAGCACTGAAAAACCCAAAGGCCAACTTGCTCCATTTTTTCAGTCTTGCAGATTCCTTCACTCTTTGTGATGTTATAGTCATTTCCTCTTTCCTCCCATCCACTCCCAATAAATCACAGCATTTTGGAGGTCTTCCTTCCAATTCCCAATGTTGTTTCTGTAATTTCTCTTGGTATAGTCCAAATCATAAAACTAACTTGTTATCAAAGAGGCTGTGCTAAGAAAGAATGCTAAAACATACCTCATTTTACATTTGGGATTAAAATGTGTTAAATTTTTAAGTATTTTTATTTTTCTGTTAATGAATAGGTACAGTCTACTGTCCAAATTATGTGAGATTTGTTTGCATAACACTCACTCTACTTTATAAAAAAATACAGTAATGGTTTCCCTTTCTCATTGATGCAGGTGCTGTTCCAGGGTTGTCTGCTGGATAAGACCAATACAGAGACCTTCCTACAGCAAGTTTATACACAATTATGTGTCTTTGAAAATAAAGTAGCTGAGATGCTCCGACAGCAGTATGAGCCCAAAAGTCAGGTGAGAAAGCCCCAGTGGCTTCCTGCTATTTGAAGGTGTTGTAGAAGTTCTCATACTCTTTACCCCGCCCCCGCCCCGGTTCTGGATGAGTTTTTTAGTTGTGCTGTTTATAAGTCAATATCAGGGACTTGCAGCTCAAACAAACATAGATGATGAAAGAGCATTATCTTATTTACTCCCATGCAGAGGGAATGTGAAAGAGATGGTCTTTAGGTAAGAATTTCATTAGCCTGCTTTCTCACATACACATTTCTTTTGTGCAGTCCTTTAGTTACTTGGATAGATGTGGAGACTGCCTTCTCGTATCCTTGTAGTTTGGAGCTGAGGGATTATATTTGACTTTTGATCAGTAATGTACCGAAATCACTTGCCGTAAGGAGCAATTAATTTGTAATTATCAAAGGGGATACAGTGGATGTGTTGACTGGATTACTCTGGAGAATAGGAAACTTCATCTTCCTATTGAAAGCTAATGCAATACCAGGCTGTGTAGAGAAGTCTTGTGTGTGACAGATACTTGACCAATGAGTAAGTTACATGTGTGTTTATAGCAACATTCTTTACAGGATGTGAACTAAGCAAGACAGCCTGTGAATGAATTAATGAATATACAGACAGTCCCCAAGTTATGAACAAGATAGGTTCTGTAGGTTTGTTCTTAAGTTTAATTTGTTTGTAAGTCAGAACAGGTACAGTTTTTAAGTGTAACTCCAGCCACACATATATATACACATACATACACACACATATTAGTTTTAGATAGTATAAGGAACAGTTAACGCCCCTATGGTGTGTGTTTTACTGTCTGTGCCTGTGTTTAGAAGATTTCACCTCACTTTCTGTCTCTGTGATAATTGGATTTTGAAAAATGTGGCTTATTGTGGAAAGAAGGATTGGTGATGGAGCTTCACTCTTTTCAGGGGTGGATTTCACTTCCGAATGGTAGATTTCTCTCACTTCCTGTTGTCTTGCCCCTGTTCTTAACTATGATTCGTTTGTAAGTCGGATGTTTATAACTTGGGTACTGCTTATACATATACACACATACACATACACACACACACACACATACATACTGTATGTATATTCTAGTATAGCATCCAAAATATTAGTACTGTTCATTTATAAAGTCTAAACCGCTTTGAGTGCCATGTGGGAGAAAAGTGGGATATAAATTTATTTATTTACTATATTTTTATACCGCCCCTCTTAGCCCGAAGGCGACTTCCTTAAATAAAATAAGGAAGTAAGTAAAAGCTAGCTTGTGTTTTTCCAGAGCCCTATAGCATAACTGGTCTTTTGAATCTGAATGAGGGCATATGTAGAACTATTTTGCATGGCATGTTTTCTAGTGTATTCTCTGTTCCTGTCCTTCCTTCTCTACTTTATTCAATGGGTTTCCCTTGTCCTTTTTTACCTTTCTCCATGCTAGTTTGTTTATAAACACCAGATTTTTCTCTTTAAACAAAGGGCCATTAGTACCACACTAATGTATGTGTATAGAGTTGCTAGAGCAATGCCTAAAGCTCTGTCAGCACATGCTGATTGGCAGCTTGCAAAAGTTACTGACTTCAGGATTTTCAGAATGAACAGATTATGAGATTTGTTTAATTTAATGAAGGAATCCGTTTTCTACTTTTGCTGATCTTGTCACTATCTTGTGAATGTGCTACTTCAAAGAAGCCTGAAAGATTTAAAATAAACCATAATAGTTCAAATGAATATGCAACAGTTTCCTGTGTGGAGACATTTGGCACCATGATTACAAATTTGCTTTTACACATACCTTCCCATGGGCAAACTTGAGAAAAAACAGAACTTTGGATGACACAGTAGATAAGAAAATTATGAAGTGTAGTCTCGAAATTGTCTATGCTTACAAAGCAAATGTACTTGTGAGTCTCCTGTATTAATTTTAGAAACCTGGGCCTGGGAGTGTTCGGCATGTTAAAAGAGGGCGCCTATCTATTGTTTAGGAATAGAAGTGGGATAAAGAATTGCAGGCTAGACTTTGCAGACAAGAATTCTATCTTGTGGCTCATGGGAACATTATGTTTCTATTTCAGGTGGACTTGCCATCTCTTAACCAAGATCGTCTTTGTGACACTCAGGAATCCTCGGGGAGGAAGCTGGGGGTCTCCATGGTCACTGCTGATGTCGGGCTGGTCAGCATGATCCGGCAGGGAATTTTGGCACTCCAATTGCTGCCCTCAAATTCCAGTGCAGGTCAGCCAGTAGGCCCCTTTCAAGATAGCATTGTCAGGGAAAGCAGAGATAGTTGCTTTTAAAATGGTTTTAGTGTTACATAGTTGAACCAAGAGAGTTAAAAAAGTAGTGAGAAGACCCTTTCCAAGGGAACACAAAGCTGAATGCAGCAGAATGAAATCACAAGGTTTAGAAGCTCGGCTTCCCTAACTCTTGATACAAGACTTTCTCAGTGCAAGGATCTTTTGCTCACCTGTGCGTCTGATGGTTGTGATGCCATGTAGCAATATAGAGCTGGCACATGTTCCTTGATCTTGTTCTCCTTTCTCCCAGCAGTTAACAAACCACATGTAGAAAATAGTATGCTTTGACTCAGCATGTCCTAACTACAAGCAACAGAAAATTTGTGATTGTATTTAACAATCCTGGCACAGCGGGTTAAACCGTTGAGCTGCTGAACTTCCTGACTGAAAGGTTGGCAATTTGAATCTGGGGAGCAGGGTGAGCTCCTACTGTTAGCCCCAGCTTCTGCCAACCTAGCCATTTGAAAACATGCAAATGTGAGTAGATCAATAGGTACCACTTCTGCGGGAAGGTAACAGTGCTCCATGCAATCATGTTGGCCACATGGCCTTGGAGATGTCTACAAACAATGCCAGCTCTTCGACTTAGAAATGGAAACGAGCACCACCTCCCAGAGTCAGACATGACTTGACTTAATGTCAGGGGAAACCTTTACCTTATTTAACATCTGGAAAGTTGCAAAGCATTGAATTTGATATTAAGAGACTTGAAGCAATTTTTTCATTTTTTAGTGGATTAGCCAGTCAGATCCTGAAAATAAGTTTCACACACATATGCAGGGCAAAATGTGTTTAGCTTTTATTTCTCAGAATCATTGCATTTCTTCTTTAGCTTGGCATAGCCATTACTCAACCCCATCTGTTATAGTTTTTTTTTTAAATCATGGGTTGGGGGCAGGGATCTGCTTTTTGCCACCTAGTGCTGACTGTTGTATTATTCTTTCTTCGTAGGAATAATTGTGATTACCGATGGTGTCACCAGTGTCCCAGATGTGTCTGTCTGTGAAACTCTGCTCAACCAGCTGCGTAGTGGGACAGTGGCCTGTTCTTTTGTTCAGGTGCTTTGGGTGTCTTTGTTGTGGGAAGATGGTTGGATAGTTGCAGATACACTGTGTAGTGGGATTTTTGAGACAAGTAGTGAACAAATGCAATAGGTCAAGGGGCTAATTTTCTATCCTTAATTTAAGTGTTTTAACAAAGCAATATTTCTAACAAAGTTCGCAGAGCATGCAAGACGTTTTCATTCCAGCAGGCTTTCGGGGTCTAATCTGGTTAATCAGCTGTAAATATTTTATAGTTTTAGTTAAGAGTTTAATTTTGGTTGTTTTAAAGTGTGTTTTTTATATTCTCTGTAAGCCGTCCTGAGCCCTCGGGGAAGGATGGTATACAAAACTGAATAAATAAATAAATAAATAATTTCTTATGCAGGTTGGAGGAGTCTATTCTTACGACTGCAGTTTTGGTCATGTCCCTAATGTGGAACTCATGAAGTTCATTGCAATGGCAACGTTTGGCACATATCTTTCCACATGTCCCGAGGTTGCACCTTCTTGTCTAGACTTGAATGTTTACCACAAATCTTTTCTTCTATACTCGTTTCTGCGCAGTGGGGAATCCTTGAACCCAGAATATTATTGTGGTGAGTCTACCTACATGAGATGTGAAGCGGGGGATGTTACCTCCATGTTGTCAAATTAGTCTTCAGTAGTTTCAAAGGAGACAATAATTTTGAATTAGGTTGTAATGTGGCTGTGCAAAACATGAGACGTCTGCAAAGGGATGAATTTATTTATATTTAACTTTTACTTTATTTCTACCCCGCCTTTCCTGCCATGGGGGCCCAAGGCATCTTGTAATTATATGACACAACCTGATACATTTAAACGGAAAATACAAAACTTAATTCAATATTTGTGGATGTAAGTTAAAATACAGATAAGATATAATAAATGCAATTAAAACTACATTTAAACTCCCAATCCTCCAAGAATCTAACCCACAACCTCCCCAATAGGGTGCCCTTCATCCTTCCCCAAATGCCTGCTGGTACAGAAAGGTCTTGATCTGCTTGCAGAAGGCCAGCAGAGATAGGGAGATCCTGGCCTCTCTTGAGAGGGAGTTCAACAGTCTGGGAGCAGCCACCCAAAAGGCTCTCTCCCATGTTCCTATCAAACATGCTTGAGTGGGTGGTGGGACTGAGAGCAGGCCCTCCCCAGTTATTCATAGGAATGCAGTGGTGTTTTGCGTGAAGTGAAAATGTTGATACTGTATTTCTTCTGTTCTAAGACACTTATTTCCCTATCCAAACATCTCTAAAAATGGGGTGTGCCTTAGAATCACAGGTGTGTCATGTATTTATTGGGGGTGGTATAAAGTTAGGGTGCGGCTTACAATCAATGGAGTCTTACAATGGAAGAAATATGGTAACAAGACTGTCAATTCACTTCTCTCTTTCAAAAATTAGCTAATAATAAACAAATACTTGACAAAATCAAGTGGACACTTGCAGTGACATTGAAATTTAGTAACCTTGCTCTTCAGATTTATTGAGGGTTAAGGTGTTCCATTCAGCTATCCATGTTGTTCTAATCACTCTCTGAAGAGTGTTGTGGGGTAAGGGAGCAGTCACCGAGAAAGCCCTCTCCCTTGGAGAGATCTTTCATCTAACGTGGGCCAGTAATAAGGTTCATTTCAAAGCTGTAGGAAGGGGCCATGTTTTCTTTGCAAAAGACTGACTAGAATTTGCTGGAGATTTTGAGACTGCTTGTAATGATACTGTAGGACATATCCCTGTTGAAACTAGAACAAGGAGAGGGATGAAATATGTTTGACACATCAATTTCATCAAACGGATTAAGTTACTATAAATTCTGACAGCTGATATGTTTCACAATCCAAGCATGTAAATGTAATTGTTTCCCAATTAAATGTGTAAACAAGTATTTTGTTAGAACCGAGAAAGAAACCTTCACAACAGCAATGACAGCTACATCACACATTTTAACCTTTTTTTTCCATCCTGTTTTCCTGTCCCAAAGTGCCCCTGCTAACCTCTACTGATGTGTCTATGTAGTGGGCAGGGGGAGATTCAGCAGGAAAATAGCAGAGCAGTTAGAAAAGTTAACACCATAATTCCTTTACACAGAATCGAGTCAGGGTTTTTCTGTGGCTTGCTTTTTGACAGTTGTGGCCTGCACTTGCAAACTATTTTAAACATCCTATCAACATAATGTGTTATTCTGCTCTTGAGTTTTAAAACCTATAATCTGCTCTTGGGGAGGGGCAATGTTGATATATATATATATATAATTTTTAAATGTCCAAGAGCCACCTTATTAGGGGTAAAAGTGATTGGTGTGGTAGTGAAAGTTGTTCTACATTATTTGTCTATTATTTAGTGTCCCAGCACAGACTTTTCAATGAACACCTTGTTTCTGCAAGTAGCAACCCTGCGCTGGCTATGAGGCGGAAGAAACATACAGAGAAAGAGGTGCATGCTGACCTTATCAGTATAGTCTCTGTTCGGCTGCGGGAAGGATATAGTATCCGTGAAGTCAGTATCACAAAGGGTGAGGTGGCTTTTGTCTTTCTATTCTGCTTGTTCAGTATAAACTATTGTTCATCTGATGGTGTCCCCATATGTAACAGATGCCTAAAAGTGCTCGCTTTACCCATATTAGTCTATCTGTATAGAGACATCTGTGTGATATCACTCATAATCAGCCTTCTGGTTATTAACATCACAAATGTACAATTGTACATTGACTGTTAATTGTAATGATATTTAATAATAGATAAAGGTTTCCCCTGATGTGAAGTCTAGTGGTGTCCAACTCTAGGGGGTGGTGCTCCTCTCTATTTCTAAGACGAAGAGCCAACATTGTCCGTAGACACCTCCAAAGTCATGTGGCCAGCATGACTCCATGGAGCGCTGTTACCTTCCTGCTAAAGTGGTACCTGTTGATCTACTCACATTTGCATGTTTTTGAACTGCTAGGCAGAAGCTGGGGCTAACAGCAAGAGCTCGCCCTGCTCCCTGGATTTGAACAACCAACCTTTCAAGTCAGCAAGTTGAGCAGCTCAGTGGTTTAACCCACTGTGCCACCATGTGTGTGTGTGTCTAATTTTATAATGATGTACTGCTAATGGTAGTCTATTACACACACAAGTAGCAAGTTCTGGGCTCAGAGTACCTACAGGTATGTTAAATATGGTTGTAGGGAGGGTGCTAAGGCCCCTTCTACACTGCCATATAATCCAGATTATCAAAGCAGATATTCCACATTATCTGCTTTGAACTGGATTATATGAGTCTATACTGCCATATAATCCAGTCCAAAGCAGATTATTGGATTTTATATGGTGGAGTAAAAGGGGCCTTAGATATTCACATTTGTTCACTTCCTCAAGAATCCTGTACCTCTAACCATTACAAACCCTTATAAAATTGGAGGGCTGGTTGTACTTGAAACGTCTGTTTAAATATCAAAGATTTTTAACTCAATCAAAATCTTAGAGCTCAGCATTAATATTGGTAGTCCATCTGAATCATTTTGAAATCATTCTCTGTGGAAACTGTCTTTATCTTAAAAGATTTTGACAATTTCAAACCCTAAGCCAAGAGCCAGATTTCTGCCCGTTGTTTTGTATATAACTGAAATGGAGTCATTACAACTAGTGACAAGTGGTAGAAAATTAGCAAAGTTCCTGCAAACCTGTTACTATGGTGACTTTGATGGTCAGAAGCTTGGAGAAATAGTGATAAAGATTTATTGGTATTTTGGATTTTTTGTTATACTTTCATGAGAGACCAGTCTGGCAGCTAGAGGATGGAGGTGGTAAAATTCAAATGCAGCGTAACTATGCATATACATTCCACGGTGTGATTGTATAATTTTGAAAATATTTAGTTTCAAAACCATGTTGTCATCTCATGGTGCTGAACAATGAAACAAAATAAAATTATTGTGTGTATGGTGGCCTTATTTTATTAGAGAGATGCTGCGTAAATTTAACATGTAAATGAATTGGAATCATTTACTTGACTGGAAAACATGAATATTTTGACAGGGATCAGCAAGTTGTGACTTCCTAGACTTTTATTATCATATGTAAAACAAAATTAGACTCTGAGGAAGGAGGATATGCAGATGACACCATACTACTAGTACAAAATAGTTGTATGGTTCTGGTGCAGGCTTAATATGGAACTTGAGGAGGTATTCAAGTGGATTCCAGCCTTGGCTTGCCAAATGTTTAGTACTTCAGCAACAAAAGCTCCATGAAGCATAGTCTGTCTTCAGAAGTCCTAGGACAGGGATAGCAACTGTGTGACCATCCAGCCACTGGTCTGTAACTCTTAGCAGCAGGTTGGTAGTCAAGAAACATCTGGAGAATACACAATTTCCACTTATGTCCTAGGAGTTATGATCTAACAATATCGGTATATAAGGTAATCCTTTTTGTACAATTCTATTATGCACATATAGGAGGCACTCAGCTTGAAGTTAAGCTTATCTTGCTGTGGAAGCACAATATGAGAATTGAGTACCTGGCAGTGGCCCCGTGGCCTTTGGACTCTTCAAAACGCAGCACATGGGTGGAAGTGACTATGGAGGGAAGCTATGATATCTTGCATGACATCAGCTGCACAATGCGTAAGCCCATCACTAGCCTGTATCGTACAACTGTGATACGCCGTTTCTGGAACACCTTGCAAAGGTAAATATGACCTACAGTTTACTTACTTGAACTTGTCCCACAAGTTAAGATGACCTTATGAATCCTTTCCAAAGGTTTTCTAGTTCATAACTTTTGCTTACCTGCTGCTGTTCTTAAGCATTTTATTTTCCCACTACCAGTGCTGGGGAGTAACTCAGCACTGCTTGTAAAGAAGTTACTAATGGAAGCCAACACTCATTTGGACTAACATCTGTGTAGCTATAATGATCCTTCAAACCATTGACAGTGATCTTTTTTTCCCCAGCATCAACCAAACTGACCAGATGCTGGTTCATCTTCAGTCATTTGATAGTGCCCCAGAACACTTCACCATTCCAGAGAGCACTAGAAATGGGGTGCCACTCTTCTACATTCCTCCAGGATCTACCACACCGGTATTTTATCTACTTTCTTAGTCTTGTTTTAATATTGGAAATGCAGGTCTTGTGCTACATTTAGTTACTGTGTTCCTTGAATGTTGTCTTCCATGTCCCAAAACCATTGAGTGCTATGCTGCCTTGTACTGTACTCTGTGTGTTGCTATCAAAGGATGGGAGAGTCAGATATTTAATCCATCTGACAATACAGACAGACACACAGGTATTGTTGAAGGCTTTCATGGCCGTAGTCACTGGGTTGTTGTGTGTTTTCTGGACTGCATGGCCATGTTTCAGAAGCATTCCCTCCTGACGTTTCACCTGCATCTATATCTTATATCTTAGATGCAGGTGAAAAGTCAGGAGAGAATGCTTCTGGAACATGGCCATACAGCCCGGAAGACACATAACAACCCAGACAGACAGATGTTTTATAGATGGATCATAGATTTTAGCCCTGTTTTGTTAATTATATTTTCCCTGTTTGATAGGTACTGCATGCAGTGGTCCACTGTTGCTGTGCCTTTTCCAGTATTTCTTGGGTTGTTCCTCTGAATTAACTCAAGCCATATTGAGTATTAAGTAACCAGACTTGTGCTTAACTTCAGAATGGTTTTTCTTTGAGAGCATAATATGCAGTCTGTCACAGAGGCAAAAGCAAAAATGCTAATGGAAATGCAATTTCCCCTCTTTGTAGGTCCTGTCTTTGCAGCATAGCAGCTCTGACTCCTGCCACTCACAATTTGCAGCCTATTGGAAGCCTATCCTGTCTATGGATGCCAACTTCTGGCAAAGATGGCTGCACATGCATCGCATTGTTATTCTATTGGAACATGACATGTACGTGAAGGCTGAGTTCCTATTGGTTTCATGGCTGTGAAAGTATATCCAGATAGCTCAAGATTTGCATCACTGCCCCGTACCTTATTAAGTGGTTACAAATGCTGTAGATCCCGTAAACCTGTTGGTAGCATTTCTGTAGCTGAAAAGGGCTTATACATTAATTTTGCCTGGGATTGGGGGATAGCAGTGGTTGCATAAGTCATGAATAATAATTGTTTCATGTGTTTCACAGGCCAGTGCCAAAACATTTGCACACACCCGGCAACAATGGCCGCTACAGCACAATTCAGTGCCGCATCTCACACTCGGCTCTGACCTCTTTGCTGCGTGATTGGAGTAGTTTTGTGCTGGTGGAAGGCTACTCTTATGTCAAGCTCATGCGCAGGTGAGAGACCTGAAATGGAGTAGGGAAACAGTTGGTTCTGAATTGTTTGGATCTAGGAAGGTGCAGTCTTGTGAGGGTCAGCAACCTTCCTGCCAGAGTCAGCAAGACAATCCTACTCAGCTCCTAAAACCAGAATAATCTTAGGCCTAGGGACCCACTCCACAAATCTTTAGATGGCAGTTTAATCTTTGGATTTCCCACATTTCCTTCTACATGATACCACAATTTGATGGTTTTTCAACATGAGTTTCCTCTTGTAATATTTAAACACCTTAGTTAAGAGCAGTAAGAGTTTTAAAATATAGTATTTTTATCCCATTTTGACTTCATCCATCTTTGAAATGGAATTTCCCAGCTATATATGAGTATCATTGATTGAATTATCACTGTATGAACAAAGAATCTTAAATTTTGCTTTCCTGAGGTAATGTGTGGTGCGGTGGAGGGAGTGATTCTATTAGGTCTTATAATGAGGATCACTGAAAAGCCATTCCACTTTCTCTCTGATGTCCCCTTGTTCTGCAGCTCTGAGGATCAGCCTCCTTTTTCATTTTATGTGGTCCGCATAATTTCCAAAGCTCCCTGTATGGTTCTTCGCTTAGGTTTCCCCATTGGGACACTTGCAAAAGTCAGGAACAAAGTAAGTACTAGATTTCTTTTCTTGAGTCATAATGAGCAGTCAGTAAAACTAACAAATGTTAATGCATGTCATAAGCATTGCTTTAGTTATGATCTGTTACCAGGAATAATGCTTCAGTACTTTAAAGCAGGAGGCCTTGTCCATGTGTATCTGTGTGCACTCCATTTAGGACTAATAGACTAAAAGCACCTGTTTTTTTAGACCTAACTGTGAAGCTAGTAGATAAAATTATCCGGAGAGTTCACTCTTTTTATTTATTTATTTCCATTATTTATATCCCGCCCTTCTCTACCCTCGAAGGGGGACTCAGGGCGGCTAACAACAGGCAGCGATTTGATGCCCCACATATACAATCAATAAAAATGACAATTACACTATAAATAATACATTAAACAGATTTAAAACCAATTGAAATACAAATAGTTAAAAAGTACACATAGACCGAGTTCTGTAATCACAAGTTTGTCTGAAGCCAGTCCATAGTCCATTTTCGTAATACTGTCATCATTTTGTTGTCCGCCTGCTACCCAAATATCTAACCAAATGCCTGGTCCCATAGCCACGTCTTCAACTTTTTCCTAAAGGAAAGGAGGGAAGAGGTTGATTTAATTTCACTGGGGAGCGAGTTCCACAGGCGAGGGGCCACCACCGAGAAGGCCCTGTCCCTTGTCCCCACCAAACGTATTTGCGATGAAAGTGGGATCAAGAGTATGGCCTCCCTGGAAGAGCGTAAATTTCGATGTGGGACATAAGGGGAGATATGTTCGGACAAGTAAACTGAGCCAGAACCGTATAGGGCTTTAAAGGTCAAAACCACCACTTTGAATTGTGCTCGGAATTGGACAGGCAGCCAGTGGGGCTGACACAACAGAGGAGTGGTATGTTCCCTGTGTGTCGCTCCAGTGAGTAACCTGGCTGCTGTCCGTTGGACTAGTTGAAGTTTCCGAACAGTCTTCAAAGGCAGCCCCACGTAGAGTGCGTTGCAGTAATCTATTCGGAATGTAACAAGAGCATGGACCACTGTGGCCAGATCAGACTTCCCAAGGTACGGGCGCAGCTGGCGCACAAGTTTTAACTGTGCAAAAGCTCTCCCGGCCACCACCGAGACCTGGGGTTCCAGGCTCAGCGATGAGTCCAGGATCACTCCCAAACTGCGAACCTGTGTCTGCACCTGCACCAGTTCAAGATCTGGACAGCCTCCTTGGTAACAGGTGGGAAGGCGTGACAGATTTGGACATCATCTGCATAGAGATGACACCGCATTCCGAAACTCCTGATGCTCTCCCCCAGCGGCTTCATGTAGATGTTAAACAACATCGGGGACAGTATTGAACCCTGTGGGACTCCACAAGACAAAGGTTGTGGGGTCGAACAGGTGTCACCCAACAACACCTTTTGAGACTCCCTCGAGAAAGGAGTGGAGCCAGTGCAAAACAGTACCTCCAAGAGCCATATCTGCAAGGCGTCCCAGAAGGATACCGTGGTCAACGGTATTGAAGGCCGCTGAGAGGTCCAGCAGAACCAACAGGGACACACTCCCCCTGTCTAGTTCCCGGCGCAGATCATCTACCAAGGCGACCAAGGCTGTCTCAGTTCCATGTCCTGGTCTAAAGCCAGACTGTGCCGGATCTAGATAATCAGTGTCTACCAGAAACCCGTGGAGTTGCGAGGCCACCACATGATCCATGACTTTGCCCAAATAGGGGAGATTGGAAACTGGCCGATAGTTGACTAATTGAGTGGGGTCCAGTGATGGTTTCTTCAACAGCGGTTTTATAACAGCTTGTTTTAAGCTGGCTGGAATTTCGCCCTCCTGTAAGGAGGCATTAACCACCACCTTAACCCACTCTGCCAAACCCACTCTGGCTTCCTTTATTAGCCAGGATGGGCAGGGGTCAAGGATGCATGCGGTAGGCCTCGCCTCTCCAAGGATTCCCTTTCAGTGAAAAATTGGCATTTTAAAAGCATACTCCAGAGACTAATGAGGGAATGGTAGTTCTTGTTGAGAAAGCTAGAATGAATGAGGATATATTACTCTTCCTCAACAATGTTTCATATACACAGGGGTTTCAAAGGAAGGTTTCTTGTGAGATTGATTGTTGTATTCTTAACCATCTTTTAGGAATTTACTAATATTTTTAGCAAGAGAGGGCCGGCATGATTGAGGGATTTTGGGACTGAGTATAGGTACAGCAAACTGGGATTTAGATTTATTGTCAGCTGTTATTATATGCAGAAAGCTTCCCTGTAAATGGCTCTTTTATATCCCCATTTATCTAACAGATAGTTGAAGAATTAAGAGATCGTATCCTGCAGTTGCGCTTCCCACATAGGGTACAAAGCAAAGAAGCAACTCCAAAAGTGAAGAGGAAGGTCATTGGCAGCAGCTCGCCATCAAAATCTCCTCCTGTGCCTGGAGTCCAGCCAACTCTCTCAGACAGACCTTGCCTTATAGTGCTTCACAAGCCTCTGGAGAAACTCCTCATCAGGTACTAGGGATGGAATGCGCCTGTGTTCACAATTGTGTGCACAAATGTATTCAGAACATGCACTTCCTTGGAGCTTTTCTGGGTCTGCATCAACCAAACTTTAGCATATATGAGAGAGTGAGTGTGTTTGAGCTGCATACATGGAGATCTTGGGTAACTTAAAAACTTAGGTTTATGGAATATGTGATACAAGAAAAGCCTCCCTGCTTAGAGTGTTGTGGATCTTGAAATCTGCCATTTCACTTAAAAATAAAGCAAACTAGAGCCTTCCAAGAGATCAATTGTGAGAGCTATATCTGCAACATCTGAAGGGGAACATGTTACTTCTCTCCAGTCTAGAAGATACACAACCTTGCTTATTGTTATACTTTTATAACTTTGAAGGTTTTAATCTATTTTTATATGTTGTTGATTTGATATGTGATGTTTTTATACATGTGAGGCATTGAAGTTTGCCTTTGATTATATTATGAACTGCTTTGAGCCACCTCAGGTGAGAAAAGTGGTGTATAAATGCAATAAATAAATACATTCTGCTAATAGTATTATAAAGACTGTACGGTGGAATTAGACCATGTTCAAATATGCAGTTGTCTTAAAAGAGCCTCTGAATGTGTTCCAGTGTTCAGGTGCCCCCTCACTCATTTTCTCCCCATCTCTCTTCATATTATAGATATGAAAAGCTGCCCTCTGACTATTGTGTTCCTTGCCTCCTTCCCCTGGAGAATCCAACAATGTCAGGCTCTCTCACTGTGGTGGCCAACCGCACAGCTTCCTCCACTCTAGCCTCCTTGTCTCGCTACTTCTACCACCAGCGCTGGATCTGGTGTGTGCAGTCAGGGCTGGTACCTGCAGTGCCCATCACAGCTGTAGCGCAACTCCTGTCCACTCTCACGGAGTAAGTACCTTGTTCCAAATTGTAACTTTGAGCTTACAGAGGTGGTAGCTGCAGAGATGAATAGCCATCATGTTTTGAGCAATTTTTCCATTTTCTGGGGACCAGTAGCCCATGTCAGCATAAGATAAATAACTGTAAGAAGGTGGAATTTGAGTTCCTGGTTTAGAAAGGATTGTGTTGGGTTGGAAAGCTACTTTTGAGGCTAAAGCAGGCAGGCAAGAGTGATCAATTATCTTCTGGGTTACACAGGGTTCGTCTATCTGAGGGTTTCCATTTTGCTTCCAGTGGTGATGGGATTATCAACATGGTGCTCGAGTTGCCGATTAAGGTAAACCTTCCTTGCTCTCCCTTTTTTGTTTTGATCATTGTGCTTTCATCTTTTATGCAGCATTTATCATGCTCCCAAGCAATGTTTTAATTCTATGATAGCATATAAGGAGATGTACGCCAGGCTCAGCATTGATTTAATGCCCAAAAGATCAAAACACATTCCCTTGTGACGTTGATGATGCTTATGTGTCATCCAGTTGGAATAAACACTAGCAACCCTTGAATGGGAGCCCTCCAGGAGACTATTATTAATAGCTTTGTCCATGTCATATACATGGTTGCAACTTTTTTGACCTATTTCCAAATGTTAAAACTCTTGCTAAAGTCATTGGTGCTGTTTGCACTATTTCTGCATGTGGCAGTAGCATTTCTTCTATCACTCCTGTGGAAGGGAGTTGACGATGTCAAGTCTGTTGCCCACATAAGTTGGGAGTGAGTCGCAGCGATGTTCCCAGTAGTTTTTCTTTGTATCCTACATCATAAAAACACTTTGGCTTTTGTAAGTGAAAAGCTGCTACAAGTAGTTGTGACTAGGTGGCTGCAAAGTACATTGCTTAGCTATTTGCTTCATGCCTTTGAATTATTGTGCGATCTCTTGGAAGAAGGATATCGGAGAAGTAGAACAAAATCTTATAATTTATTTTTCAACAGAGTGATTCCTCGAGAGTGAGTGGCAGTGAGAAGCCCACCTGTATTGTCCAATATGTGTTGTTCCCTCCACATTCCACTTCTACTAAAGACAGGTGAGGAGAAGTCGTCCTGCCATTATAGGCAGCTCCAGGAACAGGGGCTCTTGTGAGATGGGAGACTTGTTGTGAAACTTGAGACAGTGGGCAATTGGAAAGGCAATCCTTCTGGATCACTTCCATGATATGGCATTGACCATTTGAGTGAATGGGTAGAGTAACAACCTTTGTTTCTGTTCACTGTCATAGAGGCAAGGTTGCTGCTGATTGGGAGTTTATAGATATCTTTCCTGGGCAAATAGACTGGAAATGAAGTGTTTTTCAAGCTGAAAGATGCATTTTGAGTGAGGGTGGATATTACATTTATGAACAGCTTCATTAAAGAAATCATAAGAACAATGTAAATGTTACAGGGGTTGACAATCCCAGACATTTTTTATTAAATTGTTTTTATTCTTTTTGTCATCTAGCCTAAGAATATACTGTAAAAGTGCCATTTTGAACCTTAAACCAAGGTGTTAGCAACTCCATTAAGTGGAAAAGCTAGGATCCTTCTGACAAATCCTTCTGACATGGATGCAGTGATGTCAACAATTAATTCAGAGCTCATGCAGAGTCAATGCCTTTATGCTTAACATTTGATTATTCCTTTTGGAGTTTTACCTCCCTTTTGGCTATTACAGGAATTAGCTTCTCTGTGCCTTCAGCGGAGCTTCCTGTCAGTATCACTTGCTGGGCTGGCAAAAAAAAACCCCAAACATATCATTGGCAATTTTAGGGCATTTTAGTTCCAGGTCCTGTAATGTTTTGGGAAGGCAGGTAGATAATATGCCATAATCAAGGTGCTTTAAGCAGCATTACTTATAGAATCCAGACATGCTCGTCAAATTCATATTACATGGGTTGCCTTTAAGTTTCTCTACAGATGATGACAATGACACAGAGGTGGAGGCCATTGAGGTGGACACGGAGTTGAACATTGTCACAGAGTGTTGGGTGGAGCCACAGAGTGGCTGTGTGGATGGTGCACTGGACATCTGGAGGCACTTTGATGGTCTGCCTTACCGGAAAATCCCCAAAGCGGTATGTTGGTCAGCTGAGAAGGCAATCTTTCAAATCAATTCCATGACAGGCAATTGCCATTCCTATTTCTTGACCCGGCATCAGCCTCGGATGAAACTGTCCATACAAGGCGCTGGGAAATTTTGGTCTTAACTTTTATAATGAATGTTGCTATTGCTACGACAACCAGTTGTTGGATTGTGACTCTGGGGGAGCAATTTTTTCTAATTGGGGGATTTTCTGGACTCCAAAAAAATAATAGTATGTATTTCTATGGCCCATATTTTCATGGGTGGTCCCTGTTTATTCTTACAATGCTGTATCATCTTGATTAGTATATCTATAGCACCCTTGTAGCCCAGTCACATGGCCCTGTATTTTACTTCCACATTCCAGCTTTACCCTCAAGATCTGTTGTGCATCCATACTATGCTTGCTTTTGAATATATCAGCCAGCTATGCCAGAACAAGGACTGGGCTTTCCCTGCATGTCCACGGCCTGCTGCTGTTGAAGGTGACTATTTAATCAGATGCTTTCTGGGCATTTTTTAAGTGGGGTTAGTCTGCTGGGCTTCTCAAGATTACAGTCCTGTTTTTGTTGCAGGTCGTGATGCTGGAAGTGGCAACAGAGTGCATGAAATTCCTTTTCATTTTGACCTAATGAAGTTACTGCCCAGATGTCAGCAGATTGAAATGTTTTTCCTGATGCTGACAGGAGGCAAGTGATCTTGAGATTTTACTTTTTTTTAAAAGTCATGGTGTTCCTAAATTTCAGTTTTCTGTTATATTTTTTTCTCTATTTGGGAACATTTAAAGCAGAACATTTAGTAAAATGCATAAAGTAAAGATAAAGGTAAAGGCTTCCCCCGACATTATGTCCGGTCATGTCCCATTCTTGGGGGTAGTGCTCATCTCCATTTTTAAGCTGAAGAGCCGACGTCTGTAAACACCTCCTAGGTAATGTGACTAGCATGACTGCATGGTGGGCTGTTACCTTCCCGCAGAAGAGGTACCTATTGATCTACTCAAATTTGCATGTTTTTGAACTGCTAGGTTAGCAGAACCTGGACCTAACAGCGGGAGGGAGCTCTGCTCCCTGGATTTGAACTACCAACCTTTTGGTCAGGAAGCTGAGCAGCTCAGTGGTTTAACCTGCTGCGCCACCAGGAGTTTATATAGAGTATATATTCCTTCCTTTCAAATAATCACAACCCTTCTACTCATCTGTGTTTAGTATTCAAGATGTACACATCAGATGGCCCATGAATCTTAGTGGGTCTCTCTTATTAGAAACTTATCATTATGGTTGTCAACTAAACCAAGATGGTTAAGGGATATAAGTGTGGGGGGCAATGCTTTTCACAGTACTTGGAACCACCCCCTCCAAAAGCCATTTCTTTTGCTATCGTAGAAAGGCTGGTTATTATTTTCTGCCTTTGTCCCATGCAGCTGTGAGAATGATGCACTAGTGAATTGGTGTGTTTTCCAAGGGCATCCAGAAAAGCTTACATTTTGTGTTTTGTTCTGTAGCAGAGGAGGATGGGACCACAAAGGAATCTTCTTTATTGCCAAATGAAATGCTTCTTGGTCTGTTCCATGGCTGTTTCCAGCATGACCTCAGTGACAGAGAGATTATATTGTCAGGCACAGATCATATCACTTTTATGGAGCAGGTGCTGAAGCGGGATAGAGATGGCCATCCACCCCCATTTGTGCTTCCAGTGGTCCAAGGTAAGAAAGACGCACTGATCTTGCAAGGTCTTGCTCTGTTTTCTCCTTTAACATATAATCTTCTTTTGTATGCACATGTATTGATATAAATGTTTGTCTCCGAGTGTTTCCTTCCATGGCTCTGATGAAGTAGACAGAGTCTAGTAAATCATATGCTACTGTCTTCTTCCTCTTGTGTAGTCTCAAAAGCTCAGTGGGGTCTCTTTGTCTTCTGATCACCTTTTTTCTTCCAGCAGATCCCTCAAAGTCTCCCATGCCCCCTGAAGGTCAAGATCCAGCAAACATGTATAACTCTGTTGGAAAGAAAGATGCAAGTATCCACCTGGTGCAATAACCTTTTGAGTTTGCTATATGTTTGTTAAAGGTTCCTGTTGATTTGTTGTTTAGAAAATTGCTGTCTTCTACTTTCTTGGTAATCTCCAAACTCTTAGATAGACTGAAGGATCTGCTCTCTTTGTCTGTTCAGTACAAAACATTGCACACAGAAGCCTATTCATTCACATGCTGACTATTGATCATGGATATGTATCTTTGTATAATTTGAAGGAAAGCACTGCATTTTTTTTCTTGGTAGTAAAGGTAAAGGTTTTCCCTTGACATTAAGTGTACTCATGTCCAATTCGGGGTGGTGGTGCTCATTTGTATTTCAAAGCTGAAGAGTCAGCATTGTCCTTAGACGCCTCCAAGGTCATGTCACTGGCATGGCTTCATGGACTGCTGTTACCTTTCCGCCGAAGTCGTACCTATTGATCTACTCACATTTGCATGTTTTCGAACTGCTAGATTGGCAGAAGCTGGGGCTAACAGTGGGAGCTTATCCCGCTCCTTGGCTTTGAACCGCCAACCTTTCAGTCAGCAAGTTCAGCAACTCAACAGTTTAACCCACTGTGCCACTGGGGGCTCTTTGGTACATTTCTGTAATATATTGAAACTGGTTCTAAGGTAGTGTGAGCAGCATCTGGAGGATCTGGGTACAAATTATATGCTTGAGAACCCACTGCAACTCAGACATATTTCCTTATAGTACATTTGCTTTATTTGCAAATAATAGCATCCCAGAAACCTGCTAAAATTGTATTTATTTATTCTTAGATTCTTATTTACTTAGTCTCAAACGGCTCACAATAAAACCAATACAGTACAGTTTAAAACCTAAAATTGTGCAAATTAAAATATAATTAAATGCTAACAATATTAAAAATAAACAGTTAACACGCTTGGAACCAATTGAAACCCATTCATACCTGAAACTGCAACACCCCTGGACTTGATCTTGAAAAACCTCCTTCTTTGAAAGCCTGACTGAATAGTTTTTTAAAATCTTGTAAGCACTGTTAACTTTTTAAACACAGTGTGATTGCCCTATAGACTTTGTTTCTTCTGAAAGTGGCAACACTGGGGGAAAAGCCAATGGGGGAGATACAAGCACCTTGTGTAAAAGGAATCTGAGTGAGATATAAGTCTATCAAATGAGAGGCTGTAGCAACCCAGTTCCCTTTCGTGCCTGGGGGGCAGGGGGCAGCACCGGGGGTTCCACTTGCATTAGGGCCAGCTGCAGTTGATGAGGACATGGAGGAAGGGGCTGCTGAGTTAGCTGGGCCTTCCTCTCCCACAGAGAGTTTGGCCTGGGATGATGAATGGCCTGACGGCTATGCTAGCTGGGAAGTTCAGACTGACCCTGAGAGTGATGACTCTGACCATTATGAGAAACCAGGTGGTTACGGGTCGCAGGAAAGAATCAGGGAAATAGTGGAGGATGCGCCCATGGAAGCTGAAAGGGAGTTCAGCTCTCATGAAGATAGCGACCCAGGTGCTGGGAGGCAAGGACGGAGCTTTGATAGGAGACGGAGCATTGAGTCCAGCAGGAGGGATTGGCACCGTAGCCTAGAGCGCCAGAGAGGCGCGAGATCCCGTAGCACAGATTGGCACAGAAGCCTAGAGTGTCGGGGGCCTCGCCAAGGGGATTAAGTATAGGATCCGTGGGAACGGATCCTCACTAGCTCGGCCACTTCTATTCTAAGCGGAGTGAAGCGAGCAGAGTTCCACGGAGCCAAGTTGCCGGCTCGAGTCTTGCCAAGTAGTTTCTTGGAGTTGTTCCTGAACTTTGCCTTGTTTTTGCCATGGACCAAGTTCTTGATCCGCATAGTTTTGCGGAGCCCTTGCCACGTTTGCCTTTGGATTTTACCTACGGACTCTTTACCTTTGGATTGAACTTTTGATACTTTTTATGGACAATTTACCTTTTCACCTGTTTTTTATTATTCAATAAATAGTTAGCTGATTACCGTCTCTGTGTGTGTGATTAAGGGGCTGGGCCGAGACCCTGCATCGTGACAGAGGCATATTCTGTACATGTACAGAATTGTTTAGGACAGTGTTACTAAGATCAGTGGTTCGTTGACTAGTTCTAGTCAGTGGACACAAATAAGATACTGGCCCCGGTGAAGGAGGAGGAAACTAGTCTGTGGGGCCTTGCTGTAACCCATGGGCTACACCTTGCCCACTCCAGTGAAAGGGAGTATGTGAATGCTTGAAGGTACTTGTTTATCTTTTGAAACCAAAATGTGGTGGCACGGCTTTGCTTGCTTCATTATGATGCAAAGCAAAGTTCCCAAGGAAAGCAACATCATAATCAAGCTGTCTTTAATATCTCAGGCTCCAGACACCTTAGAAACTTCAAGAGGTGATACTGCATCAGCATCTGACACCATCTTCCCTCAGTGGCGATGTTATGCCAAGCTGGTGAATTCACAGCACCTTTTCCTCATATTTCTGCCAGCTACATTCCTAGGTAAGGGGGAATTTAAATAATTAGAAAGCTGCCTTGAGGGAAATGGTAGTGGTTGAACCTGAATCCCTAAGTCAAGTGGGGTGGTTTTCTGCTGAGCTGGGCCTGACAGATTGCAAGCTTGTGAAATCTTCTTTTTCTATAAAGGAGCCCCAAGATCCACCAACAGGAGTACACTGGTATAGAGTGTACTTCAAATGTAAAAAATCTATTCTCAGAAATGAATTCCAAAAATTTCCAAATTAAAAATATCAAGTCGTAGTTTACACTTCTTCTACCTTGTTGCTTTATTTTCAGTAGCATAATTTAAGGTATATAGAATAATTTTACGATACTTTGTTAAACTAGCACTTGGAAATTCTTGCTGATATCCTTCTGCTGTAGATCTGGCTCTGTCTTCGGTGATGAAATAGGACTCTGCCAAGCAAAGCAGAAATCTAAGTTGTGGAGTCACACATCTTTGCACATATTTGTTTGTTTTACACACTTTTTTTCCCTGAGTCTTTTTTTCTGAATTGGGCTCTGCCTTCCAACCATTCAGTCTTTAAGAACTGCTTTTTTCTTATTTTGTAATGTAATTTTTATTTGGCAGGTAGGTTTTTGTTGTATGAAATAATAAGATGTTCATTCTGTATGGTGTAGGGAACTGCTGTTCTGAAGTTCTGACTGAACTGATTGCTACATATTTTATGAATTGAAGTGCATTGACAATAAAATAACAACAGTCAGCCCTTTACATTTTTTTTACTTGAGATATGACCTCTCTAGAAATCTGTAGGTCCTCCAGCACCGGGAATGTGGTGCAGCTGGCTGGGAGTCAGCTGCATAAGATCTCTACTGATCAGAAGGTCATGAGTTTGAGACCTGCCCGGGTCGGGGTGAGCTCTCGACCAATTGTGTAGCTCATTGTCTGTCTATATATGTTGTATGTCTATAGCATTGAATGTTTTGCCTGTATATGTGCATTGTGATCCACCCTGAGTCCCCTGCGGAGTGAGAAGGGCGGAATATAAATGATGTAAATAAATAAATTTCCATAAAATTGCATTGGTGAACCTAGAGATTCCCAGAGGTGTTCTTTCTATGAATTTCTTAAGTCCTCCAGTATGGTTCTATGGTTAATCTTTGACAGAAATTCACCATAGAATTACACTGAAGGACTTAAAGAGATTTTTTTTCAAACAAATCCAGGAATAATCAAATTTGCAACAGCCAGCCCCACCCATGTGCAGGGCCAACTATAATGTGTGCCCATATCATATTATTTATTTCTTCATGGTCTTCTGTGGAAACCACACTTATGTAGTTGTTGCACCTGTGCAGCATTTCGGATACTTCAAACAGCTGTTTGGACTTGGCTCTAGCCCCACCCATCCTCCCCGCATTCTGTCATGCTTGTGCCTCGGCCGCTGCGGTGGCGGGGAACAAGGCCTCTAGTCCCACTGTGGCTATATATCCTCAGGGGAGGATGGGTGGGGCTAGAGCAGGGGTGGGCAATTACCGGTCCCCCAGGTGTTTTGGACTTCAAGTTCCAGAAAACCTAGCCAGTTTACCAGCTGTTAGGCTTTCTGGGAGTTGAAGTCCAAAACACCTGGAGGGCTGGTAATTGCCCACCCCTGGGCTAGAGCCAAGTCCAAATAGCTGTTTGAAGTCTCTGAAATGCTGCACAAGTGTGGGTTCCACAGATGACCACTCGAAGAAACCTGGTTACAGGTAAGCAACCATTATTTTCTTGTTCTAGAAGTCCTGTTGCTGCCAAGCTGGGAATTTCCCCCAAATCTTAATAATCAGTTCAATGCCAGACACTGCTAGAGCATGCATAGCCCTAACATTGACTTCCTTTTCCAGACATATCGAGATTGCTGGCTTATGGACCAGATAAACCTTCAAAGGAGGCAGAACCAACACCTTCCCAAAAAGCACAACTGGAGACTGTGGGGTCACTTCCAACTGTCAGTGTCACACCAGCCAATGGTATGGCTCTTGATTTGCCAGTGTAGTTAACCTTCTGTGTTAGATGAAGAAGATAGAGGTATTAGGACCCTGTCTATAAGTTTTGCTGAGGATATACTTTAGGCCAGTAGTTCTCAACCTGTGGGTCCCCAGGGGTTTTGGCCTACAACTCCCCGAAATCCCAGTCAGTTTACCATCCGGATGGCTTCACATAAAATACATGCTAGCTAATTTTTCTCACTCAGAAACAGCACATGGTTTAATAGTTTTTGTGAGATAGGAAAAATAGAAGTCTGATTTTTTCTCACCTCAATCTATATATAAATGGTCTGTGCATTTTGAATGACTTCATAACTTAAAATCTGCTGGATGAATTGACACCAAATTTGGCTACAAGACACCTACTAACCCAAAGAGTGATCATCACTAAAAAAAATGATTTTGTCATTTGGGAGTTGTAGCTGCTGGGATGTATAGTTAACCTACAATCAAAGAGCATTCTGAACTCCACCAACGATGGAATTGAACCAAACTTGGCACACGTTGCAACCTAGACCTGGAGGATCCCTCAGTAAACCACCACAAAGCAGCCGTGATTAAATGCTTTATTTAGAATAAGTAGAAAGAAGGGAAGAGATAAAATATAGTCCATTGATGTATCCAGCATCCATGTATTGCAAGGCAATAGTTCCAGCAAAGTTCAAAGATCCAATAAATGAAGAAATAGTCTTGAAACCCCAATGGGCTAAAATCCAGGATAAGTCCTTGGCAAACAATGGCTTGGCTGAATACTTGAGTATGGTGACGTGGAGGCTCGGCGGCCTAGTCCCGGGCTTGAGTTCCGTGGAGCTTGGCAATGAAAGCGAGATCCCGAGCACCAACGGGAAGCAACTTAAATAGGCTCCCCATGGTTTAGGCCCCGAAGGTGTGGACTTCGGCGCAGCTCTTTCCCAGGAACAGTTTGTGAGCTTGACTTTCCCAAGCCTCTCGGGGAAGGCAAATATGTCAGCTCATTAACAGCTGCACCTGGAGACAAGGGAGACAGCGAGGCTCTGCTTTCCCAGTGCTTCTTATCAGGTTGGGAAGAAAGAAGGCTGCATCTGGCCTTGACCGCTGGTTGACGCGGAGGACTGTGCAAAGGTTCTCTCTCAGACCTGGCTGATGTCTTGGATTTAACATAGCTTCCATCTGGCTTAGCTATGGAGTCAGGCTGGGGCATGACAGCACATGACATAGGACTCCCATGACCAACAGAAAACACTAGAAGGGTTTGGTGGGCATTGACCTTGAGTTCTGGAGACTCAAACAATGATGGATCTGGACCAAACTTGGCACAAATACTCCATATGCCCAAATATGGACACAGATGGAGTTTGGGGAAAATAGACTTTGACATTTGGCAGTTGCACTTACTGGGATTTATAGTTCACCTACAATCAAAGAGCATTCTGTACCCCAGCAATGATATAATTGGGCCAAACTTCCTACACAGAACCCCCATGACCAACAGAAAATACTGTATTTCTTCTTTGGGTCTTCTGTGAAAATGCGCACATTGTGGGTTTTCCCTGCGCCTGCGCAGTAAATTTGGAACTTCTAGCACTAATAAAAGTACTTTGGCGAAGCCCCGCCCATCCTCCATGCTATATAGCCCCATGGGCGGGGCTATGCCTTAGTTCCTTTTTCCGCTCGCCAGCAGTGAACATTGAACTAGCACTTCTCCTATAATTTTTCTGGTTAAGACCCCGGATTGCCTAATGACTATCTCCCTTCTCCAATCTTCGACCACGGACCGTTTCATATAAGCATGGCCTCCCTTTCTTTTAAAAAGTGTTCAGCGTGTGGAGTTAACCTCCCTGAAGCTGATAAGCACGCCCAGTGCCTTCTGTGCCTGGGTGAATCCCACAATCGCTATACCTGCGACATTTGTAAATCTTTTACAACTAGGGCTCAAAAGAGCAGAGACTCACCTAAAAGCTCTTCTATATGAGCAAGCTCTAGCCCCTGAGGAGACTAGACAACCCCATGCCTTGCATAACCAGCTTTGCCTTCCCACTCAGGGGGAACACCCCCCTCTTTCGGCTGAGACCGACACTCGCGGCACGGCCTTCGGTTCGCCCACTGAGCCACCGCGTAAAAAGGCTAAGGTTTCCATCACCCAGAAGCGATACCAGGGGATAAACAATCAAAACCAAGGATGGCAACTCACTGGTGAACAGCCCTTGAGCCCTCCTACTTTGCAGCTCGCTGAGCCTTTGCAGTTCCAAGCTGATGGGGACTTCCTGGGAGTGGAAAATCCTCCCCAACTCCTCCTGGTTGAGCTTCTCTCAGCTCGTCCCGGTTCCAACGAGGACCCATACCTCCCTGAATCTCCCCCCTCTCTACCCCCAGCTCAAGCTCCTCTTCATTCCCTCCTCTCCCCAGAACCGGAGCTTCCACCCCAGGCGGCGGCGCCACGGAGCACCCGCCCCACAAGATTCCCTCTCCGTAGGAGACACCCCCACTTTCCGTTACCTGGTTCCACCTCCCAGTCCCGATCCAGCAGCCTTCATAAGGACCCTCCAAGGCGTTCTGATCGTGCTGCCTCCCACTTCCAGTATCTGTATGAATACCCCTTTCCCATGTACCCTCCTCCCTTCCCCTTCTATCCAGGTTTCTACCCTCCTCCAGATCCTTACCACTCCCACCCTCCTCCGGATCCCCTCCCCTTTCATAGACACAGCTATCCCTCTGCCTCCATGGGAGCCCCGCCTCCGCCGGTTCCACCTTCCCCGCAGGCCCCCCCCTGGCCTCCCCGATGCCCATGTCTTCCCCCAGCACCTCCATCAAGAGGAGGCTGCTGACCTCGGATGCTACTCCTTCAGTTCCCCATCCCCCAGACCCAGATCTCCCAACAGTCAAGATTTCAAAAATTTCTCAGCCCTCTTGATTAGGCTCTCCAGGGCACTGAATGTAACTCCTCCTCAGTCAACTGATGTGGTCCAAGACCCATATTTCGCTTCTGCTGAGCAACAACCTCATCAATCTGCTTCCTTGCCAAGCATACCATATTTACTTAAACTCCTGAAAACAACTGCCATTGTTCCAGGCCTTGTGCCTGCCACCCCTAAATGGGCAGAGAATCTCTATTGCATAGACCACTCTACTGCCCCCTGGCTTACAAAACTGCCTAAAGCCAATTCCATTGTTACTGATGCCCAACCTAAGCCTATCCACAGGAACCAATCTGCGCCCTGTGACAAAGAGGAAAGAAAGTTGGATAACATGGCCAAAAGGTTTTATTCTTCTGCATGCCTCTTTGCTCGTATAGCGCACTATGGCGTATATATGAGTGTCTATCAAACCTACCTTTGGAACAAAATAGGCCCCTACCTGGACCTGCTTCCCCCAAATGACCAGCCTTTAGGCAAGAGGCTCTGACTCTAGCAAACCTGCAAAAAGATCTCTCAAAGAATACTGCGGACTCCTCAGGCAAACTTATTGCTGGAGCAATCTCTTTCAGATGCCATGCATGGCTTAGGTCCTCAGCTCTCTCTCCTAATCAATGCTCTCTTATTGAAGACTTCCCCATGGATGAGGCGGGTCTCTTTAATACAGAGACTGACTCTCAGCTTGAACATTCCCATAAAATGAAGCAAACACTCAACAAATATGGGAACCAGCCATACTAACCTTACCGTCAGAGGTGGGGCCCCTACTACCAATATCCCCATTCCTTTTGAGGGCACTACAACTCCTTTCCCTTCAGAGGAAGACAAGTGAACTCCTCCCCCATTCAAGGGTCAGTATCGGGGTTCCAAGCGTCGTTTTTAATTTCACCCCATCCCAAAACCCAACTCTGCCTAGCCATTCTTATCTTAACGGACTCCAACCCTTCCTATCGGCATGGCAGTCCATAACCACGAACATGTGGGTGCTGGATATTGTAGAACATGGCTATGCCATAGAATTTGATTCTCTACCCCCTCCAGGGAATATTCTCTCAACCCATACATCCCCCACCCTATGGGATGAAATCCACTCCCTCCTGTTCAAGGGAGCCATATCCCCTGTTCTACACCACCAACTCCGAAACTGTTTTTTCTCCCGGTATTTTTTGGTGGATAAAAGGGACGGCGGCCTCCAGCCCATACTAGATCTTTGTGGAGTAAACTATTTCATCAAACCACGCAGATTCTGAATGGTCACTCTTCCCTCCATCCTTCCTTTCGTAAAGAAAGGGGCATGGCTGGTGACCATTGACCTCCGAGACGCTAAATTCCACGTCTCAATTAGAGAATCCCTGTCACACTCCCAACAGCTTCAGGCAGCATTTTGGCCTGAGCGGCAACAGCCTCAGGCAGCTTCCTGGCCTGAGCGGCACTCCAGCCAAGGTAATCGAAACTTACATTCTACAGCAGTTTGCTCTGCTCATAAACTGTGCTCAAGCCCTTTTGACCTGGCCTGTGTGAACCTAAGGGGAGGCAATCATAACAGAAACTCCAAGGCCGGTTTGCCCCGGCAGTTGATAGTGAAAGCGACTGAGAGAATGCCTCCCTTCAGCCAGATGGCCCCCGGTAATGAGACCTGCATTCCGAGAGGCCTGAGATCATGTCAACATGCTAGAGATCGTCCATCATGGCCTCTGACGTCCGACACACTTTCAGAATGCTATAATTGCCCCGTGCATCCTTCAGCCTTTGTCTTCTACCAATATCGCATCCAAGATGAACTAAGGGGGGAGGCCGGTCGGGCCTTCCCTTCCAGGGAGGACCAGCCAGACAACTCCGGCTGGTTCGGCTCTGCTCCTCCGAAGCTTGTTCCTGCCTCACCAGCGGTTCGGCCGTGCTATGCCTGCACCCCAAGTCACCGTCGTAACCCGAGGAGGAAGCATGCAGCTGTTACAGCGCTTGGACTCTCCGCTAATGGGACACTATCCCTGTCTCCTTGCCTCGGCAGGGAATCCCTCAAGGTTGCTGGATCCTCTGCTGCTGAATGCACTGCTTCCCGCCTCCTTGTCCCCGCTGGGATCCCCGCAAGGTTGCTGGTTCCGCCGTTACTGAAAGCGCGGTCTCCTGCCTCCTTGCCTCGGCAGGAAATCCGCAGCACCTTCCGTGGTCTGCTACAGCTGTCCCTGTCTCCTGCTACGGTGGAGTATCCTGTTAAAAGACCTGTGTCATTGAAGAGGCCATCCCAGCCTATTGCTTCGGCTGGAATTCTAAAGAGACTCTTTGCTTGCTACTTTGATCGTCCCTGGCAGTAAGCTGCAGCAGGGATCCCTGGGGAAAGATACTCTTGCTCTAAAGCCAGCTATCCCAGCCTCCTCGCCTCGGCTGGGATACTTTCCCGGGGCTCTACAGCGTCCGGCCTGGGATCCTGTATGCCAGTCCCTCCCCACCGGCCTGCCTTGACCAGCGTCCCCGAGCGCGCCTGGCTTTGCCGCAACTCCTAAGAGACTTTTCTACTTTTGAACTCTGTGCTTTCCGAGCCGCAACGTTTGCTGATCCGGAGGGGACTCCGCTATAGGCCTTCCCTCTTGCTGCTGGCATCCGGCTTGTGGTCCGAACTACAGGATCATATCCACCTGTAGATCTTGCCTGCTACTTTAAAGGCACTATATATGCCTTCAAGCTTTCTATTGTTTCCTGCACAATAAAACCCGGTTGTACCCATGTCATTGTGTGGTTTATCCAGGAAGGTCGTGAGCCAAGGCTCTAGGGGGGGCGACAATCCCACCGCAAGTACCTTACCTTTCAGATTGATAATTTCTCTTTCTCTTTTAATGTTGTACCCTTTGGGGGCTCTCCATAGCCCCCAAGGTATTTACTAAATGTATGGTGGCCGTCGCCTCCCATCTCCGCCAATGCAGTATCACCATTTTTCCTTACCTGGATGATTGGCTTTTTTCATCCACCTCACCTGCCCAGCTGTCCTCTGACATTTCCTATACATTATCTCTTCTACAGGACCTGGGCCTCATAGTGAACTACGAAAAATCCCACCTGCAACCCACCCAAACTATCCAGTTCATCGGAGCCATTCTCGACTCCACATCTCAGAAAGCTTACCTCCCAGAGGACCGCTTCCGCAACCTCAAGCACTCCATCACCGTCCTTCAGACACGTGGCCTCTGCTCTGCATGGACTATTCAATCCATCCTAGGCCATATGTCATCCACCACAAGCGTCACTCAGTTTGCTCATCTCCGTCCACTTCAGTCATGGTTCGTCTCAGTATTCCGTCCCAACCAAGACAAGCCATCCATGGTCCCCCCCCCCCCCCCCCACACACACCAGTCCTGCAGTCCCTCTCATGGTGGACAAACAAATCCAATGTGTGCTCGGGACTCCCTTTCATACCCTCTCCACCATCAATATCACTGACAACAGACACTTCCTTTATGAGCTAGGGTGCACACCTCCGAGACCTCACGATCAGCGGCCGCTGATCCCCACAGGAGCGACAGCTCCATATCAATGCCCTAGAGCTCATAGCAGTCAAGAAAGCCCTCCGAGCCTTCTCCTCTCTAATCTCTGGCCACACTATACAAATCTTGACAGACAACACAACTGTCAAATATTACATCAACAAGCAAGGGGGAACTCATTCCTCAACACTCCTCTCCATCTCCATTTGAATCTGGGAATGGTGCATACAATACAACACCACTCTCATAGCAATTCACCTGCCAGGCCAAGAAAACACCTTGGCGGACTCCCTAAGCAGGACGCCATCAAACAATCATGAATGGCACCTCAGTCTAATACACTTTCAATCTCTCTTTCACCGTTGGGGATCACCACAAATCTACCTTTTTGAATCCCCAGCGAATGCCCACTGCAACATGTACTGCGCAAGACTACGCCCTCAGGCATCCCCAGGCTGCTTAGGAGACGCCTTCCTATATCAGTGGACACAGGCCTCCTCTACAACAACAACAAAACTTTATTACGGTCACTGACCAGCACAAAGCGGGCACAGGCTTCCTCTATCCCCCCCCCACTCTTCCTCTCCTCTCCAGAGTGGTAGCAAAGATAATCCTGGACAATGCAGACTGTATTCTGATAGCCCCCTGGCTATCAAGCAGCTCACTGCGACTTTCTACGCCTCCCACCTGACCCCGATCTGCTCTCTCTCCAACAGGGTCTTATTCTCCATCCCGATCTCCTCTCCCTCCACCTCACGGCTTGGAGGATCAAACCACATCCCACCTCTCCAAATCGGTCCAATTCATAATTCAAGCAGCCCAGAAATCTTCAACTAGAAAGTCATACACCTACAAGTGGAACATGTTTCAAAAATTCCTCCAACTATTGGGCCACCAACCCCAATCAGCCCCAATTCCACTTGTCCTAGATTTTCTAGTCCACCTTTCTACAAAGGGATTTACCCTTTCTTCTATTAAGTGCTACCTTGCTGCATTATCATGGTACAGGAGAAAATCAGGCCTTTCATCCCTATTCCAAGACCCACTAATTGGACTCTTCTTAAAAGGCTATAAGAATATTCATGCTCCTGCCTCCCCTCCTCCACCCCCCTGGAGCCTTGAACCTGTTTTTTCCCAACTTTATAAACCACCCTTCGAGCCTATTCAACTGCTCATATTTCTCACCATTCCTGGAAGACTGCCTTCCTTGTCGCAATCACTTCGGCTAGGAGAGCCAGCAAACTCACGCCTCTTCGTTCCGATGCCCCCTTCGTTCGTTTCCATGAGGATAAAGTTGTCCTTTGGACAGACTTTGGCTTCCTCCTCAAGGTCGTTTCTCACTTCCATATGTGTCAAGATATTACACTCTCGTCCTTTCCCCCCAAACCCTCATCTCCCCTGGAGATTGCCCTCCATTCCCTAGATGTTAAACGGGCCCTCTCCTTCTACTTGCTTAGGACGGCTTCGTACAGAAAGTCACCCAGACTATTCCTCAAATATAGAAAGGATGCCCTAGGCCTTCCACTTACCTCTCAACGTTTGGCTACATAGATAGTCTCGGCAATCCGATTGGCCTAACAGATGGCTCACAAAGAGCTCCCTATTGGGATTAAAGCCCACTCTACGAGGGCAGTTTCTACGTCACACAGGCATTTTTGAAGGGTGTCTCCGTTGAAGACATCTGCAAGGCAGCTACCTGGTCAACTCTTTCCACCTTTGCTGCACATTACAAGCTTGATGTCCTCGCTAAGAAGGATGCATCATTCGGCAGAGCTGTTTTGTTTTCCTGTGTGGCATGACCCACCTCCAGGTATGTAGCTTGTTAAATCACCCACAATGTGTGCATTTCACAGAAGACACGAAGAAAAAGTATAGGTTGCTTACCTGTAACCGTATTTCTTCGAGTGTCTATCTGTGAAATTCGCACAAACCCGCCCATCCTCCCCTCCGACGTCATGCCTTGGTATCCTGCTGCTATCGGCGGCAAGGAACTAAGGCGTAGCCCCGCCCATGGGGCTATATAGCATGGAGGATGGGCGGGGCTTCACCAAAGTTCTTTTATTAGTGCTAGAAGTTCCAAAATCACTGCGCAGGCGCAGGGAAAACCCACTTCGAGTGTCACAGATAGACACTCGAAGAAATATGGTTACAGGTAAGCAACCTTTACTTTCTAGTTGTCTTTGGCCACCCTTCTGGCACCCCCTTGCAACCCCCCCAGGGGTCCCGACCCCCAGGTAGAGAAATGCTGCCTTAAGGCCATCCAGTCCAACTCCCATCCAGCTATAGATATAGATAGACATAGGTTTCACACACACACACACACACACACACACACACACGGATATGACAGATATAGTATCAGATTTGAAAGGAACCCCCTAAAGAAGGACAATTATATGTTGCATGTTCCAGAGTAGACAAACCATGCAATCTCTACATCAACATTGACAAAGAAACAACAAAAATGCTTTTTACCCACAAGCATAAAGAAATTACACAGATTTGAAACCAACACTTACTCATTACTTTATTTTCCAGGTCACCAGAATGGGCCACAGCAGCGTGTGGCAGGGGACGGCTAGTAATAAATATAATTAAGTTACTTTTATGGGTGAGAGAATTTCTCCCCACTCTCGAATTGATGGTGGGAGTGAATGCTAATCTTTCAGTTGTTGTCTGCTTAACAGACATGATCAAGATAACACTTCTTCTCAAAGTGACAAAGTGACACAAGAATTAATCCACTAGCTGGAATTAATGGTAGCTAGACACATCTTCCTGCAAGGGGACAGAAGAAAACCTGCATCTGTCAGATCTTTCAGATCTGTATTATTTCAATGCTTTTTTTATCCCATCTTTATGGCAAAACAGCTTCAAGGCAGCTTGTAAAAATTAAAACGAATGCATATAAACATATATAGGTTTTTTAAAATCCAGGAGTTAATGTTCCATTATAATTAAACTTTCTATACAAAGAATAAACAAAAGCTCTTTTGAATGTATCAATTAAACAAACCTGTACAACTCACTATTAAAAGTATCTTCCTTATAAGATACTTCCTAAATTTTCCTTTTCTCATCCAGTCCATGTGTTGTGTTATATGTTTCTTTTAATCTGTGAAATCATAATAAAGACTTTTTTTTTTAAAAAAAAGATACTTCCTAAAGGCCTCTCAGAATGAAAATGTCTCCATTTACTGATGGAAGAACAACAAGGAAGAGGGTTCAGACCCTGAGAAAAGCTACTAAGAATGCCCTCATCTGTCATTTGCACCAAGCATGCTAAGAGAGCATTCAAGCACTGAGTTTCAAAGCCCAGGGAGGCTCATATGGAGAAATGTTATTCAGGTAGCCTAAAGCCTAAGGGCCTTCATAGTTCACAACCAGTGCTGTGAATGGTTCCCTTAAACAAAGTAGCCTTTGGACTTGTTGCTAAAAGAGGGTCATTTTCTTTTAGTAACCAGCTTTGATCAACAGCATTTTCAAAACACTTTAGCATTGCAAATGACAAAAGGCAGCCGTGTATTAGCTGCAGTATTTGGGGCAGGGGAAAGGGAATGCATAAAAATCTTAAAAGCTAAACCCTCTTCATTTTGGTTATGTGGTTGAGCTGGTTTCTCATTCCCTGGATTGTCTCATCTGCAGGGATTGGGCAGGAGATGCGAGATCCAGATACTACACCGAGAAGAGAGGGACGCATATCTTTCAGCCGTCAGGCATCTCAGCCAGACTTGGGTGACAGTGTCCGTGCCCGCTGCCCTGTCTTTGTGTACAGTTGTTCTATGGAGTTGCTGCGGGAGCAGGTGACCAGCCCCAGGCCAGATAAACCTCTGCGGGATATATTTTTCAGGTGAAGTCAGTTTGTAATACACAGAAAGTTTGACAACATCACGTTTTATTTATTTCTTGCAAATGTTAATTGTAAGTTGGAGTTAAGACTGTGTACAGTTGGCTTGGCACTGGCTGTGCTGTAGGGATCATAAATACTGTATATACTTGAGTATAAACCAAGTTTTTCAGCCCTTTTTTTAGGCTGAAAAGGCCCCCCTTGGCTTATACTCGAGTCAAAGTTATTTATTATTTTACTCTGTTATTATTAATTTTTTATATTTACTATTTTATTGTATTTATTATTATTACATTTACATTATTTTAATCTATTATTTTTATTACATTTATTATGTTACTCTTACATTTATTACTTTACTTTATCATTATTAGATTTATGATTTTACTCTATTATTGTAACATTTATAATTTTATTCTATTATTACTGTTATTACATTTCCATTATTTTACTCTATTATTATTTTTATTACATTTATTATTTTACTGTCATTATTATTGGAAGGATATGTAAGCACATTTACATGAAGGGGGTTAGAATAATGGTTTAATCAGGGTTGGACAGTCCTCTCTTAAATTACAGTTTTATGTAAATACAGTGTTCTCTCACTTATTGCTGTGATTAGGTTCCAGCACCTCCTGCAATAAGTGAAAAACTGTGATGTAGGGATACTCTATTTATTTTAATATCTATACATTATTTTAGTAGTTATACACTATTTTAAGTCTTTATAAACTTAAAATAAAGTGAAGGAAAGGAAGGAAAGGCCCTTCAATGCTGGAGGGAGGGAGGGAGGACTGAGCAGGGAAAGCACCTTGGAGAGCGGTGGCAGCAAAACCCCACATAGTGAAAATACTATGATATATATTTTAAATTAATATTTTTTGAAATCCGCAAAATAGCGAGTCCGCAACAAGTGAACCGCAAAGTAGCAAGGGAACACCGTATTCAAAAACATTTGACCTACTGATGCCTCAATGTAATTTACTGGTATTTATTTTTATTTTGAAATTTACCAGTAGCTGCTGCATTTCCCACCTTCATCTTATATTCGAATCAATACATTTCCCCAGTTTTTTGTGGTAAAATTAGGTACCTCGGTTTATATTTGGGTCGGCTTATACTCTAGCATATATGGGTAGATTAGTGTAAGATTGGGAGAGAGCACTTGGGTGATAGTCTCTTAATTATAGGAATTTTGGTATTGTTTTCTTTGTCATCCTGTTTGATGCATCTGTTTTTCAGAAGCCAGTCTGTAGAACGTCCTGCCAGTGCTCCCTGGCTAGATCCCAAGCATAAGGATCTGGTGAGTTACTGCACCTTGCTGCAAGAACATTCCCATCAGTGCTATGTGAAAGGTAAGGAACAGAGATATCCTGGAAGGGAGGAGTGGGAAATATCTTGTTTTAAAGGGGCTTTATGGTGTAAAAGTGAGTCTCAACCAACTTATGATACTTTCTTTCGTTTAAATAAAGCTATGTCATTTTTGTTGCTTATAGTTGATATTTATTTGCTTTATGTTCATCCCGCCTTTCTCCCAATATAGGGACTCAAGGAGGCTAACAATAAATTTGCCACAATGCAAATTAATAGAATGGAAATGCATTCAAATATTAATATAAAAACCAAACATTAATAATTTGTGTTTTTAAAACCATTAACCATTAAAATAGTAAAAATGTATTAAAACTCTATATCTACCCCAAAAATCCCAGTTTATTTATTTATTTATTTATTTATTATTCGGGCTTCTATGCCGCCGACTCCCTGGGGCTCGCGGCGGCTTACAGGAGCCGAGAGGCAAGTAAAATACAGGCAATAAACAGTTAAAAACAATTAAAAACAACAGCAATACAGCAGATAATAACACAGTTAAAACAATGAACAGCACATCGTCCTAGGCAGAACGAACAGATGGCGGGGCATGAGCAGGACTTACTCACCAAAGGCCTGCTTAAACAGGTATGTTTTACAAGCCCGTCTAAACGGGAGCAAGTCCTTCATAGCCTGAGTCCCGGCCGGGAGGGCGTTCCACAGCGAGGGCGCTATGACAGAGAACGCCCTCCGGTGGGTAGATGTCAACCTTGCGAGTTTCGCCAAAGGTATCTCCAGGAGATTGGAGTTCTCAGACCGAAGTGATCTCGGAGGGCAGTATGGGGTGAGACAGTCCCTCAAATACGCTGGCCCCAGGCCGTGTAAGGCCTTAAAGGTGAGAACCAACACTTTGAAGGTGATCCGGTGCTCAATTGGCAGCCAGTGCAGATCCTGCAAAACAGGTGTTATGTGGCTGCCTGCTGGCGTGCCAGACAGGAGCCGGGCGGCAGTGTTCTGCACTAGCCTGAGCTTCTGGGTCACCGTGCCATCCTCAGAAGCCAGCTTCTACTCAGTTTGTAAATGCCATTGCAGAGGAAGATTTTCACCTGCCTACAAATGATAAGCAGAGGCAGGGCCATCCTGGACTCTATCGGGATTTCCAGAGCCTAGGAGCAGCCACTAAAAGGCTTCTCCCTCACTTATACTAAACAAGCTTGAGGGGGTGATGGGACAGAGAATCCAACAGGCTCATAAAAAGAGATGAGGTCCTTCAGATAACCCAGACCCAAGCGGTATAGCATTCATAGGTCGAAACCTAAGTACATCTTCCTAGCTTCATCTGTATGACCATATGGCATGCGTATCTCATTCTCTATAGGACTATTCAAGAGCCTGCAACAGGGTCACAATATCAGCTGCCCTGACCTGCTCATAGCCATGGATTACTGTGAGGAGCTTCTGCAGGAGATAGACATCACTAGCTTCCTGTTTACCTTGTGTAACCATGTGCGTTCATTCTGTGAGCACCACCAGTACTCTCTCAACCAATCGGAGGGAGAAGTGGTACAGACCTCCCAAACGCAGGATGCCTCTTCTTCCAGGTGGGATATAGATGATCATGTATAAAGAGATAAGAAAGAAGTCCTGGGGAGTCTAGCCAGAATTAAATGTATTTTGCCCCTTGTTGGAATTTGTAATGGATGACTTTATCCTGGATTGTCTCTTTACACTGGCCTCAAACATGAGATGATTTACACAATGTGGTTCTTTACATTAAGGCTTCTTAAACTTTTCCCACTCACAACCTCTTTCAGCCCGAGTTATTTTTATGCAATCCTAGGTTTATAGGTATATACAATAGGTATAAAAATCCAACATTTATTGATAATAAATCAGCATTTGCAAATTGTGCTGAACAGGCTGATTTTATTTTTTGTGGAGTACAACTGAAGCATTTTATGCAGACTCCACTGTGAGCACTGCATGCTGTTGCTTACAGATTTTTGTAAATATCAAGGTGGCATTCAGAAACTTAATGTTGCCAAATTTTTATGACCCCAATGTTGAGCTAAGGGGACCCTATTTAGAGTTGGGACCCACAGTTTAAGAAGTTGTCCTCTACATCACACAGTGTCCCCCTGAATTGCAGCAGAGATCCCAAGTTGCAAATTGGTTGTGTAGGCATGTTCAAAAATTTGAATGGTGAATGGAAGAACACATTCACAGCAAATGTAGAGGAAGGGCAATGACAACATTGGGAATGGTTGCAAAAACATTTGAAAATAGGATTTTAGTTGCTGATTATATTAGATCTTTTCTCTCTCAAATTAGTACAGTGAGCTTGCAGGATCCATATTGGTTCAGTTCCAGGATGCAATGCTGATATGGAAAAAATATCCTGAATGTGCTCTCTTAGTGTGTGTGGAAGGCAACTTCACAACTTTCTCTCCCTATGGCAGTGGTTCCCAACCTTTTTTTGACCAGGGACCACTCTCCAACATTAGGATATAAATCAGTTTTTGGTTATAAATCGGTTTTTGGTCAATTTTAGATTCAGTTCGGTTATTTGGAGTGCTGATTCAGAAAATTGCATTGGATAGACCACATTAGCTCTAGTTTCTGATACAGAACATATACCATCCAGTAGTCACCATCTGCTCGCTCACAAAAAACCATATTTAATAAGCCTTGGCACTATAAGTGGGTTTCATGAGACCAGTCACTCTTGTTGCAACAGTATATTAATGGTGAGGCCGCACACCATATTTTAGTTTTTGTGGACCACCGGTGGTCCACAGACTACAGGTTGGGAGTCACTGCTTAATGGGATGTCCTAGACCCAGAGAATGTCTTTTTCCACAGGATGTGAACTGAAGACGGACTAATGCTTTACTTCCTGATGGAAGAAAGACTCTCCTGGGACAAAAAATTGTTGAATGTGTCTTCATACTGCCTAGAGGTTATTAGCCATATTTGGGGACAAGTTTTTGTGGGTCCTGGAGGGGCTTTCCAAGGTCCAGTGGGGGTGGCACTGAGATCCTGATCCCCTAAATTGACCACCCCTGAGCTGTAAGAATGGTACTTTGTTTCTACACTTAAAAGGTTTGGAGAGTTTTGATGGAAAGTACTACAAATCCCAAATGTCAGTTAGATTTCACTATTTCTCTTGTTACTGAGGATATACCATATGTAATATTTAATAGTGAGTGAGACATAATCAGGAATTTTCTCTGTGAAATACTATACTGTATTTTCTGGCGTATAAGACTACTTTTTAACCCAAGAAAATCTTCTCAAAAGTCAGGGGTTGTCTTATACACGGGAGTCGACTTATGCACCAGAAGTCATCTTATACGCCGGGAGCCGTCTTATAGAGCGGGTGCTGAAACTTCCAATCTGAATTGGAGAATCTGTGGTTGCCACATATGGTGGGGGGAGCTCAAAAATGGCAGTGGCCTCATCCCTGCCATATGCAGCAACTGTATGAAAGCATTAAGGGTGATGCTGTACAAGTGCTGTAGAAGAAAATCCATTCATCAGGATTTGTGGACTTAATTTGGTCTCGATGGTGAGGCGAAGGGGTGTCTCACTGGGAAGGTGTAAGTGAAGGGCGGAGCAAGCTGCAGGCGTCTGGGGCGGCCAGGGTATGGTAAAAAGAGAGAGAGAGAGAGAGGCTCTGGGCCCAGAAAAACACACCTCTTTTACATGCCTGGCCTGTCCTTGTATCCTCTTATCGTACCTCCGCCTCTGCCTCTCAGATCCCGCTCCTGAATACTGCAGTGAAGCGGTGCAGGTGCAAGATCTGAGAGGCAGAGAAGGAGGTACAGTAATAGGAAAATTACCATATTGAAATCAAATCTGAAGCTTTATGAATTTTTATTTGCTGTGCGTTGGAAGAGGGGTAGTCTTATATGGCAAGTATATCCCAAACTTTATATTTTAACTGGAAAAGTTGGGGCCGTCTTATACGCCCAGTTGTCTTATACGCTGGAAAATACAGTAATTGTTTTCTCTCTATTGCTACTTCAAAGTTTATATTTTCAAATGTATTTAAATCAACATAAGTAATACAAATGGATTTTCAAAGTGGTAATGAAGATATTAAACTACAGTATATATTTATTTTACTGTATTAACTTTATTAGAAAATCCCTGAGCAATTTTGTTATCTAATGCAAAAATCAACTTCCCTCACTATTTATATTAGCCTTTAGCAGATTTTCTTCCTTTTGTCTTCATTTGCCCAAATCAATAAGTGCATATTGATCAGTATTTAAGGGGCTTATCCATTGATCCTCCTCTTAATCTCTTCATGACCCAGTTCTTCTAAAAATCGATGAACTAAATCTCCATCAAATTAGCCTCAAATGCACACAAGTGGGTTTACTTCCCCCAAGCATGCGAAAAATTAAAGCTTGAACAGGGATTTGGGACTTTACAAGTTTTTGCTGAGTCCCCAGATAAGAATAGATAAAATGTCTTCTCTGTCTTTTAAGAGGGTAGAGATGGAGGCTTGGGAGAGTCCCACATTCCCCAGGGTTATAAATGAAGAACAGGGATAAATATATTTTCAGCTCCAAAAACCCCAGTTATAATGGTGCCATGGCAATATAAATACATATATGAACTAAGCATTGTGGATGGGCTTCTGTAGAAAACTTTGATAGGAAGAGTATAATACCCCATATTAATAAGCCAGGCCTCTGGATATGTCTTACCTTTCACCCACATTTGGTTAAATAGAGCTGATTTTACATTCCTGAGTTTCGATCAAAACTATCTTATGCATCATTTGAGGGATGATTTTGAGATTTATTTGAGGAATCCTAGATTGGTGTAGGATTCTCATCATGAACTCTTCTCCAGAAGACACCTGTCCCAATAAATATTGTGAGCTACCTGTTTCTATATATAACTGTCTATGATGAGTTCTAACCAATTAGTACTTTCTGAAACTATGAGGTAGAGTGAGCATGTGGGTTGCTACTAATGGAGAAGAAGGAAGATTTGGTGCTGTTGATATAGATATTGGAGCATTTTGATTCTTCTAGACTGATCTGTCTTTCTTACACTTATCATTGTATAGTGCTGAGACAGAGGAGTCTAGTGAACCAGATTCCCAGAATCCGGCCTCCCCTTCTGAGGAGCCAGGTCGCAGTCGCTGTCCAGAGTTCCCTCTCTTGCTGCTAGATAGCAACCAACCCTGCCCAAGCCACACTGATTTGCATAGGATCATCCAGGTAAGAGTGAAAACACTTCTTTTCAGACGCATTTAGAAATGATGGTTATAATTATTAGATATGCCACTTTCACTCTTCTTGGGCAAGTGGGCTCATTAACAAAAGATAAATGTATAACAGAGTAGCTTATTAGCATCAGTGTGATCTATCACCGGTAGCTAAAAGTGATAAAAAGAACAAAAACACACAGACCAATGTTATATCTTCCATAGGAGGCTTTTCTTTGTAGTAAAATATATGGTTGCTTTGTTTACAAAAACAAGGTTTCCATAACACAAATAAAGTTATTTATGCTTCCTTCTTTGTTTCCACACTGGGCTTCTTTCTCATGCAGATAAACAGCTTCACTCTCACAGAGCCTCTTCTCATACCGAAGTTACACAGGAACTTTACACATGACAGCCTTCACACTGGAGTTTCACACACAAGGCCTTCAACCCGGGACTTCTCTCACTGAAGTTTCTCACACTGAGGCCTACTCACGCTGATGCCTACTCACACTGAGGCCTACTAACACACTGAGGGTTCCCACATACGGAAGACTTCTAAGACTGAGGCCTTTCTCCCACTGAGAGCTCTCTCAGACTGATGCCTCTCACGCTGAGGCAAACTAACACTGAGGGCTTCTAAGCTACAGGCACACTTGCTTATATTGAATTGCAGCTTTTGCTGAGTTATTGCATCCATTTCACCCTTTCAGTGCTTGACTCACATTTTTGTAATTAAAAATACCTAGTTAATTTTTAGTATTTCTAACAACTCTGTTCTCCATTCTCTTCTAGGAGAAGTTTTTGGAGATTGGCAGTTTGCATTTTAAACCAGTGCCATCTAATCCTCAGTATTTCTTCTATTGCCCCCCTTCTGCCAAAAAAGAGGTAAGGAGTTATGCTTGTATCTTTGACACAGTGTCTTGGGGGGGACCTTAAAGACTGTTAACACATAATCAAGGGAAGGACAGACTATCTAGATTTTGTATGTCTTACTCAATTGGCTTGCCATCCCTGTTCAGGAGGAGGCTTCACGGGACCATCCAGATGGGAAAGGCAATGAAGATATAGAAAGCTCAGAAACTGATCTGGCACTTGATGATGGTATGCAAACTGCTTGGACTGCTGTAACCATTGGTGATGATGCCGCATTGTGTATAATATAGTGATACAGGATTTCTTCTCTGTATTCTGAAAGGGACTTTAGTCAAAGAAAGTATGCATACATGGCAAAGTTTTAGCGCCACTGGTAACTAATCAGTGTTATGCATGTTCCCTCTGTCTCTCTATACCAGTGGCTCTCAACCTGTGGGTCCCCAGATGTGTTGGCTTACAATCCCAGCCAGTTTATTAGGATTTCTGGGAGTTGAAGGGCAAAACATCTCGAGACCCACAGGTTGAGAACCACTGCTCTATGCACACAGTGCTTAGGAAGGAAGGAGGAAAGGATGCTGCTAATTCTAGTAGATCCACATTGGACACTGAGGCTATGGTTCTCCCACTTCTTGGCTCTCTCCACTCAGGCACCTGTAATGCCCCAGGGGTTCTTTCTCTGCCAAGGTCCAGTCTTTCATTCAAATCCAGAATGACTCCATTTTGTCAACTAGTAGCGCCTACTTAAAAGAAGACTGCTATTGTTTTTCTCTAGGACAGTGGTTCCCAACCTGTAGTCCACAAGAACTAAAAATGGTCCACAGCCTACACTGTTGCAATGAGAGCAACTGGTTCATAGAACCCTCTTATAGTGCCAAGGCTTATTAAATATGATTTTCTGTGGGCGAGCAGATCGTGACTACTGGATGCAGGGCCGTAGCCAGGATTTTGATTCGGGAGGGGCTGAGTTTGATTCCGGGGGGGGGGGGGGTTGAGACTGAGTGAAGGAGGGTCTACCCTAGCAAACCTTTTGTATTGTTATCCCAATACCTCCATGCATATGGGATATACTGAGCATGGTAATCATCATGATATGAATAAACATAACAGTTTAAATAATGTACCAGTAAGGGCTTCTCACGGACCACCCTGGGAATTGGGGAGGGGGGTGAAGCCCCCCCCCGGCTAAATGCCTGACTGGATGTTTTGTATCAGAAACTAGAGTTGATGTGGTCTGTCCAATGCAATTTTCTGAATCAGCACCCAAAATAATAAAACCAAATTTAAAGTTGACCAAATACTGATTTGTAACCCTTTTGTTACTAATGTTGGGGATTTGGATTTCTTACATAGGAAATACATCTGCCTGCTGCATCGGCACTGAAAGTGACCCCGAATTGGAGGTGGAATACCGGGATAGGTTGGACCATGAGTTTCTAGAAACAGACTCCCTGTCAGAGTCCAACACTGTTAACCAGGATGAGGACTCCTTCAGTGTCTTGGGAGATTCTCTGGCAGAACAGGAGCTGCTAGAGCAAGATATGCCACCTCTCTTTATGCACTTGACCTGCTCTGTGAAGCTGCGCAGCCAGCACAGCTCCATGCCTGTTCGGTCGCTGCCTACCTGCCTGGGTGAATGGAAATAGATGAGTTTGAGGTTTGGCATGGGAGGGAATGCCTGGATGGGGGACACAGGCTGCTATGGATTGCAAGATTGAAATGATCAAAGGAAAGGCAGAAGCCTGTGGTGGGGGTCAAATCCCCCTCGGTTATTGGGCAAGGGGCATTAGTAGTGTTCACTAATCCAAATAATATATGTTGCTTCTTCTAGGAGAGGTGCTTGGTTGCCTTGAGAACTGTAAGGCTCCCCAAACAATTGATCTTTCTGACCTCTGTGTGACCTTGGATATATTTGTCCTTACCCTTTCCTTGGACATCGAAATGGAGAATGAGTTGCATCACAATAGGTGAGACTCCAATATTGGAAGTGGGTTGTGGGTGGGTAATTTTTAAGCCTCCTGAAGCCACGGCTTGTAACGGTAGACTGAAAAGAGAGGAGGTATCCCAATGACTCTTCCCTCTCCTTCTTCCAGATATACATCTGAGAGCAGTGTCTCCTTCACCCGTTCCCCAGGTCGGCCCTCTTCATTCCGCTCGGATGAGGAGTTTATGCATAGCTTGGACAGGCTTCCTTTGGCAGTGGATGATGGGTATTGATTCACTTTATTTTTGACTTTTTAAGGATGGACTAAATAAGTGGGTTGATTGCTGTGAGTTTTCCGGGCTGTGTGGCTATATTCCAGAAGAATTATCTCCTGACGTTTCACCCACATGCCTGTGGATTTGAGTGGCTTCTCTGTATAGTCTGACATGGTAGTTGTTAGAGTGGTGCAACAGAAAGAATAGAGCTTTCAACAGAATTGAGGAAACCATGAAATGAACAAAATCTGGCTACCAGTATAAAAAAACTCTAAAATCAGGACAATAAGTAAAGAGCAACACTCAGAAAGCAGGGAAATGCCACACAAGAATCAACCAGGGCCAGCTAACACCTCCCAACAAAGGATTCCTCCAGGCAGCAACCAGCCAGGCTTTGAAGCTGCAAGGCCATTACATGCTAATCAAGGTGTCCAATTACAACAGTCACACCTGCCTCAATCAGACAAGAATTCTTTCTCCCACCCTGGACATTCTACAGATATATAAACCTTCCTTGCTTAGTTTCCAACAGACCTCTCAACCTCTGACGATGCCTGCCATAGATGTGGGTGAAACGTCAGGAGAGAATGCTTCTGGAACATGGCCATACAGCCTAGAAAACTCACAGCGACCAACCCAGTGATTCCGGCCATGAAAGCCTTCAACAGCATATTAAATTAATAATGTGCCACTGTATCTGAGGCTTATATCCTTGCATTCTTTTCAAGGCACCCAGCACTCTCCAATCTTCCTGGAGTACACAGACAAGCCATTGAAGCTACAATGACAGAGGTGAGTCCATTTGCGTCTTTCCGCTGAATTTCTGTAAGCCTAGGGAAGCCGACATCTTGCACAACACCTCTCTTCTTTGTTATCTCACCCATCAGTTCTGGAATGTGGCCTGGCCAAGAATGAGGCTTGGGACACAAGTGCTTAGAAGCAGGCCCTCAGTAGAATCTATTCTATACTTCTGTGCCAAGCCTTTACTATTTTACATATGGTATATTAACTTTGCTATCTCAGATTCGTTGGCTCTTGGATGATGAAATTGTGTCAGCACTGCGCCATTCAAGTCCAGTTACTGTTGATACTTTGAACCGGGTGGCTACCCATGTCTATAGTTCTCAAGGCCGCCCAAGCTGCCACTGCGAGGCTGTTCCTTTGCAGTTTGTGTTTGGTCCTGAGAACTCACTCGAAAGGTTTCGTGAGGTGAGTGTTTCTTCTTTACCATTCCTCATTCTTTACTTTTTAAAAATAAAAACATCAGCTTTTTGTTGCCCATAACCCTTATTTGGCTCCCAGACCCCCCTTTTTCTCAAAAATACTACTCTTTCTTGCTTTACAACTATAAAATAATAATAATAATAATAACTATTTTTATATTCCACCACCACCTCCCCGAAGGGACTCAGGGCGGCTTACACAGGGCCAAGCCCAATCACATAGAGCTAAAAACATAGCATATAAAAATATAACAAGAGTGTAAGACAACATAAAACAGTATTATAACAATAATAAAACAGACATCATAAGCAACAACCAAAAATATACTTCAAGCAAAAAATATACACTTTTTGCCGGCTTCTTGCCACTTCAACTCCTTTATTCTGTTGCAGGAGTTCCAGAGACTGAACATACCTGGCTACGTGCTTAACGCTGAGGGGAATGATTTCTACTATGTTTCTATCAGCCGCCTACATGGCCCAGTAGGAGGGCCCAGTCTTTCAGTAACACTTGAGAGCACCCTGATAGAAGAAAGGTGTGAAAGCAGTAGCAAAACAGAAGGCTCCTTGACCTGTTCTCTTCCCTCTGAGGAAGCCCATGGTCTCTGGGCATGGCCAGCAAGTGAGACCAAGGCTGGGGTGGAAGCTCCTGAATGTCTTGGCATAAGTAGCTCTTTGCATGGTGAGGTAGGTTACTACAAGCTTCTTTCTCAAATGGGAAATGCTAGTTATTCAATTGGTATACTTGGAACTGCAAGAACAACTGTTGGAAAGATATATCCTGTATAGTCTTTTTGTTGTCTTGCAGGTGTCAAGTGATGTTCCACAGCTGAATCAAGGCAGTACTCCAGATCGTGGCTCTCTGGATGAAGAACCCTCTTTGACCCAGGCACAACCTTTGTCTTCCTCCTCTGACAAATGGAATAGTAATAAGTCTCCCACAGCAACACAACCAGTATCAAGCCTGGCTGATTCTGTGGTCCCTGGGAAAGAAGGTGAGGAGCAGTCCTGACTTGAGTATTTTGAGTAGGTGGCAGGTGGTTACAAATGGCAAGAATTCAGTTACAGCAGTAGTCCTCAACTTATGGGTCTCCAAGTGTTTTTGCCTGCAACTCCCAGAAACCCCACCAGTTTACTAGCTATTAGGATTTCTGGGAGTTGAAGGCCAAAACTTCTGGGGATCCACAGGTTGAGAACTACTGAGTTATAGGATAGTCTTTTCCAGATGTTTGACTGCTTCTCCCATTGATGCAGTCTATCAGCACTGCTAGCTGCAGATTATAACAGTTTTTGCAAAACGCTTCTTTAGACTAACCATATGGTATTTGCTATCACTTTGCAAACTGGGTTGTCTCTCATCCACATGAACATCTTGGGCTGGAAATTAACAAAGGGTTGTCCTCTTGCAACTATGACCATGCAGTACTCCTTTATGGTACATGGCCAGGCAAATTGTTTTTCTTGCCTGTGTTCCTGGCAATTTGTGGTCTTTGCATAAGTTGTTTTGGTTACCAAGGTCAGAGATGTGTCTCCTGCTGTCAAAACCTTTTCACTCTTATTTCTGTTTCAATAAATGTAATTAACATCTTTAAGATTCTGGACTCTTCAGCAAGCTCAAGAAAGGCACAGTCCATAACTTTTCAATAAATAAATTAAATGCATTCTCTGGCAATACAGAGAACAAGGATTTACGTGAGAAAAAATAAAGTTGACTTACAGTTTTGAAAGTTTTGGTCTCTGTAGGTCAGGTTACCTGCCTCCTTTAGCATTTTCATGTTCAGACTCAAAATTGTAGCACTAGTTGAAATAATATAATACAGCCGTGAAGTTGTAAAAGCACAGATACATAAATATATTACCGAAGCCTCTTCAAAACCTTGAGACTCACAACATATACTGTAGTTCAATCAGGGAAGAACTGCTCCCTACAGCCTTTTCTGTTTTGTTGGAGGTGTTTGTTTCTGGGAAAATCTATACGTTATAAGTCTCAAAGGTTCCAAATATTGGTAAGTGATGTGTTTATAGAATATATGCATTGACAGTGCAATGTATTCTAAAATAAATTGTAACATTGGAAAGTTGCAGCTGTATACTGAACTTCAGCAGCCTTTCAGTGTTTCATTTCCATTTTATGCAGGCTAGTCTAAGCCAGCCTCTCAAAAATGGAAAGACAACACTGAAAAGTAATACACACTTACTGTCTGTGTTGTGTTTATATTCTTTAATGCTTTTTGATTAAGGTATTTGGTTTCATCTGCTGTGTAGTTCTTGAGGTGTCATTTACTGTTTTTTGTTGTTTGCATTATTTGATGTTGCTGGACTTACCTGTCTTCCTTACCCCTTGTATTTAAGTGCTTTATTTGGATTCTTTGAACAAAAATAGGTTGCTTTACACTTGAGAGTAATATAAGCCAGCATTACAGCATTCAAGGCCTGGCTGGAACAACAAAGGTTCTTCCTTCTCTAGGGATAGTTGTTAGAGTTCCTTTCTTTGTAGCAGTACTCTAATACTGATTTTTCTGTCACCTAAAAACAACTTCATTTCTGTGAGACTCATAAAACTGTAAGCTTTGAAAGGTTGGCACATCTTTTGTGTTTCTTTAGCGAGTTTATGTTACTTGGCTACTTGGCATCAAACAAACTATGTAGCATCTGGGATAAATTCAACCGGTTTGCTGCATTTTTGTAGCATTTACACCATTTTTGTTTAATTCTTGTTTTTTAATGCTTGTGATGCACTTAGCCAGTTGGATCTCTAACATATATGTAGGAAATTATCGGGGGGTCCAAACCTTCAAAAACATCTTATCTTTTTCTCTACAGGTTGTGGAAAGCAGTACCCCAGTCGGGTTCAGAGCCTGGTATCAAGCCAGGGTAGTATGGATTCTGATCTCTTAGGTGAGTGCATGAGGAAGGCCGTCCTTGTGGAAGGGAAGAGTAATAATGGATCTAGGAGACTTACGACAAACTTTTCCAACTTGGCATCAGACATATGTAACCATATGGACTGGGTTGGAGGTGATAGCAGTTAGAGCTTTCTGGAGGTTTCCAGGGTGGGGAAAGCTTTTGAATAAGGCTGAATCTTAGCATTTTCTGGACAAAGGATTGTAAAGAGAACAACCTGGTGTTCCCAAGAGCCTGTTTATACAATTAGCTTGTTGTGAAGTGTGGATTGTATGAGATACTCACCAAAAGTGGGATACTTTTTCATTTTCCAGGCTATGATGGTGGCAGCAGCGATTCTGAAGGTGAAGATGTAGTGATGAATGACTTGGAACCCAGATGCCCCCTCATGCCTGACTTCTGGCTGATCGTAAAGATCCACCAAGACCGGGTGGAAATCTATTCACACACACGGTAATATACACTTTTCTAAAGTTTCTCTTCCACCGTGCACCTCACCCTAAGTGTTTGATTCTTGAGATGGCAGATGTGACTTTTTACCATGCAGTCTACCTACTCTTGATTTTGGAGTTTCAGCTGGCTTCTGTGTGCATTCCTACTTAGAATCATAGTTGGAAGAGACCACGTGAGCCATCTAGTCCAACCCTCTGCCATGCAGGAAAAACACAATCAAAGCATCTCCAACAGATGGCCATCCAGCCTCTGTTTAAAAGCCTCTAAAGAAGAAGTCCATGGGCGCTTCCACACAGCCCTATATCCCAGAATATCAAGGCAGAAAATCCCACAATATCTGCTTTGAACTTGTCTATCAGAGTCCACACTGCCAAATATTTCACTTCAAAGCAGATAATGTGAAAATTTATTCAACTGTGTGGAAGAGGCCTTTTTCTATCACACTCTGAGGCAAAGAGTTCCACTGTTGAACAGTTCTTATTGTCGGGAAGTTCTTAATGTTCAGGTGGAATTTCCTTTCCTGTAATTTGAACCCATTTCTCCGAGGCCTAGTTTCCAGGGCAGCAGAAAATAAACCTGCTCCCTTTTACTTATGACATACTTTCAAAGTTTTAAACAATTGCTATCATGTCTCCTCTCAACCTTCCGTTCTGCAGGCTAAACATACCCAACTCTTTAAGCTGCTCCTCATAGGACATACTTTCCAGACCTTGGATCATTTCAGTTTTTCCAGCATGGGTTTAGCTAAGCTTTGACTGCCAGATTTGTGTTCAGGTGAGGGCAGGACAGAGGAGGAGGAGAACACAAATATGAGATATCCATGACCTGAGCGTAGGTCCTGCTAACTACAAATCTCCAATTTACTTCGCAGAGCAGATGCTGCTCCAGCATCTGTGTAGCTTTTGCCCCATGACTTCTTTTGTTGTCCAACTATATTCAGGGATACATGATAAATACCATCCATTTAACCTGTTAATTCTAGTAGTAAAAACTCTTCTGAGAACTTTCTCTTTCCTTTCTGTGCAGTAGCAGCACAAGTGCAGAGAAAGCAACACAGAATGAGGAAGGGGAATGTAAGCGTCTTCACCATACTGTGGTGAAGAAGGTTGGTGAAATCTGCCGCATTGTAAATCAGGTACGTAGAAGCACATTCATGCTGAGCACACTTTCTCTTAGCTGGCAGGAATATGGTCTTCAGTTTAATAAGTACCAACTTGGAGTACTGATTAAACAGCAGAGGTCTGCAACCAGTGAAGTGTGTTTCTGCAAGTTGCTGATAGCAAATTTTAATTGATTTTGGCAAAAAATGAGTAAAACCAAAACACACTAACCTTGGCCACTGGAGGTATCACTGTGATCTTTACCAATCTCAGAGTATTTGCATGAGTCTGGAGAACTTCAGAGACCTGGGGCCATTTTTGTCCTCTCCCAAGCCTTAAAAGGTTTCATGCCCTACCTCTGCACCCAAGAAAAGGAAGGCAAAAATGACAAACACATTCTGGGTGGCAGGTTCTTCTTCAATGCCTTCAAGTCATTTCTGATTTATGGCAACCTGAAGTGAACTTATCACAGAACTTTCTTGCTAATTTTTTTTCAGAGGCAGTGTGCCATTGCCTTTCTCTGAAGCTGAAAGAGTGTAACTTGCACGGGGCTACCCTGTGGGTTCCCATAGTTGTGTGGAGATTTAAACTCTTGTTTTCAGAGCCATAGTCCAGTGCTCAAAGTACTACACCATACTGGCTCTCTGGAAGGTTCTAAATGGTGTAATTTAGCGATTTTATGCAATTTTATCCATTGTCTTAAGTGTTTTAAACATATTAATCAGGTTTTTAAATAATATTGTGATTTTATTATTTTAATTTTTGTCAATGTTTTATGTTCCTTTTTTTAAAAAAATCATTGTAAGCTACCTTGAACAGATCAATAAATTAAATAAATTTGAACTCCTTTTTTGAACAGATACTTTCGTTGGGTGAGTTAACTTATTAACAAGAGATCCTCCTCATAAATGTACAAATTTATTATCAGCATCATGACCCAGCACCAGTAGCCAAAAGTGATAAAATGAACAAAAACACACAGCACAATGTTATATCTTCCTTAGGAGGCTTTTCTTTATATCAAAATAATATGGTTGCACTATGACCAAGAATAAGGTTTCCATAACACAAATAAAGTTCTTTATACTTCTTTCTTTGCTTTCATGCTGGGCTTCTTTCTCATGCAGGTAAAGAGCTTTGCTCTCACAAAGTCTCTTCTCACACTATACTTACACAGGAGCTTCACATAGTAGCCTTTTACACACAGCAGCCTTTACACTGGAGCTTTACACATGAGGCCTTCAACCTGGGGCTTCTCTCACCGAAGCTTCTCACACCAGGCCTCTCATACACTGAGGTCTAACTCTGAGGCCTACTAACACTGAGGTTTACCTCACACTGAGGCCTCTCTCAAACAGGGCAACTAACACAGAGACATACTAAGCTACAGGCACACCTGCTTATATTGACCTGCAGCTTTTGGTTAGTCATTACATCCATTTAACCCTTTCATTTTTGTAATTAAAAATACCTAGTTAATTTTCTGTACTTATCTCTTTACATCCTAATTTTGAAGATTTGAAATTTTGAGGACTGAGAATTCAACCTTTTTTAACAAGGAAGTTGGGGGTTTTAAGGTGCTATGTAAATGCACCAAATTCTGTAAAACTTGCTGTGATCACACTCATGCAGAGGCAGAATGCTTTTCTTGAATATTAAGTAGGTAAAGATTCCAATACTTTAGACATGTTTATCAGCTCCTGCTAAGAGGGAGAAAAATGAATTGAAGATGGCTTGGCAGCCTCAATCCCATCTTTGCTGTCCTATTCCTCTGTCTTCAGCGGTTGCTGTTACAAGATCTGCATGACAGTCATATTTGCAATTCTCTGCTTGTTGCTGAAAGTGAGGAGGATATCTGGAAAAGCGAAACCCCTTATACTTACCGCCAGCGTACTGGGACTGATGGTGGGTATTTCAAATAGTATGCACATGAGTGCATGGTCTTTCTTTTCTCCATAGTGGGCTTTACAGCTTGGGAGTTTCTGCCTTTCCATCATCACTGTGGGTACTTCATAGGAATTTGCCCATTAGATATGCAGGTTTCCCACAGTGTTCAGTGGGAGATTCCTCTTCTGTTCTACTACTACCTTGAAAGTGGATAATTTGCTGCACTTACCCTTTCATTTTCTTGATTGTAATTTACTATATTCCCATTCTTTTCAGCATAAGATCAATAGATTATTTATTTATTTCCAACATTTCTACCCTGCTCTTCTCAACCCCCGAGGGGGGACTCAGAGCGGCCTAACAAAAGGCACAATTCGATGCCAACATAATAAAATACAATATAAAACCAAAACATATAGCATTAAAATACATTAAAATACAATTAACATTAACACATCATACACATTCTCTTAAGTTAAAAACAGCATTTCGTCCATTAAGAAGATTATCTTCTTAAATTTTTATGATTTTGAGGCACACAGGTATTTGTTTAAGAGAAAAGGCAAATTGCAACCTGGATACTTGGATAACTTGTTGAACAACAGGAGGACTTTTTAGCTGATTAGACTTATCCTCTATGCAGATTACCCTGGAGAAGAGAGCTACCAGCCACGTGACTACCTTGCAGCCACAATGCAGTTCATGCCTGGACATTTTGCTTGTGATGCCGTCTGGAGCACCACTATCCACATACATTCAAGACTCAAGATGGGGCCCAATATGGGTGTTGCACGTGGTAAGCTTCTAAATATAGAACAGCACTAACTAGTGTAGGGAATCCCACATGGAATGTAGGAATGCCTAGATCTTGCCATGGAGTGGGTTCTTTAATGTCACTTTAGATGGCAGACTATTGACAATGCCATTTAAGTGCTGCAACTGGAATGAAGGTAGGGTTAGTGAAAGGGACAGGATAGATATGAAGAAAGTCTAAGATAAGGATCTAGACCAGGCACTACTGCCACAGTCTTTGTATGTTTTGTCTTATATGTTGGAAACCGCCCTTAGTGCCCTTGGGGATAGGGTGGTATACAAATGAAGTATTATCAAAGTAAAGGTAAAGGTTTCCCCCGACACTAAGTCTAGTCGAATCCAACTCTGCGGGGTGGTGCTCATCCCCATTTCTAAGCAAAAGAGTCGCCGTTGTCCGTAGACACCTCCAAGGTCATGGGGCTGGCATGACTGCATGGAGCACCGTTATCTTCCCACAATGCCTTCTCTATTGTTAATAGAAAGAATTGATCTCACATTTGCATGTTTTCAAACTGCTTGGTTGGCAGAAGCTGGGGCTAACAGCGGGAGCTCAACCCGTTCCCCAGATTTGAACCATCAACCTTTCAATGAGCAAGTTCAGCAGCTCAGCAGTTTAACCCATTGCACCACCAGGGCCCCCCTAAAGTATTATTATTTGAAACTCAAAAAGATTAGTACACAGCAAACAAGGTCACTCTGCTGGCAGTTGTTTTGAATCACATGTTGGACACTTCCCATGTGTGATGTATCGGCGAATAATGTGTACCGATCCCACTAGGGTGGCCTTTTGCAACTGACAGATGGTAATTTTGTCATTACCGATTGTGTTTAAGTGCAGGCCAAGGTCTTTAGGCACCGCAACCAGTGTGTCTAATTTTTATTTTTATTATTATAATTTTATATATTATTATTATTTATTATTATTCTTAGAAAGAAGGACAGACTTCAGATCTAGGGGTGGTAATGTTAAAGTAATTTGTGTGATCATAAATTTCAGGAAAGAATGTTTTCAGTATAAAAGTTCTCTTAGACCACATTTCCTTGAAATCCATTTATGTTTATTTTTTAATCCTATTCAGGTTTTAATGTTTGTAGATATTTAGGCTTTAATTGTATGTTATTGGTCGTACTGTGAGCTCTATGAGTCTCTTTTTAGAGAGAAAACATGGAATTTAAATTATTCTTTCTGTTGGTACATGCTTGTTTCCCAATAGATATACTTAATGCTTATCATCAAGATGGTATTTATATTTTTTTAAAGGAGGGTTTTCAAGAATTTATCTAAATTGAAGAGAAGCTGAATTAATATCTCAGATATAACACTGACAAGGAGAGCAACTTGATGAGCATATTAAGATAACCATGTGTTCAAGTACTTGATAAAATCTTACAGCTTTAATCCCTCTCTCACACTTGCTGTTTCTCTCTTGATTTCTTTCTGCAGCCATCCAAGCCCTGCGTTCTGTACTCAATGCCTTCTCTATTGTTAATAGAAAGAATATGTTCGTTTACCAGGAGCGCTCAACCAAGTCTGTTTTCTACTTGCGGTAAGTTTACAAAATCTCACTGCAAAATCTCATAGCATATATGTAAATATTTTTAGGATTCACTCCAAAAGCATACGAATCAACTTGAGTTGTGGTCTCCCATTTAGTTAGTGTCCCTGCTTCCGCCTCTGGAAACTTCTTCATTGCCATTCTTTTTGGCCTAACCTCTCTCCTCTTTGTTCTACTCCAGACTCTCTGAAACAACGTCAAGTGGGAAGTTTGGGGAAGGTGAAATCCAGAGTCTTGCATGCCGCTCGCTGGCACTTTCACGTAGCCAAGAGCCCATATACACCGAGGACCTGAATGTGAGTTTTATTTCCTTGATGGGAACCCTTCTGCCCTCTTGAGTGCAAGTAGCATGCAACATGAGCTCTGTTCTCGCTTGTGAAGGACTAGGGTGCTACTGCCTCTTCTCAGGCTTCTTTTCTTCTCCTTGCAAGGCATCTCGCTCATCCCTGGACACTGCCTCTTGTCGCAGTGTCGATTCCAGTCGTCCTCTGAGCCAGATGGACAGACACATCCAACTAGTAGTTCATGGAGTAGCTCAGGCAGGTAAGCTGCATACAATTTCAGAGCCATGTTTAAGGGTGGAAGAGGCAAACGAGCAGGGGTTTTGCTGCTGCTGCTAGCAAGAAAATTGTCATCCTGTGAAGCCAAGGCAGATACTGCATTTAGTAGCTTGTAACTTGGAAGTACATATTAACATTCATTATATCCCAAAGTTTTAAAAAGCCTGCTTTGATTTCATTAACATTAGTAGTCCATCATTGCCTCTGGCATTAAATCTGTGCTCTAATACTAAAAACCTCTTTCAAGGTTGTGTTCTTGGAAACCAACTGGGCTAATTTTGTGGGGATCTTTTAATGATATACTTAACTTTTTTTCTTTTTCTGCTTTCCCTGCTTTTCACTTTTCTTGCACACTGGGCTGGGATCCTGGAGCTGCACAGATCCCAGATGGTTGCACCTTCCTTCTACACCATATCCTGGGAAACTGTTTATAACCCTTGCTGTTGGCATACCTTAGAGCAGTGGGCAACTTTGGAGTGACTGTAGTCCAATTATTCACCTCTCACTGCATAGGCAGCACCATCCCTTCCTCCCTCCTCTCCCCAGTGCTAGTCATAGCAAAGCTTAGATATGCTGTCATGACACTGTTCCCACTAGCATACATGTAACTTTGATCCAGAGCTGCAACTAACATTATAATTACAAAATCAAGAACCGGCAGGAGGAAACTGAAGGAGAGGGTGGGTAAATGGGAAGGTAAACTTCATATTTTTAGTACAGAGAGGATAAGATAGCAGCACAGACTACCTTGCTGGTTTGGTTTTAAGAGGGGAACACCTCCTGACTCAGCTTCTCTTAGGAGACAAAGATGTCTTACTGCACTCCTTTTTGTGGTAGGACCTGAGATAACGGATGAGCTTGTAAAAGTTCTCCGTAGGCGCCTGGATGAAGCCACCTTGGATATCATCACAGTTATGCTTGTGAGAACCTGCAAACTCACACCAGCTGATGTGGAGGTAATTGTTCATTGTTTTGTGCCTTCGAATTGTTTCTACCTATGGCCACACTACGTTTTTTTGGTGATTCACTCAGAAGACATCAGCCATTGCCTTCCTCTGAGGCTGAAAGAGTATGAGTTTCAAGGCCAAGTGAAAATTTGACCTCTGGTCTCCAGAGTCATACTCCAGCACTAAAACCATAGCTATATCCTAAATTGGACTGCAGGTAGCTTGCCCTGATCTCACAATCAGTGTGATAGACTCAGAGATGGACTCAATTTTTCTTTTATCACAATTTTAAAGCCTTCCAATCAGTATGGCAATTTAACTTCCAAACTCTGTTCTGTTGCACCTAACAAGCTTTTGATTACTTGGCTAAAATTCTCTGACTCCTGGACTCTGTGCTCAGAAGGTCAGATTAGTGACAGATTCATCTCTTTGCAGTTCATCCAGCCCCCTGGCAGGCCACCCACTGAAGTGCTGCAGTTTACTCTTCCCCCCTCCTGCCTACCGTGGCTCCCAGCTGTGGCTTGCTACCTACGTCAGAACCTGCTGATCTTCCTACACACACCCAAGTACACGGACAGCAATGTGGAGAACCACTTCAAGGTGAGAGAGCACAGTTGCCTGTGGCCATTGTTACTTATTGAGAAGTATTGTGGACACTTTATTTTTCTTGTTTTCTGAAAGACTGAGAAAATATGTGCAAAGGACGATGAGATTTAATATCCAGGAGTGTTACGTTACCACCAAAATGCTGGGAACTCTTTGTGGTTAAGGCTTGTTCTGCTACTATATCAGCCTTTGCAGTGAAAAATGGGCCAATGCTTAGAGTGCTATGAAATGCTCTATCACAAGAAATAACATGTATTGTTACTGTTTGGCAAGTGGGCTTAATAGCAAAAGATCCTCCGTATAAAGGTACAGTAGCAGCGTGACCCAGCACCAGTAGCCCAAAAGTGATAAAAAGAACAAAAAGCACACAAATGTTATCTCTTCCATAGGAGGCTTTTCTTTATAGCAAAATAATATGGTTGCACTATTTACAACCAGCTCCCCATGCGGGGACATGAGAGAATCCTCCCACAAGGATGGTAAAACATCAAAACATCTGGGCGTCCCCTGGGCAAAGTCCTTGCAGACGGCCAATTTTCTCATACCAGAAGCTACTTGCAGTTTCTCAAGTCGTTCCTGATATGGAAAAAAACTATTTACAAGAACAAGGTTTCCATAACACAAATAAAGTTCTTAATACTTCCTTCTTTGCTTCCACTCTGGGCTTCTTTCTCATGCAGATTAACAACTTAGGTCTCACAGAGCCTCTTTTCACACTAAAGTTACACAGGAGCTTCACACAGTAGCTATACACAAGCAGCCTTCACACTGAAGCTTCACACTTGATGGCCTTCAACCTGGGGCTTCTCTCACCGAAGCTTCTCACACCAGGCCTACCTCACATTGAGGCCTTTTTCCCACTGAGGCCTTTCTCCCACTGAGGGCTACTAAAGTACAGACACACTTGCTATATTGAACTGCAGCTTTTGCTGAGTCATTACATCCATTTCACCCTTTCAGTGACTCAGACTCACAATTTTGTAATTAAAAATACCTAGTTAATTTTTAATATGTCTGACATTTACTATATTTTGTACTGTACTCTTTTGGTCTCATGGGATCTCACAATTGAATTCTCTGTTGATGAGAAGGCAACTGAACAGTTATCTTCTTGCTTTTCAGCATTATTTCCACCAGGGTAGTAGCAGCCCTGACCTGGATCTTTACCTCTATAACAAGCCTGGAGGACAGGGCACTGGTGGCAAAGGTAATGAGCAACACTTTTTTCTACACCCTGGGCCTATTTCTCTGTAAAGGAAAGAGCCAAAGGTGTCCTTCTCAAGGGAAGCAGAAGCGTGTGGATGAGGCTGCCTAACCGAGAACCATAGGTTTACCTAAGAGTTTCTGCTTTTTAAAATTCTTGTGCGCTAAGCCACTAAGGTTTATATATTCCTCTGCCTTGTGCTAAGCCCTTTGTAAGACAGAGAGCTTTTTATAGCCCTTTGAATCACTCTGTTTAATTATAGGCATTTGAATAATTAATTCATGATTCAACAAAACTAAGTATAGATGGTAGCTCTTATGCATTGTTAAGGACACCTGCTTGGATCTGATGATGATGATAATAATAATAATATTTATTTGTACCCCGCCATCATCTCCCCAACGGGGACTCGGGGCGGCTTACATGAGGCCAAACCCGACAACACAACAACAAAATAAAATCAAACATCAAACAATATAAACAATTACATAAAACATAAGCTATAAAATATTACAACCAAAAAAAATTACAATAAAATAAAACCATTCATGACACGAAACAGTGAGCGGACCGCATGATATAGTTCATTGGGGAGACAAATAGTTGGTAAAGAGAGAATTTGTGATGCTGAGTATGAAAACACTGTTCATGCAGTAGGTAAGGTAGTTTTGGGTTTCAGTGGGGCATTTCAGGTAGTAGCCTGTGAGTTATTCCTGACTGGTACTACTAATTGGTGTCTGTTTTGTGTTAGATCAGTGTGTTTGTGTATCTTTCTGCCTGTATATACTTCGGCATACACTTGCCTCCCTTTCCACCTGCACTATGGTCTGTTTGTGCATGTATCACACAACGTCCAAGTGTGTCTGAACATTCTTCTGTCATGTAGGTTCCATGCTGGATCTTGTGCAACACCTGTTTCCACCTTCCCAGTTTCAAGGTAGTTTCCTGTAGATCCCAGTGGTTCACTGAGTTTTTCCAGTGCTGCTCCCGTCGTCATCCTGATCTAGTGCCTGCTGTGTTTTTTGTTTCTGCTTTGTATTGCCAACTTTGCTTTTCCTGTGTTGTCACCCAGATCGCTCTCAGCAGAGATTTTCTAACTCCCAATCCCCCTTTCAAAATATACTAGAGCTAGAATTCAAGTTTTAAAATTTCTGTCAATATAGAAATTAAATTTTGAATGAAAAATAAGTTTTTTCCCTAACAGCCTCAGAACATTTGTAGGCATAAAGATCTACAGATCTTAAAAGACTTTCTTGAATATGTGGAGTGGAATCTGTTTTGGTATATTGTTTTTGACTCGTAGTCGATATGGAATTGTTTTTCCATCTGATTTTGGAATTGTGGTAGAGTGGTTACATGGTGCTCTTTTATATTAGGAAGGAACTGCTGTAACTAGAGACAAGTGGATGGATGGGTTGTAATAGCTGGTCCGTCCAGGCTGTTGGGGGTATTCAAGCATACAACTATCTACATGAACACACTAGGATTTGTTTCTGTGCTCCAAATCAGAATAAATTGCAAGTTTATGGTCTGGATGATATTTGTTGAGAATCTTAAGTTGAAGGGCACTGAAGATGGTAGTTTGCTTTTCCCTGTATCTTGTTGATTAGCTCATTGGAGTCATCTACTGTTGCCAGCTGGTCAAAGGGCCTTTTCTTGCAGATTCCTCCTGTGACTTATATCTGAAGGGTGGATTCATATGTGCTGTAGTTACTTAACCAATAGCATAGAATGATCTCCTGGTCCTGCTTATGATTATGCACTTGATAGTAAGACAGCTGCTATTCTTAATTATTCTTTTAACTCTGTACTAATTAGGCTTTGTCAAAAAGGTAATGGTGGACAAAGTACAAATCTAGTAAGTTTTCCGGGCTGTATGACCATGTTCCAGAAGCATTCTCTCCTGACGTTTCGCACATATCTATGTGGGCGAAACATCAGGAGAGAATGCTTCTTAAACATGGCCATACAGCCCAGAAAACTCACAGCAACCAGTGATTCTGTTCATGAAAACCTTCAACAACATAACACATGTAGTAGTGCACATTTACTAAGGAAGGTTTCTAGGGCTTCTATATGGTAAGATAGGTGCAGGGTAGGCTTTTTTCCCATTCCTCAGGCATGCAGACATTTTTGCCCTTTGGGAAGCCTGTGTCATGTAGAAGTAGAACTTATAGAAACCTTATATGATGTTGTGAGTCCTAATGAAAATAGAGGTCTAGTTTCCCTTGTCACTTTGCTCAGCAATGCAACCTGGAACTTGTCCTCAGCTTAACTTGAGGGGTGAGCTGCTTGCTTGCCACTGCTGGCTAGTCTCAGGCAGTGATGCCCAACAAAGAGTATTCCATCTCCTGTCACTTAATTGCCTTTGCAGAGCTTATGATGAATGCCCCCTTCCTGCAGGTGAAAGCTTGAAGCCAGTTTCCAGCAGGTGCAGGTGTCTTTTTTTGCCCTTACGTATGTGCGAACTTCCTTGGCTGTTTGTGTCTATCCCTCCTTCCTGCGTGCTATCATGATTAGATATATATGTTTAGTTATTTATGTCTTTGAGTTACACCTCGAGGATAACTATGTGTCTGTAACATGTTCTCAAGGACTGGGACTTTTGGATCTCAAACATACCTCTCACTTCCTTTGTAGGTATTGCGTGTATTGCTCTTTCTTTTGTGGATGACCGTGGAAATCCCATCTCCTTGGCTCGCTGGGTGAGGCCACCCACTGCACTGCTGAGCACAACATTTCTTCAGGAGGCTGACTTTGAGAGTTTAACTGCTGTTAGCAAGTATCTACCCGAGCCTGGCACTTCACAGCCAGGTGAGACAGTAGGACTTGGTCTGCTCTCTCCATTTCTCTCTGAGAAATGTGACAAATGAGTTTGGAGATACCTGGGACCTGATATAGTTTCCAGGAGTTCAATGGAATAGTATTCCACATCTCTTCTAAGGTCCATCTTCTTGATATCAGCTTTCCCTCCACAGCCCTCTGTCCTCTGGTGCGCCTGGACATCTGGGAAAAGGGTAACATCAGCTTGTTGCAGCTGTCCGAAAGGCTGCGCAGTGCTTTGCGTCATGCGCTCTGTGATGCACTCATGGAATTCCGTGTGCTGCCCAATCCATTATGTGTTGAACTATCCACCGAACTAGAGGATCATGGGAGCATTGGTAAGAGCCTTATATGGAACAGATGTCTCTGCTTCTGAGGCTAGATCTACACTTCTCTGTATCACAGGCTCTGATACCAGATTATCTGCTTCGAATCAGATTCTATGAGTCTATACTGCCGGATAATCTGGGATAAGAAGATAATCTGGGATTAGATTCTGGGATATAAGGAAGTGTAGATCCAGCCCAAGTCACCAGACAGATGCTTTCATCAAATCTTACACCAGCCCACAGGTGATGGCTTTACAGCAGGGTGGAGTGTTGCTTTATAGTGCGTTTTAACATTAATCTCTCTGCCTCAGGCAGCCCCAGCCTGGAGCCCTACAGATGTCTTGGACTGCAAGTTCAGTCTTCTCAACCAGTGGTTGGGAAGCTCATTTAGATTGACTTGCAGTGCCACTTCAGGGTCTCAGACAAAGTTTGTGTTTATGTAAAGTGTGGATTTATTGTTTTGTGTTGCGTGGGAGGGTTGATGGGTTTTTTTGTATTATGCAGTTGTCTTTTTATTTTTTGCACACCATTTTAGTCCCAACTGTGGGAGAAAAGCAGGAGAAAAGATGATGATGATGATGACAATAATTTGTCTACTCCAGCCTTACCTGGAGATGCTGGGGACTGCCAACTGTGAAGCCATATTGTTACCAGTCCTATAAAAACAAGAAACTGAATGCAGTTATTCCTGTGCAAGGCCCAGCAGCAGAATTTGCTCTGCTACTGAGCTGTGGCCTTTTTGAATAAGCATATAAGCCTTTTACCCAGAGCCCCATCATTCTGGAAGACTATTTTCTGTTTCTTTGGTTTCTTGTTTTCATAGGGCTGACTACAGCATGACCTTTTTCAGAGGCTGCATTAGCTTTAGTGGGCTATATCAGCAACTACAACAATCCACTAAAACTAATACAGCCTCGGAAAGAGTCCATATTGTTGCCAGTCATACAAAAGCAAGCAATCAAAGAGACAGAAGACTGTTCTTCCTGTGGAAAGGCCCTGAGGTTTCATAGAAGGGCAGAATAGGTGTTTCTGGAGTAGTTTTGACTCAAAAATTATGGTTTTACGAATGCTTCTGAAAGATACCTTGTTTTCAGGAAACCTGCGGCGGACGATGTCTGAAAGTAAAGGAACAAGTCGGCCAATTGGAGGCAGAGGATGTCCACCCTCCTTGAATTTTCCTGTGCCCACTGCAGGTGCTGGTGAGCCAGCCACACCCACTAACAGAATTGGGCGACGCAGCTTCTGGGACATGCTGGTAATGAGTTCATGAGAAGATGATTGTGGGATATCTGCTGAAGCCATAATGAGAGATGAAAAACAAAGAGCAATAGAGTAAAGTAAAGCAATAGAGCAGGGTGGAACGCTATGCCAGCTGACAGCCATTTAAGCCTAACACAGTCCACCAGCCATCAATTACGACCTGCTAGATCAGTGTTTCTCAGCCTTCCTAATGCCACAACCCTTAATACAGTTCCTCATGTTGTGGTGACCCCCAACCATAAAATTATTTTCGTTGCTACTTCATAACTGTAATTTTGCTGCTGTTATGAATTGTAATGTAAATATCTGATAGGCAGGATGTATTTTCATTCATTGGACCAAAATTTGGCACAAATACCCGATACGCTCAAAATTGGATACTGGTGGGGTTGGGTGGGGGATTGATTTTGTCATTGGGAGTTGTCATTGCTGGGATTTATAGTTACAAGAAAAAACAGTGGGCTACACCGTGATAAACACACAGGAGCAAATAGGGTAGCAAAGAAATCAAGTAGGCTTAATAAAATAGAGCAATTTCATTAGCAATAACAATAGCAATAAGCATAGGATCAATCAGCATATGTAACTTACAAATCATAAACATATAATAGCATCAATAAAGTATACAGTGATACACAGAGCACTTAGTTGTAGATACATATCCTTCCACTGGGGTGGAGCCGCTACTCACAAATACAGTAAGAATACACTCAGCAGATGCCTTTGACTGTCCCAAGGGGTATCTTGGTAAAGCGAAGAGTAGGGGATGGAGACTGGCTCACGAAGACAATGAGGTGGGGCAATGTTCGAGTGGAAGGCGGGAAGAGATGGTAGGAAGCCCAATTCTGAAGGGTAGTATGGAGCGATCCCGCTGTTGGCGCTAACAAGCGCTTGTGTGCAGCACCAAGCCGCGCCTAATGGCGTGTCGGAATACGACCTGCTAGATGCAGTTGCTGGTGCACTGGCAAATGCCGGCGGGGAATCGGGATGAGGGCAGCCGGGGGCTGTGTTGCAGGGAACACAGTCCTCCCCGGAGCGGAGCCCCAGTAGGAGCGTTCCGCAAGAGTTGCCTGATGGCGCGAGCTCTTTCCCAGGCCGGCTAAGGGCCGTTTCGTCACAAGACTTCCTCAGAGGCTGTGTACTCAATAGCAGGGTGACGTCCTCGCATTCAGTTGAATATTCTAACCTTTGAGGAAACTGTACTGAGGGAAGTTTCCAAGATCAACCACACCACTGACAAAAGACACTGCAATCTCTCCACTGCGGAGATAGACAAACTTAGAGAACTAGGATCTAACCCCGAACTGGTATGGAAGAAGGCAGATAAAGGAGGGGGGATAGTCCTGATGAATCGTTTAGATTACGTCAATGAATGCATGAGACAATTGTCGGATACCAAATTCTACAAACCATTAGACAGAGATCCCACCAAGAAATTTGCCTCTACCATTGCATCCATAGTCTATGAGGGAGAAGTCATGGGCTATATTACAGAGAATGTGGCAGAATTCCTTGTTAACACCTCCCCGAGAATCCCCATCTTTTACACCCTCCCTAAAATTCATAAACCCCAGCACCCCCCAGTGGGTAGACCCATCGTGTCCGCTGTGTCCAGTTTATTAGAACCTATATCCAAATATTTGGAAGACCTTTTGCATCCCTTCGCAACGGACACTCCCACATTCATCTTAGACACTAGGAGCTTCATTAAGAAAATTGAGGGCTTCAGAACATGCAAAAACGACCTTCTGATTACCGCGGACGTTGTGTCACTTTACACACATGTGCCATTAGAACTCACACGAAATATTGTGATGGACGTCTTAGACACAAGACCCAATCAGAACCCGCCCACCCATTTCTTGATGCAACTACTGGATATAGTCTTTGATTACAACTATTTTATGTTCAATGGTCGCTACTACCTGCAATTAGACGGGGTGGCCATGGGGAGCAGTGTAGCACCGACAATCGCCAACATTTTCATGATTTACCTAGAAAAGAAAATGCTCACTGACCCAGACAACCCCCTCATCCCCAAGATACGTAAGTGTTATCGATATATTGATGACCTCTACTTCGTAACACAGGGAGATGTCGACATACAAGAATTCAACCTATGGCTGAATTCATGGCATGAGGCCATTTCCTTTACCTGCTCTACTGACCAGTACCAGATCAATTACCTAGATGTGACTACCTATATAACTCACTCTAGGATTGCAGTAAGAAACTTCCAAAAACCAATACAGAAAAACTCCCTCCTACACTATAGGAGCTTTCACACACACAGTCTAAAAAATAACCTGCCTTTTGCTCAACCTTTGAGACTCAAACGCAACTGCACCTATGCACAACACTATACCGAAGATGCAGACAAACTGCTACATAACTTGAGCCTCAGAGGCTACCCTGACCATGTACTGAGGAATGCCAAACTAAGAGCTGAACACACAGACAGAGCTACCTTATTCCAACCCAAGCCCCCAACAGAAGACAAACGCATTGTCTGGCCGCTTACTCTTAGTCCCCATAAACACCAAATTGAACAAATAGTTAAACGCTACTGGCCCCTGGTCTCGCATATACAGGGCCTAGAACAATCTCCTATGACAGCCCACAAACGCACCCAGAACATAGGTGACATACTCACACATACTGACTTACTCCAACCAACACTCAGGAGTGCCCTTGCTGTTGGCACATACATTTGTGGGAAATGCAGTATATGTAGGAATATCCGCCAGTCAAAAACGGTTACCAGTAGTGTTTAAACTTAAATCATATGCAAATTGCCAAACCTCAGCCATCGTGTATTTATTAGAATGCAAGTGCAAAAAACAGTACATTGGATACAGTTCGAGAAGTCTCAAAGAAAGATCTTTGGAACACAAGTCTAGAATAAAATTGAAGGCCATGGACTCTACCCTTTACCAACATTGTACAGAGTTAGGTCACTCCTTTAGCCAAATTGGCATTCAAGTGCTTGAAAAAGTACAGGGACCTCCACATTCAGACCTAGTTGGTCTACTCAGAAGGAGAGAAACATTCTGGATTATACAGCTGTCATCAGAGAAACAATTTGGAGGATTAAACGATCCACTCAGTATTAATGCTTTACTTAACAAGTGATTCCCCTCCTGAGCTAATCACAATATATAGGCCCCTGCTGCTCCCTGTCCTTTACCATTTCCCCCCAGATGGAATGGTCCGTTCTCCATGTACCTTGGAAGACATGATATGGTAAATATTTGGGTATTTTTGCCCCCCTTCTTCCTAACACCGTTAATAGTGGTATATTACCATAGTATTATTTCTTTATATTGTTTAGAATATCTAATTGAATGCGAGGACGTCACCCTACTATTGAGTACACAGCCTCTGAGGAAGTCTTGTGACGAAACGGCCCTTAGCCGGCCTGGGAAAGAGCTCGCGCCGTCAGGCAACTCCTGCGGAACGTTCCTACTGGGGCTCCGCTCCGGTGAGGACTGTGTTCCCTGCAACACAGCCCCCGGCTGCCCTCTCCTCGATTCCCCACCGGCATTTGCCAGCGCACCAGCAACTGCATCCAGCAGGTCGCATTCCGACACGCCATTAGGCGCGGCTTGGTGCTGCACACTTGCACTTGTTAGCGCCAACAGCGGGATCGCTCTATACCACCCTCCAGATTTGGGCTTCCTACCATCTTCCTACCATCTCTTCCCGCCTTCCACTCGAACACTGCCCTACCCTATTGTCTTCGTGAGCCAGTCTCCATCCCCTACTCTTCGCTTGACCAGGATATCCCCTTGGACAGCTATAGGCATCTGCCGATTGTATTCTTACTGTATTTGTGAGTAGCGGCTCCACCCTAGTGGAAGGATGTGTATTTACAACTAAATGCTCTGTGTATCACTGTATACTCTATTGATGCTATTATATGCTTATGATTTGTAAGTTACATATGCTGATTGATCCTATGCTTATTGCTATTGTTATTGCTAATGAAATTACTCTATTTTATTAAGTCTACTTGATTTCTTTGCTACCCTATTTGCGCCTGTGAGAAGCGGCTTGCAGTTTCTCAAGTCACTCTTGACATGAAACAAAAATCTTGCGGTATAATCCTGATAAAAAGTTAATAACCCTTATCTGAAATTCTTAGATTTGAACTGTTTTGGATTTTTTTCAGGTTTTGGAATACCTGTATTTGCATATACAGGCAGCCCCCAGGTTACAAAATCTGACTTTCAAATGACTCATAGTTAAAACCAGGGGTGAGACAACAGGAAGTGAGATAAATCTACCTCTAGGGAGTGAAATTCATTCTTGAAAGAGTTATAATGGGGAAAAGGTGTCTCAACTGAAGCTTTATCATCAATCCTTGATTCCACAACAAGCCAATTTTTTCCAAATCCAATTATCAAAGGGACAGAAAGTGTGGTGAAGTCTTCCAAACAGGGGCACAGACAGAAAAACAACATCACAGGGCTGTTAACTCTATGCTATCCAAAGCTTGTTCATACCTTGGGTACTGCCTGTATATACATAATGAGGTATCTTAGAGATGAAACACAATTCTAAACAATTAGATTCATTTGTGTTCCATATAATGTTATACAATGTTTTTAATTTTGTGCATGAAAACGTATACAGTACGTTGAACCATCAGATACAGAAGCTATCACTATATCAGTCTCCCTTGTAGACAATTTTGCATTTTGGAGTATTTTAGAATTCTGGATAAGAGCTGTTCAACCTTTAATATTTTTAAACTGCATACACTATCTCTAAAGTGACTTTTATAGACTCGTATATTCAAAGAGGGAAGGAGACCATTCCAGTCCAGTCCCTGCCATGAAGGAACTAGGAACACACAATCAAAGCACTCCTGACACATGATGTTTTTTGCTCCTTAAGTGTGTTTTAAATTGTAGTCGTAGAATTTATTCCTGCAGTTTATTCATTAGGAGAGCACGAACTTAATCTATAAGATTACTTATAAAAGTTATTGAGAATGCTTGAATGCAATCCTCTGAGTAAATTAGAAGTTCTATCTAAATCAGGCATGGGGAAATTTCGGCCCTCTGGGCCTCCAGAAGGCCAAAGTTTGCCCATGCTTGATCTAAATGCTAAATATAGTAGTAATGTTGATACAGAAACTTGTTTGGACCTGAAGTCTGAAACATTCTGACCAAGGTGATGGGAAATAGGTATGTCAGCTGCAAGCCTCTCTTCAGTTTCTTGATTTGATTCTCAGAGTAAACCAGAGGCGGTGGAGCAAGGAAGCCCCAAAACCACAGATGACATTGTGTTGGAACGACCTGAAGAGAGTCGCACCCGCCGCCGCCACAAGACAGAAAATGTGAAGCAGCTTTCCAGCCAGGAGCGTGGTGAACAAGGACAGACCCAGAGGTAGACTTCATAATCTTCTTTTTCCCACTCTCTTCCTCCAGGAAAGCTTGGGAGAGGGCATTTCCTCTATATAAAATTCAGTCTATTCTTCATTGGTTGGAGAGAAGAGTGTCTGCAAAGTTCATGCTCTCTCTCCTTTCTCAGACCAGCTTTTGAAATAAACCATACTGTAAGAAAACTCTTGAAAGAAGTGCTGCTTTATTGTATTTGTTCTTTATGGGATCCTCTTTAATATTCCTTTGTTTTTGACATGGAACAACAGATGTTCTTTTCTTAGAAGTTGACATGGGATAATGGGTGTTCTTTTCATAGACGTCGAGCCTGCCAGCTAGAGGAAGGGGATATTGGAGTCCTACACCCCATTTTCAATCAAACTTGCCAATCCTGGATGACATTCATGAACCGTTTGGGTATGTGCTGGAGTATATGGACTTGTTCTTTCATAATTTGAGTCAGCCGCAATTGAGCCTAGTCTGGAGAGTACTTGCCCTTACTTCTCTATTCATGAAGAGTTTTAAACCCAGAGGTTCCAAAGGAAGAGCCATGATATTAGGTATATATGATGTAATTATAGGGAGGGGGAGCAAGCTTGTTCTCTGCTGCCCTGGAGACTAGGACACGGAACAATGGCTCCAAACTACAGGAAAAGAGGTTCCACCTAAACACAGTCTTCCTGACTCTGAGAGCTGTTCAGCAGTGGAACTCTGCCCCAGAGTGCGGTGGAGGCTTCTCCTTTGGAGGCTTTTAAGCGGAGGCTGGATGACCATCTGTCAGGGGTGCTTTGAATGTGATTTTCCTGCTACTTGGCAGGGGGTTGGACTGGATACCCCACAAGGTCTCTTCCAACTCTAGTATCTATATTGGATACTGTGACCAAAACAAATTGTATATACCCGGAATGTGGCACAACTGGCTGGGTGTCAGCTGCATAAGATCTCTACTGACCAGAAGGTCATGAGTTTGAGGCCTGCTAGGGTCGAGGTGGGCTCTCGACCTATTGTGTAGCCTGTTGTCGACCTTTGCAACCCGAAAGACAGTTGCATCTATCAAGTAGGAAATTAAGGTACCACTTAGTGGGGAGGCTAAATTTAAGTGATTTAAGAGGCCATAAAAAGATCTCCAGGAAACACGCTGAGGAATGAAGGAGTGAGACAGCTCCCCCTGGTGGCCAGATGTTAAATTGCCTCTGTCTTGTGTGTTTGTGTCTCTAAATGTAATATGTACATTGTAATCCGCCCTGAGTCCCCTGTGGGGTGAGAAGGGCGGAATAGAAATGAAGTAAATAAATAAATAAATGTATATACATGTTAACTTTTAATTATTGTTCTGACATCTCTGAACACAGAAGCTTTTGATCCAGAATGTGGGAAAGAAGCAGCATACAAAAGAGATCATAAAAAATAAAATGCCTAGCTCTATTGTTACAGGTTTCATCTGTGCTACAACATAGCTATGCTGTGGAATTATTTTTATTTCTTCGCCTCAGGACAGCAAACAGCTATTAGTGGTCTCCCTAGAGTCTTTTTAATTTAATTTAATTCAATTCAATTTAATAATTTAATTTAATTTATTTCCTTTTTGTTAATGTGGAACCCAAACTAGCTTACAACATAATTTAAAACCTAACACAGCTAAAACAATTCATAGTACAAAATGTTTTACTTAATTAAATACGCATTACAATTAAAACACTAACTTAAAACAGGTAATGAAGGTAAAACTACAGCATCCCCATTAAGAGATCTTTTTGCAATAGACAGTTAACAGCCAAAGGCCTATCTAATTAAAAATTCTCTGATGATATTAGGCTTTTCAGTTACTACCTTTTGCAGAGATTTGCCCAATCATTGCTTGCATGGTATTTCTTTCCTAATCCAGGGTGTCCTTCAGTGCAACACTGTGCCACGGAGAGTGTGTCCCGCTTCCTGCTCCCCTCCATCATGCTGGAAATAGTGAACTTAGTCACCACTTTGGCAAATGACACCTCTGTCAAAGTATTTGAAAAAGTCAGGTGGGTATTGGGGCTGCACTCTTTTGTCAGTTACTGCGTATACTCATGTATAAGCCGACCTGAATATAAGCCAAAACACCTAATTTTACCACAAAAAACTGGCAAAATATATTCACTCGAGTATAAACCGAGGGTGGGAAATGCAGCCGCTACTGGTAAATTTCAAAGTTACAATAAATACCAATAAAATGATATTAATTGAAGCATCAGTAATAATATTTACATAAAACTGTAATTTAAGATAAGACTGTCAAACCCTGATTAAACCATTCTAACCCTCTTCATGTAAATGTGCTTACGTATCCTTCCAATAATAATGAGAGTAAAATAATGAAAATGTAATAACAGTAATAATAGAGTACAATTATAAATGTAATAACAATAATAAAGTAAAATAATAAATGAAATAATAATAAATAGAGCAAAATAATACATGTAATAATAATAGAGCAAAATAATAAATGTAAAAAAATAATAGCAATGTAATATAAATGTAATAATAATAGAGTAAAATATTAAATGTAATATTATAATAATAACAGTGTACAATAATAAATAACTTTGACTTGAGTATAAGCTGAGGGGGCCTTTTTCAGCCTTAAAAAGGGCTGAAAAACTCATCTTATACTCGAGCATGTATGGTAGTTTGGTAGATTAACTGATATGATGCCACGTATGATATTTGGATGCTTTCTTGCTAGGTAGAGAGTAACACATTGTGAACAAGGGGTCTATAGTATAGAAATTGATGTATGTTCTTCTTTGCTGCAGCGGTCCTCAAGACACATCCTTTGTGCCATACACACTCACACTAGGCTCCAGTGCTCAACCAGCTATTATCCGACACTTTACACTGCTGGGGCGTAGCTTCCACCAATGGCGCTGCAGTACAGAACCAGGTGAGTGAACTTCCTGGCAGTCCCCAATAAGTAGCACCTTTTTTGCCTCCTTTGGGTCTTCTGGGTAAGAATCTCCAGAGCTCAACTCCACTTCGCAATCTCTTCTAGCTCTCAAAGGTTTCCAACGTTTTGAGGCCACAGAGCTTGGCTCTGCAGAGAAGGGTTCTGATGTAGCTCCCCGGCAAAGGTTCCTTTTCATGGAAATTGTAGACAAAAAGGTATGTTTCATGCTTGGCCTGTGCAAAATTTATACTTTGTTAAAACTAGGAAGCTTTTGTAGGCTCGTTATTTGTAGCCAATAATGTAAGTATGTGAGGCTCATTGGTCTCCCTTTCTCTTCCAGCTGGTGCTGTACACCTACAATTGGTCAATGGACCTGGGCAGTGCTTTGAGCAGCTCTCTCACTCGCTTGCTGCAGTGGCAAAATGCCCGTGCCCATGTGGTGCACTGCCTTCTCAGCCAGAAGCTTGGGCTTTTCCACCACTACTGCTACATGGATACTCCATGGCATGAAGACAGCAAACAGGTAACCCTGATTTTTATGAATTCTCATGTCAGTTCTGTGCCTATGGATGATGCTCACTAGGTATCTCTGTGTCTAGGAGCCAAATCCCTTCCTGAATTCCACTCTGGAGGTGGACACCCTGATACGGAGCTCTGGTGTCCCCCCCAGCAAGGAGCAAGGCCGGCTCAGTGGTTCCACTCGCAGTATGCAACCACTTCACTTTCCTCCGGACATGGTGCCCTTTGATGAGGCTCTTCGTGATGTCTCGGTGAGCCGGCCTGTCTTTCACAGCCCTGAGCTGAGTGCACTCGATCATGTGGCCCAGCATGGAGCTCAGTTCCTAGAGATCAAGAACATAGAGAGAAAAGGTAAGTTAAGGAACAGAAGTAAAGGAGAGAGTGGAAGAGGAACAGGTGAAGGATTGTATAGTTAAATGGGCACAAAATATAGGCATATAAATAAAACTGGAACAATGGGAGAAAGTCTGGGCAAAGAGTATAAAATTCACTTTAGGTAATGATTTGAAGGACCCTCTGGTGATGCTGAACTTGCTGATTGAATGGTTGTTCGAATCCGGGGAGCGGGATGAGCTCCTGCTGTTAGCCCCAGCTCCTGCTAACCTAACAGTTCAAAAAATTGCAAATGTGAGTAGATCAATAGGTACCGCTTTGGTGGGAAGGTAGTGTCGCTCCATGCAGTCATGCTGGCCACATGACTTTAAAGGTGTCTACAGACAACGCCAGCTCTTCAGCTTAGAAATGAAGATGAGCACCACCCTCACAGACTAGACTTAATGTCAGGGGAAACCTTTACTTTTACAGTAGAGTCTCGCTTATTCAACCTTCGCTCATCCAACGTTTTGTATTATCCAACACCTCCCACCTGAATACACAGCTATTTCAATACATTGCGATGTTTTGGTGCTAAATTTGTAAATACAGTAATTACTACATAACATTACTGTGCATTGAACTGGTTTTTCTGTCGATTTGTTGTAAAACATGATGTTTTGATGCTTAATTTGTAAAATCATAATGTACGTAATTTGGTGTTTAATAGATTTTTCCTTAACCCGTCCTTATTATCCAACATTTTCGCTTATCCAACATTCTGCTGGTCTGTTTGTGTTAGATAAGTGAAACTCTACTGTACTAATGATTTGAAATGTAATGATCTGGTATCTGACACCAGAGAGGCTTTCTAAAATGTATGAAAGCAGATCCAGTAATTATTGGAAATTTTACAAAAAAATATTGGAACATTTTACCATATGTACTAGATGATACTTTAAGGGTTAACATTACAATGAAACCTGAACTATATTTGTTGTGGATGATAGATGGCCAATTAGAAAAGAAATATGGAAGATTACTATTATATATGATTACAGCAGTGAGAATTATGTATGCCAAGAGATAGAAAAAACCAGCTACGCTGACACAAGAAGATTAACTGATAGAAAATAAGTGGCCTGGTGGAGAGGGACTAATTTACAATGTTGAGTAAGGAGAAATCATTGACTATATTCAAGAAAGACTGAAACATACTTAAGACTTTTATACATCAAAGATGGGGACAATTTTTAATGAATTGATTTTCTGATATAGGAAAGTATTATTAAAAGCAGATACTTAAAGTGATACTTAAACCGACCAGCAACTAAGAACTTAAGAGCAACAGACAATGAATGGGAGGCTTATAGGTTAGTTTAGTAAGTGTTTGCTTAGAATCTATATAGGTTGTATGTTGTAGATCAGGGCTGTCCAACAGGCGGCCTGCGGCCCGTACACGGCCCCCAGCCCCTTGGCTACGGCCCCTTACCCTCCTGCAATAAATTATATATATTTAAATATATTTTAAAAATATTTTTTTCAATTAAAAATATTATTTTTTATTATTATTATTTGGTCCCGCCTCCTTGGCTTTCTATTGGTCGCCTCCTCTTCTCCTGAGGGAGGGGGCCAATGGGAGGGAGTGACGTCTCTAGGGCCCCGCCCCCTTGGCAGCAAACAGGAAGAGCGACCCGGCCGCATGGGCACTCCATGTGGCTCGGCAGAGCTCCTTCCTCCTTCTCATCCTCCCTCCCTTCCCAGGGAGGAGTTATTGCAAGGAAGCATTCAGCGTTATGGTGAGCAACATTTCTTCTCCCTTCCTCCTTCCATTCCACCCTTTCATCCTTCTTCCTTCCCTGCCCCTTCCCTCTCTCTCTTTCTCCTCTCGCTCGCTTCCTCCTCCTGCTGCCACGTGCACTCAGAGGCGCTCAGGCCCTCAGCACACACGCCTCCATCGCCCGGCCTTCTCCCCCCACTTCCCTCTCCCTCTTTCTACTCCCTCCCTTTCCTTCCCCTCTTTCCTTCTTTCCTCCGTCCCTCTCTTTCACCTTCTTTCCTTCCACCCACCCACCCATCCACCCACCCTTTCGTCCCTTCCTTTCAACTGTTCTCCCTCCCTCCTTGCCCCTCTCTCTTTTACCTTCCTTTCTTCCTTTCCTGCCACCCTTTATCTGTTCTTCCTTCTCACTTTCCTCCTCCCTTTCCTCCCTCCATTCCCTTCCATCCTTCTCTTCCACTCCTTCCTTCCTTCTCCTGGGGTTTGGAAGCAGCCAGGCCCCGAGAGGCATCTCCTCCCTTTCCCCAGTCTCTCTCGCTTGGGAAGGGGACTTGGAGAAAGGGAGGAAATCAGGGGCTGGCTGCTTCCAAACCCCGGGTTTGGAAGCAGCCAGGCCCCGAGAGGCATCTCCTCCCTTTCCCCAGTCTCTCTCCGCTTGGGAAGGGGACTTGGAGAAAGGGAGGAAATCTCAGGGGTTGGCTGCTTCCAAACCCCGGGTTCGGAAGCAGCCAGGCCCCGAGAGGCATCCTCCCTTTCCCCAGTCTCTCTCTCGCTGGGAAGGGACTTGGAGAAAGGGAGGAAATCTCAGGCTGGCCGTAAACCCCGGGTTTGGAAGCAGCCAGGCCCCGAGAGGCATCTCCTCCCTTTGCCCAGTCTCTCCGCTTGGGAAGGGGACTTGGAGAAAGGGAGGAAATCTCAGGGGTTGGCTGCTTCCAAACCCCGGGTTTGGAAGCAGCCAGGCCCCGAGAGGCATCTCCTCCCTTTCCCCAGTCTCTCTCCGCTTGGGAAGGGGACTTGGAGAAAGGGAGGAAATCTCAGGGGCTGGCTGCTTCCAAACCCCGGGTTTGGAAGCAGCCAGGCCCCGAGATCTCCTCCCTTTCCCCAGTCTCTCTCCGCTTGTGAAGGGGACTTGGAGAAAGGAGGAAATCTCAGGGCTGGCTGCTTCCAAACCCCGGGTTTGGAAGCAGCCAGGCCCCGAGGCATCTCCTCCCTTTCCCAGTCTCTCTCTCGCTTGGGAAGGGGACTTGGAGAAAGGGAGGAAATCAGGGGCTGGCTGCTTCCAAACCCCGGGTTTGTAAGCAGCCAGGCCCCCGAGAGCATCTCCTCCCTTTCCCAGTCTCTCTCCGCTTGGGAAGGGGACTTGGAGAAAGGGAGGAAATCTCAGGGGCTGGCCGCTTCCAAACCCGGGTTTGGAAGCAGCCAGGCCCCGAGAGGTTTGGGCATCTCCTCCCTTTCCCCAGTCTCTCTCCGCTTGGAAGGGACTTGGAGAAAGGGAGGAAATCTCAGGGTTGGCTGCTTCCAAACCCCGGGTTCGAAGCAGCCAGGCCCCGAGAGGCATCTCCTCCCTTTCCCCAGTCTCTCTCGCTTGGGAAGGGGACTTGGAGAAAGGGAGGAAATCTCAGGGGCTGGCCGCTTCCAAACCTCGGGTTTGGAAGCAGCCAGGCCCCGAGAGGCATCTCCTCCCTTTCCCCAGTCTCTCTCCGCTTGGGAAGGGGACTTGGAGAAAGGGAGGAAATCTCAGGGGTTGGCTGCTTCCAAACCCCGGGTTCGGAAGCAGCCAGGCCCCGAGAGGCATCTCCTCCCTTTCCCCAGTCTCTCTCGCTTGGGAAGGGGACTTGGAGAAAGGGAGGAAATCTCAGGGGCTGGCCGCTTCCAAACCTCGGGTTAGGAAGCAGCCAGGCCCCGAGAGGCATCTCCTCCCTTTCCCCAGTCTCTCTCGCTGGGAAGGGACTTGGAGAAAGGAGGAAATCTCAGGGGCTGGCTGCTTCCAACCCCGGGTTTGGAAGCAGCCAGGTCCCGAGAGGCATCTCCTCCCTTTTCCCAGTCTCTCTCCGCTTGGGAAGGGGCCTTGGGGAAAGGGCGGAACTCTCAGGGTTGGCTGCTTCCAAACCCCGGGTTGAAGCAGCCAGGCCCCGAGAGGCATCTCCTCCCTTTCCCCAGTCTCTCTCGCTGGGGAAGGGGACTTGGAGAAGGGAGGAAATCTCAGGGGCTGGCTGCTTCCACACCCCGGGTTTGGAAGCAGCCAGGCCCCGAGAGGCATCTCCTCCCTTTCCCCAGTCTCTCTCCGCTGGGAAGGGGACTTGGAGAAAGGGAGGAAATCTCAGGGTTGGCTGCTTCCAAACCCCGGGTTCGAAGCAGCCAGGCCCCGAGGGCATCTCCTCCCTTTCCCCAGTCTCTCTCGCTTGGGAAGGGGACTTGGAAAAGGGAGGAAATCTCAGGGTGGCTGCTTCCAAACCCCGGGTTCGGAAGCAGCCAGGCCCCTAGAGGCATCTCCTCCCTTTCCCCAGTCTCTCTCGCTTGGGAAGGGGACTTGGAGAAAGGAGGAAATCTCAGGGGCTGGCCGGCTTCAAACCCTCGGGTTTGGAAGCAGCCAGGCCCCGAGGCATCTCCTCCCTTTCCCCAGTCTCTCTCCGCTGGGAAGGGGACTTGGAGAAAGGGAGGAAAATCTCAGGGGCTGGCCGCTTCCAAACCCCGGGTTTGGAAGCAGCCAGGCCCCGAGAGGCATCCCCTCCCTTTCCCCAGTCTCTCTCCGCTTGGGAAGGGGACTTGGAGAAAGGGAGGAAATCTCAGGGGCTGGCTGCTTCCAAACCCCGGGTTTGGAAGCAGCCAGGCCCCGAGAGGCATCCCCTCCGTTTGCTTGCAGGGAGCCTCCCGGTTCGCGGCTCCACCAAGCCCGGGGGAGCCGCAAATCATGCTCTCGGCTTCCCTCCGGCTCCTGTTTATTTTCCCCAAACTCCATCCGTGTTCACTTTTGGGCATATTGAGTATTCATGCCAAGTTTGGTCCTGATCCAACATTGAGTCCAGAGTGCTCTCTGGATGGAGGTGAACTACAACTCCACAACTCAAGGTCAATGCCCACCAAAGCCTTCCAGTATTTCCTGTTGGTCATGGGAGTTCTGTGTGCCAAGATTGGTTAATTCCATCATTGGTGGGGTTTAGAACGCTATTTTGATTGTAGGCGAACTGTATGATATGATAGCTCTGTACACACTGATTTTGGTGCTTTGCCTCAGGTGCTTGTTGCTCCAGACTCTTTTGTGAAGCCTTCCAAATGCACTGTATGCCTTTCCTAATCTGTGATCTATCTATATATGGCAGGAATGGAATAATAATAATAACAAATATATTTTATTAGATATAAAGGGGAATATGAGTTTGTGAATATATACATGTGGCAGGAATGGAATAATAGTAATAACAAATGTATTTTATTAGAAATAAAGGGGAATATGAGTTTGTGAATATATACATGTGGCAGGAATGGAATAATAATAATAACAAATGTATTTCATTAGAAATAAAGGGGAATATGAGTTTGAGAATATATACAGCGGGCGAAGCCGGGGAGGGGGCGGAGCCGGGGAGGGGGGACCCTTAGGCCCCTCAGTTAATCAGTGTCCGGTAATCAGGCCCCAGGGTTGGTAGAAGTTGGACAGCCCTGTTGTAGATAAATGTGTGTCAGTCACTTTTGTATATAAAGAAGAATGTTTTTATTGTAGTTTAATTTCGTTTTGTGTTGTATTTTATAGATATTTTTATTTTTCTTTGTCTGAATGTTTGAATTAAAAATGATTCACAAAAGGAGGAATAAGTAAGGGAGAGATCTTTTGCAGCCATGAGATGGGGAACAATCATTGATACTTTGGGGCTATCTACATGAAAGGCATAATTTTGACTGGTTGCAAGAAAAGGATGAACAGTTGTGGCCATACTGATTGCACATGTTGTCTCTCACTATAGGCTGTTTTGTCTAAGTGTGATGAGAGTTGGCATCCTAATAATATCTGGAAGGGCATTATTGTGCTTGGGAGTAGAGGTCTGCAGTGGGAGGGATGGCATAGAACAGAGACATTGAATCTGTGTGTATACACATGATATGAAATATTGCAAAGGCTCGAATTTTCAGCAGGAGTGCGTTTGACGTTCTGGGCCTGCTCTCTTCAGCTCCTACTTTTGTTCCACAGAGTTGGAGAAACAGATGAAGATCGAGAACCTCTTTATGACATGGCAACAACGCTCTGCGCAGTCCAACGTGCCAATCAGTGTGAGTTGGTGAGGATGGGCAGTGCTGGGATTGTGGACACTGCTTCCATGTGAGATATTTGTGCCAGTTCTAGAATATACATAAGGCCTTGTTCTCAGAGATAAGTGAGAGGGACATTGGTGAAGCAATTTTCTTCCACAAGAAGACTTTTAATTCTAGAGGACCTCTGTGGTCTGGTGCATACTCATCTGGAAATCACTTCAAATCTCCAGTGAGAAGTATTTACTTGATATGGGGCCTAAATTCATTTTCTTCAGGCCAAATGGATGCAGCAGTGGTTCATACCATATGGATTTTCCTCACACATTCCATCCTTCCCCATTCCTCTCTACCTGCCTCAAGATGACAACTGTTGCACAGAGTTGCTTAAATGTGTGTTTCTCAGCCTTACAAAATAGCAAACTAAGTTCCATTATGCTCAAAGTGGTAGATTTTGCATATGTAAGTTTTGAATATGTTGAGGAATAGGAACCAAAACTATCTCATCTTATTAAAAATAAAAAAGATAAGTAAAACTGATTAAAATGAAACAGAAACTATATTTTCTATATTGCATAGACTGGTTGCCCCTATCATATTTGCATATGTTCTCTTGTTGGAATATTTGTCCTTGAAGGGCAAGTTATAAATGCTCTAAATAAATAAAAAGATTGTCCGTGGCCTGGAACAAAACCTTTGTCGACTGACCTTTGTAGTTATCCCTTTTTTTCTTTATAGCTATATTTTGTACAGTATAGCTGTTTAGAATAGGGCTTAAGGACTTGTGATGGTTACTAAGATATAGGGTGGCTATCTCCTTAATGTGTGTTCACAGCTTGCTGATTTGGAAACTCTGAAGCAGTCATCACGTTTGGTCCATTACTGTGCTACACCTCTACTCTTTGATCCCACTTTCCGGCAACAGATTCAAGCTGATCAACAGAGCAAGCCAGAGGGAAAGGTAAAATGCAGGAAGAGGGGAAATAATCGTTATAATTCCACTTCTAGTTCCATTACAAAATTCATTGACTAACTGCTGCCAATTTTTAAGATCAACCTCCAACAGTTTAATGGGTAATTACAGATGAAGTTAAATTTAGATAGTATTTTCATTTTAAAATTTGCTATTCTGCCAAACCATGAAAGATTACAGTTTTTGTATTCCAATAGTCTTTCTTGAATTTCCTTAAATAGTTTTATCAAAATGTAATTTTTTTAACTCTGAATAACTAACAGGTATTGTGACTCCCAAATACTTAATTTTGTTTCTAATCTTAAACTTAAATTGATCAATTATTTTCTCTTTGTCCTTCCTCTCCAGGTTTATTGTCATTAGCTCCGTTTTCTTCCAATTAATTATTAGACCTGTTATTTTTCCAAACTGTTTTAAATGTAGGTTTATCTGGTCTAGTGCCCTATCTGGATTTCTGACTGTCAAAAGCGTGTCATCCGCAAATAAGCTAATTTTGATTTTGTTGTCCACTCCCATTCCCTGGATTTCTTTATCCTTCCTGATTGCAGAGGCCAATAATTCCATAACTAATATAAATAGTACCGGAGAAAGAGGGCAGCCCTGCTTTACTCCTTGCATAATACTAAAGGATTCAGTACTTGAATCATTAATTATAACATTAGCCCTGTTTTCCGAATATATTTGTTCTATTATATGTTGGAATCCCTCTCCAAAACCATATTTTTTAATTCGTGATTTCAACACTGTCCAGCCCACCGAGTCAAAGGCTTTGTATATATCTAATGCAGTAATGGCTAATGCGGAAGATTCTTATGGCTTCTTATTTCTCACTTACTATTTAGAAGCGGCATCGTTCAAATGATTCCACAGCATCTAGTAGAGACCGCAGCCATAGCTGTGATTCCGCAGAGGGACTGCCATGTAGGACCAAAGATGAGGCCTGGCTCCTGGAGTTATGTCACACTTTCCTGCAGCAATATATCCAGTACCTGCAAAGCATGGGCTTTATCCTGGTGCAGGTGCGCCCAGCCTCACCCACTCGGAGGTTAGTGAGAATTGGCAGGCGGGTGGCAGTATAAGATTTTGGGAATGGGTAATTTCAGGAGCAGCAGCAAAGTGCATGGCATAAGGACACTTTTTATGTTTGGATCTCCTAAATATTGTGGCTTCAAAAAGATGTTTGGGAGATGCCTGAAAGTTTTGTTGAATTCTCCCAAAGAAGATGCAGTCGGGAGTCTATTAATTGTGTTTTCAAGTCTGTTTAATACCTCATGCATTAAGAAGTGGATACAGGACCTTTTTTATCCCCCTCCCTTCCGGTTTTCAGCAGCACCAGCCGGATCAGAGCTCTGGCAGCAATGGGCAGCGAGGGACGTGGGTCCTTCTCATACACTAGGCCGAAGGCTGAAGGAAGTCCAAAGGTGTGTGACTACTTTTGGTGTTGTTTGAAGGGGTCTGAAAATTTGGATGGCATAGATTATTCATTCCACATAGCAGGGGTGATAAATCTTTGGGCCTTCAGGTGTTTTGGATTTGCAAAGCCTTAGTCAGCAGCATCAAGGGTAAGGGATTATGGGACTTGTAGTCCAAAATATCTAGTTCAAAAGTTCCACATCCCTGACAGATAGGGAAGATTAGCAGTTTGAGGAAGACCTGGGACATATTTCTTAGGCATTGTCATGGTCCCCTCCTTAGTAGAATTCTGTTCCTGCATTGTAACGGGGCATATTCTTCTCTTCCAGAGCACCAGCCCTCCTGTCACCACATACCATTTGCAAAGAGCTCTGCCTGGGGGCATAGTGCTGATGGAGCTGGCTTTCCAAGTAAGTGGGAACTATCTTCTGCCAAGCTTCCAATATAAATGGTTAAGTGGCAAAGAGCCACTGTGGGTTTTGATAGACCTGCTGCTTTGTTGACAGAACAGAGGAGTGTAAGAATATGATCAGCTCTGCCTGAGTACCCGTTTCATCCTCGAAGGAAAAGTATAGAATGAGATTGTTCAGCCTGGCTGGAGGCAACAGTGCAACCCTTGAACTAGCTGTGCTAAGCAGAAATGAATCTTGGTGCCTGCAGGGTATGGCCTTGGGGAAAAGATGGGATCCAGGATCTAAGCTTTTTTTCTTGTTTAGGGCTGCTATTTCTGCGTAAAGCAATATGCGCTGGAGTGCTCAAGACTCCCAATGGGCCAGACTGTCAACTCACAGGTAATATCACTGTGTTCTGACTTGTCCTCTGGTGGATATAGATGTTGAAATAAATGTGGAAGTAGGCCTGAAAGAAGTAGTGGCTGAGTTGGAAGATTCAGCAAGGCCATGTGTTTTGTGGCCTATTGTTCAGGATAGGGTCCAGATTATATTCTTTATTAGTTTACTTTGTTATGTAGCTGTTGAGCTAGAATTCCTAGCATTCCTTACTATTTCTCATGCTGAGTAACACTGACAAACTCACACGATTTTCACCCCTGCTTTAGAAGAAGAAATTGTAATCTTCTCCCCTCTGCTCCTTAGCTCTCTATTTTTATGCTTCATCTTGGATGTCTCCTTCAGCCTTTCAGGCTTTGGACATGGGCTCTGGAATCTCTAAATAAGAGGCGGCACGGGCTTCTCCTGAAGAGCAGGGCAATGTTACAAGTTCTTGTTCAAAATTTCCTTTATTGTAGTATGCATATGACAATTGGAATTGCCTGTACATTTCCTGAGCCCCCAGTGGTGCAGTGGGTTAAACTGCTGAGCTGCTGAACTTGCTGACCAAAAGCTTGGCTGTTCAAATCTGGGGAGTGGGATGAGCTCCTGCTGTTAGCCCCAGCTTCTGTCAACCTAGCAATTCAAAAACATGCAAATGTGAGTATTTACATAGGTGCCGCTTCGGCAGGAAGGTAATGACACTTCATGCACATGACCTTGGAGGTGTCTATGAACAACACCGGCTCTTCGGCTTAGAAATGGAGATCAGCACCAGAGCCAGACATGACTAGACTTAATGTCAAGGGGAAACCTTTATCTTTACATTTCTTGCAGTGTTGGGTGTGACAACCTTTGCAACTGAAACATGCAACACAGATACTTTCAGAAACAAGGCATCTGTGTTGCATCTTTTTTCTTGAAGTAGAATGTAAGATACTGTCAGCAGCTTTTTGGCAATCCTGAACTTCAGACATTTTTTATTATCTCACTAGATTGACTTTTGGACTGAGTATGAGAAGAAAACCTCAGATTTTATTCTGGTTTGTTCAGTGTTTTGGTTATGTGCCATCCACCGGGTATCTTGACTGCACTGTCGAGGAGCCAGAATATGACACTTGGGTGCAAAGGAGCACAGAAAGCTAATCCTCCTGAGTGTCATTCCATACTTTAAATCAATAAGCAGTTGGCTTCTCTTTGTGTTAACTCCTGGAGACTTCCAAAAGCAGCTTGTGGATTCCAGAACTCAAAATGTTCTGGAGACAGTAGTGATTCAACCAGAATAATGAATCTTTAAACTATCCTTAATTCAGCCTTTGCTCACTTTGAAGTCAGAAACCTGCATCATGCAACTAGGAAAAAAACTAAACACAAAAACTTTACCAGAGACAAAATAAACTGTAAATTATAGTCATTTAACCCAATAAATTGCACTTTCATTCATGAGACAGTCTCAACAGAAGTCAACATGAAAGCTCATGCTGGGTTGAAATATTATATCCTAATGGCTATAGTAAAATTGTAGTAGTAAAAGAAAAAAGATGAGGAGGAATGACACTCACGGGATATTAGCAGGTGATAGAAGTGGGGACTGGGATCCACAGGAATAGATAAGGAATTGTTGAAATATATAAAGAAGCTACTTATGTCTTAGATTGTCCAAGTTACTGTAAGACCCTCATTTTCTGAACATTTAGGAGATACTGTCTTTTACTTTTTCAAGTTTATCATGCCAGTCTCAAGAGCTCAGAGATAACTTTCCTTTAAACCTGGAATTCAAACCTGAAATTCCTATGAAATAGCTAAAATTGGATTTTAAAAACACACACTTGCATTTGGCAATATCATTGGCATTGTGTGAAACCTCTCTGCTCATTTTTGTGACACTGTGAAAAGCATTAAATGAACCTATTTGCAAATGGCAGTTTCTCTTTTCCATAACTTTATTAATTTGTCAAAAGTAGATTCCTCCAGATTCTTTATTTGTTATCCTTGATTAGACGTGTCAGTGTTTTCCTCCCAAATTAAACTGAGCCAGCACCTCCTGTGTTCCTTTTTCTCTTCATATTAACCCCATATATTCTGTTGTGGTGTCCTTTGACATATATGAAATAACAAATGTGTTATTTCACTACATTAGGTTTAAATACCTTCTGCCAGTTTTTTTCTAATTGGCTTTTTTCTTTTTGTATGTTGAATGGTGATATATCAAATTATGAATGCAGACCCACAAAGCCCTCTCAAGAGCAAAACTCATATTGGAAAGGAGCCAACTTAGCTTCTAGACTTGCTTATTTCATTTGTCATAATACATATGTAAGATGTTTATTCCAGTTCTCACAGCCACAGTCCCCTCCTCCCCAAATAATATAGGCTAAGCCCTCGGGAGGAGACAGCATTGAACTTTTGGGCATATGTCTATTTCTCCTGGCACGGGAGCCAGCCCTACTATATTAGCACCGTTTCCTCCTGGATAATTTGATTTATGACACTGACTAAGCTGGTGTTTGAGTTTATGTCCTATTTCCTGATCAAAATTAGTGCCTCTGGTTTTGTGAACCCATTTTGCCTATTCCTGAAGGTGGCACACCAGGCACTTACCAACAGCAAGAGAATTACTGGATGAGGATTGTGCTGGTTAAAGTATGATGCTTTCTATTGAAAACTGATTAAAAGGGCACAAGATCTGTTGTTCGGCACTAGGGATCAGTGCCTAGCCACTGTTGACCCAACTTTTTCCTGTTAACGGGAGGATGCCAGCCAGTGTTTTTTCTATATGTCTCTTTAGGTCGAATAATGTCAGTAATGGAGTGAATGCCCAGTCAGGCTGCTTCTGTCACAACCCTTTTTTCTCATTACCTTCCTGACTGCTTCCTTCCAGCCTCACAAAATAGCACTTAAGCATTGCAAGGTTGTCACTTCAGCTCTTCTCCCCTCTCCTCCTTAGCTCTCTATGCTCTTCACAGAAGAGTGTGACAAGGTGCGTGATCTCATGCATGTGCACTCATTCAGTTATGACTTCCACCTGCGCATTGTGCACCAGTACCTTCTTGGATCGCACCTGGCGCTGCGGCAAGGTTATCATCTCACCAGCTTTCTAGAAGACTTCATTGCCCAGCATCCTGACATCCCCAAGTTTGGCCGTAACCACATCTTCCAAGGTGAGGGCTCTTGAGGTCTTTAAGGGATTGCTTTTAGAAATGACAACTCTATTATTATGTTTATGTTTATTTATGCCACGCTTTTTCTCTCCACAAAGAGACTCAAAGCGGTTTACATTAAAAGCATTTCAATACAATTTAAAATGTACAAATATACAAGTGTTATCCAGAAAGTAAAGTTACAAGGCACATAGCTCTCATGGGGAATTTTCTCGGGAAAAGTTGGTATCACTGCCATATAGCAAGAAGCCAGTGGAAGCGAACGAGCAGTGCCAGTCATCAGTAGCTCATCGAAGGTTAGAGATGGGCATCCTCATTTCATTTCCCTCCAAGTGCAAAGTTCGCACTGTAATATGCTACCTAAATGCTAAGGGCATAACCGCCGCTGTGATACATCACAAAATCGTCTCAGTTTATGGAGAGGACGTAATGTCGTGACAGCATGTGACAAAATGGATACGGAATATATTGTGAGACCATGAAGTAACTTCACATCCAAAACAAACATTGTGGGATGCTGACGGCGGGAGTCTGTCTCCTTCATGACAATGCACATCCGCACACTGCTCATGCAAAACAAGAGTTGTTGACGTCATTTGGTTGGGATGTTTTAAGCCACCCATCTCACAGCCCTGATCTCACAGCCAGTGAGTATAATTTGTTCAATAAATTGAAGGAACACCTTGATGGAAAACACTTTTCCGATGACAACGAGGTGAAAATCGAAGTGATGAGCTGGCTCAAAAAGGCGGAAGGATACTTCAATGACACAGGGATCAAAAACTTGTCCCACAGATGACAAAATGTATGGAACTGAATAATGATTATGTGGAAAAAATAATTTAATACCTATGCTACAATCCATGTAAGTTTTATTAAAATATATTCATTCTTTGTATTTAAAAAAATCTTGTAACCTTACTTTCTGGATAACCCTCAAACAAACATTAAAACAGAATTAAATATAATTGATATTAAAAAAATTAGTTAGAATCAATAAAAGCATATTCAAAACTAAAAACCACAGCACCCCCTGACTTGATCTTAATCTCTATAGATTCATCTTGGCCTGTTCCATGATTAATTATAAGCAACCTGCCCATTTTTTGGATAATGCCATGATAGCACTTCAGAGTTATAGAAGTCAACCCACTAGACAGCTCTCTGCCCCCAAGGGTTAATAATAACAAATTGACAAGAAGGAATTGGCTGTTCTGTGGTTCTAAATCCCAAGGTAGCCGCTTTTTTTTTGTCATATATGTCATTTCAGATTGACAAGGGAACCTCATTACAAAGCTACAAGAATATGTCAGAATCATAAAAGATCTATACATCTTGCCTCAATTTCATCACCCGCTGCTCATAATAAAGTACTAAAGCCTGTTAGCAATGAGCCAAATGAGAGGAGACTGTGGGCTTAATGTCAAAGCTAATTAAAGCAAGTAGCACTTAAAACAAGCAAAAGGTTTTGAGGAAAGACATAAAAAGCATAAAATCAGGCAAAAAGGAAATGAACATAAAACAATAAGCTTGCTTTAATTAGTCAACACAGAAAGCTGGAATAGTGGTTAGAAGGAAGGAAAGAATGTAATGTATATTCCTGAATGTAACAAGAAATAGTCTCTCTTTCTCTGTCTCTTGTTTTCTCATCTTAAAGAGCACAAAGTCTGGCCATAAGAGTTTCCAGAAATCTTAGTGCATTTACATGGGATGAAGAAAGTTCACCCACTCCAAGACCATCCATGAACCACCCAAAGAGGCTCCCGCAGCCATGTTTTATTATCTTTCTACTGTAGGGAACACGAGAGCCAGTGTTACCATAGCCCTTCCTGGGCGATTTTAGGCCCCAGGGAGATCTTTATAAAGCCAGCATTAAATGTGTGTTCCTGCAAGGCAGGGGGTTGGACTTGATGGCCTTTGCGGTCTCTTCCAACTCTATGATTCTTTGAGAAATCAGTTTAGACCTCCAAATGCAGCATTACCCAAACACAAATCAAGGAACATGAAAGGCACTGCAGACTAATTCAAACAGAGAAGTCAGCCATAGCAGATCACCTGATGAACCAACCTGGACATAGGAGATTATTTGAGAACACAGAAATGCTGGACCACTCTAACAACCACCATGTGAGGCTACACAGAGAAGCTCTTGAATTCCACCAGCAGGTGAACGATTTCAACAGAAAGGAGGAAACCATGAAAATGAACAAAATGGTTACCAGTATTTAAAAAACCTCTAAAATCAGGACAGTAAATAAAAGAGCAACACTAAAAAGAGGGAATTCCAGACAAGAAACAATCAGGGGCAGCTAATCACCTCCCAACAAAGGATTCCCCCAGACAGGGAACAGCCAAGCTTTGAAGCTGTAAGGCTATTTAGTGCTAACTATGCCGTCACACCAGGTCTGTTTAAAATTAAAACTGGCAGATGTGTTGTCCTTTCTATCTGGTGGACTGCAGAGCGCTTGCTGAAAAGGCTAGGTGGTCTGGCAACCCAAAAAACACTCCAAAATAAAGTTGAAAATCAAACAGTTTATTCAATAACAAAGTCTTTGCAGGACTTGGCACAGCTTCTTAATGGTTGCAAAAAAACAGAGTGGAAATGCCTTGGGTTGTTGCTCAAAAGATTCCTACTGCTTCTTTTTGGATGGCAGGAAACCCGATATTTCCCACCCTGGTCCTAGGTGTTTGGTAGAAGGAACCACTTCTTCCCCCCTCTAAACCTAAGCTCAGTCCAAAAGGTGACCTAAAGCTGGGCTGGTAACCAGATGTCTATCCTATACAGCATGCAAAGCCAGTCTCTGCAAGGTACCATAAATTCATCTGGCTCCAGCACTCCCCCAGCTAATGGTCAAGCAAAAAGCAATCAGCAGGTCAGCATGCAGGTTAGCACCCAGTAAGCACCCAGTACTTACGGTGACCCTTTCGGAGCCAATCCTGGCTGGCCAAAAAAACACATCTGGCTTCCTTCCCTCTCTGAAAGGAACTAAAACACTTTCTAAAATGGAGGCCAATCCCCAGGAAGAAAAAGGGGCGGACACCAACTAAAAAGATACATTTGCAGAGCTTTAGGTGGCAAATTCTGCACCAGGCTGCAACCTTGCTAATAATTAACAGGCAAGGTGCCAGTGTGTCTGGAACAGTCCCAGTAAAAAATGCAAAAGGAAAAAATGCTGCCTTTTTAAAACCAAACTATGGGGCTATGCATATAAAACGTCTGGAGGACGGAACACTAACCAAGGTGATCAATTGCAACATTCACACTTGCCTCAAGCAGACAAGATTTCTTTCTCCCACCCTGGACGTTCCACAGATATATAAATCCCACTTGCCTAGTCTCCAACAAGCCTCACAACCTCTGAGGATGCCTGCCATAGATGTGGGTGAAACTTCAGGCAAGAATACTTCTGAAACATGGCCATGCAGCCTGGAAAACTCACAGCAACCCTTGGAACTGTTTGTCTCCTGGCTTAATCCTTTGTTTTTTGCCCCCACGAGTGGGGAGAGCTTTCCAAGGTCTTTTGAGATGTATGCAACTCTTGGATCTTGGGTTCCCTTGGACCTACAGGAAAAAATAGTAAGCTGTGTATTCTCTAAACAGGTACTTTGGCCTTGCCTACCAATACCATCATGGCACATCATCTGTATAATTACATAACTGACCATGCTAGTACCTACCATATGAAGCCCTTACGCATGGCCAGACCAGGAATTGCCACTGATGGCAAGAAGGGGACCCCCAGCCCAGAGCAGAACGAATATGCTCTCGTCTCCATCTGGAACAGGTGAGTAGTTTCCAGATTGCTATAATGAGAGGCTGATGTTGCAGTGACCATTCCCTACAGTTGTGAACCCCACATGCTGTCAGCTGCCTTTCCATCTTGATTGGTCAAAAGGTAGTAGATAGAACCTTTTCCAGCCCAGCAGTGGAGGTGTAATTTTATTTAATATGCAACTAAAATTGTGAAGGGCTGCACAGAACTTAAAAACCACACCGGTCTTGCTTACAATTTCCAATCTAAATTCAAAATTTGTTTTTAACCTGTTTGTTCATGTATCTTTTGTGTAACCCTACCCAATCTTACCACCCCTCCCCTCACCCCCCTAACCCCTTTGACTTTCCTATCCCCATTCCACATGTGTATGTGTTTTATCCAATAAAAACCTTTATTTATTTTTATATATATATATATATATATATATATATATATATATATAAATTTCCAATCTAAATTCAAAATTTGTGTTCTTCCTGACAAAGTTCTGTGTATTTTGGGTTATTGATCATATTTTTAGAAGCCTTTGTTTATGAAATTGAACATTTAACCTGAAGTAGGTGTAGTCAACACAGAAATGTGAAACTTCTTTCTTTAGAGCATGTCAGTTTTTGGAACAGCTGTTGTAAATAGTGTTACATTTTATAGTTTTAGTCCCTAGTTACATTTTACCCATTGAATCAGGCGTGTTATTTCATGCCCAGCCCAAAGCAACCAAGCTCTATACCAGCATTATGTCTTAGCTTCTGCGAACAGTTGAGACAATGAGAAGAATAAAACATAATCTCTTAGCAAATTATCCTGGTTTTTTTTTACTAACATAGTATTATACTGATCCTTTTGAGAATCCCATGTGAGCAACTTGACTTTCAGATTACTGAGAATTATTGTTTTTCCATCCCCATACTCTGCTTTCTTTTGTCTCTCTGGCTTCATATTTCTTGATTACTTCTGGCTGAGTCCGATACCCACAGAATGCTTTATCACCCTCAAAAGAAATTCAGTTTGTCATCCTCTTTAGCCCTACTGGTTCTGGAAAGAGTAAGATCAGCTTTTGTCTGCTTACAGAAAAATGATGTTCTTGATTCAACGCCCCAAGAAGGCTCTTTGAGGCTGTTTCTAGCTTTGGCTCTCACATATTTAAGCCATAATTCTTGTTTCAGTCCTTTGCTGTCCAAAGCTTGCTATGTGGCGCTGATAGAAGTCCCAAATTTACTCTTCAACAGGTCAGAATATTTTGTCAGCCTAGCTAAGAGTTATACCCTTGTAAAGTGTTACAGTTACTTCATTACTCTTTGTTACAGTTACCAGTATTTATCAAAACAGAAAAAGAAACATGTACATTTGGTTGTGCTTATACAGACGGTGTAGGATGGTGACAATACTGGAGCACACTGTTCTGCACCGAGATACAAAAAAACTGGTTCATAAAAGGACTTTTAGATCTGTGATATATATTTAAATTTGAATCCTTTTGCACTCTTCTGTCTTTTCTTTTAATTGATGAATATTTTTATTTAGATGGTACAATCATACAAAGTATGCAGAACACTGCCTTCCTTTTATTTTGTTTTGTGGGTGTGAGAGACCAAACTATACAATGTGTTTGTGACATGTTTCTACATTCTCAGAAGCACACTATGGTGTGAGAGAAACAGTAAGTCAAATCATTGGCAAAACACCACTATTACTCAGTTCATTCACTTAATGGTTAGTTCATGTGCAATATCTTCTCTCAGTTGGCTGCAGCCATCTTTCCTCAACACATACTTAACCCATAGAAAATCCCTGACGCCATCCTCTGCTTACAGCTCAGGTTCCTACAAGGATTCAGAAGGGTTACGTCACCATGATGACTTCGATGTGTCCATGCTTGTATGTCACAGCGCTCCGCCCTTTGAGGACCAAAGTGAGGCAGACCGGCTCATGCTGCGGTAAGATTAACGGCAGGCAGGGGCATGCCTGTTTGTGGGAGTGATAAAAAGTTGAACAACCTAGAAAAGACTACAAAGACAGGAGGAGTGCAAACAGGTGTAACAATAATACCATATTTCTCCAAAAATAAGACTAGGTCTTATATTAATTTTTGCTGCAAAACTCACATTAGGACTATTTTCAGGGGTTGCTTTATTTTTTCATGTACAATAATCTAGATTTATCCATTTACAAAAATCTACTTTTATTCAAAGTTATCTCATCTTCTTCTGAAAAATTGTCATAACACTCCAAACCCTGAATTCTGGCCTAAATGTCTTGAGACTCGATTCCTGTAGAACCATTGACCCCAATCTCTCATGCCCCAATCTCTCCCAAGTATTAATGTCAATAATAATATTTATATTTAATTATATATTGATATTATTTTATAATTAAATATGTCCGTCATGTGATGCAGTGATTGTACTACTGCCCTGAGTCCCCTCGGGGAGATAAGGAGGGTTATAAATAAAGTATATTATTATTATTACGTAACAAGATTAGTAAACATAACAAGATGAATATACAGCAAACGATCACTATGCTAGCTGATGTATTGGATCACCCGTCGGACACTTCCTAAGTGTCTAGGACTATGTGATGTATTGGTGAATAATGCATGCCGATCCCTGTAGGGTGGCCTTTTGCAGCTGACAGATGGTAATTTTGTCAATGCCGATTCTGTTTAAGTGCAGGTCAAGGTCTTTAGACACTGCACCCAGTGTGCCAATCACCACTGGGACCACCTTTATTGCCTTGTGCCAGAGTCTTTGCAGTTTGATCTTTAAATCCTCATATCGTGTAGCTTTTCCAGTTGTTTCTCTTCAATCCTGCTGTTGCCTGGGATTACAACATCAACGATCCATACTTGGTTTTTTAACACGATTGTGAGGTTTTTGGAGTATTGTGCTCCAAAACTCTGTCAGTCTGAATTTGGAAGTCCCAGAGTAGCTTGATGTGATTATTATTATTATTATTTTACTGGTAAATGCACATGTCTGGCTGACTTTTAACTGGGGCTTATTTTTTCAGGTAAGGTTTATATTACGAGCATCCCAAAAAATCACGTGAGGGCTTATTTACCAGTTAGGTCTCATTTTCAGAAAAACAGGATAGTTTGCAGTGGACTAACAAGTATTTATCATATGGAGGCCCACAAAGTTACGGAAACAATGAGAAAAAAGTGAGGAAAAGCTTCAGGCTTAGAAGCTTCTAGGCTACAGGGGACTTACTTAGTGAGTTGGTTTTATATGGAGGAGATATGAGATGTAATGGCTAATGTTCACCCCTTCCCAGATTGCACTTCTACGTAATCATGACAAGTCAACGGGAGCTTTTCCCACGACTCACCGCTGACATGCGACGCTTCAAGAAGCTGCCTCGCCTACAACGGGAGACATTGGAACCAGTTCTGGGGCGTGCGGCCTGGGAGACCACAGAAGGGGGCTGGCAGCGCAGAGAGATCATGGAGCCCTGGGAGGAAGTGGAGGACAGTGGCGAGTTCTATGCTGGTGGCCCCCAGGTCAGGGTGGGCCCTGGACTCTTCTATACATCCCCACTGTTCCCACTGCTTGCCTCGGAGGTGGCTGCTGCCCAGAAGCAGCTGACCAGCATGGTGCAGCTTGCCAAGTGTCACTGCCGCCGAGACAACCTCTGGAAGCGTCTCTTCCTGCTTGAGCCTCTTGCCTCTGACAAACTGAAGCTGGGCAAACTCTCCATTGGGGAGCTGGAAGAATTGCTGGATGCGGTGCACAAGAAATCCATCTCTGACATCGATCCCCAGTTGGTGAGTAGCTGAGCTCAGTCAGGACAGGCAAATATGTATGTTCACCTAGAGTAGGCATGGGCAAACTTAGGCCCTCCAGGTGTTTTGGACTTCAGCTCCCACAATTGCAAATCCTGCAATTCCCTGCAAAGGGTAGAGAGGCAGATGCTAAGATAATCCCACTGTGCCTGAGTCAGGTCTCATGTCCAGATGTCATATGCTTTAAGCCAGTGGTTCTCAACCTGGGGGTCGCGACCCCCAGAGGGGCCGCGGGGTCATTTTCTGGGGGTCGCGAAGGCACCTCGGTAAGCCCCGCCCCCTCTACAAAATGGCTGCCAGTCCCTGCGCCAGCCACACAGCCAGGCACTCTAGGCCAGCTCCTCCTCTTCCCACAGGGCTGCGTGGAGTCAGGAGGAGGAGCTTAGAGGCAAAGACGCAAACCTTCTTGGGCCCTCGCCCCCTGGTGAGCTCGGAAGGGGCGGGGTCGAGTGGAAGGCTCTCCGTATGGGCTGGCTCTTACTTCCCAAGTTTGATCCAGGTCCGTCACCGGTGGAGGTTGATTTCTCTGGTGTGGGTGAACTACAGCTTTCCAGCCCCTTCCCTCTGAAAGGAGGCGACCCTGCATTCCCCAAGAACAAGCCGGGAAGGAGGAGAGGGATACACCGGACAGTCAGGGAGAAGAAGAGGGAGGAAGATCAAACACGGGGGAAAAAGGGAGGAAAGGGCAAGGAGGGAAACAATCGAGGGAGACGCCAGACCGCGAAGAAGGCAAAGAGGCTGCCAAACAAGAAAGAAAGAAAGCAAACGGGGCCAAGCAGCCAGGCAGCAACAAAAGTCAGAAGGCAGGCAGCAGCATGGCCCTTTGGATCAAGCTGGGGGCTCCTGGGGAGGGATGGGTGGAAGAGGCTCCCCCCCCCCCCCCCAGCAGCAGAGCTCAAGCCTCTTTCCCCTTCTCCTCTCTCTCTTCCAACAGCGCAGGCAGGCAGGCAGGCAGGCTGTTCTAGGAGAGTCCAAACAAAGGTGCCTGGGAGAAAGTCCTGCTGGAGAAACTTCTTTCTCCTGATCCGTCTCCCCTAGTATTCGGGGTTTCTTTCCTTTCTCTTTGCTCAGCTCCCTCTTTCTTTCAGTAGCTCTTTCCCCCCGTTTTGTTTTGTTTTGTTTCTGCAGCCAAGAGCCTTAAAGGGAATCGCCAGTGCAAGGAGAGACTCCTTAAGGGGAACCCCCAAAAACAGCCACAGATTCAGTGCCATGGAATCACAGGAGTTGTAGTTTTACAAGGTCCTTAACCTTCCCTGTTTAAAAGAGCCAGTACCATACCAAACTACAACTCCCAGTTTCCTATCAGATTGTTTTGATTTTCAACTCTCACAATTCCTAACACCTGGCATAGAGGCAAAGTTAGCCCATGCCTGGTAGAGAAGCATCCTACACTTCTTCAGGGTACATCAATAGTACTGCAGAAAAACACAAAAGGCTCAGTTCTGTTGAGCACAAACCCCCATCACCAGATATGTGAGTGGAAAAATAACAGAAATGTTCTAAGATAGTTTAGCTTTTGTGACACATCCAGAACATGTTTTTAATAGCAGGAGAAATTAACCCATTTCCAGCCATGCCAACAATATGTGTAGTAAGTGGGAAAATCCTGAGCACTTCTTCCTTTAATGCTAAAAGCTGCATTTAAATCAAACTTTGGCCCTCCAGGTGTTTTGAACTTCAACTCCCACAATTCCTAACAGCCTTCTTGCTGGGTTGCTGTGAGTTTTCCAGACTGTATAGCCATGCCCCAGAAGTGTTCTGTCCTGATGTTTTGCCCACATCTCTGGCAGGCATCCTCAGAGGTTGTGAGGTCTGTTGGAAACTAGGAAAATGGGGTTTGTATATCTGTGGAAACTCCAGGGTGGGAGAAAGAACTCTTGTCTGCTTGAGGCAGGTGGGAATGTTGCCATTGGCCACCTTGATTAGCATTGAATGGCCTTGCAGCTTCAAAGCCTGGCTGCTTCCTGCCTGGGAGAGAATCCTTTGTTGGGAGGTGTTAGCTGGCCCTGATTGTTTCCTTTCTGGAATTCCCCTGCTTTTGAGTGTTGTTTTTATTTACTGTCCTGATTTTAGAGGTTTTTTTTAAATACTGGCAGCTATATTTTGTTCATTTGCATGATTTCCACCTTTCTGTTGAAATTGTCCACATGCTTGTGGATTTAAGCGGCTTCTATGTGTAATCTGACATGGTAGTTGTTAGACTGGTCCAGTATTTCTGTGTTCTCAAATACTGGCTGTTAGGAATTGTGGAAGCTGAAGCCCAAAACACCTGGAGGGCTAAAGTTTGCCCATGCCTGATTTAGATCCATCTCAAAAAGGGTATATTCATCAAGCCCTTTGCGCATGACCTTGGAAATATCTGGCTGCAGTGCAAAATGTTCTCAAGTGTTAGGTTTTGGAAGCTGCATAAGATGGCTTTAAGTTTAAGGCAATATCTGCCTTAAAGGGAAAAATGCCAAGGTCTATTTTCCTAAACTCTACCAGTCTTAAGATTTGGGCATATTGAGTATTTGTGCCAAGTTCTGTCCAGATCCATAGCTGTTTTGGTTCACAGTGCTCTCCGAATGTAGGTGAACTACCTCTCCCATAATTCCGTATCAATCCCCCCAACCCCTTCCAGTATTTTCTATTGGTCATTGGGGTTCTGTATGCCAAGTTTGGTCCAGGTCTGTAATTCGTGGAGGTCTCAGTGGTCTGTGGAAGTCAGAGGTGCATCAGTTGAAGGTACTGCAGATCCCATCATCCGTTGTCAATACTCCCCAATCATATTGTTTTTGTGATTAACCACTATGCTTTAATAATGTTCAATTGGTAACAATGAAAATGCATCCTGCATATCAGACATTTACATTACAATTCAGAACAGTAGCAAACGAAAATAAGTAGCAACGAAAATATGGTTGGGGGTCACCACAACATGAGGAACTTTATTTAGGGGTCACGGCATTAGAAAGGTTGAGAACCACTGCTTTAAGCAGTCCATATCCTTCACCAGCCTCCTTCCCTTTCTCCTCCTGGCAGAGCTGCTTCCTCACCATGACAGTCTCCTGGTACCAGAGTCTTATCAAGGTGCTACTGAGTCGTTTCCCCCAGAGCTGTCGCCATTTCCAGAATGCTGATGCTGGCACCCAATACTTGGTAAGGTTCTCCTAGAACTGGGAGCTGCTGGCTTACATGGGTTAATCAAGAGTGATCTGTTATCACCTCATCTGGGCAAGTTCAGCATTTCCATTTATGAGTGCCAGCCTCCCTTGTCACCTTATTGGGGTGGAGGGCAATTCTCACATGCAGTTCTTCTGAAATTAGGGTTGTACCTTGACTTAGTAGAAAGCTTTTTGTTCGACGGTTTTTGTGGAGATTGGGAGGAATGAGGTTTCTCAACTTCTTGGTCATTGTCTCTCACCATGACTTGCCCACTGTAGTGTTTTCCCTTTCTAGCCACCACACCTGCACAGACATCTAATCCTCCCACTGAGTAGGGTGCCATTGCTTTACTGATATTTGCTTATGACAACATGACAAATAAAATTTCTGATGCAACACTTTCTCTGCAGGTCGTTCTCAACCAGAAATTCACAGATTGTTTTGTGCTTGTCTTCCTTGATTCCCATTCAGGAAAAACGGTGAGAGCTTTTCCTTTGATTAAGGGAAATTGAAATTCCACTGCTTTCTAAGCAGTAGAGTTTTTGAGATTACTCTTCCAGACTGGAGCACTATTGGCTCAGAGAAATTCCTGCTTTATTGGGGCTGCTGGGTACAAGCAGGAGGGTTCTGGTGCCCTGCTTTGGATTTGAGGCAATGCTCCTGTATGTCAGAGTGGTTATCTTTGGTGCTATGGAGCCCGTGGTGGCACAATGAATTAAACGCATGTGCCTGCTGAACTGGTGACCAAAAGGTTAGAGGTTCATATCTGGGGAGTGAGGTGAGTTCCCATCTGTCAGCTCCAGCTTCTCATGCGGGGACATGAGAGAAGACTCCAACAGGATGGTAAAACATCCGGGCGTCCCCTGGGCAATGTCCTTGCAGATAGCCAATCACACACCAGAAGCAACTAGCAGTTTCTCAAGTCGCTCCTGACATTAAAAAAAAAAAACCTTTGGTGCTGTACCCAGTGATGATTGATGCAAGTCTGTAGGTTGCTGCAATCTAATTGCAGTAAGAAAGCAATATTAAAAGGAGATTTTGATGAGTCTGTGGGTGAGCATATGAACAGATCACATACAATAGTGATCATTTTTTATTATTTATTGGCAGAGTCTCACAGTGGTTTTTCGGGAGTCATTTCCAGTACAGCCCCAGAATGAGAGCCCTTTGCCGCAACTTGTATCCACATATCACCACCTGGAATCTGTCATAAACACAGCTTGCTTCAACCTCTGGACAGGGCTACTATAGCACAGGTTGGTTCTTCCCATTGGAGCATGCTGCATGGACCCAGCTGCAGTCGTTGGCTGGAACAAACGAGAGACCACTTTGCATGGCAGGAACAGTGGATGATACAAGGGTACAGCTGGCTGGATAAGAAGCCAGGATGCTTTCAAGGATTCAGACTGTGCTGAGTGGACGCATAGAAGAAGCAGGTCTACTCTGATGCACAGCCAGAGCAACCTGGATGAAAGGCCAAGAGAGCCCATCTCAAAGAAAGCGTCCAAGAAGGCTTTTGGGTGGATGTGCCCCTTTGTAATTCAGGACTGAAAGGTTTCTGCAGTTGCAGGCTCTGCCAGGCCTTTCAGAGTGACTCACTGGACAGGTTTTAGCAGGAGGGTATTACACAATGATGATAATGTTTTCTATGAAGTGAATGTACAGTAAATTAATGGATAATGAATTATAACAATAAAATACTTTGTCACAGATTCTCCTTAGAAGTTGTTACATTTGTCTTAGGGGAGAAGCAGACGACGTCCCTTTTCTGTTTTTGGAGAAATTGCTTGTTTCCAAAGACAGTTCGTATTCAAATGAATGTTATATCTATGGGCCCGCTGGTGGCCCAGTGGGCTAAACCGCTGAGCTGCTGAACTTGCTGACTGAAAGGTTGCCAGTTCGAATCCAGGAAGCGGAATGAGCTCCTACTGTTAGCCCCAGCTCCTGGCAACCTAGCAGTTCTAAAACATTCACATGTTAGTAGATCAATAGGTACCACTTCTGCGGGAAGGTAACAGCACTCCATGCAGTCATGACCTTGGAGGTGTCTATGGACAACGTCAGCTCTTCAGCTTAGAAATGGAGATGAGCAACACCCCCCAGAGTTGGACATGACTAGACTTAATGTCAGGGGAAATATTTACCTTTATATATTGCCCAGGGTTTTTGCCATAGCGTAAGGTCCTGGCTTGCTGAATGCAATAAAACTAGGGCACACATTTCTGTGACTAGTTCAAATAGTATTTCACTGTGCAAGAAAAAGGCAAATCAAAATTAAGAGGATTGGATGTCCCCCAAGTTCAGCAATCTTATCTGGAGCCACTAAGTGGTACTATAGAGCTAGCTCTGGCAAGCCTAAGCTTTTGCTCCTTTGCATCAAATTACTCCCCATTCTTTGATAGCAGGAAGGAAAAGGCATGCCAACACCATTATTTAGCGTGATAACATAATTTCTCACTCCTTTGGAGGGTCAGCCCTTATAATTGCAATGAGAGGGTGGCAGACAAGTTGTGCTGGGAGGGGGGGGAGCATGTCTCACAGGGAAAAGTGCAGCCAGGAATTCAGTAGCACATTCTGGTGCTAAAGTTGAGTAACAAGAACCACTTGAATGACGTTACTTTATTAATAAAACAATTTCTGCTGTGAGTATGCACCCAGAGGGAGACACAAGACAGCGACATTTTAGTTGATTGAGCTAATGTTGAAAGGGTAGCCTTTCCAAGCTGATTTTTCCCCTCTGCGGATGTATAGTAATAAGTCAGCACAGTTGTTCAGTCCACCTTCAATGCTGTTTTATTTCTGCTCTTCCACAACAAAGCTTAACTCTTCAGCTTCCGACATGTAGCAAACCATGACTTTCCCAATATTTATGGGCCCAGCCCAGCCCTTTCAGTGTATCTCCTGCAAGAGAAGCAATATGCATACGCATTAAACATGAATGCTAACTAACAGCAGTCCAAGCCTCAACTAAGCTTTGAAGAGCGATGTTAGCCAAATATGGAAGCAGAGCCTGGATTGCTGCTCTCTGAAATGATCAGCAGAGCAGAACATCCCCCTGTATGTCTCAGGAGCTTCCTGATGCCACTCGCCCACACACAAAAAAAGGTTCATCACTATCTTGTTTGATCTTTAAAAAAAACTTGCCTTTGGGTTTATACTCGCATCCTATGTAGCCACTGTAATCCATTGACTCTAGCAGCTGGAACAGGTATGGGTAGTTCAGTTCTCCAGGGCTATCAGGCTCATGACGTCCTGGTACTTGCGCAATCTGAATGTTTCCTACACAGAAAGATAAGCACCATCAGAAGTGAATGTAACATCAGGCATAGGTTCCTGCTGTATTCATTTTTTTCATGGTCACTATTACTAAACTTATTGCTGTAACATCAATACCATTTGAGCATTCCTTATCTATAATTCCAAGATCTGCAATACTCCAAAATCCAAAAGTATCAACATGGGTGACCAAGATAACCTTGAAGGTGAAATATTTGTAAAGTTTGCTTTATACACACAGTTAATAATAATGTATAAAATTACTTTCCAAGGCTATGTGTATACAGTTTATATGAAACTTACATGAATTTCGTACTTATTTATTTATTTACTCTATTTGTATCCCACCTTTCTCTACCCCGAAGGGGACTCAAGGCAGCTTTACATAAGGAAACTATTCAATGCCTTTGGACAACAAACAGAATACACTTAAATTTAAAATTAAATGCATATTAGAACATATAAAACATTGCATTCACTATTAAAATCATATAATCCTCAATGTTAATGTATTATAAATATTAACATATTAAGACTTTGGTCTCATCTCCAAGATATTATATACACATATGCAAATACAGGTATTTCAAAATACAAAATCTTTCTGGTACCAAACATTTTGGGTAAGGGATATTCAACCTGCGCTCTCATTATTCCAAGCTACAAAGGATCCATGGATTCAAGATGGTTTGGGATACAGACAAAGGAAATTAAAATCCAGAGAGTCCATAGCAAAGTTAAATGCTGAAAAACAACGATACATCACCTTTGATGCCTTACCAATAAGTGGAAAGTATGTTTCCAGATTCTGAGTCAGATTACCATCCATGATCTGGCAGTGGAAAATATCCTGTGGAGCAAACATCATTTACTGCCCCGAAACCAAGTCCAAGCAGATGAAGAAAGATTTTGCTATCTTCTTCCTCCCCCAGCATAAAGACCAATAATTCAGGCTCTTCAAGGCTCTAACCCAGGCATGGGTAAACTTTGGCCCTCCAGGTGTTTTGGACTTCAACTTTCACAATTTCTAACAGCCTACTGGGAGTTGAAGTCCAAAACACCTGGAGGGCCAAAGTTTGCCCACGCCTGCACTAACCAAATACAGTGATATCCACAGCAACCTGCTGCATCCAAGGAAAAAGAACAGATTCTTAATGAAACAGATCAAAAAGGACTCACCAGCTGCAGCTTCAGGTTGGGGTGTCCCACCTTCTTCAAAATGGCAACAGCTGAAGAAATATAGGTCCACACTGTCACAAGCAATTGGCTTTGGTACTCCATTCTCTATGCATTTTAAAGTCTCAATACCCATTCTTCAGCAATGGAGTAGCCTTTGGGGCCTTCTAGATGTTGCTGGACTACACCACCCAGCATTCCTCACCATTGGTTCCGTTAACTAGGGTTGATAAGAATTGCTGTCCATCAATATCTGGAGAGCCACAACTTACCTATCCCTGTTTTCAAAAAAAGGCAATCCCTACCTATGAAGGGGAGGCTTTTTGCCTCAACTTACCTTGTTGTGGTGTGGTCAAGAAGTACCTGGGATCTGTAATTCGACTGTTGATAGGCTCCAACAATCCTATCAGATTTTCCTGCAATATTTATTTGTTTATTTCCAGCATTTTAACCCCCGCTCTTCTCAACCCCCGAGGGGGGACTCAGAGCGGCCTAACAAACACAGTAAAATACAATATAAAAAACCCCAAAACATTCAGCATTAAAATACATTAAAATACAATTAACATTAACACATCATACACAATACCAAACCAAGAGAGAGGGAGAGGGTGAGTGCCAAATTCTTTCCCTTTCCATAAACTAAGCAGCATTCCTCCTGGACATGCTTGCTCAGATATGACTTCACTTTGCTATCTTTTAGACTAGGGCTGTCCAACTTCTACTGGACCGGGGGCCTGAGTTCCGGTCAGTGATCACCTGGGGGGCCTAAGAGTCTGCCTCCGCCCCCGGCTCCGCCCTCACCCCGGCTTCGCCCCTCCCCTGGCTCTGCCCCCTCCCCGGCTCCGCCCCCGCTCCCTCTCCAGCCCCGCCCCCTCCCCCGGCTCCGCCCCCTCCAATTCCATATATTTAATATTAACATAAGGGGGGAGGGAGGGAATGCCACACATGGGGGGCATAAATAAACAACTCCATATATTTAATATTAACATAAGGGGGGAGGGAGGGTATGCCACACATGGGAGGCATAATTAAACAAATCCATATATTTAATATTAACATAAGGGGGGAGGGAGAGAGGATGAAAGGGTGGATGGATGGGTGGGTGGGTGGAAGGAAGGAAGAAAGGAAGGAAGGTGAAAGAGAGGGGCAAGGAGGGAGGGAGAACAGTTGAAAGGAAGGACGAAAGGGTGGGTGGGTGGAAGGAAGGAAAGAAGGTGAAAGAGAGGGAGGAAGGAAAGAAGGAAAGAGTGGAAGGAAAGGAAGGGAGGGAGTAGAAAGAGAGAGAGGGAAGGGGGAGGAAAGAAGGCCGGGCGATGGAGGCGAGTGCGCTGAGGGCCTGAGCGCCTCCGAGATGGAGCAGCAGCAATCCTGAGGAGGAGGAAGCGAGCGAGAGGAGAAAGATAGAGAGGGAAGGGGCAGGGAAGAAAGAAGGATAAAAGGGTGGAATGGAAGGAGGGAGGGAGAAGAAATGTGGCTCACCTTAACGCTGAATGCTTCCTTGCAATAACTCCCCTCCCTGGGAAGGGAGGGAGGATGAGAAGGAGGAAGGAGCGCTGCCGAGGGGGAAAGCCATGCGGCCGGGTCGCTCTTCCTGTTTGCTGCCAAGGGGGCGGGGCCGGAGAGACATCACTCCCTCCCATTGGCCCCCTCCCTCAGGAGAAGATGAGGGGGCCAATAGAAAGCCAAGGGGCGGGACCAAAAAATAATAATAATAATAATATTTTTAATTGAAAAAAATTTTTAAAATATTTTTAAAAATATATTATTTATTGCAGGAGGGTAAGGGGCCATAGCCAAGGGGCTAGGGGGCCGTGTACGGCCCCCTGGCGACCTGTTGGACAGGCCTGTTTTAGACTATTTTGAGCTCTGTGAGGATGGAGCTTGGGAAGGAGGCCTTTAGTACCTTATACCTTGTGGAATCAGGTACCTGACTCTTCTGAAGAAGCAACACAACCTATTAACAACTGACCACAGAGAGCCTACCTGAACTAGGATGTCAGCAGCATATCTGAGGTTCTCGACGAAGGTAGCTTCCATCTGTGCTGACACTGCCTCCCGCTCTGCACCCATTGGGATTCGCCCCGCCATAATATGGATCCTATAAACCACATTAGGGGAGAGTAAGAGTGGGTCTAATATCTCTGGCATGAACTAAGGACAGATACAAGGCTATTGCTGTTATATATATATATTTGCCCTTGGATCAAGTGTCCAGGCTGCTATGATGCAACTGCAGTGAAGTCTGTCTCATGCTCAGTTTAATCCTGCCCAGAGGTGCTGCGCTGACCCATGAGATGATCTTCAGCACTGAACAGCACACATCACTGCATAAGCCTTTCTGTGGGTGCAGGCTACCACCTTCAATCTAGTGTAGCGATGGCAAGAGTGTCTAGAATTCTTGAAGAACTATAAAAATTACAGCCAGTTCATTTCAAATGAATCCGCCTGGCTTGACTTACGCTATTAGCTCTTGAACATTCACAGGCCATATGTGCAAGATCACTGTCGGCAGATTTATAGGCTCTGGGTATCCTTGGACATGCACAGTCGGCTTACTAGGAGACACTAATTCTTCCCCATTTCCAAGAATAAATCCCTCATAGATCAAGGGCTAGTAGACTTGTGGTCCTCTAGATAGTGTTGGATTCTAGTTGCCAGCCTAATCAATGCTGAAGGGTATACGATACGTAAATAGTTCATCAACATCTGGAGGACCAAAAGGTCTCTAGCCTTGAAAAGGACTAAATTAACATTTTAGCACTTTTGCTGTAAGATTAACAGCAACAGATTGGTGTCCGTTTCCTTATGTCTTAACGAGGTATGGCTTTCTATATGTATGGCATCAAAGAGTTTGTTCTGTTTTTCTCTTCAGTTTGTGCACTGGGCTGGCTTTAAAAAAAGAAGTGCAAAAATTGTAAGTAAAGGTAAAGGTTTTCCCCTGACATTAAGTCTAGTTGTGTCTGACTCTGGGGGTTGGTGCTCATCTCCATTTCTAAACCGAAGAGCCAGCATTATCCGTAGACACCTCCAAGGTCATGTGGCCAGCATGACTTCATGGAGCATTGTTACCTTCCCGCCAGAGCGGTACCTATTGATCTATTCACATTTGCATTTTTTCAAACTGCTAGGTTGGCAGAAGTTGGGGCTAACAGCAGGAGCTCATGCCACTCCCCGGATTCGAACCTGTGACCTTTTGGTCAGTAAGTTCAGCAGCTCAGTGCTTTAGCCCACTGCGCCACTGGGGGTTCTTTAAAAATGGTATCATTTATTAATTCTGATAGTATCGTATGCAGCTGTCATTAACAGTGATACAGGAGTAAATTTGGTTCACTAGTGATTGCTGCTGTAATAACCACATTGCTGCAAAAATCCATAGTTATGCTTCCAAGAATTATAGTCAAATATTCTGCTATTAATAATTTTATTAAAACAGAGACATCTGAAATGAACCATCGGTCACTAACAGCATCTCACAACTAAGCTTACAGGACATGAGGATAATCCTATCTAACTGAACCTGCTTAATTCTGACCACATCGATTCAACCTATTAAGTACGCTGAGCTTTAAGAAATGATTGTCAACCATCTGTAACGCTTCAGTTTTCAATGCTGCAAACAATCTTGAAGACAAGCGCTGCCATTTAAACTGTCAATATGAAGCAGGAACTCCATTAAAGGAAAGGAAAGTGGCCAGTAATTGGTTGCATTTGTTTCCTCGTCTTCTTGATTTCCTCTACCCTGATATGCAAATATGTGGCCCACCAAATTTTGTTGAACTGCAACTCCCAGCATTCCTCAGCATCAGCTACACTGCACAGGACTGCTGGGAGCTATGTTTCAATTTCTATGCGCTCAGTACACAGCCTAAATAACATGAAGGCTTCATTTCCCATCTGGAGGCTAAGCAGGATCAGTCCTGGGTTAGTATTTGGATGGGCGACCATCAATAAATATCAGATGCTGTAGTATATATCTCAGAGGAAGGAACTGGCAAAACCATATCTTATAATTCCTTGCCTAAGAAACCCTTGGGATCCTCACAAGTCGACAATCTGAAAGCACACACAGACTCACAATTTCTATCCCTGCTCTAGGCCAGTGTTTTTAAACCTTTTTTGAGCCGCGGCACATTTTTTACATTTACAAAATCCTGGGGCACACCACCAACCAAAATGACACAAAATGACACTCTAACACAGTAATACATATAGTTAATATGTTTTTAAATGTATTTATACACTCAGTGTGAAACCTGGGCCTGTTTCGATGGACACAACATAGATATGACTTCCTCTCCCATATTTATACATGGCTATCATGTCTTCTCTCAGCCTTCTGTTCTTCAGGCTAAACATGCCCAGCTCTTCAAGCCGCTCCTCATAGAGCTTGTTCTCCAGACCTTTGTGAAATTTCACCCTGAGTGAAACTTGCTTCCAGTTAACTATGGAGGTCATGAAGCTGTTATAAACAGTTCCTTGGGGGGGGAGGCAACTCTCGAAAAATCCAGTAAAATAGTAAAAAAAAACCCAAACATTTCCAAGCGGAGAGGCTCAATTTGTTTCTTGGAAACTTGTGAGCGGGCTGCTAGGAGGGGGGAGAGTGCCAATTTTCCACGGCACACCTGATGATCGCTCACGGCACACTGGTTTATTTATTTATTTATTAGTTCAATTTAATATACCGCTCTCTCTGGAGCCCAGAGCGGTTTACAGAATTAAAAATAGCAGATAAAACACATAAAAACACAATAAAACAATTTAAAACCCCCAGTTAAACCCCATTCCCAGCAAAACTGCAATAAGACAGCAGAAATGCGATGGCAGTGGCACAACAGAGTGCTGATGATAACGGGCACTGGTTATGGGCCAAATGCCTGTCTAAATAGCCAGGTCTTAATGGCTCTACGGCATCAGGTCCCGGATGACTTGTATCTCCTCAGGGAGGGTGTTCCACAAGGTTGGCGCGGCCACGGCGAACGCCCTCTGCCGCGTACTAGAGAGTCTGTAGACCTTAATGCCAGGCACCTCCAGTAGGTTGAGCCCCTCTGAGCGCAGCGATCTCCTGGGCACATAAGGGGTAAGCCGCTCCCTCAGGTACACTAACCCCAACCATATAAGGCCTTGAAAGTTAGAACTAACACCTTGAAGGTGACCCGGAATTCAATTGGGAGCCAGTGCAGCTCGCGCAAGAGTGGAGTCACGTGAGCAGATCTTGAGGCTCCTGAGAGCAAACGTGCTGCGGCGTTCTGCACCAGCTTGAGTTTCCGGATCGCCGACAAGGGTAGGCCAATGTACAGCGCATTACAGTAATCGAGCCTCGAGATGACCGTGGCTTGGATCACCGTGGCCAGGTCGCAGCGGGAGAGGTAGGGAGCCAGACGTTTTGCCTGTCGTAGGTGGTAAAACGCTGTCTTGCAGGCGCAGGCAATCTGCGCCTCCATAGACAGCTGGGAGTCCAGACGGACCCCTAGGCTCTTTACTGACGGTTGCAGGCGGAGTGCCACGCCGTCGAACGTCGGCAACTGGGTCTCTACCCCCCGGGCGGCCCAGCCACAAGATCTCCGTCTTCGCCGGGTTCACCTTCAACTTACTGGCTCGCAGCCATCCAGTTACGGCTTCTAGGTAGAGATGGAAATTATCGGGTACAGATCACCCCGGCGTCCATCCTCAGAATGAGCTGGGTGTCATCAGCGTACTGATGGCATTCCAGCCCAAAACTCCGCACCAATTGGGCGAGTGGTCGCATATAGATGTTTAATAACAGCGGGGAGAGAATGGCCCCCTGAGGAACTCCACAATGTAAGGAGGAGCCCTCGGAGACCACCCCTCCCCACTTCACTCGCTGCAGGCGGTTTTGGAGGAAGGAGGACAGCCAGTTGAGGGCTGTCCCCCTCACCCCGCCACCGCCAGGCGGTGTGTCAAAAGTTGGTAATCGACAGTATCAAACGCTGCCGTGAGGTCCAATAACATGAGCAGCCCCGATCCGCCCCGGTCCAAATGGCAACGGAGTAGGTCTGTGATGGAGACCAGGACAGTCTCTGTCCCATGGCCCGAATGGAAGCCGGACTGGAAGGGGTCTAGCCAGGTTGCATCATCCAAGAAAGTCTGCAGCTGGTCCATTGCTGCCCTCTCAATTACCTTGCCCAGGTATGACAAATTGGACACCGGTTGGGAAACACTGCTCTAGGCTATCCTCTGAAACAGAAGGGTTTTTATTTTAATCTCACTTCCTTGCAAAGTCAGCAGACAAAGTCACTTTTCCGGCACCAAAAAATCTCTCTGGGCTGCATACATACACTCACTGGCTAGCAAAAATAGAAAACACAAATTGCCACAAAACATAACAATTTGGCTCTCCAATTATCCAAACACAAAACAAAAATTAAAAACTCTGTACAAATAGGTTATATTTCTGCTGATTCCTGGAACCAGAAGTGAAGTAACACCGTTTCTGCCCATGCCAGAACCAGGCTGTAGATGTGGTGCTCTGTCCATAATTCCCCATTCCTTTGCTACTGCCCTTCCTGGTTTCTTTCCCTACATCGTGTCTTCCTCAAACTGCAGCATTTCTGTCTTTCAAGCCATCTCACGTCAATCTTTCTCAAAGCCATTCCGCCCTCTCGAAATAGTATGTATCAATGCATGAAAATTCAAGTCTTCGTATTCATTCTCCTGCCCTTTCATCCTTGCCTTCCTTTTTTGCCTATCCAAAGCATCTCCTCCCACAAGCTGTATGCTGAAGAGAAACCACCTTGAATGAGGGAGGCTTTGCAACAGTTATTGTAGTAGCACTGGCAAATTACAGGTCTTTAATGAGGAAAAATACTCCAAGAACTAGTACCACTGATAGAATCACAATACAAGCTCATTCATGCTTCCCTCAATTGTGCCAGGAAGAGCTGGCCTTGTGCTTTCTGTGAACTAACCCAAGAACTAACCTTTCCCTGTCTTAAAGAATATAAATGAATGCTTCTCCAAATGCTGTTGGTCCTCAGTTCACATATTGCTATAGAATCTTAGAGGTCAAAGAGACCTTGTGGGCCGCCCAGTGCAACCCCTGCCAAGAAGCAGGAAAAACCCATTCGAAGCAGCGCCCCCCCACCCACAGATGGTCATCCAGCCTCTGCTTAAAAGCCTCCAAAGAAGGAGCCGCCGCCACAGTCCAGGGCAGAGTTCCACTATAGCAGGGGTGCTCATTAGGTAGCTCGGGAGCTACTAGTAGATCTTCGGCCCTCTTCCGGGTGATCTTTGGGCCTCACCAGCCGGATGGGGTGCTCCTGCCATGCGCACGCACACCCTGTGCGCACGTGCGCTCCTGCAGCTGGCTTCCGCTCTCGTGGTGCTTCTTTTGCCTGTGGGGCATTGCAGGAAGAAGGAAGCACGAGGCGGGGCCTCTGGAGGGAGCGCCCTGCCTCTCTCTCGTCCAGAAGCAGCTGTGCAGCCTCCGTTGCCGGCGGGACAGGCAGGGCGGAGCGCTCCTCTGGATGCCCCGCTTCGTGCTTTCTCCTTCCTGCAATGCCCCGCAGGTGGAAGTAGCGCAGCGCGGGCGGAAAACAGCAGCAGGAGCACGTGCAGTGGCAAGAGCGTGCGGTGGCTGGGGCAGGTACATCTTTTGGACTTGGTCTCTTTAAGAGTAGTTCGCATGCTGAAAAAGTGTGAGCACCCCTGCACCATAGCAATAGTTACACTGGGGAGAACTGATGAGGACCAAATAGTCCCCAATTTTAGTCTACCTGAGGATCTCTGGATGCACAGAATTACAGCTCCGAGCTATCTTGACAAAGCTGCAATGGATATTGTGGATACATCTGCCTTTATGCTGTGTTTCTATGTTCTAGTTGTCTGTTTGTCACTTTCTACCCCAGGATGAATCATAGAATTGGAAGAGACCACCTGGGTCATCGTCCAATGCCCTGAGCATGGATAAGATACATGTAGGCAAGATGATGTTCTTTCCAAGTTTTGGACTGAGGCTCCTCTACTTAATTTTTATAATGATGGTTGGGGCTGATATGCATTGTAGTAAAATAGAAAAGGCCTGAGAAATATACACTGGTGATGTCTGCCTTTGTTTATGTTTGTGTGTCTCATTATATTGTAACAAGGCATTGAATGTTTGCCGGTATCTGTTTACACTGTAATCCGCTCTGAGCCCCCACTGGGAGAAGGGCAGAATATAAATAAAGTGTTGTTGTTGTTATGTTTACATTCAGCAAGGAGGTTCCCAGCCTCTGCAGGTGAGGCAAAAGAACAAGAAAATCCCTGCCCCTTCCCTCCAAAAACAAAGAATAGAGCAGGTTAAGTTACCCCTGGGTGACACTGCAGAGCTTCAACCTCACTGTGCTCCCTGAAAAAATGTTTCCCCAAAGCCCCCAATAGCCCTTAGACAATATGTGACCAATGTCACCATGTATTGTCGAAGGCTTTCATGGCCGGAATCACTGGGTTGTTATTGGGCTATACGGCCATGTTCTAGAAGCATTCTCTCCTGACGTTTCACCTGCATCTATGACAGGCATCCTCAGAGGTTGTGAGGTCTGTAGGAAACTAGGAAAATTGGATTTCTAGAACTGTAGAAAGTCCAGGATGGGAGAAAGAACTCTTGTCTGTTGGAGATAGGTGTGAATGTTTAGACTGGCCACCTTGATTAGCATTGGATAGCCTGAGAGTTTTTAGGTGTGCATGGGGAAATACTTTGTTGAGGGATGATTAGCTGTCCCTGATTGTTTCTTGTTTGGAGTTCCCCTGTGTTTGAGTGTTGTTCTTTATTTGCTGTTATAATTTTAGAGTTTTTTTTAAAAAAAATACTGGTAGCCAGATTTTGTTCATTTTCATGATTTTTTCCTTTCTGTTGAAATTGTCCACATGCTTGTGGATTTCAATGGCTTCTCTGTGTAGCCTGACATGGTAGTTGTTAGCGTGGTCTAGCATTTCTGTGTTCTCAAATAATAGGCTGTGTCCAGGCTGGTTCATCAGGTGATCTGCTTTTTTTCTCTGAGCCATGTTTTGCCTCTCTGAGACATTGTAGGTCCAGGACAGGCTCCCCCCACAAACAGGAAAAAACCCAAGAAGTTTGTTGTGAAAAAAAGACCTTTTTTAGCCTAAAATGTAAAAATTGCCTTCCGCATCCCCTAGTCTGGAAAAATGGAGAGAGAAAAAACATGGGGCCTGCAAGAACTCCCCAGGAGAGTTAGATGCAGCCGGTGTTTAGCACTTTCCTCACATCTGAACTAGAGCAATTTGTTCGACTTCTCTTGGGCTTTCTCTGTTAATATAGTTCTCAAGGTTACTGTGAGGTAATGTTGAGAAATGGGCAGATGCATCCATGAAGTCTTTTCCCCGCTCTCTTGGCAAGAGGATCTACTTTTGCAAGGATTTGTGAGGATTTGTGGCCATGCCCTTCACTTTTGCTGGTCAGTAGAAAGGGGATTTGTAAAATATCAGTCAACAACACAGCGGCCAGCAGGAGAGATCATATGTGGTTTTGCGTACACTGAGCAACTGATATGAGCTATGGTATTGCATTCTATACAAGACATAGTCTGTTGTTGATTTGATGTATTATATTTAATATATTATACTATATTCGTCTCCTCCCTCACCGTTGTCCTTCTTTCCTTGCCTGTTATGTCTTATTAGATTGTCGGCCTGAGGGGAGGAAACTGTCAAATTAACAATTTGTCAACTATTCTGGATCCCTTTTGGCTTAAGGGCAGGATGTAAATGCTCTAAGTAAATACATAAATCAACGCCTTAATTAATGACAATATTACCTTGGGCATTTCAGCTCCTTGGCATACTTTACAGCCAAAGCCAGGGCTTCCCGAAATTCAGGCTGGCGGCCAGGCACAGCACCTAATCCCATGTCGCCTTTGTCTTGGTTCCCTGAGAAAAGACAAGGGCATATTTTCTTTAAATATATTTTGGGCTGAAGTAGGGGAGAGATATAAACACATTAGGTTGCTGTGTGCTGACACCTTCTCCAGGAAACTAAAATAGAAAAGGCAGTACAGTGTGTTGCTGTGAGTTTTCTGGGCTGTATGGCCATGTTCCAGAAGCATTCTCTCCTGATGTTCTGCCTGCATCTATGGCAGGCATCCTCAGAGGTTGTGAAGTCTGTTGGAAACTAGGAAAATGGGGCTCATATATCTGTGGAATATCCAGGGTGGGAGAAGGAATGCTTGTCTGCTTGACACAGGTATGAATGTTTCAATTGACCACCTTGATCAGCATTGAATGGCCTTGTAGCTTCAAAGCCTGGCTGCTTCCTGCCTGGGAGATCCTTTGTTGGGAGGTGCTAGCTGGCCTTGATCGATTCCTGTCTTAGTAGACTTCACAACCTCTAAGGATGCTTGACATAGATGTGGGCAGAGGGAATGCTTCTGGAACATGGACATACAGCCCAGAAAACTCAAATCAACTCTTAGAACAGTTTGTCTCCTGGTTTAAAAGAGCTTCTTCAGTCCTGACACACAGCGTAATTCTTTGCCTGTTGCCCCCAGAACTGTTTCATTATCCGGTCTAGGCAGAGGCCACTAGGGGGTGCTAGAGAAAGAAGAATAGTCAATTTTATGGGGGGTGGAGAGTGGGTTGAAGGAGGAAAACCATTTCCCCTTGTTTTCCTGTTATTGCCCCCACCCCTGTCCCCATGTCCTTTATGATATGAAAGGGGGGGGGGGGTGGGAATAACCAGTGAAAATGGGGAAATGGTTTTCCTCCTTCAACTCCCTCCTAAAATAGTCTCTCTCTCTCTCTCTCTCTCTCTCTCTCTCTAGCACCCCCTGGTGGCCTCTGCTGGGTTGATGGAACAATGCCATGGAGAGTAAACAACTTTAGGGAAAGTGCTCAGCTTCATCACACTACAGAAAAAAATCCACTTAAAATCCAGTTTCTGCCTCCTGCAGAATTCTGGAGTTTGTAGTTTAGGAAGGAGCCTTTAACAGCCTCACTAAACTACAAACCCCAGAATTCTGCAGGAGGCAGAAACCGGATTTTAAGTAGCTTTTTCTCTAGAGCAGTGTTTCTCAACTTGGAGGTAGGGACCCCTGGCAGGATTGTGAAGGGGTGTCAGAGGGGTCGCCAAAAACCATCAGAAAACACTGTAGTTTCTGTTGGTCATGGGGGTTCTGTGGTAGGGTTCAGAATGGTCTTTGATTATAGGCAAACTATAAATCCTAGCAACCACAACTCCCAAATGTCAAGGTCTATTTTCCCCAAACTCTGCTAGTGTTCACATTTGGGCATATTGAGTATTTGTGGTGTCAGCTCCATTGACTGCCGATCCACTTCCGAACTCAATTCAAAGTACTGGTTTTGACCTTTAAAGTTCTATACGGTTCTGGCCCAGCTTACGCATCAGCCACTACGTCCTACCTCGTAATTTAAAATCATCCGAGGAGGCCCTGCTCTCGCTCCCGCCAAATTCTCAAACGCGGTTGGTGGGGACAAGAGATAGGGCCTTCTCGGTGGTGGCTCCCCACCTGTGGAATGCGCTTCCAAGCGACATATGATCAACCCCATCCCTCCTGGCATTCACAAAAAAAGTGAAATCTTGGCTGTGGGACCAAGCGTTTGCACATTAGCACAATGCAGCACTTTGGATTGGAATTGTAATGGCAAGTTGATGGATATGGCTCAATGCTCATGTTATGGACGGAACACTGTTTTTGACTTAAGTGAATGTGTATTACGTGTTAATGCCAACTGTATTTTAATGCTGAACGTTTATGGTTTTATATTGTACTAGCTGAACCCGGCACGCGTTGCTGTGCCCTATTTAGGAGATGTGAGGAAGTGTGGGCATGTAAGGGCTGGAAACGATGTAAGGGTTTTGTGTGTGTTTATATGTGTATGTTTGTCGGGATATATGTGTGTGTTTGTGGGGGTTTGTGTGTATATATGTGTGTAGCTGAACCCGGCACCTGTTGCTGTGCCCTATTTAGGAGATGTGTGGAAGTCTGGGTATGTATGGGTTGGTATTGCTGTGACTAAGTGTTTTGTGTGTGTTTTTATGTGCCTGTTTGGGTGTAGATGTGTGTGTGTATCTGTGTTAACTGCAAGAAGAATCACCTGATATTTTTTACTGTGGTGGGATGTGATGGGGGACTCTGGGTAGGAGGTAGTTTGTTGGGGGTTGTTTCTCCCTTCGGCCTCGTCTTCCGGGAGTGGCTGGGAGGTGGGGCGTTCCCTTTTGGCTCTTGCTCACCACTTCCCTGCCTTCCAGCCAAGGGTCCTTTGCGAGGAGGGGCAGATCTGCGGCTCCTTGGCTTCCTCCGTTGTCCCAGGCCGCGTGTGTTGGGTCCAAGCTTGGGAGACGGAGTTGGAGGCGGAGGCGGATACGGGCATGGGACCTCATTTTCCATAAAGCTCCGCCCCTGCTTCCCAGTGAGAGGCGCGGAGCCTTCTGGGAGGTGTAGTTCCTTCTCAGTATTCGTCTCCTCCGTCGTTTCCCAGGCGCCCCATGGACCCTGTTTGTGCGGGGCCCGCCGTGGGCAGCTTCTCCGCCGCGTCCTTGTTCTTCCTCGGCGGCTGCCATCCTGGGCTGTGTCCAGAACCGGATGGCAGTCGCCGAGAAAGGTAAGTGCGCTGCGGAGTCGGGCGACAAGCGCCGCCTCGCGTCCCGGCTTGAGGAGCGGCCTGGTAGCGGCGGAGGAGGTGGGCATGGCGTCGGCGTTGCGGGTGGGGTAATGACTTGGGGCATGGAGGTGGGGTGGGAGGGAGGAGGTGGAGGGGCGGGGCCAAGGGGAGGCGGGGTGGGAGGCTGTGTTGGAGGAGGAGGAGGGGCGGGGCGTTGCTGCGGCCGCCGCCGTGCGCCGTCTGTGCATGAGGGGAAAGGTTGTTTCTATTTCTTTTAGAGGGTGGAGGGTTGTGTTTTAGGTGTTTTGTGGGCACTATTTTAACCCCTTTATGGGTCAGTGGCCTGGCGATTTTGTGGGTCTTGGACAGAGTTTTCGCGCCTATTTGCCGGGTAAAGTGAAGGAAAGGTAAGGAAAGGCCCTTCAAGGCTGGAGGGAGGGACGACTGAGGAGGGAAAGGGCCTTGGAGAGCGAATGCTCTTTGATTGTGGCAAAAAATTTAGGCTTCCCAAAAGAGCGAAAACAACTTGAGATTTTAAATTAATATTTTTGAAATCAAGGCTGGAGGGAGGGAGGACTGAGGAGGGAAAGGGCCTTGGAAAACAGCGAGTCCACAATAAGCGAACCATGAAGTAGCGAGGGAACACTGTATTGGGTATTGGTGCCAAATGTGGTCCAGTGAATGAAAATACACCTTGCCAGGGCCATAGCCAGGATTTTGATTCGAGAGGGGCTGAGTTTGATTGGGGGGGGGGGGGGCTGAATCTGAGTGACGGACGATCTACCCTAGCAAACCTTTTGTATTGTTATCCCAATACCTCCATGCATGTGGGTTATATTGAGCATGATGATCAGATCATGATATGAATACACATAACAGTTTAAATAATGTACCAGTAAGACCTTCTTGTGGACCACCCTGAGAATTTCCGGGGGGGGGGGGCTGAAGCCCCCCAAGGGCCCCGCCCCCCTACATGACTGCACTTTGCATATCAGATATTGACATTATGATTGATAACAGGAGCAAAATGACAGTGATGAAGTAGCAACGAAAAATAATTTTATGGTTGGGGGGTCACCACAACATGAGGAACTGTCTTAAGGGGTCGCGGCATTAGGAAGGTTGAGAACCACTGCTCTAGTGTGATGGAGGAAGTGGCCATTAGGGTCACTCTGAGGCTGAAATGACTTGAAGACACACAACCACAACCACCACCACCTATAGCCTGACCCCCCAAAAGTTTGAGGGACCGTGAACTGGCCCCCTGTTTAAATAGTTTGAGGACCCCAGAAGCTCTTTGGAAAAGCCAGCCTTCTCCTCCTTGGGGTGCATCATCCACTCTTCAGAATCAATGCAGTTGGACACCACTTTAACTGCTATGTCCCGGTGCTCTGGAATCGTGGGAGTTGTAGCTCTGCAAGGTCTTCCTTTAGCCTTCTCTGCCCAAGAGAAATGTGGGTGCCTCATTGAACTGCAACTCCCAGGATTCCGCAGCCTGGATCCTGTGTGTGGGTGCAGCCAGGTGGGGCGTACCTGGCGGGGTGTTCAGGAGGACTACCTCCAGCCGGGCCCTTTCCGCCGCCGCCCGGAGCTCCTCCGGGGCCCCCTGGGCGTAAGGGAAGGCCAGCTCGACCGCCTGGAAGCCCGCCGTGGCCGCCGCCTCCATGCGCCGGGCCAGCGACGCCTCCTCCTGGAAGAGCCAGGCCAGGTTGGCCGCCAAACGCAAGGGAGCCATGGCCGAGGAGACAGGCCCAGGAGGAAGCAGCCTTGCGGGTTGCTTGGGCCCGCCCTCGGAGGGAGGGCCTTGCAATCGGGACCCTCCCTTCCTGAGCCCTTGCAGGGCGGAGCGAGTGGGTGGGCTCGTGAGCTTCTCCCTCTTCTGTGCCTTCAAATCAGGGATGGGCCAACTTGGGCCCTCCCTCCCTCCCTCCTTCCAGGTGTTTTGGACTCCAACTCCCACCATTCCTAACAGCCTCAGGCCCCTCCCTTTTCGCTTAAGGGGGGGGGGGGAAAGTGCCTGAGGCTGTTAGGAATGGTGGGAGTTGGAGTCCAAAACACCTGGAGGGAAGGAGGGAGGGCCCAAGTTGGCCCAGGCCTGATTTCCCTGGTCTTCCCAAATTCTGGTCTTCCAGGTATTTTTGGACTCCAGCTCCCAGAATTCTTGGCTGTAGGCCAAGTTGGTCCGGGCTTCTGGGAGTTGCAGTCCAACACAGCTGGAAGCCCAAAAATTGGGAAACACTAATGTAGCCCAAACTCTAGCCTCCCAGGTGTTTTGGATTTCAGCTCCCAGAATCCCCGATCATTGGCTACTCCCCAAATTACAGACAAGATAGGTTATGTTGGTTTGTTCTTATGTTGAATATGTATTTGAGTCGGGACACTTTTAAAGTGTAACTCCAGCCATATATATATGGCTAGAGTTAGAATTAAACACGTTGTAACTTTAATATATGGCTAAAGTAAGATTTAAAAATGTTCACACACACACACACATTTTAAAAGTTTAACTCCAGCTATATATATATGGCTAGAGTTAGACTTAAAAATGTTGTAACTTTAATATATGGTTAAAGTTAGATTTTAAAATGTTATATATATATATATATACTAGCTGTACCCGGCACGCGTTGCTGTGCCCTTTTTAGGAGATGGGAGAAAGTCCAATCATCCACGCTGTGCCCTCCTCTAAACTGCAGTTGGATGGAGTGTGGGTCAAGTTGGGTCTTTATTGGTCTTGGTTCTGGGCCACAGTGGTCTGTGGGGAATGATGGGTTTTGAAGTACTACAAATCCCATTTTCCATGGTGGTACTTCAAGTCCCATCATGCATGGTTGGGGCTCTGTGTGCCAAGGTAGGGTACTGTAAATTCATGCCATACACAATGTCCCATGAGCTGAGGCCTAGTTAGGAACAGCAAGTTAATGAAGCCTTACTGTCAATTCAGGCCATACACAATGTCCACTGAGCTGAGGCCTAGTCGGGAGAATCAAGTTAATGAAGTCTTACTGTCAATTCAGAGCGTAAACAGCTTCCCAGTAAGTGAGGGCTAGTTAGGGAAATCAAGTTAATGAAGTCTTACTGTCAATTTAGGGCGTAAGCAGCTTCCCAGTAAGTGAGGGCTAGTTAGGGAAATCAAGTTAATGAAGCCTTACTGTCAATTTTGGGCGTGGTCTGTGATTTTTTGGGGTGTAAATTTTCAGTTGCAAGTGATTTGGGTGTTTGTGTTGGGGATTGGCTCAGGCCTTTTCCTTATTCTGTTTTGGCAGTTTTTTATGGTTCAGAATTTTCATGTTGGCTGGCCAGTGCAGCAGTTATGCAAATCCGCCCTTATTGGCAGCCAATCATGTTGTTCAGAATGTAGAGGCTGGGTGAGTCTTTAGCTTGCCCGGAGGATGCTGGTAAATGTAGTTTTATTTTTACTCGTTGTTTTGGGGGCCTTTTAGGTTTTGGGGGGGAAGTTTCTTTGCTACAAACGTACCTTGCTTGAGGCCTATTTCTGTTGGCAAGTATTGTGTTTCTGCGTTGTATGGTTTCTTTGTTTGAGGTATACATCACATGACGTGAACCCATTTATATAATAGATATATATATATATATATATATATATATATATATATATATATAATGTAGAGGCTTGGATTCTTGGATGCTGACCAATCAGAGTCCTTTACGCAAATACTCCCTCAGTGGCAACCAATCCCTTCTAACTGGTGCTTTTGAATGTTGGAGTGCTGAGGCTGGCCAATCAGAGTCCTTTATGCAAATAATCCCACAGTGGCAACCAATCGAAACACTGCCACATATTCCTCTGCACCTCCGCACCTCCCGTCCTCCGCAAACACTGACTTTTATTATATAGACTAGCTGAGGACCCGGCGGTGCCTGGGTTATTTGAGGAAGGCATTGTGTGCCAAGGTTGGTTCCTATTAGATGTGTATGTGGCTTGCAGTGGTCTCAGGAAGTTAGTGAAGGTACTGCAAGTCGCATTGGCCATGGTCCATCCCCCTCCCAACAGCACCAGGATGTAGAGTGGGTCATGGGGGCTCTTAGTGCCACGTTTGGTGTTGATCATTCATTGGATGAGGGTCGCAGTAGTCTCAGAAGGTGAGTGAAGGTACTTCAAGTCCCGTCATCCATGGTCCATCCCCTTCCAAACAGCACCAGGATGTAGAGTGGGTCATGAGGGCTTTGTGTGCCAAGTTGGTCTTGATTAGTCATTGAATGAGGGTCGCAGCAGTCTTGGGAAGTGAGTGGAGGTACTTCAAGTCCCATCATTCATGGTCCATCCTCCTCAATACTGCACCAGAATGTAGAATGAGTCATGGGGGCTCTGTGTGCCAAGTTTGGTCTTGATCAGTGTTTGGATGAGGTTGGCAATGGTCTGGTGAAATGAGTGGAGGTACTTCAAGTCCCATTATCCGTGCTCCGCCTCCGAACTGCATCAGGACGTCCATTGGGTCATGGGGGCTTTTGTGCCAAGTGTGGTCATGATTATGCACTGGATGAGGGTCGCAGCGGTTTGGGAAGTGAATGGAGGTACTTGAAATCCCATCCTTCATGGTCCATCCTCCTCTAAACTGCAGTAGGATGGAGTGTGGGTCATGGGGGTACTGTGTGCCAAGTTTGGTCTTGTGGTTCAGGGCCGCCTTGGTCTGTGGGGAATGAAGAGTTTGAAAGTACTACAAATCTCATAACCTGTGATGGTACTTCAAGTCCCATCATCCATGGTCCTCCTACTCCAAACTGCAGTAGAATGAATCATGGGCCATAGGGGCTCAGTGTGCCAAGGTTGGTTACTGTTAATTCAGGCCATACACAATGTCCCATTAACTGAGGCCTAGTCAGGGAAATCAAGTTAATGAAGCCGTACTGTAAATTTTGGGCCTGGTTTGTGATTTGTAGGGCATACAGTGTTTTCTGGGAAGTTAATTGGGTGAAGGTACTGCAAATCCCATCATTCGTGGCCCATCCTGTCCTAAACTCTCTTTTGGGGCCTGTAATGTTCTGGCCTGCTCTGCTGGTAATTGGTAACTTTAAAAGGCCAAATGGCAGGCAGCCGTTTTCTAAAAGCTGAGGGGGAGGAGAAAACAGGAATCCATTTTGTTTTCACAGAGCCAAGTGGGGAGGGAATGTTGATGGTGCATTTTTTCTCCTCAGTGGGAAGAAATCCTGTTGTTTGAATGTAGAGACCTGGATTCTGGGATGCTGGCTAATCAGTGGCAATCAATGCCCTCTGTCTGGTGCCTTAGAATTTTGGAGTGGCGAGGCTGGCCAATCAAAGGACTTTATGCAAATAGCTGCCACATTTTTCCCCTCAGTGGGAAGAAATCCTGTTGTTTGAATGTAGAGGCCTGGATTCTGGGATAATGGCTAATCAGTGGCAATCAATGCCCTCTGTCTGGTGCCTTAGAATTTTGGAGTGGCGAGGTTGGCCAATCAAAGGACTTTATGCAAATAGCTGCCACATTTTCCCCCTCAGTGGGAAGAAATCCTGTTGTTTGAATGTTGAGGCCTGGATTCTGGGATGCTGGCTAATAGAATTTTGGAGTGGCAAGGCTGGCCAATCAAAGGACTTTATGCAAATAGCTGCCACATTTCCGCCCTTCCGCCCTCCCGCCCTCCGCACACATACAAACATTCCGTTTTATTAAGGTATACAGATGGATAGATAGATAGATACGCACACACACACAGACATTTTTAAATTGTAACTCCAGCCATATATATACAGTATATGGCTAGAGTTAGACTTTAAAATGTTCTGACTTACACACACACACACACATATATATACACACACAGTAGTGTTTTGCTTATCCAACATAAATGGGCCAGCAGAATGTTGGATAAGCGAACATGTTGGATAATAAGGAGGGATTAAGGAAACACCTATTAAACGTCAAATATGTTTTTACAAATTAAGCGCCAAAACATAATGTTTTACAACAAATTGATAAAAACAGCAGTTCAGTACACGGTAAAGTTATGTAGTAATTACTGTATTTACGAATTTTGCACCAAAACATCGCAATGTATTTAAACAGTTGTGGATCCGGGCAGAAGGCAGATTGCGTTGGATAATACAGAACTTTGGATGAGTGAAGGTTGGATAAGCGAGACTCTACTGCAGGGGTCTTCAAACCTTTTAAGTGGGGGGCCGGTTCATGGTTCCTCAGACTGTTTTGGGGGAGGGGCGAACTATAGTATGGGGAAAAAATGAACTGATTCCTATGCACACTACAAATATCTACAATGCAAATAAATAAATAAATAAATAAGAAAGAGAAAAAAATATTTAAAGAACAATTTTCACCAACATAAACTTACCCATATTTCAATGGGAAGTGTGGGCCTGATGTTGTGTGCCTTCAAGCAATTTCAGACTTAGGGCAAACCCAAATCTAAAGTTTAGGACAGGGGCCAAATAAATGACCTTGGAGGGCCGCATCCGGCCCGCGGGCCTTAGTTTGTGGGCCCCTGGTCTACTGAGTGTGTGTGTGTGTGTGTGTGTGTGTGTTTGGCTGGAGTTACACTTTTAAAATGTTCCAGCTTACATACAAACATTCAGATATATCTGCCCACGCCTTTCTTTGGATAGCATGGGGAAGGGTGAACACCCCTGTGGTGTTTGTTTTGCTGTCTGCCTCTGTTCAGAAGGTTTCACCTCACTTTCTGTCCCTGTGATTTATTTATTGATTGATTGATTTGAAACATTTATATTCCATCCTTCTCACCCCACAGGGGACTCAGAGCGAAGCATAACATATATACGGCAAACATTCAATGCCGGGACATAAAACCATAAATATACACAAACACTGAAATCACTTATATCCACTTTAAAATCAGTTGCTTAAAAACCATATCAGGACACCATTCTATTATTGCCTCATTGCACTGCCCCAAAGGCTTATAATTGGATTTTGAAAAAAATGGCTTGTTGTGGAAACAAAGACTGGAGATAAAGCTTCAATGAGACACCTTTTCCCCATGAGAGCTCTTCCAAAAGTGAATTCCCCCTCTGAGAGGTAGATTTCTCTCACTTCCTGCTATCTCACCCCCGTTCCTAACTAGGAGTCATTAGTAAGTCGAATGTTTGTAACTCAGGGACTGCCTGTATACTATACACCATATTTTCCTGAAAATAAGACAGAATCTTATATTAAGTCATGCTAGGGCTTATTTTCCAGTTAGGTGTTATTTTCAGGGAAACAGAAACATGCCTAGATCAATTCTCAGTTCAGAAATCCTTTTTGGAACGACTGCATTGGCTGCCAGTCCGTTTCTAAGCACGATGGAAGGTTTTATGAACTGTAAATCCCTATGCATCTTGGACTTAGGCTATTTGAAGGACGGTAGAGGTTCTTGAGGTTCTTAAAACCTTCAGAAGAGGCGCACCTCCCTGCCATGCCACCTTCCCAGACTTGTTTGGTGGGAATACAGAAGAGCCTCCTTGGTGGCTGCGCCCAAACTTTGGAACTTCAAGCCAAGATGGTTCCCTCTTTGCTTTCCTTCCACCAGCAACATGGACACTGTTCTGTTATGTTGGGCTTTTATTAATTAATTGTGAGAGGCTTTTAAAGGTATGCTCTTTTGTTGACTTTTTGTATTCTGCATTTAAATTATTTTAATTGTGTTACTATATTGATTGTTTAAATGTTTTTTTCAATAACTTTTTACATACTATATGTATATATCTATATCTATCTATATATATAAAGGAAGAGCCGTCATGTGAAGACTACCTCAAACAGAGAAACCTTACAACGCAGAAACACAAAACTTGCCAACAGAAATAGGCCTCAAGCAAGGTACGTTTGTAGCAAAGAAACTTTCCCCCCCCAAACCTAAAAGGCCCCCAAAACGAGTAAAAATAAAACTACATTTCCCAGCATCCTCCGGGGCTGCCAAAGACTCTCCCAGCCTCTACATTCTGACATCATGATTGGCTGCCAATAAGGGCGGATTTGTATAACTGCTGTACTGGCCAGCCAACATGAACATTCCGACCCATAAAAAACTGTCAGAGGAGTGCCAGAGCCTCCTCCAACACTTTCAAATCAGAAGACCATGATGGAGATCAACACCATTCAAGGTCTCTTCTTCCTTTCCCAAAAGATCTCCAGTGGCTTGGAATTCCACATTAATAAGAGGACCATCCAGCAACAATGGGGTTTGCCAAGGAGGGTGCTCCAGCCCCTCTATATGCTGGCTCCAAGGGATGGAGGTCATCACCAAGTACCTTCTGATGCCCAGCGCTGGAAGAGCTCCCTCAGATGGCCTGTCCATGAGGAAAGCCTCATCGGACATCAACCAATGGGTGCAAAACACACAGAGCAGGACATCTTGAAAAAGAGAGGAGCAGAAAGTAAGCTAGACATGAAGATCTTGAGAAAGGTGGCTAAAAAGGATACGGAAAGGATTTTTAACAGTCCCCCAACAGACACTGGACGCACCTGTGAAGATAGAGATCCCCTGACAGGACAAGCCCTCCCCAAGCTGATCCGTCCTGGCCATGGTACAAGTCAAACCCAAAGGACTGCAGGCAAAGAGCTGAGGCACAAACCCAATTCACTTCAACACCATAACTAACAACAATTCCAACCCTTACATACTCAGACTTTCTCGCATCTCCTAAATAGGGCACAGCAACGCGTGCCGGGTACAGCTAGTACATATATAAGTAAAGATAATGGTTTCTCCTGACATTAAGTCTAGTTGTGTCCGACTCTGGCGGGTGGTGCTAATCTCAATTTCTAAGCCAAAGAGCCGGCATTGTCCGTAGACATTAACAAGGTCATGTGGCCAGCTTGACTGCATGGAGCGCCATTATCTTCCTGCCGGAGCAGTACCTATTGATCTACTCACATTTGCATGTTTTCGAAATTCTAAGTTGGCAGAAGCTGGGGCTAACATCTGGGGCTCACCCTGCTCCCTGATTCGAACCACTGAGCTTTCGGGCCAGGGTTTGCCCATGCCTGTGCTGAAAGGACCCCATTTGAGATCAGAACCTACAGTTCAAGAAGCAGTGCTCTACATAGGTCAACAAAGGATTCCTCCAGGCAGGAACAAGCCACACCTAAAAACTGTCAGGCCATCAAATGCTAATCAAGGTGGCCAATTGAAATATTTACACCTAGCTCCCACAGACAAGAGTTCTTCCTCCCACCCTGGACATTCCATAGATAAACCCAATTTTCCTAGTTTCCAAGACTTCACAACCTCTGAGGATGCCTGCCATGGATGCAGGTGAAACGTCACAAGAGAATTCTTCCAGAACCTGGACACATAGCCCGAAATACCTACAACAACCCAGTGATTCCGGTCATGAAAGCCTTCGACAATACATTGGTCATAATGTTGTTTTTGTCTGTTTTTAAGCTACATTCATTTTTCATAATTTGCAACCTTCTTTGTATCCCATTATTGTGGGAAATGTAGGATATAAATTAATAAAATATTCATAATCAGCAAGATCAGTATATGCTGTCCTGTATAGTCTGGACAATTCAGACAACTGTGTATTTCCAGCAGAAAGGAAGCTCACAGCAGCGAGACTCACCTAAGTTAAGTAAAAGCATGCCACATGCCACACATACCCATACACACACATTCCCACTACACAGAGTCTTTTCCCAACTGATTATGCAGAGTCAAGGACATTTCAGAGGCAACTGGAGACTGAGCTTGTGGCTTCTTGCTTGGTATCCTGGAAGATTACACACCCTCTTAACTGTGCACTTTTCAATTCCTAGCTGCTCTGCGGCACTGCTATGCTCAGCCTCTGCTTTGCATTTTGCGCACGGCTCCTCTGTGGCCCGATGCATGCTGTTTGTTTGCTTTGAAGTGATGTATAATCTGTGCTGATAATTAAAGAACGTCATTCCAGGGTTAGTATTTATTGATACCAATTTAACTCGCCTCTTACATCAAACACTAACCATCTATCGAAATCCCCGGTGAATTTCAGCATCACAGAGACCTTGTTTTCATTACCCAGAACTGACAATAATGGCTTTTGGAGCACTGGTCTTTAAGCTTTGCCTGAGATTTCGTTTGGGCCACCTTCTCTACCATTAGCATAGAGACAAGTGTGGAGAGCGGTAGGACTGTTATGGTTAAAATGGGGCTGTACACACTATTTTGTGTACATCCCATTCCAACAAATCACCTAGTCTTAGGGCAAGGGTGCTCATTAGGTAGCTCGGGAGCTACTAGTAGATCTTCGGCCCTCTTCCAGGTGATCTTCGGGCCTCACCAGCCAGATTGGGGCGCTCCTGCCATGCGCTCGCACAGCCTGCGGGCACGTGCGCTCCTGCTGCTGGCTTCCGCTCTCGCGGTGCTTTTTTCGCCTGCGGGGCATTGCAGGAAGAAGGAAGCACGAGGCGGGGCCTCTGGAGGGAGCACCCTGCCTCTCGTCCAGAAGCAGCTGTGCAGCCTCCGTTGCCGGCGAGACAGGCAGGGCGGAGCGCTCCCTCTGGATGCCCCTGTCAGGGATTATGGGTTAGGTTTTCCAAAATATAAAACACAAACCTAATTTAGCAGAGTAAAACAAAATGCAGCAGCTTCAGCTTAGCCCAGAAGTAATGTGGTCATTGAGAAAAACTCCATACCAAAAAGTTAACTTACTTTATTGTAAGTAAAATAAAATATCCATACAGGAGAGTCACAAATAAAACTCCACACAGGAGAGCCATAAAAGGAAACCTCAAAGGTAGCCACAAAAGGAAGCCACAAAGGGAAGGATACAAAATGGAAAGGAGTATTTAAGGACATAACAATTATACCCCACCTTTCCCCAGGAATCTAATTGTTGAGCACCTCTGCTGTAACTTGTTACAACCAAAATTAACATTACTGAGAACACTTAAAGGTACAAATATAATTTTGTAACATAAAACTTTCAACAGCCCCGCCTCGTGCTTTCTCTTTCCTGCAATGCCCCGCAGGCGGAAGAAGTGCTGTGCAGGCAGAAAACAGTAGCAGGAGCACGCGCGGCGGCAGGAGCGCGCAGGAGCACACGGCGGCGGGGGCAGGTAGATCTTTTGGACTTGGTTGCTTTAAGAGTAGCTCGCATGCTGAAAAAGTGTGAGCACCCCTGTCTTAGGGTATCATTCATGATCCTTCATAAGCTGAAAGTATCAGAACTACGATTCCTTTAGCCTGAGATTTTTTTCAAGGGTGAAGTTGCTCATTTGGAGAACCTGATAAGGTAAAGGTTTTCCCTTGACATTAAGTCTAGTCGTGTCCAACTCTGGGGGGTGATGCTCATCTCCATTTCTTAGCTGAAGAGCCGGTGTAGTCCATAGACACCTCCAAGGTCATGTGGCCGGCATTACCTTCCCACCGGAGCGGAAACTGCTAGGTTGGCAGAAGCTGGAGCTAGCAGCAGCAGCTCACCCCTGCTCCCCAGATTTGAACTAGTGACCTTTTGGTCAGCAAGTTCAGCAGTTCATATGATAATCCAAATGGCAGGCCAGGAATTTAGGGGCACCAGCATGAGATAGTTATCCAAACACAGACTCACCTTAAAATTGTGCACGAATTTTACACCTTGCATCTCTTCCATCACTCCCACTCTAACTCTTCTAATTCTGATTCAATTGCTTCTGATTAACACATGTTCAAACTGCTCCTACTAAGGACATCTGCTGTCAGCTACAATGGTGCACACCGCTATTTGCACGGAAAAGGAGCCCCCAATGGTGCAATGGATTAAACCTTGTGCCGACAGGACTGCTGACCGAAAGGTCATTGGTTGGAATCTGGGCAGTGGGATGAGCTCCCATCTGTCAGCTCCAGCTCCTTATGCAGGGATATGAGAGAAACCTCCCACAGGATGGTAAAACATCCGGGCATCCCCTGGGCAACATCCTTGCAGATGACCAATTCTCTCACACCAGAAGTGATTTGCAGTTTCTCAAGTTGTTCCTGAGACTGAAAAAAAAAGATTCACCATCTGGGGAGATGAACTGCTAACCCATGGATCCAATCTGCCCACAGATATTCTGAATCTGGTCTGCAGTGGGTCCAGATGAGACCCAAACTTCATAACTGGAAAGTGGAACAAACCAGGAGGTGACAAATTCCCCGTGTTATCTCCAGCCAGGCACTCCATAAGGCAGCCCAACACTTGGTCCTGGTTACATTAGTCAATTCCTTCTATTTCTCTCTCTCATCAAATACAATTTATTCCTACAAAAAGTCCACCTAACCCAGCATCTAGTTGAAGACTGATAGACAAGCCTCAGGCCCTGGGTATTTTTTTTTTTGTACACAACATCTGGTTGGAACATGGAATCAAAAATAGTTTTATTTTTGAATTGCCCTTCCTCGATTCTCACCCACCCCCTCCCTAGTAATATCAGAGACAATTTATGTCTTTTGAACTCTGCTGTAGCCAGTTTATCATCTCTTATCTCTCTTTCTCCAGGCTGCCCTCTGGAACCTGTGTTTGTACAATTGGTTAGGGCACCTGGGTTTAAATGTTTTCCTTTAAATGCTGTCTTTTTCCCCAAGCGCTTTATTGACAATTTTCTCAGGTACAAGATCTATACAGGGCTACACAAGCTTTCCTTATAACTTTTATTTATGTCTGAAAATTAATATTCCCTCTCCCATATATTTTCTGAGGTTCACTGAGTTAAGCCAAGCATGTGAGACATGTAATTAAGTGATTTTCCATTTCAGAGACAGCATTTCACAGGTTTATACATTCATTTCATACATCAAGTCGTATAGCACATCACATGTTTTTGAAATTTCACATGCACAGCAGTCACTTTCCATATCTGAGGCAAGTGCTGTTTTCCATTGATACCTTGGATAAATTGATACCTTCAATTGTGAATACAGTTTTTAAATGTTTGTTATTGAACAGTTACCAAAAGGAAAATCTGACAGAAGAACAAAGGGAGTATGCTTTACTGAGGTCTTTACAATAGATACAACAGATATGGTTTTTGCCCTTAGACAACTGCAAGAGAAATGTAGAGAGCAGAACAAAGGACTCTATGTAACATTTGTCGACCTCACCAAAGCCTTCGACACTGTGAGCAGGAAAGGTCTGTGGCAGATCCTGGAACGTCTAGGATGTCCCCCCAAGTTCCTCAAAATGATTGTCCTGTTACATGAGGGCCAGCACGGTCAAGTCAGATATGGCGATGCTCTCTCGGAGCCCTTTCTCATAACTAATGGAGTGAAACAAGGTTGTGTTCTTGCACCAACCCTATTTACAATCTTCTTCAGCATGATGCTCCAAAGGGCTATGGCAGACCTACAAGAAGAAGACGGCATATATATACGCTATCGTACTGATGGTAGCTTGTTCAACTTAAGCCGTCTGAGGGCTCGCACTAAGACTCTAAACTATCTAGTCCGTGAGCTACTTTTTGCTGACGATGCTGCCCTTGTCGCCCATTCAGAAGCAGCCCTGCAGCGCCTCACATCCTGCTTTGCAACAGCTGCAGAGCTGTTTGGGCTGGAAGTCAGCCTGAAGAAAACAGAAGTCCTCTACCAGCCCGCACCACAGGAAGAACACCACCATCCTCACGTCAGCATAGGCACATCTGTGCTTAAGTCCGTTCAGCAGTTCACCTACCTGGGAAGCATCATCTCTTCAGACGCCAAGATTGACAAAGAGATAGATCACAGATTATCAAAGGCATATAGTGCATTCGGAAGGCTTCACAAAAGAGTCTGGAGCAACAAGCACCTGAGACAAAGCACCAAAATCAGTGTGTACAGAGCTATCATACTGTCCATTCTCCTCTATGGGTCTGAAACATGGGTCACCTATCGCCAACACCTACGACTCCTCGAGCGCTTTCATCAGCGCTGTCTTCGCACAATCCTAAATATACACTGGACCGACTATGTGACGAATGTTGCTGTCCTTGAGCAAGCAGGGATCACCAGCATTGAGGCCATGCTATTGAGAACACAGCTGCGCTGGGCAGGGCACGTCTCTAGGATGGAGGACCACCGCCTCCCAAAGATACTACTCTACGGTGAACTCGCCACGGGTCAGCGCAAGAGAGGCGCCCCCCAAAAGAGATATAAGGACTCCCTGAAACAACATCTCAGGCTTGGCCAGATTGATCACCAACAATGGTCCACCCTGGCCTCACATCGGGAGGCATGGAGAAGCACTATCCACAATGCTGCGGCCTCTTTCGAGAAGACACGCCGAATGGGTCTCGAAGAGAAACGACAACGCAGAAAGAACCGCAACTTGGAAAAAACATCACCCAAGGAGACTTTCTGCTGCGCTTTCTGCAACCGAACTTGCCTATCTCAGATTGGCCTTTTTAGTCATCAACGCGCTTGTAAAAAGCGTGGGATGAGTCCTTCCTGAATCTTCGTTCGCGAAGTAATGCCGAGAGAGAGAGAGAGAGACAATAGTTTCATAGAGGACATTGAATTAATTAGTTTAAAGTGTAAGTTTGTGCAACTGTCCATAGGTTATATTAATTCATTTTCCTTTTTGTATTAATTAATAGTATCTGTCGGAAATAGCAAGCTCCCTCTGCAGGCCAAGGACTACCTGGCCGGGCTGCGGCTCCTCCTGGCTCCTGGGCTCTCTTCTGCCCTCCTCCCCTCTGGCAGCAAGGAGGAGGAGAGGGAGGAGGAGTCTGCGGGAGCTGCCCCCATCCTGGAGGCTCGAGGCAAGGCTTTCTGCCCTCTAGCCCCTCCGCACCGGGGAAAGGGAGCAACCCCTCATCTCCTGGCTTCTCCTGAGTGGGCTCCGGGTTCGCTGCAGAGCAGAAGAGAGCAGAGCAGAGCAAAGGCCAGGATGCGTAGCTCCACAGCCCAGCTTGGTTCCTTCCCAATCTGGCCCAAGGTGACAGCAGGGAAGCCGAAGGGACACGGGGGGGGCACTCCTGGGGGGGGGGCTGAACCTCTTTGGGAAGGATAGCTGGGGGTGGCGACAACTGCAAGCCTCCGCCGCAGTTCCGAGGCTCGGAGCCACCCCGTGTGCTCAATTCCTATTCGCCCTGCTCAGCTGAGCCCGCGTGCGCTCCAGCCACTCAGCGCAGCCCTCCCCCGCGGAACGGTGATAGGCCTCCTGCGCGTGGGCCTCCCAGGGAGGGGAGGGGGTTTGGCAGAAGCAGAGACATTACGAGGGGGGTGGGTGACAGTTAGTAAAATGACAGTTAAAAGTGTCATTTTGGTTGGTGGTATGCCCCAGGATTTTGTAAATGTAAAAAATGTGCCGCGGCTCAAAAAAGATTGAAAATCACTGCTGTACACAGAGAAATCACTTCAAAACCTATCTGTAACTGGACTAACAAGTTAGGTACCTGTGTGCTGAATACATGAAGGTTGTGTGTAAACCAAATATGTTACTTTTAACAAAGTCTACTTTATTTTTGCCTCTTGAGAGCATGATATAGAAACAAGATGTTTTATGGGAGGGTAGATGTTTTTGGCCACTGAAAATAACACTTATGAAGAATTATATTTTGTGTATTGGCATAATCTCTGTTCCTAACAGATCAAGACAACCAGGTTAACAATTGAAAGCCAAATTGCCTTGCAAAAATACATGTGGATATATACTACTAAAGAGAAGATTTTACTCAAGCAAATTTTTGGCTATTCTCTGGAAGATATACTTTTACAAACGTTTATGATTTTCAAATGGTTTTGAATGCCATTGTTCTCCAAAAGTTTGTGGAGATTCTGGTTTTCCAGAAGGTTATGATCTCTAAAAGGCCATGCCTTGCCAAAACTATCAGTAGATCAGTATCAGTGCTGCAGTTTTCTGTATGGGTTATGCCAGTTCTATCGGCAATTACACTGTTCTGACATTCATCTGGCCAGTTGAATAAACCTCTGTTGTTGTCTTCAACCTAGTCATGTTTCAAAGTAGCATGGTGTGCCAGGCAACTGACCTACACAGCATGGCAAATGGGAACTACTCAGGTTGTTTCTTCGCATTCTAGAATTGTAAGAGTTGGAAGAGATCCCAAGTGCCATCTAATCCAACACTTTGCCATGCAGGAATATACAATCAAAGCACTCCAGACAGATCGCCAGCTCATCTTTGTTTTGTAAAAAAGACTGAGATTCCAGCACACTTCAGTGCAGAGTATCCCACTGTTGAACAGCTCTTACCATCAGGAAAATCTTCCTGATTTATAGGTGGAATCTCTTTTCTTATAGTTTGAATCCATTCCTTTGTGTTCTAGTCAACAAAGCTGCAGAAAACAAGCAATGTGACATCTTTCCAAATATTTAAACTTGGATACCATGTCCCCTTTCAGCCTCCCCCCCCCCCCAAGCTAAACATACCCAGCTACCAAAGCCTTTCCCATAGAGCATGGTTTCCAGACCTTTAACCATTTTACTTTCCCACCTCTGGATAAATTCCAGTTTGTTGATATCCTTCTTGAATTGTGGTGCCCAGAACTGGACACAGTATTCCAGGTGAGATCTGGCCAAAGCAGAATAGAATGGGACTATTATCCCCTTAATCTAGGCCAGGCATCCTAAAACTGCAGTCCTCCAACTGTTTGGGCCTCCAAATGCCAGATTTCCTGAGAATTGAACAAGGTGACTAGGGTTTCTGGAAGTTGCGGATCCAAATAGCTGCAGTTTGAAGAATATATTCCTAGTGATGCAATACAGAAGCACATTGGATTTTGAATTGCTGCATCATACTATTGACTCATATTCAGCTTGTCATGTGAATATAGATTATCTGCTTAGAACTGGATTATATGTGTCTACATGGCCATATAATCCAGTTTCTGAATCCAGATTGACTGCTTTGATCTAGATCTGTGGTTCCTAAAGTGGGCGGTACCACCCCCTAGTGGGCGGTGAGGCAATCCAAGGGGGCGGTGGAAGGCTCAGGAGAATTTGGGGGGCACTGAAGCCCTGTAAGGGGGCGGTGGCGGGATTCCAACTCGCAAGCGCGTGAGTGTGCGCCTGCCAGTTGGAAACCCCGTGCCGGCGCTGCCTGGAAACCGCAGCGTGGATCCCTTTCCTCTCTTCAACTCCGCCCACAGCGCAGTCCTGTATCGCCCCTTCTAATCCAACAGGTCCCTTGGAAGGACGGGACGATATGGGACTGCGCCGTGGGCAGAGTTAAGGAGAGGAAGGCAGCGCACACTGCGGTTTCCAGGCAGCGCCTGCCCAGGGATTCCAACTGGCAGGCTGAGACAGTCACGCGCTTGCAAGTGTGTGCCTGCCAGTTGGACCAGCGGAGAAGAAAAGCCTCTGTGTCTGCAAATGCCCCCTGAGTCACTGCGGCATTTGCAGGCGCCTCCTGGGAGATGGCCATGGCACAAAGGAAAATGCAAGCAGCTCCCAATTTCCAAGGTGCAGTATTCTCTATCGCTCAAGTTTGTCAGACTGTAAAGATATCAAACAAATGTTTGAGTTATGAGTATCTGTTTCTTTTGGTTTATGTGCTGTAGCAGTACTACTGTAGGTTTGTCTGAATAGGTGCAGCTGGGTTTGCCTGACTCCAGTAGGGTGTGGCAGCTGTGTTTGTATAAATCTCCTTTGTTACAGATTGGGTTAGGCTTTTGGCTTTTGCAGTTTCTTACTGTCTATGCTGGCTGTTGTGCTGGCTGAAGTTCCTGGCTGATATACTGCTGTGATGCTGGAATGCTGTAGACTGGAGAAATTCATTTAAATGCTGAAATGCTGAAGCCTGGAGAAATGGATTCCTATACTGCTGGAATGCTGGAATGCTGTAATTTGGAGAAATGGATTCCTAAACTGCTGCAATGCTGAAATGGTAACAGGGATGCTGGGAGTTGCAATACTGTGTGAGTTAACACAGAAGCCTGTTACTGAAGAATGTGTGGACTGTTTATTGAAAGAGCATGTTGCTGTTTTTTGTTTGTTTGAAGCTATATTAGTAAATTTTTTACATGAAGACAAACTGTTCTTTTTGCTTCTGTTTGCTCAAATACCCATTAACCACCTTCTTCTGTTTTCTCTGCAACTGTGGATATAGAGGATTACATGTCCCATTATCCCATCTCCAACCGACAAAGTTTAGTTCAATTCCATTGCTGTTGGGAGTTCAAAATGCTCTTTGATTATAGGTGAACTATAAATCCCAGCAGCTACAACTCCCAAATGACAAAATCATCCCCTCACAACTCCACCAGTGTTCAACTTTGGGTATATGGAGTATTTGTGCCAAATTTGGTCCAGATCCAGGGTTGTTTGGGTTCAGAGTGCTTTCCAAATGTAGGTGAACTACATCTCCCCTAAATCACTGTGGATTCCTCCCAAACCCCTCCAGTATTTACTGTTGGTCATGGGGGTTCTATGTGCCAAGTTTGGTCCAGGTCTGTCATTCATGGGGTCTCGGCTGTGGAAGTCAGAGCTGAATTGGTCGAAGGTACTGCAAATCCCATCATCCGTTGTCAACATTCTCCCAAACATTTTTTTGTGATTAATCACTATGCTTTAATTATGTTCAATTTGTAGCAATGATAATACATCATGTATATTAGATATTTGCATTAGAATTCATAAGAGTAGCAAAATTATTTATGAAGTAGCAATGAAAAGATGGTTGGGGTCATCACAACATAAGGAACCTTATTTAGGACTCACGGCATTAGAAAGGTTGAGAACCACTGCATTAATACTTATATCTTCCTGTTTAATTGCTATTACATTAAAAAAAATAATTTATAGGGGGGCGGTGAGTAATTTTTTTTCTAGTTTATATGGTAGTGTAGACACATATAATCCAGTTCTAAGCAGATAATCGATATTAAGAAACTGAAATATACGGCAGTGTAAAGTCCCTAGATTCTTTTCACATGTACTGTTGTCAAGCCAGGTGTAACCCATCCTATATCTATGCCAGTGGTTATTAACCTGTGGGTCTCCAGATGTTTTGGCCTACAACTCCCAGAAATCCCAGCCACTTTACCAGCTGTTAGGATTTCTGGGAGTTGAAGGCCAAAACATCAGGAGATTCACAGGTTGAGAACCACTGATCTATGCATTTCATTTTTCTGCCTAAGTACGATACATTTCTCCCTGTTGGCATTCATTTTGTTAGCTTTGACCCAGTTCTCTACTCTGTCAAAGTAATTTTGGATTCTGATCCTGTCCTCGAGTCTAGGGTATTAGTTTTCCCTCCTAATTTGGTGTCACCTGCAGATTTGATAAGCATGCCCTCTGTTCTATCAACCAAGTCATTGATCGAGATGTCGAATAGCATTGGGCTCAGGACAGAACCCTGTGGCACCTTGCAAGACATTTCTCTCAATGATCAAGAGGAGCCTTCCTTTAAGATCTTCTGCCAGTGTGATGCTAGCTGCCATGATTGGTTAGCATTTCAAGACAGCAGAGGAAGGCAAGAGTACTTTGTGTCAATTGCAAGGGTAAGAACATGGTTTCCAGGAGAAGGTCATTGAGCATTGTTTGCAGGTTAATATCTCTTTCAGTAACGCAGCATGACCTGTCAGCCCAGCGCTTGGCCCTAGGCAGGCTCATTGGCTAATTAGACTCCCAGCTTTTGCCATATGGCCAGCCTCTGTTTTCTCCACACTTCCTGTCTGCCTCATGCTTAAGAGACCTTAAATTACCCCAGCGACCTGCCCTCCTTTTCTCTGGATCGTGTTTCCTTTTACTCCAAGCTGAGTAAGCACTGACAAAGGAGTAATACAGGCCTTCTTTTGTTTGTGTTTCCCTCCGAGAGCTTATAGCAATTTTCTTCTTGACATGGGGAGGTTCATTACAACACTGTATGAGACCCCCTGCAGCGATGGGATAACGGCTGTATAATTATGCAACTAGCATAAAAGCTTGCTGTACGATTAAAATATATTGTTTGAACTGATTTAGTAGGGCTGATATGTTGCTTTCAGCACCACAAAAGGTTGTACCATTGTTCTCTGATACGGGGAGAAAGCTTGTAATTTACTGCCGATGAAATAACTCAGAGGCTGTAAAAGGAAAGCATTCCCTCAAATACACTCTAAGGAGGAATGCAGCAGCATGAGAAAAAGCTAGACGAAATATTAGAGTACTAAATGAAACAATGCCATTAAGAAAAGCTGACGGCCAACTGGGAAGCAGTGGGGTGAAGGACAGCCATTAGGAAAGAATGCATGTATTTTATGTATTTTGTGCATTTTAATGGTTAATGGTTATGTTTAATGGTTATTGTATTAATTGTTTATGTAATGGCATCGATTTGCTGCCTATGTAAGACGTCCTGAGTCCCCCTTTCGGGGTAGAGAAGAGACATATATAAATACCAGAAATAATAATAATAAAGAAATCACAGGAACAGAGTCGAAATAAGGAAAGACTGGAGACTGGGAACCTTCATGTTGAGAAAATGGGAACTTGTCTCCTCTGAGAGTCCTTGAAGAATAACCTACTGAGTGAAAGCTTATGGTTAAACTGTTGAATAGAGAGCAGAATTTGTAAATGTTACTGACTTTCGGAATATCCTAACCGGAGTGACCATGCCTCCTGTAAACTGTGGGAGTTGTCGTCCCAAAAATAAATTCTCCCAAGCTTTGGCAGAAACTCATAAACTCTTGAGTTTTCAGTATTAACCCAGTGGTCAACCCTGATTATTTGCTTTCATTATATAGCCATCTCAGGCTACATGCTTCTATTTGATAGATAATTATGCAGGTTGAACATCCCTTATTGAAAATGCTTGGGATCAGAATTGTTTTGGATTTGTTTTGGGGGGTGTGGGGGTGGGGTGGGATTTTTACAATTATATACATAATTGGATATGAGACCCAAGTCTAAAAGCAAAGTTCATTTACGTTATTTTTATATATATATATATATATATATATATATATAGCTATACACGAGCTGGGGGCCCCGGCCCGGCCCGGGTCAGTTGAGTAGTGCAGCAGGATGTAGAGAGGGTCATGGGGCTCTGTGTGCCAAGTTTAGTCTTGATCCATCATTACTGGGAGTTGCAGTGGTATCATGAAATTACTGAAGGTAGTGCAAGTCCCATCATCTCTGTGTGTCCGTCCCCCCAAAGTGTAGTAGGATGTAGATTGGGTCATGGGGGCTCTGTGTGCTAAGTTTGGTCTGTATTGGTGAATGGATGAGGGATGCATTGTTTTTCGGAAGTGAGTGAAGGTACTTCAAGTCCCATCATCCATGGTCCGTCTCACAGTAAACTGCACCAGGCTGTAGAGTGGGTCATGAGGGCTCTGTGTGCCAGATTTGGTGTTGATCAGTCATTGGATTAGGTTTGTAGCAGGATTGGGAAGTGAGGGAAGGTACTGCAAGTCCCATCATCCATGTTCTGTCCCCTCCAAACTTCAGTAGGCTGTAGAGTGGGTCACTGGGGCTCTGTGTGCCAAGTGTGGACTTTCTCGGTGTTTGTTGGGGGCCACAGTGGTCTGTGGGAACAGAGGGGTGTAAAAGTACTACAAATCCCATCATCCATTGTCAGTCCTCCCCCAAACCTCACCAGGACGTGAAGGCAGTCATGGGGGTTATGTATGCCAAGTTTGGTCTCGATCAGTGATTGGATGAGGGTTGCAGCGGACTTGGGAAGTGAGTAGAGGCACCAAGTCCCATCATCCATGGCCCACCCTCCTCCGAACTGCACCAGGACGTAGAGTGGGTCATTGGGGCTGTGTGTGCTGAGTGTGGTCTGTATTGGTCCTTTTCGGTGGCCTCAGTGGTCTGTGGGAACCAAAGTCTTGGAAAGTACTACAAATCCCATAATACGTGGGTCATGTCATAGGGGTTATGTGTACCAAGTTTGGTGCAGGTCCATCACCCGCGCTGGTCGCTGTGGCCTGTGAAAGTGGCTGCCACATATCCGCCCTGGCCTGTGAAAGTGGCTGCCACATATCCGCCCTGGCCTGTGAAAGTATACCGGTGTAAAACAGAAAGGAGTAAAAAAAAATGGAAAAGGCCTGCATGGAATTAGCAGTAAGGTCCAATGAGGCTGGGTGAGGGGGCTTTGGGCCAGAATTATTTATATAAGCATTAAAAGGCATTAGAGAAAGGTATTTATTGTTTTCTCTTGTGTCTTTTGAGTGAAGTAGGGCCTTACCTTGTAGAGTGACAGTGCCTGTTCTAAAGATCCTGTCAGAAGCTGCCTTTCTCTGACACTGTGTTGAAGAGGGAAGATGGATGCCTCTTTTGGGCCTATCTGGGAGAAGGGGATTTGTAGGGGCTACAATGTTTTCTGGGAAGTGAATTGGGATGCAAATCCCATCATTCGTCGGCCATCCTGCCCTAAACTCTATTTTGGGGCCTGTAATGTTATGGCCTGCTACTTTAAAAGGCCGAATGGCAGGCAGCTGTTTTCTAAAAGCTGAGGGGGAGGAGAATACAGGAATCCATTTTGTTTTCACAGAGCCAAGTGGGGAGGGAATGTTGATGGTGCATTTTTTCCCCTCAGTGGGAAGAAATCCTGTTGTTTGAATGTAGAGGCCTGGATTCTGGGATGCTGGCTTTTTTCCCCTCAGTGGGAAGAAATCCTGTTGTTTGAATGTAGAGGCCTGGATTCTGGGTTGCTGGCTTTTTTCCCCTCAGTGGGAAGAAATCCTGTTGTTTGAATGTAGAGGCCTGGATTCTGGGATGCTGGCTAATCAGTGGCTACCAATGCCCTCTGTCTGGTGCCTTAGAATTTTGGAGTGGCGAGGCTGTCCAATCAAAGGACTTTATGCAAATAGCTGCCACTGAAAAGGACATTCAAGTGCCACCTCGGAGTTGGTTGAGGTAGGCAGGATTTCCCTGGGTACTGGTTGTGGGGGGTCGGGAGCAGGTGAGGGTTTTGCCCTCCTTTCTGCTAGAGATCCCCGCGTACAACTGGTGGGCCACTGTGTGATACAGGATGCTGGACTAGATGGGCTGAGGTCCGATTCAGCATGGCTCTTCTTATGTTCTTATGTTCTTATATCCGTCCTTCCGCCCTCCGCATACACACATACACACATACACACAAACATTCCGTTTTATAAAGGTATACAGATGGGGCCCCTTGGTGGTGCAGCAGGTTAAACCATTGAGCTGCTGAACTTGCTGACCAAAAGGTTGGTGGTTCGAATCCGAGGAGTGGAATGAGCTCTCGCTGTTAGGCCCAGATTCTGACAACCTAGCAGTTCGAAAAAATGCAAATGTGAATAGATCAATAGATACTGCCTTGGCAGGAAGGTAACGGCTCTCCATGCAGTCATGCTAGCCACATGACCTAGGAGGTGTCTATGGACAACGGCAGTACTTCAACTTAGGAATGGAGATGAGCACCACCGCTCAGAGTCGGACACAACTAGACTTAACATCAGGAAAAACTCTTACCATTACCTTTTATACAACTTAAACCAGTGGTTCCCAACCGGTGGGTCCCCAGGTGTTTTGGCCTCCAACACCCAGTTCGGATTTCTGAGAGTTAAAGGCCAAAACATCTGGAAACCCACAGGTTAAGAACCATTGCCTTAAACATATACCCTAAAGGCAATTTTAGAGACAACATTGTAAATAATTTGGTGTGTGACATAAGGTTGGTATACATGGAATCCTTAGGAAGCAAAGGTCTCACTATCTCAGTGAGACAATTTCAAATTTGGAGGCATTTCAGATTTTGGAACTCTTGAAAAGGGATACTCAACCTTTATTTCCATTAAAGGCATTTGTGTAATACTGCCTTGTTGCAGGAATTGAGAATAGGTTACTTTCTGATTTTTATTCCTCTATCCCTCTGCTGCTGCTGCTGCTGCTGCTCCTCCTTCTTTGTGCAGCATCTCCTCACAAAACCTCAAGATCAGAATCAATCTCCCCTCGCCCTAACAGTGAGTACTACTGCCCTGGCATTGCTTCCTTGCTGATGCCCATTCAAGCTATCCATCTCCGTGCACCCAGATCCCAGAATCCGGAAAGAAATGAAAGGGCCCGAGGCTCCACTCATTAGTAGGGCTAGCTAGACCGTCTTCTCAGCCGCCCCCTGGCACTAATTATGCCACTGTGTGCGCAAGGAGATGCTGTATCTCAACCGTACCCTTCTGAGATGAGGAGAGACTGAAAGCGGCCCAAGATGCCCTTCCCCCAGCTCATTACAGCAACACCATGACAGCCATGCAGGGAGGGAGCAGGAGACGGCATAGAGCTCAACTGGGTCTCCAGGGCAGTTGGCTAATGCGTGGCATCTCGCTCCGTCTCTAGTAATAGGCAGCAGCCCGTAAATGCCAGCACTCCAATTAGTCCTGCCCCCTGGCCCCATCACTGTGGAGGATGTCCTTCCAAGCAGGATGAGACAAAGAGCCCTTAGAACAGAGCAACTCTCATGGAGGAGATGACAAGAGATTCCCATGGTGTGTATGTGTGTGAGAGGGAGAAAATGACATCCCATCACCAGGTGGATCTAGACTCCTCCTTCATAGGTATCTCAGTCCTGCAGGAAGTGAGGCCCACATGTCTCAATGGTCAGAAAGGGCTGCCATGTGCATTAGTTTTAAACATACCCTCCCAAGTGGGATCTACATCTAAAGTACATATATCACAATGAACTGAGAGAGAAGTAGTACAAATCGTGTATCTGTTTCAGGGAAAAGACACAGTTATGCATTCCACAATTCTGGCATCTGGGGCTGGATGTACTTTGCGCAGGATTTTCGGTGGAAGAAAATGTTATTCTTTATTGCAAAACATCATCCTGTTTCTGCCCTTAGATTTCCTGGTGCACTGCAGATTTATGTACGATGTACACATACATGGCAAACATTCAATGCCATAGACACACAACACATATACACAGACAGTCAGAGGCTATTTAATACTCCAACTTCTGGCCACCAGAGGAGCTGTCGCTTCACCGTCTATCTGCGACACTGATGAAGTACTTTCTGCATTCCCCACATGCTTTTGCTGGAGATTTTTTATGGCCTCGTAAATTTTGTTAAATTAGCCTCCCCACACATAGGTGGTACCTAAATTTCCTACTTGACAGACGCAACTGTCTTTCGGGTTGCAAACGTGGACAACAAGTTACACAATTAGCTGGAAGCTCACTCCGACCCGGGCTGGCTTCGAACTCATGACCTTCTGGTCAGTAGTGATCTTTAATGCAGCTTACACCCAGCCAGCTGCGCCACAGTCCCGGTGCATTTATTTATTTATTTCGTATCAAAAGCATTGCATAAATTGTTTGTAACTGATAAAAATGGTAGGTGCGCAAGCGGCTAAATATCTTTTGACCAAAAACGGGCAACAGCAACGGCTGTAGCCTCCATTAGTAGACACAATAATTAGCAATGGTCTTGATAAAGACCTTTGGTGTTCATTCATATGTGGAGGGGAAAAACACACCTCCAATTTAAAATGTTTCAAATGTTTAAAAGCAATGCTTTTGTATTTGGAAAGATTAGCCATTTACGAGAAAAGTTGCCCTGCAGATTAAAGCATGATTCCCTCCCATCATTAGAACCTGACCCTCCTTGAGCTTCTGAACAGCCATCAGTCCCCTTATTTGTTTAGTTCAACTCACCAATAATATAGCCTCTTGTGTCAGATTATTGCATTTTGAATAGCAATTCATGAGTCAGCACAAGATATATTTTCGCAGTTTGAGATGACCTGCAGTGTGACATGTTTGACACCAGATGGCGCTGTCTCAAGACTGCTAAATGGAACCTTGAGGAATGTCAGTTACAAAGTGACAGTTGGGATTTGTCAGTTGGGATTTAATATCTGTGAGGAAAGGATGTTTAGAAAGGTAGCTGTGATGGCTGTTGTTTTTCGATGTTTTGTCAGTTATTGTTAAATACAATTTCAATACAAAGTTATATATTTACCTTGTGAATTGAATGAGAGTTTCATTATTCACTCGAACAGAGACTGGAGTTTTTGGGCCGATGGGGAATTAAACTTCTATATTTCTGTTGCCTATCCGCTGTGACATAAATACTCGACGCAGAAGATCTTGTGTCCTTAAAGTGTCTCCTTATACCTCATGTGCATGATGATTATCTTGCTCATAAATTCTGTGCCTGTCTACTTGTTTTGTTAGACTGTCTAATTCTTCTTTTGGCTCCTCTGGTCTTCTTTCTTCTACCTCCTCGTGTCCCAGCCTCACACCAATCCCCTTTGCTCCATTCCCTAGCAAACCATTGTCCCTCCGGTGTCATAGTTCCTTAGACATCTTGTGTACATTGCAGGGGATCCTGGAGGACTTTAATCTGCCTATCCTATCCTGAGAAGGTGACAAAATGTTAGCTGAAGGGAGAACTAGCATTCCATGTAACAGGTGGCCCAATAGCAACCAATATCTTCTCCATAGAATAAAAGAGATTGAAATGATTACTGACATTATCATAACATAGGAAGGACATGAGAGAAGGCTTTCTGTGGCATTTTAATTATGAAATATCTTCCCCCAAGAGGCCCAGCTGGTGCCAATGCGGGTGTTATTTTGGTGCTAATTCAAAAACATAGCTTTTTTCATTAAAGCCTTCATGGCTTAGTTGATTTCATCAAATTTGCACGTGTGTTTTGGGTGATACTACTTCAAACTTTATTTATTTATTTGTTTGTTTGTTTGAAGCATTTCTATCTCAAACTTCTCAACCTCCGAAGAGGGGCTCAGGATGGCTACCAACAGGCACTATTCAGTGCCAAACAATAAATAATATAGCATAAAAATTTACATAAATTAAAACATAAATATACATTAAAACAGTATATTCATAAGATTTAAACTTTCTTAGGCCCCTTCCACACATCTACATAAAAGCCCACATTATCTGTTTTGAACTGGGTTATATGGAAGCATGGACTCAGATAACCCAGTTCAAAGCAAGTGTTGTGGGTTATCTGCCTTGTTATTCTGGGTTATATGGCTGTGTGGAAGGGCCCTTAGCTTCCTCTCCCTGTGGATCGAGGCAAGAAAAACATAGTAAAATCCAGTAGCAAATAAGCACATAATACAATTAAAAATACAAACACCAATTATAAAAAACATATTTAGAATAGCATATTATAAAAATTAATTCATAATTTAGAAATTCATAAATTAAAAACCATCTGGATAGGATATGCCTTTAATGCCAGTCTTTAATGATGCTTTAAATGCAGATAGCACACCCAACTATCAAATCCACAATTTGGGGGCAGCTGATGAAAAGGTCCTTTGCTTAGCAGTTGCCAGCCTGATCCTGGCTGACTGAAGTAAATGTTCCTCTAGACCTGCTGCAATATTTTGTGCTGTGTTTTTATTGTTGCAAAAGAGCTTGTCCCATTAAGATGCAATGGAGGAGGGAATTTACATTGAAAGGAATTGCATTTCCACAGAAGACATTTTTGGCCAGGTGTTGCCCATATGCATGCAAAGAGATGTATTAATTAGTTTCCTGGGGAGCTAGTCCATAACAAAAACTCATTAATGGAGAAGCTGTTTGCTCTTTTCATTTAGATACTGCATATTTTATCATAAATGAAAAGTCTCAAATGATATAGACATAAAGAAAGTTGGTGCAGATGCATGCATATGCGTATTTGTTAAATGTGAGCATTGCTGTTTGACTTTATAGTCCTTTAACATTTCCTTTAACATTTCCTTAAACATTTCCTTTAACATTTCCTTTAACCAGTATGGAAAAATAGCAAATGATTAGCAAATACTGGCTGATATAATTGTTCTCTGTTGTTACTCATCCCTACAACTTGAGGAAAATAAATTGCAGTCTCAAAACATTTTGTTCTTTGTTGAAATATACATATCAAAAAGTCAATTAAGCGCCTGACATGTCATTTGTGTCAAATGAGGCTATATATGAAGGCAAATACGTTTTGTCAGTTTGGGAGAAAAACTAGTCTATCACCAATAACCAGAGGCACATGACACTGAGGAAGCCTTGCAGGAGGGGCCAAGATGAAAGGGGCAGCAAGATGAGCAGGTACTATCTGCAGTGCTGTAGGGCAAAAAGGAAAAGACAAGAAAAGTAGCAGCAGCATGATCCAATCCAAGTCTAGTGAGAAGTTAACCTTTCTCAGTTCAGTGCAACTTATTCCTGCATAAATATTGTATAGGATTGAAGCCTACGTGCTTTTAAGCTAGACCACAATGTGTTACATACAGGGCCATGGTGGTGCAATGGGCTAAACCCTTGTACTGCTGAACTGCTAACCTGAAGGTTGGCAGTTCGAATTCACGGAACGGATCCTAACCCTAACACCTCCCACTGTTAGCCCAGCTCCTGCCATCTTAGCAGTAAATAGATACTGCTTAACTGGTAAAAGCATAAGACTCTCCAAGCAGTCATGCCAGTCACACAACCAGGAGGTGACAACGCAGGCTCCTCTGCATGGAAATGGACAACAGCACTTCCTCCAGAGCCAAATATGAGCACCGATTCCAAATGAAAGGAGAAGCCTCTGCCTTTGTTTGTGTGTCTCATTTTATTGTAACAAAGCATTGAATGTTTGCCAGTATCTGATTACACTGTAGTCCACTCTGAGTCCCCATGGGGAGAAGGGCAGAGTATAAATAATGTGTTGTTATTGATTATTATTATTATTATTATTAGCCATCCCCTGCCACGCATTGCTGTGGCCCAGTCTGGTGATCTGGATAATAAAGTAATGAAAAAGTGTTGGTTTCTAATATATGTAATTTCTTTATGCTTGTGGGTAAACAGTATTTCTTGTTGTTTCTTTGTCAGTGTTGATATGGAGATTGTCTGGTTTGACTACTTTGGAACATGCAACATATAACTGTCCTTTTTAGGGGTCCCTTTCAAATCTATGATACGATATCTCTCTGTGTGTGAATCATATCTATCTATATCTATGGGTGGATGGCTCTTTGAGGGCTTTGATTATGTTTTCTGGCCCTGGTGAAGGGAGTTGGACTGGATGGCCTTAAGTATTTTCTGTTGGTCATGGGGGTTCTGTGTGAATTGTTTGCCCCAATTCTGTCATTGGTGGGGTTCAGAATGCTTTTTGATTGTAGGCGAACTATAAATCCCACCAACTACAACTCCCAAATGTCAAGGACTATTTTCCCCAAACTCCATCTGTGTCCATAGTTGGGCATATGGAATATTTGTGCCAAGTTTGGTCCAGATCCATCATTGCTTGAGTCCACAATGCTCTCTGGATGTAGGTGAACTACAACTCCCAAACTCAAGATCAGTGCACACCAAACCCTTCTAGTGTTTTCTGTTGGTCATGGGAGTCCTGTGTGCCACGTTTGGTTCAATTCAATCATTGGTGGAGTTCAGAATGGTCTTTGACTGTAGGTTAACTATAAATCCCAGCAAATACAACTCCCAAATGACAAAATCAATTTTTTGAGTGATGGTCACTTATTTGGTTAGTAGGTGTCTTGTGGCCAAATTTGGCAACAATTCATCCAGTGGTTTTTGAGTTATATTAATCCCACAAACTGACATTACGTTTTTATTTATATAGATTATTATTGCAGGTTGACTATTAAGTACAAAAATGGACTTGCTGTCCAAAAAAAGCTTTAAAATGAAGGTGCCATATTTGCAGGAGGAGAGTCCCACTCCTCCCCTGTAGCCAGCTGACATCAAGGGGCATTGCTGTGTCTATGATGTCATCAGGTTTTTGGCCAAAGAATTGAAACTTTGGCAAATACCAAACTTTGCTTCACCTTTGACTTTGACTTCACCTTTTCCGACATATGAATAGGAAAGGAGGAACAATTCACTTTCTTGGCTTTTCTTCCCAAAGGAAGATTCAGGAAGGACTTATCCCACACTTTCTACAAGCGCGTTGATGACTAAGAAGGCCAATCCAAGATAGGCAAGTTCAGTTGCAGAAAGCACAGCAGAAAGTCTCAGTGGGTGATGTTGTTTCCAGGTTGCGGTTCTTTGTGCATTGTTGTTTCTCTTCTAGACTCGTTCGGCATGACTTCTCGAAAGAGGCTGCAGCATTGTGGATAGTGCGTCTCCATGCCTCCCATGTGAGGCCAGGGTGGACCATTGTTGGTGATCAATCTGGCTGAGCCCGAGATGTTGTTTCAGAGAGTCCTTATATCTCTTTTGGGGGGTGCCTCCCTTGCGCTGACCCGTAATGAGTTCACCATAGAATAGTATCTTTGGGAGGCGGTGGTCCTCCATCCTAGAGACGTGCTCTGCCCAGCGCAGCTGTGTTCTCAATAGCATGGCCTCAATGCTGGTGATCCCTGCTTGCTCAAGGACAGCAACATTCGTCACATAATTGGTCCAGTGTATATTTAGGATTGTGCGAAGACAGCTCTGATGAAAGCGTTCGAGGAGTTGTAGGTGCTGGCGATAGGTGACCCATGTTTCAGACCCATATAGGAGAATAGGCAGTACGATAGCTCTGTACACACAGATTTTTGTGCTTTGTTTAATCCAATGCTAAAAGAACTCCTGCAGAGAACACTTAATTTAATTCCCCCTCTCCCTTCCTCATGCAGGGAAGGGATGGAGGGAGAAAAAGTTATCAAAATATATAGCTTCTGCAGATAATAGTGAACTCTGTTGAAATGATGGTCCTCTGGTCAAATAATACCATGGAGACACACTGGAGGACCCAGAAAATGCCTGTTAAAGGCTATTTTCATCAGACGAGGATACACTTAACCATGCATACAGTTCCCACAGCTATGGGAGTCATACTGTATATGATCTGGTGCAGCCAGTGTTGCTTAAATGACTGCCTTCTGTTGTTGCTGATAAATTTAAGCCATCTTGCAGTCCTAATAATCTTCATTTGCCCCCAAAACTGTGTTTGCCCATCACAAGAAATAAAAGCGTATTGCATGAGAGTGAGGGACAGAGTTTCTATCCAGAGTCCCTGTTTTACAAGGGCAGTATAACAGAAATAATTGATTCTATCCCGAAGCCAAAGGAGAAAAGAAGATCCATGGGTTAAAGATCTTAGGGTAGTGATCTTCTTGTGAGGTCATTCTGTTTAGACATTTTCACACTCAGAGGTTAATTGAGGCTGACTAATGTCTATGGAGTTACTTCAGATGTCATGTTGCATTCATTAACACCATTATCATTGTTGTCTTGCCTTCGCGTAATTTCTCACTTATAGCAACCTTAAGGCATAGCTATCATGGGGTTTTCTAAGCAAAAAATTGTTTGGAAGGACTTTTTGCCTCCCTCTGATTCTGAGAAAGGGAGACTTGCCCAAGGTCAACAAGTGGGGTTGTATGACTGAGTGAGGATTCGAAGCCTAGTCTGCAGGGTCTTAGTCCAATACTCAAACCATGGTGGCTCTCTCACTAGCATCATAGTAAGGAACAAAGGCTTGGAAATCATGTGGATGCACGCTGGCAACCTCAAAGGAACAGGGTAGTGATAGCCCTACTTGGTTTTGATGGAACATGGGACATCACAGTAACACCTTGAATTTGCTCTACTTTGCACTGTTCCACACCTTTTTACTCCATTAATTCATTGTGACTCTAACCATTACTCTGGGCCCTTTTACATTACACATTTATAGAACTATAGCCCACTTTAACTGTGATGGCAACACCCTAAGGACAGATGATATGGTAAGTCACTAGAGCTCTCTAGCTAAACACCCTAACTTCAAATCCCAACTTTCCATAGGATGTTTCCATGGCAGTTAAAGTAGAATAACAGCACTATCATTGTGGAGTATTAAAATGCCCAGTGTGTTTGATCAGTTACTAATGAATTGGAGAAGGTCAGGCAAATTTGGAAGTCGAGTCAAGACAATACAGAAATGCTCCCGGTCAGCTAAAAGGCACACCAGAAAATATGAATTCAATTGAACTGGATGTAAGCACAGTCAGTCTCAAGTTCACAGCTAGAGAATACATCTGGATTCAGTCCTGAACAAGAATGCTCAGGTTTTGATAGTAGTAAGGAATAGTAAAGGTAGGTAAAGGTTTTCCCTTGACATTAAGTCCAGTCGTGTCCAACTTTGGTGGTTGCTGCTCATCACCATTTCTAAGCTGAAGAGCCAGCATTGTCCATAGACACCTCCAAGGTCATGTGGCCGGCATGACTGCATGGAGCGCCGTTACACTCCATGCAATCATGGAATACAATGGAATTAGTAAGGAATACATCTGTAGAAATGAGCCTAACTGTGTCTCCTTCTACGCAACCATAGAAAATCCAGATTATCTGCTTTGAACTGGATCATATGGCACTGTAGACTCATATAATCCAGTTCAAAGGAGATAATGTGGATGATCTGTTTTGAGAATATGGATTATATGGCAGTGTAGAAGGGGTCTGTGCCCTTCCTTGGAAATATCAGATGTGGTCATCTGTGCATGGAAAAGCCTTTGGAAATTAAAAAGCTTCAGAATGCTTCAGCCAGACCATTGACTGGCACCATTTTCACAGGCATGTGATTTCCTTATTGGAACAGCTTCACTGCCTACAGCACTGAACTATTTCCAGACACAACTCAAAAGTCCTGGCTATAAAACATGACTCATGACCAGGATATTTAAGAGATCACATCCTCACCCAGGAGTCCGACTAAGTTTTAAGAAGTCTAATATTTGGTGTGAATGTGAGAAAGGGTGGTTTTCGTGGTGGCTGGTCCCATACTCTAAAATTTATTCCCCCCCCCCCCCAGGGAGGCTGAGCAGTCTCCCTTTTTGGAACAGTCTCCAGGGGTGAGAATTAGATAAGTCTTCAGTTATTTTTGGCCTGGAACTAGCCAGAACAGCGAATTGTGAGTTTGTAGTCTAACAACACCTGCAAGAACACATAATTCCCATTTGCTGCTGAAATATGCTTTCATCTGACGGGTGCCGTTATTTCCTTCTTATTGATATGTTTTTTCCCCTTGGATGGCTTTTAATGCTTAGTTATACTTTTGTTAGTTTGCACTTTATTGTTAGTCACCTTGAGCATTATTTTTAGTGGAAAGACAAGAGATCCGTGTAATACATAAATATAGCTCCACTCTACCATTATATTTGTCACTTATCTAGTAAATAGGTTCAGGCCACTAAAAACAATATTACCAACAGTAGGAGCGATTGTTCAAAGGTTAATCTTTCCAGCCTGAATTCATACAAAACCAAGTCAAGGAATTCCTCCCCTCCACATTTCACTAAGAGGATCTTTCCAAGTTGAAGATGACTGCAAATTGCTTTGTGGGCGTTTGAGAGGAGATTTAAAAATAGCTTGGATGGACCTCAACCCACGCGATTCCTCCCTAAACCAATTATTTTATATTCTCTTCCTCCCTCTGTCATAATCTCCCCTTCCAGCAACCGTGTCAGTTCCTTGATTTCTTCCTTTCAACTTGGTCTGGAGCCAACAACCAACCTTCATGATCCTGGAGACCTATTCCACTGCATAAGCAGTTTTCTGCAGGTGAGTGACTTGGGTCAATGTGTGCAAGGGGATTAAAAAACAAGAGCCGGCAGGCTATCCATTAAAGAGCTGCAACTCAATTAAGGCTATTGATTAATCAATGAGAGCAAGCATGACTCCACTCCTCAGCAATAATAATAAAAAATCTTGCCCGGTGATGGACAGTCTGGATTTCAGGGTAGGTCACAAGTGGTGGTGAAGGAAGTCTGCTGAAGATCAGCAAACATGAAGCTAGCAAGACAGACTATGCCTTCCAATCCCCTTGTAAAGCAAGTGTCCAGAATTTTTATTTTGTTCTCACAGTAATGCTAAACTCCTCAACATCCTACAGTCAGCAACATGGAACGAGGCAACCTACTCCTTTGCTCTTAGAGGAATATTGTTGTCAGGTCCAGAGTTGAAAATGGTTCATATAATTTCAAGGTTTTTCTCGTTTGGTCCGTAGCATTAAATTCCTGCAGTAACAGGAAAAGATAAAGCTAAGGAGATTAATTATATAAGAGCCCTCTCTGGATCTGAACATGGCAATTTTGATGCCAAGTAGATCCTGTAGTAAAAACTACAGTGGATATCAGTATAACCATGAAAAACATGAAACGGCTGAGAGAGGTCATCTGGAGTTTGAGTGTGCTGTGCCACCAATATACATATGATGACAAACTCTACTACCCCTTCCCACCAAACCAAGGAAGCTGTCCTGACCTTAAGCCAGTATCGGTCATCAATAATGGACTGGATGGGGACAAACAAACTGAAATTTCACCCAAACAAGACAAGGGGCTCCTGATAAGTGTTTTACCATGTTTTTAATGCTGTATGCTCGACTGTTTTTATGATCATGCTGTGAGCCGCCCCGAGCCTTCCGGGAAGGGCAGCAGATAAGTATGAATAAATAAATAAGAAGGTAAATCAGGGAATAGGGTTGCAGCCTGTGCTAGATGGGGTTACACTCCCTCTGAAGACACAGGTCTGCAGTTTGGGGATCCTCCTGGACTCAGTGCCAAACCTGGAGGCCCAAGCATCTACGGTGGCCGAGAGGGCCTTTGCACAATTAAAACGTGTGCTCCAACTGCACCCATTCCTCGAGGACCCAGATCTGGCCATGGTGGTACATGCCTTATTTACAGCCTGTCTGGATTACTATAACACACTTTACATTGTGCTGCCATCAAAGAGTATTTGGGAAGTTCAGCTGGTCCAAAGAGCTGCAGGCAGGTTGCTAATTGGGGCTGGCTACAGGGAGTGGACAACCCCCCTGTTGAAGCAGCTTCACTGGCTGCTAATCTGTTTCAGGCACAATTCAAGTGCTGGTTGTGACCTTCAACGCCCTAGACAGTTCTGGTCCAAGCAATCTGGCTGACCGCATTCCTTTGTACAAACCTGCCCAGGCCCTGAGATCTTCAGGAGAGGCCCTTCCCTCAGTCCCACCTCCATCTCAAGCTCAGTTGGTGGGCTTTTAAAGAAGGTTTTAAGATCAAGTCAGGGTTTTTGACTTTGATTATGTTTTTATTGATTTTAACTGCGAATTTAAGTCCATTGATATTTAATTCTATTTTAATGTGTGTATAGTAGATTTTAAATTGTATTGAAATGCTTTTAATGTAAGCCGCTTTGAGTCTTCTGTGGAGAGAAAAAGTGGGGTATACCATCAATAATAATAATAATAATAAGGCCAGAATTTCTCAATAGCATCTACAACAGCCATGTGGTCTTTCTCACAATCACTGGGCTGTTAAGAGTCGGGAGGCTTGAGTATACATTAACTAGTAATGTATTTGTCTTATTCTACTCAGATTAACTTTTGAACTATATTTTATCCTCTGGGAAAACATGAATATATTCACCACATTTTTGCAAAGGGGTTGTATTATATCAACAAGCCAATGATTGGATCTGATGTTATCTCTTCTGGAATCATTATTAAAATCTCAATGCTTTTGCAACTCAGAATATGTATTATTAAATCCAGAAATCTCAGATCAATATATATAGGCTGAAATTCTCTTGAAGACATATGACTTGCACATGCAGCTCTTGATGGCTGGGTGCAGGGAGCTTCCTCTAGCCATTCATGCCCTAGCAAACCCTTTTCAGGAAATAACCAAACCCTAGGAGGAAGTAATGTTGCTGCCACAGCTTAGCATTGGAGAAGGGAATTTCTGTCCCCCTTTCTTTCCTTCTCAGGGGGAGCTGCCAAGGTTGGGAGGGGGAAACACAGGACTGCACAGTAGGCCTGGTTGATCAAGAAAAAAAGGGTTCAAATCTTGCTGTGGATGTAGGGGGGGTTAGCGATTCGAATTTGGACTTCCAAAATTTTTGTAATATAAATCAAATTAATTCGTAATGACTTTGTTAATGGAACGCATGTTTAGCCCTTCTTTTCAGTGTTAAAGCTAAAGCACATTAGTTCCCAGGTGGCGAGGAGTGGTGGAGGGGATGCCATGCCTTACCCCCAGATCTGAACGGGGCATTCTCAGGTGATGGAAGGAAAAGTCAGGGAAGGGAAAAGCCTTTCCAAAAATGGTGATTTTTTAAATGAGAAATGGCAGCGGTGCCTTCAAATTTGGTAATTCACTTCCGGGGTGCTTGCAATGCGTCGAAAACATTTCTAAAGTAAGTTTAAAATGAATTTCGTAGAGATACGATGAACTTAACCAGGCCTACTGCACAGGTGGAGTATGATTGTCTCCTTGTTTGATGCAGAATCTCTGCCTTAGTTGTCACTCAGTATCTCACTTCTGAACATTATAGTGTCCAAAATTACAAAAATCAATTCTTAGTGGCAAAGCTGTGAGAGCCAGTTTTGCCTGGATCTTACCAGTCAGTTGACTTTTTAAGATCCAATTATCATCTCCACAAAAATCAACTAGACTAGTGGTTCCCAACCTTTTTTTGACCGGGGACCACTTTGACCAGGAGCCACTCTCCTACATTAGTATGTACCAAAATGGTTACGAATCTGTTTTTGGTCAACTTTAGATTTGGTTTAGTTATTTGGGGTGCTGGTTCAGGAAACTGCATTGGATAGACCACATTAGCTCTAGTTTCTAATACAGAATATATGTCATCCAGTAGTCGCCATCTGCTCGCCCACAGAAAACCATACTTAATAATCTAGAGCTGATGTGGTAGTAATCTTTTGTGGGCAGTCAGCCTCTCTCCTTCTGACATCCCCGTTGCTTTGACACTATAAGATGTTTTTGTGAGACCTGTCGCTCATTGCTGCATGGTTTTGAGGCAACAGAGTAGTAATGATGAGGCTGCGGATCATATTTTTGTTCTTGCGAACCACTGGTGAGCCATGGACCACAGGTTGGCAACTAGATAATACAGTTAGTTTTCAAATACTGTGATGGTTATGATTGTTCTATTTATTTATTTATATTTTAACTTCTAAGGTTTTTTTTTCATCTGAAGGAATGCTAAGTGGTTTAGAATAGAAAATGAAAACACAATGATGACACAACAGAGCATCAATTAAAATATACAATTAATCATTCATAGACTAAATGAGACTAAAAGCCAAACATAGTCACTAGACCAGTTTAAGCCACAGACTCTGACAAGTCATAATTTACTTAACAAGAAATTTATTTATAGTTATAGAGTTAAATCCACCAATTGAATATAGTTGTTTTTTTAAAAAATAAAAAAGCTGTTTAACTTTCAGTTTCTTAAAACTGACTGAAGAGTTATTTGGTTTGCTTGCTTTTTGTTTTACAAAAATATGAATGCCACAAACCACTGACCTGTGAAACAAAGGAAATTTCTATAAACTATAAAGAAGTAGCTTTCTGGGGCATGGGTATTGAGTCCCTGTTCTTTAGGGTTTACCTCAATCCTTGCCAATGAATTCTGAGAGCTGGAAATGATATGTACAGAATTACCCAAGAACAGGTTGGTTCAGAGGAATATTCTCCCCATCAACACCTTATTAATTTCAATTTACTTCCATTTTCAAGCAATTATGTTTTGGATTGCAGCCCAAGTCTGAATGGTGATTTGGAAATGTGGCCTCCCTGGTGCAACAAAAACATGACTGTCAATAACAAGAGCAGTTTCTGTTTAAATAGGACAAGGAAATGAAGAGCCAAGGAGCCAGGACTGCCAAGTTTGTAACCTCAAATGCAATCATGGACCAAAACAGGAGGCAGGTTCCACAGTTCTTCCTATTCTTTTCTTCCACTGGGTTCCCATTCTCCTTCATTTTTATTTACTATAGATTACAGGATTGATATACCTTTTAGAGAGTATATCAATCCAAACAACCAACAAGTTCTGTTGGGTTAGGAGCCATTTTTCAATTATGTGCTCGAAGGTTCCATATTTTTGGGTGTCGTCTAAGAGAAAGAGACAGAGATTAGCCATTAATATACATAAATGGGAAAGTCACCCATTTTATCTTTTATATTACTTTTATTCTTACATTTCATTGATTCCATTCCCACCTATTATTAATAAGGTTAAACCTCTTTAATAGTGAATCCTTATTACATTTGAATGTGCATACACATAAACGTGCACACACACACACCTTAAATGTACTTAAATTGATCTTAGTATCTTGACCATGATATGGATTATTTAATATTATGCTGATTATGCCCTTGAATATGCTCAGTAGAATAGGCACAATCATAGCCAATTAGATATTAATTATGATGAATAGCATCCTCATAAGCATCTACACAAAGTCTGGTTATAACTGTTTTGAATCCACATAGCACCATTGCCACAACTACAAATGCCCCTAAAGCTCACCTTAAAAATCTATGCCAAGGGCAAATAGGGCATTGATGTAAAGATGGCTAACAAGCTGAAGCTTAATCCAGACAAGACAAAGGTCCTCCTGGTCAGTTTTGGGGTTGATGGGGGTATAGGGTGGCAACCTGTGCTTGATGGGGTTACACTCCCCCTGAGGACACAGGTTCACAGTCTGGGGGTCCTCCTGGACTCAGCACTGATGCTTTATGCTCAGCTATCAGCGGTGGCTGGGAGGGCCTTTGCACAGTTAAAACTTGTGCACCAGCTGTCACCGTACCTCGAGAAGTCTCACTTGGCTATATTGGTCCACACCAAAGTTACATCTAGACTGGATTACTGTAACACACTCTATGTGGGGCCACCTTTGAAGACAGCCTGGAAACTGCAACTGGTCAGCAGCCAGGTTGCTAACTGGAGCTAATTATAGGGAGCACATGGCACCCCTATTAAAACAGCTCCACCGGCTGCCAATAAGTTTCCAGTTCCAATTCAATTCCAAGTTCAGGTTCTCACCTACAAAGCCCTAAACAGTTCGGGTCCTACCTATCTTCAGAACCGCATTTTCCCCTATGAACCAGCATGGACCCTTAGATTTGCCAGGAAGGCCCTTCTCTTTCTGCTACCACCATCACAAGCATGGTTGGTGGGGATGAGAGAGGGGGCCTTCTCAGTGGTGGCCCGCCAGCTCTGGAACTCTCTCTCCAGGGAGATTAGGCTAGCACCCACTCTGTCTACCTTCCATAGGGACCTTAAAACATGGAAGTTTCAATCTGCATTTGCAAATGGTTAGACCCTGTCTATGATTGCCCAGGCCTAATTGACTGTCAGATTGAACTCAACACTTTACCCACAGCCCTGGCCCTATAATCTGTTTCTGCACAACCCCATGCCCAGCCCCTGCTCTCTCTCATTTTGATGTGCCCATTATATTCCTGGTTCTGGAGGTTCTATTTTATTTATTTTATGATGTTTTTATACTTTACTGTTTTAATTGTATAATTATATTGTTATATGTTTATTGCATTTTTAAATATGTTTTTACTTGGTAAACCTTATTATTATTGAGTTCCTTTGGGGAAACGGTGGTGGGATTTCAAAATAAACTCGGCTCTAGAGAGATGCCAGAGAAAAAAGGGAAGGCAGTCCAGAAGAGCAAGTACATGGTCAAGACTGTCTGCAGTTGAAGCAGAGCAGGCAATCGGTAATTCTGTAAGGAACTGCAATCCAGTCTCATTCAGTGTAACAAACGGAAGAAGAAGAATAATCTTTATTTTTATACCCTGCCTCCATCTTCCCTAGGGGACTCGGGCCAGCTTACAAAGGGACAAGCCCAGAGAGCACCAAGTTTAAAAACATAACACAATAAGAGTATCATAACATAACAAAATAAAAACATATCACAATAGAACATAACATCATAAAAACAGTACCATACAGAATGAAAAAAGTGCGGAGTTCAGAGGGCTCTGGGTTTGTGCAAATAACCCAAGAATCAAACAAGCGGAAGGACGTGAAGTGATAGAGCAAGGAAGGTCGAACAATGCCAATTGGAGATTTTAGAGCAGTTGTTTGCAGCAAAGGAATGGCCTCGACCATGCTAATTTCAAGCTAGCTGTAAATCACACAATCGACCTCATTACTACAGTGTGCTCTAAAGGTTTTTCTGCTCTTTTGCAGTTGGCATTTTAGTCTACTTTTATTCAGAGGGATGAAGTTACTCAGTGTCTGGCTCTTGGTCTTCATGAGTAAGAGGAGATGGCACAGATTCCATTTCCTACAGTTCCAGGGAAGGGCTACCAGTTTCTTCTTGCTCTGAACGGAGACTGTTATCTTGGCTCTTCTCTTTTTTGTCTTTGGTTCTTCCTTGTCTGAGTGGAGGCTGGTATCTTGGCTCTTCTCTTCCTTGTCTTTGGATTTTTTGGGGTGTCAAGAGCGGCTTGCAAAACTGCAAGTCGCTTCCGGTGTGAGAGAATTGGCCATCTGCAAGGATGTGGCCCAGGGGACGCCAGGATGTTTTTTTAATTGATTTTTATTGAGGTTTTGCAATGACAGTGATAAGAGATGTTATACTTATCATGAGGATGTGGGGTAGGGAGGGAGGGGGAGGGTAGGGGTGCGGGATAGGGGTGTGTGGGCGTGTACAAGGGGGGTAGGATAAAATGACTTCCCAACAGTCTTCCAATTGAGCGGTTCTCACATTTTTAAACTATACAATTACCATGTAGTAGTTATAAATTTCTATATATTATTTACAGTAGTTTGATGAAAAGCAAGAAGGTTATATTCAGTGGTTATTCCAGTACATCATTACACGTCATTTAAATTGATCAGAAATTGTCTTCCTTTGTTTTGTAGATATTCTTTAAAACTAGACCAATCGGTTCTCTCTTTTTCCCCGTTCATTCTTTGGGAAAGAATGTCCATTTGTATCACATCTAATATCTTCAATGTCCATTCTTCCATATCGGGCACAGTGTTCTGCTTCCATTTCTTTGCCAGTGAGAGCCTCGCACATGTGCTTAAGAGAAAGAGCATCTTATCTTGATTCCTACTTAATGTTGGTACTGAGAAGCCTAACAGGTATATTTGTGGATCTATTTTGAATTTGGCTTTGATTATTTTTTGGGATTCCCTGTGTACCTCTTTCCAGTACTTTGCTACCTTTTTGCAATTCCACCACTGATGTATATATGTGGCAAGTTCTTTGTTGCATTTCCAACATTTATTAGAAATGCTTTGGTTGAACTTGGATAGCTTCTGTGGGTTTAAGTGCCATCTGAATTGCATTTTTAGCCAATTTTCCCTAATGTCCGTTGCAGCTGTATATTTAAGTTTCTTAGTCCACACCTCTTCCCATTGATTTAAAAGTATGGAGTGGGACGCCAGGATGTTTTGATGTTTTGACCATCCTTGTGGGAGGTTTCTCTCATGTCCCCACATTGGGAGCCAGAGCTGACAGAGAAACATCTGTGCTCTCCCCAGATTTGAATCTGCAACCTGTTGGTCTTCAGTCCTGCTGGCACAGAGGTTTAACCCAGGGCACCGTTGAGGGCTCCTGTCTTTGGCTAGAAAAGTCAGATAGGGTGTGCCACCTAGACTGAATGAGAATGTCTGTGTTATTCTCCAAACACTTGGTTTCCTCACCATTTGCAGAATGGGGTGAGAAGAATTTGTAATACAAAAGTGTAAAAAAAAATTAACAGGACTTGTCTGGAGTATAGAGTGGTTCAGCACCCTGAATAACTCCTCTAAAACTTTGCTGAAAAACCTAGCATACATTCATTGCCCCAGAACATCGGAGCTCTAGTTCCCTCTGCTGGAAGGTAAAAACTTTGTTGCTAAAGACACACATTCTTCTCCCTTTCTGTTTTCCCCCTGGAAATTATCCTCTCCAAGGAAGATGCGGGCTGCCAGTATTTTGTGTTTATAGTTTATATGTAATATATACTTTGGTCCCAAGTTCTGTGGGGAAAGAAGTCAGCCACCTTCGCAATGTACAAACAAGAGTCTGATACCCTTTTAGATAATCCTTCAAATTACCAAGGTTTTGCACTTGCTTGTAAACCAGCTCTACTGGCCTCCTTACTCAATGTGCTGGAATCAGCTCTTTACTAAACATGTGGCGAGGCCCACAGAAAAACCCATTTGAATTTAATCACATTGCATGAACGGAAAAACGCAAGACATCAAAGCTTTGTTTGGAAATAAAGCAAGAGATAAGAGTTAGCTAATAAAACTCAGAGAAACGAGATTGATCTTCCTGCAGGGCCCTTTATCTTTTTTTGCCAAAATGCTAGAGGAGGAAGCAAAGTATATGATGGGTTGTCATTAGGAAGGCCCCTTGTAAATCAACCCCCCCCCCAATCACACACACATGTGAAGATTAAAGCAGACACAGATTTGCACATGATTCATTTATATGTAACAATGGAAAATGGGGGGAAATTCCCCTAATTTAAATAGAAATAAAATACAGCTCACTATATAGCAGGGAAATACAACACAATTTACTCAAGGACTTTATCACATGAGGCCATTCTATCACAACAATCATGTTCTTAAAGCAAGCAAAAACATACCAGGACTGAAATGTTCACTTTAACACACACATACATACTTTATTACCACTTTTGTGCCACTTTGTTTACTATTGCTTCTGCAGATGGTATTTTGCACAACATTCTGACCCTGAAGTGGATAAGCTAGGACCGCAGATAAGAGATTCATGCCTGGTGAGCATATGCTAAACCAAATGAGGCAGGACAGAGAAACAACTCACCAGGTTGAAGACAAGTCACAGAGGTTTACAGTCTCATTACACCAGAGCATGGATCCACTTTAGGTGTGGTTTCCGCCTCCTGCAGAATTCAGGAGGCCCAGGACCTGCCTGGCTGAGCAGTTTAAAGGCCCCTCCCTAAACTACAAGCCCCAGAATTCTGCAGAAGGCAGAAACTGGATTTAAAGTGGAGACATGCTCTAGTCAAGTGTGATTATGTCCTTCATCTAATTCAGCCAAAAGGGATGCAAGTACAAGTGGATGCTTCAAAACATACACACATAAAAATACAAAGAAAGCACAATGTCTTATATAGTTTGACAGCTTTTCAAATCTCCTGCTCCCTCCCCTGGGTATTCAAAAGAGGGGCTGCTCAAGATTTGTATCCCTGTCCCACATTTTGAAATATTGCAGGTGCACAATTATAACCCTAGAGTACTGTATCAGTGTGCATTGTGGACTGACTCTGCACACTGCAATTTGCACATTGTATATTGCTCCTCTGTGTGTTTTGGATTTCAGCTCCCACAGTTCCAAACAGCTTGTAAGCTGGCTGGCGAGCCTGCTCTAGAGGAAGTCTGGAACTCCATTCTGGAAAGAAGACACGCATGATGAATGGTGAAATGTTCTCCTCCCCTTGTCCTGGTCAAGCTGCCTTGTGTTCAGGTGAGGAAGAAGTCTGCGAAACTAACTTAACTCTGTCACTGTCATCTCCACCAGAAACTGGACTTTCTTTCTCTCCCCAAGGGCCCTGTGAGTGGAAGAGAAATAAGAGACCAGAAAGGCACATTGTCATCATTTCCTACTTCTTTTTAAACAGGCAATTTAAAGGCACACCGTTTTCATGATTTGTTATTGTTTTTATTGACCTTATATAAATCACTCTGGGAGCCTTGTCAGAAGACGAACAGACTGAAAATACTTACAATAAAGTAATGATGAAACATATTCATCATATGGAATCCTTTTTTCTTCTCCTCCCTCACAGGAATACATTTCCTCTGGTTACTTTGCCTGGGACAACATTCTGGTAGTGAGGGATAGGCACAGCCAAAACCAAGCAAGGTTACTTGTTCTTTCTACTATTCCGTCTCTCCTCACTCCCTTCCAATCCTCTATGTTTTTGGGAGAAGAATATAATTTTCTTACCTGGGCATCTAAAATTGGGCAATGGCCATGTGGAGTTAACTCCATTGGGCCAATGGCCATATGGAGTTATTCAGTGCTGATCTAGAACACTAGCCATATCTCTTGTGTCTCATTTTCATCCTGTGATGATGGATTTTAGACCCCTTCTACACTGTCATATATCGTAGGTTATCAAAGCATATAATCCACATTTACTTTGAACTGGATTATATGAGTCTACAATGCCATACAATCCAGTAGATAATATGGATTTTATATGATAGTGTAGAAAGTGCCTTAGAACATACCTAGCATCTTCCTAGTTATATGATGGAGAGAGAAATAGAGAGAGGGGGGGGGGAGAGAGAGAGATCAATAGTAAATGTAAGAACTGCCCAGCTAGATTGAATCAAAGGCCTATTTCATCGAGAATTTTATTGCCACAGTGGCCAACATTCAGAGCAGGACATGAACACAATAGTGTACTCCTTCTTATGTTCCCTAGCAACTGATACATAGATGTATACATCTCTATGACTAGAGATATTATATAATCCAGTATGAATTAGCCACCAATTGTCCAGTCCTCTCTACAGGATATAGGAACAAATTTGACAGTTTAATTATGCACTATATGGACAAGAGGCTATAAAAGCAGGGGTGTGTGTATGTGTTTTTTTAAAGGCCTCATCTACCATTTCTGATCATCTGTTCAGTTAGTGAAGAACCCTAGGATTCCTTGGAACACAAGATGAAAAACCATTACTCTATGGCAGGACAACCGAGACAGCTTGTGCCTCCCAGTGCCAGAATATTATGAATTTAAGGACTCCTGTCTGACTATTATTCCATCTAGCTCAACATTGTCTTATTTGACCAGTAGAAGAAGAAAACACAATCCTATGGTGATGGTAATGGCTGAAAAAACCAAACGTTTCATCTTTGCTATCAACTGAGGACCCCAAAGATAGTCTGACTATTAAAGATAACATGTACTTCTGTTTAGCTGAGTCTCCACCCTAGAAAAGGGGAATCTTTTTCCCCATTCAATTCCTGGGCTTTTTCAGACCAAAAATGTAACATTTCCAAGCTCTAGTATTGTTTGTAATGTCCTGCATCAAGGGACTTCTGGCTCAGTGTCTTCCATGTTCCACAGCAAGTATGTGCTGTGCCCTGGCTTTGGATTTGTATTTTAAATGTTTAGGACATTTTTGACTTTGAATGGCAGACTTGCTCAACCTCAGTCGCTCCAAACGTTTTGGAGTCTAACTTGAATTCCCTCTAATTAGCCTCAGCAGAAAGGGGATATTTAATACATCTAGAGGACAGAGTTTGAAGAAGGCAGTTTTAAAGCAGGTGTTTAAAAATATTCAATATCACAGCTGATTTAATATGTACCTGTTCAAAGAAGAAGAGCCATGTATAGAAAAGAATATAGGGGGAAAGAAACAATATTAATTGCTAAGAAAAGATAGCATTCAAATGAAAACATCCCATATATTGTTTGCTTATTTATTTATTTACCCTATTTTTACCCCGCCTTTCTCTACCCCAAGGGGGACTCAAGGTGGCTTACATTTGGCCATTATTCAATGCCTTAGACACATACGAACATTCAGCTTAAAATAAATTGAATTAAAACTAAAACATATTAAATGTTTTAAAATTACATTCAATATTAGAATCATGCCATCCAGAAATCATAGTCTAATTCCGTTCCGTAGTAATTGCATATATTCCAATTATATTATTGCACTGCGCTATTCTCTGAAAGCCTGATCCTGGAGCCAGGTTTTTGCTCTCCTTCTGGAGGCTAGGAAGGAGGAGGCTGATCTAATGTTGCTAGGGAGGGTATTCCACAGCTGAGGGCCCACCACTGAGAAGGCCCTGTTTCTTGACCCCACCAGTTCCGTTTGCAAAGAAGCTGGGACCGAGAGCAGGGCCTCCCCATAAGATCTTAATCTCCGTGGTGTTTCATAGGAGAAGATATCTTCAGACAGGTAAACATTAACAATATATAAACAATAGCATTGTTGAAAGCATAATTGATTAAGCATAGTGTTTAGGAAACAAATTTCATGGATTTCCTGGACCCCCTAAAAATTTGAATATTACTGACCACAGAAGAAACCAGCTTTTTTAGCTCATGTATGTTTGTGTGCATGTGCCTTCAAGTTGCCTCTTATTTAAGGCAATCCCATGAATTTCATAGGGCCTTCTTAGACAAAGAACATGTAAAAAGTGGTTTTGCTAGTTTCTTCCTCTGAAATAGAGCCTATAGCACCTGGTATTCGTCAACAGTCTCCCATCCAAGTACTAACTAGGGCTAACACTTCTTAGTTTCTAAGGTCAAATGGGAACTGGTGTTTTTAGAGATTTTAGGCCTTACAGATGTCTACATTCCTTCAGGAAAGGTGTGTGATTTTGTTATATACAGGATTCTGCCAAGTACTAAGGAGCATTTTGCCATACATCAGATGCATAGATGGTGAAACATATAGTAAAATGGTCCTCTGTACAAGCCATTCTAGAGAGTTTTTTCTCACAACTCTACCTGGTGAGAAATCCGGGCAATGGAAATAATTCCCCACACAATCAATTCTAGTGTTCCATTTCCTTTACATTTCCCCAGAGGATGTCTTTCACTCACAAAGCTTCTAATACCACATTACCTTCTGAACTGGAAAGTAACTCACTTTAATAGGTTGCTTTGCTAACCAATTACTTTTTGGAGTAACAAACCAGAACTGTGTTATTTTTTGTCATGTATTGGCCAGGGTTGTGATTCATTTCTTTTGAGTTGAACATAATGAGGTTTCTGCTGGTTGGAATCCGAATTTAGAAAGTATTTTGTATTGAATAATTACTCCGAAGGAGTTTCAGGCAAATTAAATATATCAACCCAAGTCGGGTGCCAAAACTTAACAAAAATTCAATCCCACAATTGAAGTAGCTCACATAGGAATCAATGTCAAGTAAGTAAGTTCACCAATTAATAGGTGGGATGAAAGGACGGAGTAACGCCGCAGTAGAAATGGTGTTGCACCCCAATGGGTATTTGTAATCCCACCCCGATGGGTGTTTGTAATCCAGTAAGGGAGTGAAATGCAGACCCGCCGGCAAGCACAATCTTAGGCTCAGTGGCGTCCCCAATCTGGAGAAATGGTTATGCGGACGGTGTCTGCGAAGTCTTCTGGCCAACGAGGACACAAATGTACAGGGGTCCCACCTCATTTCGACCCCCCCGGGTCTTTTTCAAGGCCAAAGTAACGATCCCCACATACCGCACCACAAGGCAGGCGGCGGAAATCTAGTATAGATATAAAGACGCTTATAGTATATATTCACATTACATATATGTAGTAAGCATTCAAATAAAGTAACCACTATTATTTATACAACACAAATGAAAATGGAAGCACAAAGGTACTACATGCACATGAAAATTACCTTGGAGAAAGGTTCTCCGGTGTATTCCACCTCAATAGGTGGGGCAAATGCACAAACACAGGTAATGGAGGGAGGATTTAGTAGGTAAGGGAAATCTACAGGTGGGGTGATTAAAGGAGAAGGTTGTTAGATTAAAGGAGAAGGTTGTTAATGGGAATCTTTTCATTCAGGCCCCACGGTTGCTCGGTTTTTAAAAGGACCGTCCATTTACTTTCTGCCCTCAATAGTGTCTTTTGGGCATCCCGTGGGGTGGGACCTGACGATTTCAAGCCACAGAACTGAAGGTCATTCGGGCTGTGTTGATATGTCTTGTAGTGCATGTATAGACATATCAACATATCAACAAGACATATCAACACAGCCCGAATGACCTTCAGTTCTGTGGCTTGGAAATCGTCAGGGTCCCACCCCACGGGGATGCCCAAAAGAAAAAGACCCGGGGGGGGGTCGAAACGAGGTGGGACCCCTGTACATTTGTGTCCTCGTCGGCCAGAAGACTTCGCAGACACCGTCCGCATAACCATTTCTCCGGATTGGGGACGCCACTGAGCCTAAGATTGTGCTTGCCGGCGGGTCTGCATTTCACTCCCTTACTGGATTACAAACACCCATCGGGGTGGGATTACAAATACCCATTGGGGTGCAACACCATTTCTACTGCGGCGTTACTCCGTCCTTTCATCCCACCTATTAATTGGTGAACTTACTTACTTGACATTGATTCCTATGTGAGCTACTTCAATTGTGGGATTGAATTTTTGTTAAGTTTTGGCACCCGACTTGGGTTGATATATTTAATTTGCCTGAAACTCCTTCGGAGTAATTATTCAATACAAAATACTTTCTAAATTCAGCGTTCTGATACTTTCTTCCTGGTTCTGCAGTGACCATGCCCGTTGTGTTATATTGTTTCTCCTGGTTGCTCATTATGTTCTCATTCAGTCTAAGCAACAAGAAGGGGGACATGAATGGAAGGGTGACATAAATGGCTGCCTTGTGCTGCTTGTTTCTGGGGCAGCTGATGAGGCATGGGAAAAACCAAAAATCGCCCCACCACAATTTTCCAAGCTGTAATATTTCCCACTATTTCTTGTTCTTTTCAGTAATTGTATCAGTAGCTAATTAGTAATGAGTAATTCTGCAAATTACTCTTCTGGAGTGTAGTAACAATAACATGACCTGTTGGATGTCAAAGTAATGAGTAAAGTCAGTTATCTTCTGGAAAAAAAATAACATTCCAAAATCAGATTACTTCTCTTTTATTATTACAGACAATAGATATTTCCAAATTTAGATCTTTACACATAGAACCATAGAGTTCGAAGGGGCTTGATGTGTCGTAGAGTCCACCACCCTGGTCAGGGCAGGACCTCCAAGTAGAGCAGTGGTTCTCAGCCTGTAGGTCCCCAGATGTTTTGGCCTTCAACTCCCAGAAATCCTAAAAGCTGGTAAACTCGCTGGGATTTCTGGAAGTTGTAGGCCAAAACACCTGGGGATACACAGGTTGAGACCCACTGATCTAGGGCATCTCCCCCTCAAAACATTTCAGCTTGCAATATCTTTCTTCAACTGCAATACCCAAAACTGGATACAGGATTACAGGTGAGGTCTGATCAAAGAAGAATAGAATGGCACTATGATTTTCCTCGATAAGGATGCTATACGTCTGCCCTAGATCAGTGGTTCTCAACCTGTGGATCCCCTGGTGTTTTGGCCTACAACTTCCAGAAATCCCAACCAGTTCACCAGCTATTAGGATTTCTGAGTGTTGAAGGCCAAAACACCTGGGGACCCACAGGTTGAGAACCACTGAGGTAGAGCATCCTTAATAGGTAGCTCTCCAGACTTAAAAAAAAATGTTCAGAGAAGGAGACTCTACTACCTCTCTAGGCAATTAGTTATATCGCCAAACTGGTCTTATTATCAAGAAGTTCCTTCTAACATTCAAATAATATACAGTATACCTTTATGTAACTTGGAGGCTTTTAAACAGAGGCTGGATGGCCATCTGTCAGGGCTGCTTTGAATTCAATTTTCCTGCTTCTTGACAGGGAGTTGGACTGGATAGCTCATGAGGTCTTTTCCAACTCTATGATTCTATGACTAGACCTTGTCCTACCTTCTGGAGCTGCAGAGAACAGGCTGTCTTCTCCTCTCTGTGACAGCCCTTGAGGTACTTAAAAAAGCAATCATGTCAGTTTTTTCTTCACCAAAATAAACCATGTGTTCTCCATACTTCTTATCATCCTTGCTGCTTTTCTCTGAACCTGCTCGCCTTGTTTTTATCCTTCTTAATCTGGAATAGATATCTGAGCACCAGCAAAAATAACCCCTTTTATAGCATGTATATATCTGACGTCGAGAGAGATATTACATGGACCCATTATGTGAGCTATACATACACACCTGCATGCATGTATATCTCTTTCTCCTAATTAATTCATGTTATCAATTACTGTATGATCTCCAGATTCACAGAAGATACATTCTAGGATTTCTTGCAGATTCATAAACCCATGGGTAATAGCAAACCCGGTTGAACAAATGATTTCCAACAGAAGCATACCATAGAGTTCTGCCAGAGGATAGATGAAATGCCTCGAGAGGACATTTCTTGAGTCATCACTGAGTCCTCCAGCATGACTCTGGACTATTTCCAGTGGAAGCATACCATAGAATCACCTGGGGAACTTGAGATGACTTGTCAGATGTGTGTAAATGAAATCGCAGGTACTGGTTCCATGGATATGGGAATCAAACTGTAATTAGATATTAACATTTTGTATCCGTTGGGCAGAATCGTAGCTCTTATTACATCCACCCAGGCACATTCCTTGGATTTGGGGAAATTACCTTGTGCACATTGCCTGAATCAAGATGTATGCAGAGATTGTTTCAGACGACATGACGGCAATGAACCTCTTTCAAGGGGGGCAGTTCTGATTTGTATTTGATATTTGAAAATCCACATCTTTAAACTGTGGCTAATGCATTTGATTAATCACACCAGTTAATGAATAATGCTTTCAGCTCTGCTTTCAAGTTGTGTCTTTTTTGTTGTTTTCATTTTTATGACACTGGAAATATAATTTCTCAACCACTTTAGTAACTGAAAAATGAATATTAACTGTAGTGTATGATGCGGCTTTGCTGAATTCAGTGTTTCACGTTTGGCAGCTCCAGCTAACTTTTGTTTTATTACCATAGCAGGCTACCTTTTAAAAAGTATCTTAACATGTAGAACAAGTAGCGCTTGACTGAGCCTATTTAAAAATATGCAAATTTGCCTTTTATTGAGGAAAGACTGCTGACCTTCAATATTGCAATGGAAGGCGAATGAATAGGGAACCCTCAAGTTTAGGGCTTTCCAAACCAATGGCATAGAAGAAAGTAGGAAACGAGTTGTAGCCAAAGAAGAGGATCTTCCATTCTGTCTTGCTCCCATACAATTTATCAGTCTTTCCCTTAAAGCTTGATACAATTGTGTCATGTGTTGGAGTATTTCATAAGCAGCTTTGTCAGACCATTTAGCTCATGCAGAAATGTTTGTAATTCAATTCAGTTCAAGAGGTGCCAATAGCATCATGGTGTGTGCACAAACAGTCTGAGCAGTCAAAACTGGCATTATTACTTCATATCTCCTAACTATAACGATAGGCAGAGCAAACCTATATTCCCATTATGCTGAATGTGAGAGGGGGGAACGATGTTATCATCATCATACCAGAATAGTTGCTGTATCTCATGCATGCTCAGTCTGGGATGGAAGGAAAAAGGCACAAAAACAGAACACACTGCTGTTGTGTCTACGGAAAGCCTGCCTAGGTCCACCCACACACCATCCATTCATGGTTGGAAGATGAACACTGTACCCTATGTTTAGCATGCAATATGACATCATGGTGCTCTCCAACTCAATCCAACTCAATTCATCCTCTCCAGTAACATAGAGAGAAGGATCCGTTGAATTAACAGCCCTGAAACATCCAAAGAAATAGGAATTCCCAGATGTTGGACACATTATTATTAGCATTATTATTTTATACCCCGCCTTTCCCTCTGTGTGTCAGCTTCTGCTGGTACCTCCTAGTAATTAAACAGCACTCACACTTCCGGTGGATGTCGCCTTTATTGCTACTACACACAGAGAAAGAAAATAACACTACTAACTTTCCTATGTACCTCCAGTCCCTTTTCTAGTTCTCTTCCCCTTCCAATCCCTCCCACAGCCTTCTCCAACTCCAGTGAACGATTTCTCCTGTTAATCACTTCCTCACAGGACTGTTATCCTCCTCCAGGCTATTTGTTAATGCTGACCTCAATTCAGGTGTGTTGGCGGGGCAGGAGTCAAATGCTTGTTCTCCCAAGCTTGGAATCATGTCCTGACAGCGTGAGGACTCAGGGCAGCTAACAACCAGACATCTGATCCCCGTTTAAAACAAAGCAAATACAAAAATTAAAACAATTAAATAGTACTGTGTAGATCTAATATAAATTTATATATATATATATAAATGTAATAAATACAATTATGTTTAAACTCACAACACTCCCCCAGAATCCTACTCACAACATCCCCAGTAGTGTGCCTTTCATCCTTCCCCAAATGCCTGCTGGCACAGAAAGGTCTTTCCCTGCTTATTGAAGGCCAGCAGGGATGGGACCATTCTGGTCTTTCTTGGGAGAGGGTTCCACAGTCTGGGAGCAGCCAGGCCCTTGTAACGGAAAAGCTAATTATAACGGAGTTTTATTGTCTATGTTTATTAGTGTTGATATTATGACAAGAGCATTCAGGACTTGATTACATCTGATTGTTTGTTGGGTTATCATGAATATGTAGCCTTTGCAGTAGAAATGTATCCATTTTAGAGTGGCTAGTAGGAAAAGGGGCGGAGCTAGATAAGAATAGAGGGGAACATTTTTAAAAGGTAGAGAGTCTCTAGTTATGAGCTAGAGCAGGGGTGGGCAAACTGCGGCCCGGGGGCCGGATGCGGCCCTTTGGCTGATTCTGTCTGGCCCGCGTAAGGGCCCCTGGCTTGTCTCCCCTGCCTGGCCTCTGCATAAAAATCTCCAGAGAAGGGGACTATAAGGAAGCATTATTTTATTTTAGTGGTTTTTATTATTATTGTATAATAATTTTATAACAATAATAAAATAATATAATAAATAATATAATATGTTATATGATATATTATAATTTCAATATATTATGTTTATATATATATACACTATAATATAATAATTATGATATTAATACTAATAATATATGAATATTTCTTGATATATTAATATGTTAATATTAATGATGTGTAATATATAGTAAATATAGTAAGTGAATAAATAAATAAATTATGTAGATTAGCATGTAGTTCCGCCTTTAGGTGCGGCCCTCCATAATATTTTTTGGCTCTCGTGTGGCCCCTTGGAAAAAATAGTTGCCCACCCCTGAGCTAGAGGGATGAGGATCAGAATTTATGTTTGTAGCTTCAATCGCTATATAGAAGTAAAGAACAAGTTAATATAAGTCTAGATTATCCGTTAGGTAAAACAAAGACAGAGATTCCTTTGAGATTAACTTTTCAGTCAAAATATTGACAGGAGAGAGTGGCTAAAAGTCAAAAATTAGCCAGCCAGGAGGCTGAGGAGAAATATGTTTTGAAGGAGAAGAAAGTGGCTTAACAGAGTAGAAACAAGTTAACTGTTTGAAAGTTATGAAATAATAAGTTTATGTATTCAAAGGAGTGAAAGACAGTTGCAGTCATATCTAAGTGGAACTGAACTGAAGTACTTCGTAACAGATAAGCTTATGTGCAAAATAATTCATAAATAAACATTTCTTTGTTTCAACATATATATTAAAGTCTTGTGTCAAGTTACAGGATTAAAGTTACATGGCTGGAAATCAGTCTATGCTTACATTAATGCAACCTGTGAGGATAAGTTGGGAGCTACATATTGACTCCAGGTTTGGATTACATACTGAAGATATATACACAGACATATTAAGATTACATCCTGTAACAAACAGAGAAAGTGTGTTCCAAGCATGAACTACAAGTCACTGAGTTATTGAGGTTCCATACTATCCTCATATCGCGTCATCACCTCACGTGTGTATACGTATATGTTCAATGTTAGACAGGGGTGGGATATTCAAGGTCTTGGTATAGTGCCCTGTCTGCTTTGACTGTTTGCCCTTAGTGTGTGAGTGTGTGTGTGTGTACAAAGAGGTGGTGGGACAAAGAGAAGGCTTTCCCCAGTTGATCACAGATGTCTGACAGATTTGTATAAAGACACAACTACTATTTGTGGTAAAAGGTTGCTTGATACAGAAAGAACTACAGCTATGCTTCAGTCAACAGTGAAGCTTCTTTTTACAATTCCTTTTTATATTCACCTTGTCCACCTTTTTTTTCCATGCCATCTATCTAGCTGGAAGGGTTGTTTGTAGCAGCATTGGCCCTAGGAGGTTATCAAAAGAAGGCTTGTGAAAGTATGGGATTTTACTTTAGATGTATGTACCAACCTACAACAAGCAAAGTAAACAGAAGCTGCCTCCACAACCCCTTACAGAGCATTGATGAACAGGAAAATCTGCCTCATCAACTAACCCTGGTATGTTTAAGAAGCAGCAGTAGTACAGATTGATAACTTTGGCAACTACAATGGAAATAGTAAGAAAATTGGAGGTTGATCATAGGAAAAAAAACTGGATTCATAGAACTATAGAGTCAGAAGAGGCCATTGTGTCCAATCCCCTGCCATACAAGAAAATACAATCAAGGACCCCCTTGGAAGATGATATCAAGTGGTCTCTAGAAGCTTCAAGGTGGTTTTATTTATATATTCAAGACTTCCTGGTTGTTTCATTTCACATGTCCATATTGTGGTACCTATCTCTATTCTTTCCTATGAAAGAGGTAATGTCCAGGACTACATCAGCTTTACTATATGACGTAGAGTTGTATTTTAAATTTTCCCCTACCATTAAACCCAATGGGGTGGAATTATTTGCACCAGACCTGCAACTAGTATTTAACTGTACTATTAATGACAGATTCACCAAGAAGTGAAGGATTTAAGATATGGAGCAACAATCCTCTTTGCTATACCTCTCATGTTCCCCCTACAAGTATAATTCAGCCATTCCACTGGCATATCTAGTGAATTCAACTGGTGAAATTCAAGTATTGGTTCTTGAGCAGAGGATTGTGCAGTCATTCATTAAATTAAAGTTGAACTCTCTGAGCACAATGTGAATATTGCAAAGGGTGCTTGTTAGCTTGTCTGTTGCAATGAAATTCTCCTGACACACTGCACCAGAAGCTGTAACAGCCGAGAAGCACATCTGCATAGAGAGGAGAGAGAAAGAAATAAAAGAGAAAAAAAGATCTATGGTTTGGGCTCTCAGTTTGAATAGCCAGGCCTCAGTGACCTTGCAGATATTAAAGGGCATAGGCGCATGACAAATTATACCTCCTACTGAATTCCCATATGGTATTTTGGTCTCAGAGAGAGGATATACATGAGGACAAGGTTTTCACAACTAGGAAACTTGTGAGCCACCTCAAACCCCATTCTGAGAGAAATGCAGGCTATAAATCCAGAGAGGAGTCCAGTATCAGGCATGCTGCAGAGAAACGAAATCGGTGTGTGTGTGTGTGTGTGTGTGTGTGAAGAACATTACCTAATATTGCTTCTCACTCTCAGAACATGATAGACATATCCAAGAACCTCCCCTACACTCTGCTTCATGTACACATATTACACTTAGGAGCAGGGAGGCGAGGCATATTCTCTATGGATATAATGAACTCCCAGAAGTCAAGAAGTCTAGTATACACAGTCTGGCAGAGCACAGAGCTCATTAGGTGTCTTTAAAGAGGTCCCAAAGGCCTCTGGCTTTCGCTGTAAACCATTGGCTCGTTAAAAGCAATAACGGAACAGCAGGAAATTAAACACAAGCCCTGTCTTGGTCTTGTTTGCAAATTCAAGTAACCTGGGATCAGGTTTGCATATGTAGAAACCAGATAATGCTCACTGATGGGCTGTCAGGACAATGGAAGTGGATTACGTTCATCCCCAAAGTAGTCATTCTGATAAGAATGTAATTTCTCCTGTTGGTTAAAATGCTCCCACAACTACCAGTAAAGAGTTTTATGAGTGAAATGAGTGATTATAGAGTGTACGTGGAAACTCAGCCTCCCTTTTCTTTCTCTCACACAGCTGGTATGTGTCCTCAAATTGACTCTGACTTATATTAATTCACAGGGGGTTTGCCATTACCTTCATATTACTCTGAGCGAGCAGAACTTGTTCAGGATCACTCAGAGGGATAAGAAGGGATTCAAATCTTGGTTTCCTGGAGTCTTAGTCCAGCACTCCAACCACGACAACACACTGGCTTTCTGATAACCCTTTCTAAGTCTGTTAGCTTTCTGCCTCTCCACCAAATCTGGATGACTCTCCTTTCCTTACCATTAATACCCACAATGGCCTCTTATCCACTCCACCTTTTCGTCTGATTCTGATACATCCTTGTTCATGATCCTATTTTCATGAGCACTACCACTCCCTGCCTCCGCTTCTGCTCTTTCTTGAACTTTCTTCCAAAACTCCTGCCACTTACATTTCTTTTATCAACTGCATGATTACATGTCTCTACTTTCTTGAAATCTTTTGATTCAGCTCTCTAGCTTTTTTGCCTGACTGTAACACAGGACTAAACTAGCCGATATTATAAAGGTGTAATTAGCAGAAAGTCTGGCTGTCTCTGCCATAGCCCCACTAGTATGAAAGTTTAATCACAAAATCTTAGATTTATAGAAATGGAAGAGTCTGTAAGAAAATCTAATCCAATCCCTGCAGAAATACACAACAAAAACAGTTCTGACAGATAGCTATCCAATTGCTGTTGAAAACCTCCAAAGAAGAGTCCACCACCCTGAAAAGCCATCTATTCAACTCTTCCACTACCAAACAGCTCATATAATAAAGAAGTTCTTCATAATTTCTTTTCTTGTAATTTGGGCCCATTGGTTTGTGTTTGAGTTCCTGGAGCAGCAGCCAAAACAAAACAAACAAAACAAAAGCCTCACGTCCCTTCTGATATTTAAACATTTAATCAATTTACCCCTGCAATATCACTTTTACTCAGAGGTAGACTTCCCAAACCACCAGAGAGCTATTATTCAGGGCAAGTGCATCTGTTAAAACAAAGATAGGTAATTTTTACAAAAAACCAGGTTGTCAAAAAAAACCAACAACCTAGTAATAGTTGTAACAACTGTTGGTGAGACTACAGACAACCAAGTTACAAGATAAGCAACAGAGTTGGAAAGGTTGTCTAGCTGAGATTCAGAAGAATTGGCCTGCAGAACAGGAAGAAACTAGGGCTGCTGTGAGTGTATTGAGACTTACTAATGGCCAGAGCAGAAATTCACAAAACAAGAGCAAACTGAGTTGTGATGCGTGGAGTCAGGAACCATCTCCTGAGTGGTGATAGAAGTATGATTTCTCATGCAATCCAACCTGGGATTGTGGTAGAGATGCATTAATTTACAATAGGCTAAATGGCAAACTCTTACATTAGAAAATAGAATTTCCAGACACATATTGCAATAGTGGCCGGACTCAATTTACTCAAATCAGTGATCCTCATTTACCCATCTTTGTGTATTATTGCACATAAGATAAAAAATAGAGTTCTTTGAAGAGAAAGGGCACCGGGGAGGTGTGTAAGTGAGGGAAATGGAAGTCCACTAGGCTGGGTGGCATCCATAGGGTTTCCAAACTGTTATAGTTAGATATTTCTGCTAGTCAATAAACATTATATTACTAATTGTGCTATAGCGATATTATATTTTTTGGTGCTGAACAAGTAATTAACTGGAGTGTCACTAATAATTATTGCTACATCCTATGGTACTAAAATCAATAGCTAAAATAGTAAAACCAGAATATATCCTCAGGAGTGGTGTGTGTTGGCAAGAGGGAGGAGTACTAGTCAGAGAGCGTTCTTGTGTAGGATCTCAAGCCAATGCTACCAGAATCAGCACATTATCAGACAACTCACACAAAAGTGAGAATGGTTTTCTGAAAGTGGACCAAGGGTTTTGTGCTTAATATGTTTGAAATACAAACAATGCCCCATTATTATTGTTTGTTTTTGAAGGAGTGAGATTTTTAAAAAGCAATACCTAGGATCCCTTGGCTTAAGAATAATGCTTGCTAGATATTATTCCAGTTAGAAGAAAGATTGACTCTCAAGATGTATGGAAGAAGCTTGCAATATTAAAAAGGATCACGGGGTAAATAGGAAAATCTCCTTGCATATGAGCAGTCAGGCATTCATAAGCTACTTTTCTGGATAAAATAGGAATGTTGGGTAACATTACATTTATCTCTGCTGACCCTCTGGTTGAGTCCATACTCCCAGTCTTGAGGAAGTCTTCAGCTGTAAAATTTGGCTTCTGCTTAGCTCTGTCAATAAGAGCTTGGAAAACCTACTTTTTGTGAAACTTGTAGTCCAAGTGAAAAGTTTTTCAAGCTTTGGGTGTGAAGACTGTAATTAAGAAAGTTTCCTTCCATTGAATTTGTATTGATTATGAAGTGACAGATTTTTTTTCATGTCAGGAGCAACTTGAGAAACTGCAAGTCACTTCTGGTGTGAGATAATTGGCCACCTGCAAGATGTTGCCCAGGGGACACCCGGAAGTTTTATGCTTTCCCATCCTTGTGGGAGGCTTTTCTCATGTTCCCTCATGGAGAGCTGGAACTGACAAAGGGAGCTCAACCTGCTCTCCCTGGATTCAAACCGCTCACCTGTCTGTCAGCAGTCCTGCCGGCACAAGGGTACATACACTTAATACATGTATATAATGCAATAGCCTGTTCATAACAGGAATAGTAAAATGATCAAGGCTCTCAGAGTTTACAAACTCTGAGTTTTCACAGTGAACAGACTATGGACCCTTGACAGTCTTTTGGCTCTTCAAGACCCTTGAGTCAATCAAGTTCATGATACATTGACTGACTGCTACCTGAACTTTTGGGAAATGTAACCAATAGCAGGAGAGCATATAAAATAATTGGAAGCATGTGATGCTCCCTTTCCTCCACTCACTTAGGGAGCGACAGAGTTCAGCATCTTCCCTCCGCAACCTCTCAGTGGGCAAGCACATAAAGCAGAACATGTCAGGTAAGAGGAGGCAAGAAACAGTCATGCTGTCACTCAGGATCAGGAGGAGAGATGGATGCAGTTTCCTGAAATCAATTGCTAGTGTCTCCAGGGGATGAATACATCAGCAAATTAATAGAAGTTTCACAACCAAGCAACACATGGCTGGCTCCATGGGAGCTCTTGAAAGCAGTAGGAAGCCAGAGGGAAAGCAATGAACTCCAGTCCTATCTCCCTGTGTGTACATTATGCTTGCTCATATATGTGCAATATAAACATTTGTGGCCAGTTGAACATGTTGCTTCAGATAAAGATATTACCCTGTATATAATCATGTATAAGTCTAGAAATTTTAGTAAAAAAACCAACTCAAAAACTGTGGTTCAATTTATCCACGGATCAACGTTACCCACGGATAAACCCTAAATATATATATATGAACCATTCCCTTCTCTGGGTAGACTGAAAAAAGGCAAAACCCTAGTCTATCCTGGGAGATTCTAAAAGCATCACTGCCCCCCTCCACTCTCTAATGTACCACTGCTTCTGGCCTTTTTAAATGCCTGGGTGGGGAAATGCCAGGACCAGCAAGAGGTTGTTGGCTCTCTGAGGTAGCATTAGTGCTTTCCTTTCTCTGTGGATTGACCTTCAATTTATCCACGAGTTATCTTAAAATCCACAGTTGTGGCTTCAAATTCCACCCTCAATTTATACATGAAGTTGACTTATAAATGATGACTATATACAGTTGTTCCCTTGTTATTCCCTAGCAATTCATGGGTCCTAGTATGCTCATTGAGTATCACATAACAGCTTTGGAATCATTCATGCCCTGTGACCATTGGCCCTGTGTTTTTGTCTGCTTTTTATGTGGTCTAAAGCCACCTGGGTCCCAGGCACTAGAATTAACTTCACAGATGCTTAGTAGATACAGATACTGGGAAGAAGTCTTGATGACCCTGAGGATGGCTAGGCAGGTTGACTGACCTACACTGGGTGGATTGTATTAAGAATTCCTGTGTCAAAACCATGATATTTTGGACACAAGTATGGCAAAAAGATGAGCTACAACACATCCAGAAATAAATGTCGTTGTTCTAAAAAAAATAACACGGGGGTATGAATATAAAACTGGTGTAAAAGATCCAGAACTAGAAATTTTCCTAAAATAGGGCATAAATATCAATTGACCTCTTCTATGCATTTGTATTTTCATAGCGAGTCCTTGCAAGATTGTCCTGCTCTAATTCCATAACATAGAGATTGGTCATTCCACCAGCAACCTTCTCCAGCCATCACTGATTTATGTCACTTTTCCAATAGACCAAATTTCTTGCCAGCTTTCATCTGGGGCAGTTCCCTACTTAAAGAATATAGGAAGTGAATCCCAAGGCTTTCAAATGGTGAACATGGATATAATCTACACGAGGACCAGGTTAGTTTGGAAGTTTTAAAGCCTTTGAATAAAAACTATGTGATTCCACTCCAATTGCTTATGCAAGTGGGCTGGTGGTATAGGGGAGATAGTACATGAACAGCACATATGATGTGGTAGTTCAGGGCTGTCCAACTGCCGGCCCTGCAGGTGTTTTGAACTTCAACTCCCAGAAATCCTAGCCAGTTTGCCAGCTGTTAGGATTTCTGAGATTTGAAGTCCAAAACGCCTGCAGGGCCAGCAGTTGGACAGCCCTGTAGGTAGTTGATAAAATAGTGGTTGACACTCAGATAAGCAGCAGCAAGAGATATCCCTAAATCTTTGAATTACAAAGGCTCTGCTGCAGATTTTTCTTGGGAGCTTCACCACAAGCACCCCCGCAGATATGGCCCATGCTTGAAAGAGAACTCAAAAGGAATCAAGTCTTTGGTGGAGGAGCATTGATCCACAAGGTGAGGTGAAGGAACCACTCTTCAGGAATAGAATGGACATTTCTGCTTCTGATCTTGAATTCCTTTGAATGCTGGTAAGGATTTTGGTCTCGGGAACAGGACACAAAATGTAAGATAAGTGTGGCCTTCTAATATCTTTGTCTTCTTTGAAGTAACATCCTGTCTTCCTTCCAAATATCACCAAAAACATCTTGGAGTCTGGTTTTTACTATATTTTTATATTTAAAATAAAATTGACATTATTCATTGTGATTTCTAAAAATAACAATAAATGGATGGAAGAGACATCACCCCAAGAGAGATATCACATCTACACATATTCTGTATGGAGATATAATGCATCAATGGTCCAAGAACATTTCCGCACCAGAATCCATGAAAGCCATGTTGCAGATGGAGAGAGAAGCAAATATTATCTACTCTATGTTCCCAATCCATGCTCAAGTACTGCTGTTGCGTGTCAACCCAGAAACTATGGTGTTACTAGATGGACTTATGGAGATTCAGAACCTGCTGGCAAGGCCGTACATCAGGCGTGGGCAATTGCTGGCCCTCCAGGGGTTTTGGACTTCAACTCCCAGAAATCCTAGCCAGTTTACCAGCTGTAAGGATTTCTGGGAGTTGAAGTCCAAAACACCTGGAGGGCCGGCAATTGCCCACGCCTGCCGTACATCATACATAACACCTGTCTCATCAAGTTAGCTATAGAGCTCTTGTTCCAGTTTCTCTATGAAGCAGGTCCCTTCTCGATTTCTTTAGGACTTTACCCTTGATGAACAGGAGAGGGCAGTCACAGCACACAGTGAGGCACTTAATTGTAAGAGTGGGAAAGCAAGTAGTAGTAGGTGCTTGACCCATTCCTCTGTTCATGGGTGGAGGCACAAGATGAACCCCCTCAAAATACTTGCACTACTGGGGTCCTGGGCCACTGGACCTCCATCTCTTGCTTAAGCAAGATTCACATCAACATTCAGCCTCAATGAATTCCTAGAAGGTTGGCTATGTGTGTCTTACCTTACAAAAAGCAGTCTTTGATTTCAGAGGCTGTCGGTCCTCCTGTTGAAAACATCATATTATTGACCAAGGGCTACCAATTAAAGTCTGTTTGAAAACAAAGTCCCATAAGAAGGGATGAGAATCAATGCCCTTCGAGTTATCCATCCATATTCAGCATCTAAACAGCAAACGGAGTAGGCATGCTTCCCACAACTTTCCCCTTACAGTCAATTGCTGCTCTACTCCTGAAGCACATGTTCTGAGATAAAGGGCAGCTCCCTGCTTGGAACACATCAACATGTCCACTAAGAACAAGCATCACAGAGAAAAACTCTTGAACACAGAGGAAGGCTTTTGGGTATCCTCATTCATGCCCGCATTGATGTTGCCATATGCAAAAGTCTTTTTAGAGACTTTTTGATCTAAAAACATGTGACACAATGCAAGTGACATGTAACATGTGAGCACAGCTTGGAGATGTTATGTTTATGGATTGCAACTTCCAGTCCAAGCAATAAGCTTAGAATCATAAAAAGTTGGGAGAGGCTACAAAGGCCGGTCCAACCACCTGCCATGGTGGAATACACAAACAAAGCATTCTCAGCAGATGACCATCCAGCCTCTGTTTAAAATCCTCCAGAGAAGGAGACTCCACCACACTCTGACATAGTGTATTCTACTGCTAAATAATTCTTAACTTTTAACTTTAGTCAGCTTGCCCAGAGGTGACTCTGGAGGCTGCAGTCCCAAAAAGGGGGGAGAAAAACATGATATATTAGGCTGGATTACAAACAGCTTCTGAATTTTCTATTCAAGAATGTGAGCTGAGTCTACAACTGAGGGGATGTAGTTTATTGTATTGATCTGGCAACCTATCCACTCATGTCCTGCTCAGTTCAGTTCAAAGGATACATTAAAGTAAAATAAAGATACCGAGAGAACAAATCATAACCATATTGATGAGAAATAGATGGGGAAAGGATGCAGAGCAGCAATACAAAAAAAAATGTATTCAGCCCTGGCATGCCTTGGGCTGAATGCTGATGAAGCCTCCTGCACAGATAGTCCCTAGGTCCCACTGCTGGATGTTACATTGTTCTCCTGATTCCAAGGTTTTGAAGAAGATGCTCATGTTTTACTTTTCCAAGATTGGGTCAAAGGAAATCGGTTCCATGTGGGGTTAAATACATTAACAAGGCAAGCCTTTTAGAAGCTATGAGATGAAGTTCACAGGTTCAAGAGGAGTGTAGTCTTCCCCCTCCTTCTCTCCCAAGATTGGGAGAGTCGTGAATTCCAATGCTCAGAGAATGAGTTTCTCATTAGCACCTTATCTTATACTGGCTGAATTTCTGTTTACCTTTAAGCTTAAGGCCTACTTACTTACAGATTGCACAAAACCCAAGCAGAATGCAATTAAGCTGTAATATATGGAGTTTAAAGCAAGCTAGTATGTATATGTGCACGTGGAGAGATGATAAGCCCAATTCTAAACTCATCCATCTTTGGTGACACTCGTATCTGTCACTCTTGTAATACAGTGGGACAAATATTAGGTTACTTCTCTCTGAAACTGGGCACAGAGCTGGATCATGAAGATGCTGAAATTATCCTTTGAAGCCCTTTGAAGTCTCCTGTCATTTTCTGGATGCATTCTGAGATACATTTGGGGTAACTGACAGAAGTGCTGATATGTAGGGATGTTTAGCATCTAGACTTAAAACATTTTATGGGCCCATGTTAGTTTAATGTCTAAAATGTGGTAAACAAGCTATGTATTACTTCACCTAGTCTATAATGTGGTAAACAAGCTAGAGAACCCAGGATGTTATTTTTGTTGTTACTTGTAGTTTTAAGATCCCTGTCAAGAAGACCAAGAATGGGCAACTTGGAAGTCCCTAAACAGAGTGAGAAGCAGAGTGGGCAGATCAAAAGACAACCTGGAAACATGGCACTACCTAGAGAAGAACCCTCCACCTTGTGCGACTGTGAAGTAGAACAAACAACTCCACATCTGTATGCTTATCCACAATGCCCTGCTTCATGCAAAGAAGAAGAATTGTTTAAAGCTACAGACAATGTGGTTGTTGTTGCCTGTTTTTGGTCAGATTATTTAGCTGCTTGTGCTCCCTGTATTTTATCGGTTTTATGGTTATTTTTGCAATGCTTTTGACACAAAATAAATAAATAAATAAGATAGGTATTATTAGTACTACAAATATTAAACTAAGGTAAGGAAATTGCAATCTGAAGCCCATATACCATATTCCATCATTTTTGTTTTTGCACTCCCAGGCTCTTCCAGACCATCCCAAGACCCTATATGATAATTAAAATTAAGTAAAACATTGACTCCAAATTTTCAAAAACCGCTCAATTATCACTCTTGTAGGTTCCCTGGGAGTAGTGGATTAATTGTAAACATACTTTACATATAAACAAAAGCCCAGAACTGGCTTGGCTTATCTAAAAGTCATAACTGTGAGCGATTTTATGGTTGATATCCAGCCACTTCTCAGCTGAACATCAGGTGGTGCGGCCCATTTCAGGAATGTAAGAGGAAAAACTGCTTGCCAACTCTGTTAAAAGTAAGTCTACATACATCCACTTTCTCAAAAGTAAGCAAAATGGGCATATTCTAGGTGTGCACCCCTCCAACACACACAAAGGGGAGGGGAGAGAGAAGTAAGTGAGCAAAGAGACTGGGACAGTGTCTCTGTGTTTGCAAAACAAACAAACAGAACAAAAGTTGGATATCTGCTTTACACTTGAGTGTTTTTATTTTTCCAAGATTAATACATGAGAATCAAACATTGAAAGCTTGATGTCATACTACCCTATGCTGCATAGTGGAAGGAGGAAAAGTTTACCAGCAGAAAGGCCATACTTGACCTAAGGCTACTCCAGTGATAGATTTCATCTTCCTTCTCTGGTCGCCAGTTCACAACCTTGGGAAAAAGTGAAACCATTAGCCTGATGTATCAATAGCATTCCACTCAGAGATATAATAGAAACAACCTCTAAGGATGCCTGCCATAGATGCAGTTGAAATGTCAGAAGAGAATGCTTCTAAAGCATGGCCATACAGCCCAAAAAACCAACAACCCACTGATTCCGGCCATGAAAGCCTTCGACAATAAACAGAAACATAACCAACAGGAGCTTAAACATGAGGTTCTATCACAAAAGGAACAAATTACCACATGTTACAGATTGCTCAGTTTATGTGTCATGAGTAAGATGTCTCTATCCAAACAAATTTACCCACATTTTCCTGTGAGCTGCAGGCATTTGCTTCTAATTATATTCATTAATCTCAGTATTCATAGTTTAGTCATTTAAAAAATAAACCTGAATGTTACAAGCCACTGGCCTATTGTAGAGAATACAGTATGTTTTCCTTCTTTTCACACCATTAGCATTTTGACACGAGAGAACATCAGCTAGAGGCATGGACTCACATTTGGACTCTCCCACCATTTTGTGAAGCCATGCTCCTGTAACTAAATTATTAAAGTTGCAACAGGGGTAAAAATAGCACTTACTAAATTATAATCATGATGGAATTTAGCTATGCATTTGTTATAGAGGAAATAAACTAATTATGCACAATGAGTTATTTGTATCTAGTTTTTTAGAAGCTGTTTTAGGGGTCCATCTTGCTAGACATCTAAGTGTGAACTCCTGTCCAGTATCGGTCACTGTTTTAAAAGGAATTCCTATCCATCTTCGTATGAATGCATAATTGAATATTGTTTCCTAGTTTGACCTCCAATCCAAAACAACTTTAATAACCAACAGACACTCTGAAGTAGGGAACACTGTTCTGCTGGCAATTAGGACTGAAGGGCATTTCCAACCTCTACCTGCCAGCAAATTGTGGTGTGATGAGGAATTATGACAGTTTTGCTTACTGTAGAAGGGGATTGGAAACATCCTGCTGTGCCCTGATAGCCAGGAGAACAGACCTCCATCACTTGGAGCAGCTCCAATGAGTTTAAGATGAATTTTGGGAGGCATTTACAATTATGACAATAGCACATGACTGAATTGCAGAATGGAGTTGGATTGGTGGCCCTTGTGGTCTCTTCTACCTCTTAAGTTTCTATGATTCTGGTAACGCATAATATAACTGAATATGGAGCAGTTGCTCTATCCATAACCCTGGATTATGAATCCATGACTGCAACACAAGGTTCCACATTTGGTCTTTAGTAGGTTGGAGCCAGCTTTAAATTATCTGTAACATGGTTAGCTACAATCAGAGAGAAGTTATCAATTCTCAATAGGTCACAGCATGTCATGTCCAGACACTTTTAAAAGTTTCTGGATTAGGTTCACTCTTTGTCTCAGTTTGTTGCTGTTCCTCATAACACACTCAGCCTCGTCTCACCCACTGACCTCAGCTCCACTTACCTAGAGCAGTTGGCAATCAGTGTTGTAATAGAGAGCTAGACCCGTAGGGTCAAAACAGCAGGAGTTTTTGATCAGCAAGGGTGAAGTTATCATCTTCTCCCTTCCTCCAAGGCTTTCCTCATCCCTCTGGATTGGCCTCACAGCACCAACAATATATTGTGGTGAGCTTTTTCTGTTGTGAGATAAAATATCTGTGCCGTCTTGGTCTTAAATTGGCAATTAAGGCCCATTAGCTTTAGAGGCCGCTACAAATGGTTTGGTGATACCTATCTACAGAGCTGATGAAAGGGACGCTTAAATAATTAAAGATTTTCTATACCTTGTCTAAGTCATAAATCAAAAGGAAGACTGTAGTCAACAAATCAAAATAAGACCAGGACTTACAAGGATAAATATGAAGGAACTAGAAAAGAATGTCAAGTGTAAAAAATATAACATAAAATATCAAGGAAGAACCAGCCATGCTATTTTATTACTAACTTCTATGTATGGTTTGACAGCTGGACAATGAAGAAAGCTGATGGATAGAATGCACTCTTGAAACCAGGTGATGGAAAATAATTATATGAATCTTATAGACCACCAATCAATCAATCAATCAATCAATGGGTCCAAGAACAAAGCAAACCTTTCATTAGAAGCTGAAATAACAAACCGCGGCTATCACCATTTGGAAATATCATGAGATCCCATGGCTCATTAGAAAAGTTTTTAAAAAGTTATATAAAGTGGAAAGCAGTGGGAAAAGAGGGAGACTGCATTAAGGTTGATTGTCTTAATCGATAAAGCCAAAGGCATGAATCTGCAAGATCTGAGCAGGACTGTTAAGAATGGGGTGTCTTCAAGGTCTCTTATTCATAGGGTTGCCATAAGAGCAAACTGGTTAGATGACCATTAAGAACAAACAATGACATTCTACAAAGTCAGCTATGCTTGTATTTTAACACCATTCTTTAGCAGCATGGCCATGATAAAGTCCTGCATCTCAAAAACTTCAGTTGTTGATAGGTACTGAACAGTCATTCCCACCTGTTTCGTTGTTTCACTCCCACCAATCAGATATTTTGATGGGGATTCCATAACTCACCAATCTGCTTGTACAGCTGCTTTGATATCTAAGCTCTGATACCAAGATCCCCTTCCACCCCTGCTATTTTCAAGAGTCCACTCATTGCCATCCCAGTGTTACTTGAGAAGTCATATGCCAACACAGCACCACCATGGGAACTGGGAGCGGAAGGAATTATAGAAGCGGAGGCACCGTCTTATCTGTAGCATCAGGACTTGGGCTGTCACTACCAGAGCAATTAGCATCTCATTTAGAGTCTTTAGCAGCCATAATCTGCCTCTCATGCTGATTTACTTAGAACAGGGATAAGAAGGAGTCAGTAATGACCCCAGGAGATAAGAGGGACTAAAATGGATTTTGGAATTTTTCTTATGCCCAACATGGCAACCTTTGTTTTATTTCCCCCCCTCGGGGTTTTCAGTGCTCCTAGTGATGAGTTTCTGGTTGTATAGGCCATAGCCAGAAGTACTCAGTACTGGATATGTGCGGCTAGAGCTAGACTTTTGCGTCTATCTGTAGTACATTGTAGAATTCTGTTTCTGCAAGAGGCCCAGAAAACTAAAGTCCCTTTCTCTGCAACCATCATAGCCAACCCCCCTGTCTGTGTTGGAAAAATCGGTATTTTGTGACTTTTGATACAGTTCATTTCCTACAGTTCTTAATTTTCAGGACTTACTCCACAAACTTTCTATGGCTTAGGCAATATGGGTTTGGAGAGCTCTGCATTATGCGGATATGTGAATCAATTGTCCTTCTATACAAGAAGCAAGGTCCTCTGCCGCTTGTTTAAGCACATCTGGAGTGGGGAGCAGCCTGTCACTTCAGCTCCTAGCAGGAGACCCAGTGGGAACATGGATGTGGGCTGTAGGAGACCATCTGTTTGACACAGCAGCCTCCAGCACGCAGGCCACTGCCATATGTTCTCTGGGCAGGGCTACTTTTAGCTTTGCCCTGGGGAATGCAACCCGTTCCCAATGTGAATGCAACCAGCTATCTAAACCAGCACTTATGGGAAAAGGAGTTTGGAGTCTGTTCAGAGCTTGAAAAAGTTACTGTTTGGAATCACAGTATTCAAGATTCCCCATTAGCCATGTTGAGTGAAGGAGCCTGGGAGCTATAATCTTCAACATAAATTCTTCCAAGCTCTTTTTCCTTTCAGTCATTGGAGAAACTTTTCAGCTTCTTTCTGGGACCTATTCTTAGTTTCATGCCACTGTAACCCACTCTTATCAACATTTTGAAACTAATTGGAAGATGGGCTTCAACATCTTAGCTCCTTTAAAAGTTCAGATTAAACCCAGACTTTATTTAGCTCTTGGTCACAAGAAAGCCGCCTTTTGCAACTGCAAACAAGTATATGCAAAACCATCCCTTAGATCTGGGTTGCGGAGGTTGAGGTATTTCAGGTATTGTATTTGCTTGTGCAAGGGTGATATACCTCGCGCCCAAAGATAACACTGACACAAGGGTTGGACGAAAATGGCCACAACTCTTTTATTAAACAGAACAAAGGGTTGCCGGCCACACAAGGGTCCTGGATCAGGGTAGAACAGGCCCCCGCGAATGTCCAAAGGCACTTGCAAGCCTGGGTGCGAGCGGCCCAATGCCTCTCCTCGGAACTCGGCACCCCAGGGGGGCAGGGCGTTATCCCCCTTCCAACCAAGGGGTGATAAGCCATCCTGATCCAGGGCCCTGCCACCTGCCAACACGGAGTTGCGACGAAGACTATGGTAACACATAACTTTAACCAATGCAACAAAGAACTTGAGTAAATGCACAATATGAACACCAATAAGCCATGTACCAAGTAGGGAGGGAGGGAGGAAAACCAAATTATTCTCTGCAAGTGCTGGGGGAAGTCCCAGGCAGCCTTAAATATGCTGCCTGGGTGAAGAGAAGGGCCGGCTAGCCACGTGGAGGGGGAGAGGCGTGGCCAGCCCCCTCATTGGCTAGCCAGCCCTGGCGGCGGGAAACTAAGCGCCGCCCCAGGGGTCTCTGGGAAGGAGAAGCCCCTGACCTCCCCAAGATGGCGACGAAGACAGCCCTACCCCGCAAAAGAGGTTACACAGCTTGTGCATGCCCCTCACCCTCATTCTACAAGGTTGCAACCCCCTCCTAATGTTTAGCTATTGGCAACAGAGTTTAAATATGGCACTACTTTTGGCTACCTTTTCTGGTTCCATTAACCACTAGCCTCCCTAGACCTTCTCAGAGATTGGATGGAACCCTGCTGATGACAGAGACTCATATAATCTAATGGTTTTGTTCCTCAGATTTCAGGCCATGTCTCCTCTTTTCCCCTGGCTGCGATCAACCACCACCACCCTGTCTAGTAAATGTCTATGGCTGCATACTCTGATACTAAACAGCTACCTTCCGGAGGAAAGGAGCTAGAAACTATATAAGTTACACTCTGAACATGCTGCATAGGATTCCATCCAGATTTGCCAGGACAGAACCACCCTAGCCCTGAAATTTCGGGACCATATCTCAAGTTGTAGGGATAACCCCTTGTGATGTCATATATGATGGTATTCAAATAATAATAAACAACACCAAATCTAACAATCAGGCTGATTTTTTTTTCTTGTGTCAGAAGCGGCTTGAGAACATACTGCAAGTTGCTTCTGGTGTGAGAGAATTGGCCGTCTACAGAGACCTAGCCCAGGGGGCACTGGGATGTATTAGCTGGGAAACGTCTCTCATGTCCCCACAAGCTAGAGCTGAATCTCTCTGTTTTGAGATTCGAACAGGCAATCTTCAGGTCAGCAACCCAACCTCCAGGTCACCAGTTCAACCAGCACAAGGGTTTAACCCATTGCATCACCATTAGGTAATATCAGACTGAATGATATTACCTAACCTTGAGAATTAAGTAGTAGGAATGGGACTAGATGAGGGCTGTGCTGTGTCAGATTGGATGAGGGCTAGCAAATTGAAACTTAATCCAGACAAGACAGAGGTCCTCCTGGTCAGTTGAAAGGCCGAACAGGGCATAGGGTTACAGCCTGTGTTGGATGGGGTTACACTCCCCCTGAAGACGCAGGTTCGCAGTCTGGGAGTGATCCTAGACTCATCGCTGAGCCTGGAACCCCAGGTCTTGGCGGTGGCCAGGGGAGCTTTTGCACAGTTAAGACTCGTGCGCTGGCTGCGCCTGTACCTTGGGAAGTCTAATCTGGCTACGGTCGTCCACGCTCTGGTCACCCCCGAATAGATTACTGCAATGCACTCTACGTGGGTCTGCCTTTGAAGACAGTTCGGAAATTACAACTAGTCCAATGGGTGGCAGCCAGATTACTAACTGGAGCTACATACCAGGAGCATACCACCCCCCCTGTTGTGTCAGCTCCACTGGCTACCTGTCCATTTCCGAGCTCAATTCAAAGTGCTGGCTTTGATCTTTAAAGCTCTATACGGTTCTGGCCCAGCTTACTTGTCCGAACGCATCTGCCTCTACGTCCCACCTTGTAATTTAAGATCATCCGGGGAGGCCCTGCTCTCGCTCCCGCCAACTTCTCAAATGCGGTTGGTGGGGACGAGAGAGAGGACCTTCTCGGTGGTAGCACCCCATCTGTGGAACGCGCTTCCAAGCGACATACGATCAACACATCCCTCCTGGCATTCAGGAAAAAAGTGAAATCTTGGCTGTGGGACCAAGCGTTTGCACATTAGCACAATACAGCACTTTGGACTGGATTTGTAACAGCAAGTTGATACACGTGATTTGAGGAGAAAATAGAAAAAAGTAAATTTTGTGTGCTTATTGAGCTTTTTTTTTTTTGCGGAAAAAACATCACTCAAACCAAGGCTAAGCTTGATAAATACTATGGGAACTCTGCATCATCAATTTCAAGGGTAAAAAAGTGGTTTACTGAATTTCGTTGTGGTGGCCGTACAAGCACGGAAGATGCCAAACGTTCTGGACGCCCAGTTGAGGTCTCTACACCCGAAACAATTGAAAAAATTCACGATATGGTGTTGGCCGATCGGAGATTGAAAGTGCGAGAGATTGTGGAAGCCATAGGCATCTCACATGGCTTAGTGGTTTCAATTTTAAATGATCACTTGGGTATGAGAAAGCTTTCCGCAAGATGGGTGCCGCATTTGCTCACAATCGACCACAAATGCAATCATGTGACAATTTTGCAGGAGTGTTTGGCGTTGTTCAACTGCAATATGGACAAGTTTTTGCGCCGTTTCGTAATCGTGGACGAATCGTGGATCCACCACAACACACCAAAAACCAAACAGCAGTCAAAACAGTGGGTTTCTTGGGGTGAATCGGCGCCAAAGAAGGCCAAGGTGGGTTTGTCAGCCAATAAATTCATGGTGACTGTTTTTGGGATGCACACAGTATAATCCACATTGACTACCTTCAAAAGGTTAAAACAATCAATGGCGAATGTTATGCCAACTTATTGGGTCGATTTAATGAGGATTTGAAAAAAAACGACTGCATTTGGCCAAGAAAAAAGTTCTTTTACACCAGGGCAATGCAAGAGTGCACACATGTGCAGTTGCCATGGCAACAATCCATGAATTGGGATACAGATTGCTCCCTCATCCACCCTATTCTCCGGATTTAGCTCCGAGTGACTATTTCTTGCTTCCAAGCCTGAAGAAATGGCTTAGCGGAAAGAGATTTGACTCCAACAATGAAATCATCTCACAAACAAATAGCTATTTTGATGACCTTGACAAATCTTATTTTTTGGAAGGGAAAAAAATAGGAGAAACGTTGGACAAAGTGTATAGAGCTCAAAGGAGACTACGTTGAAAAATAAAATGATTTTTTTATCCAAAAACCTGTGTTTCATTCAAAAAGTCACTGACTTATTGACCCGCCCTCATATAACATCATTCACCTATAGAGAATGCTTTTTTGCATTGCACAAGAAACACTGTTGTCCAGCAACCACAGTAATGGCTTAGCTACTTGGGAAATGGAGATATTCTCCTTTAACAGGAGCAGCTGCAGGGCAACATTGTCTGGCCTGTTGAATTTACAGCTCTGAAATCCCCCTGGAAAAGCCACACTGCATCAGAAAAAGATATGTTGCAGAAGCCGTAGTTGGCTGTCTTAAGCAAGGATGTGGAACTGTATACTCTTCTGCAGCAGTGACTGGGAAAAAAATTACTTTTTTGACTACCGAATTCCTCAGAGAGATTCTGAGAGTTGTAATCCAAAACAAGTTATCATCCAAAAAGTTGCTTCTCTGGAAGTAATGCCTCTGGGAGATGCTTGGTGTTGTAGTTCCAAAAGCTCCAGATGTGATGGGACTGCATTTTCCTTCATCTTGTACCCAAGGCTGCTTTTTTGTGTGTCAGGAGCTACTTGAGAAACTGCAAGTCGCTTCTGGTGTGAGAGAATTGGCAGTCTGCAAGGACATTGCCCAGGGGACGATGGGATGTTTTACCATCCTGTGAGAGGCATCTCTTATGTGCCTGCATGAGAAGCTGGAGCTGACAGACGGGAGCTCACCCCACTACCTGGATTCGAACCGCCAACCTTTCAGTCAGCAGTCCTGCTGGCACAAGGGATGTGCCAGCATTGTGCCACTGGGGGCTCCTCTAAAGGCTGCTGGGAGTTACAATTTGACAACATCTGGAGAGCCACACTTTGCTCAGTCCAGCTCTGGGGGTCAAGTTGCAGACAGACCTTCAACTTAGCAAGGACCAGCATTTTTAGGAATGTCACTCACTCAGCAATCTGTCTTTGCTTTACACATAGTAAACCTGGCAATGGCCTATATTCATTTCACATTGATTTACAACAGCCTGTAAAAGCTGTGACTTCCCGTCCAAAACAATACCATTCCTCCTGCTCCACCATCCAGGGGGCACCTTGCCGCCTTGACATTGAACCAACCTCCGGTTCCCCCTTCGGAACACAGATGCTGTCACCCCACATCCATGACAGAGAACCCAGTTCAGCCATTTATATGCAGGGACTCGAGGAAAAGCTGGTAATTAATGAAGCCCTTTTCATGACTATTATGCAAATGTGATTAATCTCAGCTGTTATGAATATGCAAATATTACAATTATGATCTAATTACCAGCGCTTGTGACGGGGAACAGGCAAATGATAAAGAGCAGCCAAAGGACCCCAGCAGTGCCAGATGGGCACAGGGGTGTGAGAGTCAGAGGGGGCATTTGATCGCTGGCAGAGAACAAGAACAGAAGCAGGACAATCGCGCAGGAAGGGAAATGAATGAACAGGACAACCACTATGGGCCCAGGGGGAGGGAAATGAGATCCTCGGCCTTCTTGCTGCCTCTGTGCCCTCCATTCCATTTGTCATTCTGTCTGGACACATCCAATGCCATGAGAGCTTCACAGAAGGAATGTAATGACAGGAAGGAAGGACGGAAAGAATGAGTTGCATTCAGGATAAGAGGCAAGAGGGTACACACAAAGTTATCCCCAAGTGTTGCCAACCTTGTTTTAAACTAAGCATGTTAACAACTCCCCCCCACCTCCGAAATGCAAAAATTGCAATGCATGAGTGAGTATGTTGTTCATTTTACCCACTGCTCCCCAAGCTTTCCAGTCCACACAAGGATTTCTGGGAGTTGTAGTTTACCAGTCTTATTCTCAAGGTGAAAACACTGCCTTAAAAGCACTGCCTTGTTCTTGGGCACCTATTGCTGCAGGCAGGAACAGCTTCTGTAGACTGTGTATTCTTGAAAACAAAGCTTGGAAAACATCTTGGGTCAGACTATAGGTCTATCAATCAAAACTTTATTACGGTCACAGACCAGCACAAAGCGGGCACAAGTGCCCTAAGAGGAGAAGGACAGTTCCCCAGTAAACATCGGGGCGTGGTCTGCTCCATGAGGTTATGACTGGACTACAGGTCTATTCAGACAGTACCTTTATACCAGGAGCTTCTGCAGCAAACAGGAGGGTAGCCAGACGCTATTTCCTGTAAACGCAGAAGCAATCGCTACAAAAGGCAGGTGCGGGAATATCGCTATTTTGAGCTGAATATGCAGATTTTTGCATGTCTGTATGTCCCTGCAATCGGAAATTATGGGATTTTTTTATCATAACACTTGAGTAGAAGGCAAAAGCTTTGCTTGTGTGCCAGAAACTTCATGAAATGTGTGGAGGGCACATTTTCTCTGGTCAGGACAAAGTTGTCCCCCCAAAAAGTCAACGTTGTACATCTCTTCACAAGAAGAACAACCAGGCACAGCCATGTATAATCCAGGAACAGCACTCTCTTATTTGATGCCACTTGTACACAACCAAATCTGTCTGGACAGATGACCAGGCAGCCAGGCTCTAAAAAGTATCAATAATGACAAAGTTCTGATCTTGGCTTGAAAGTGTGTGTTCTTTTTTGATTGTGCAGTACTAACCTGGGCAGAAGTGCTCTTACTTTGTTTGTGTGGCAGATACTTCATGAAACGTCTGGAGGGCACAGTTTCTCTGGCCAGGACAAAGGATGGAGCTTTTGCAGTGATTTGCTTCAGTAAGTCTCCACATATCTGCATCTTGAGGGTTTAAATAAACTGCCCAAGTTTCTGGTGGAAGTCCCGCAGTGGACATCTTGGGACCCTCTAAATCCCGCAACAAAACATCAAGTCTGGACAATGGAGGCTGAAATCCCGGGACCAACAGGTCTGTATGTGGAACAGGATTTTTTGCCCTGTTTAAAACCCATGATTTAGGGCCCTTCCAGACAGACCCTATATCCCAGGACCTGATCCCAGGTTTTCTGTTTATTCCAGGTTATCTGGCAGTGGGACTCATTTAATCCAGGATAAAGCAGAAAACTTGGGATCAGATTCTGGGATATAGGGCCTGTCTGGGAGGACCCTTAGTGCTGTCTGGAAGTGCCATACAACTCCTATGTTCTGAAATATGAGTTAGGAAAAGCCAGGATCTTACATTTCCAACCAGAGAAATATTTCCACATTTTCTAAACCTGGGGGTTATTATGTGAACACCATGCTCTGTGCAGTTGTGGTTAATGCTTAATGTATCAGTTTTAAATACACTACCAAGTTGTGTCTCTGAAATCTCACAGTTTATATTTCATCCAACTGTGGCACCCTGGGTCCCCATCTCTGTCATGCACCATGGCTTCTCCAAAACTGCTTGGGAGGCAGTCTGCCTTCTCTCAGATTGATCAACCATTGGCTTCATTTTCCCAAAGGACTGCTTTCTGTCCCACCCCATCACCAGCGCTGCACATGAGCTGGGTGGAGCAACGCGATCGTTTGCCTCCATCAAGCTGCCTGGTGCGCATGCCACATGTGGCTTTAGCAGCAGCAGCAGCAACAACCCATATTTTATTTATAGATGCATAATTAGTGTTTTCCCTGGGAGAGGCTGAAGCTAAACATTGCTCATTAGAAGGGCTGAGCCTGGCACAGGCAAAGTGCAGCTCCGCGCTGGCAGAGCGGTTAGGGGCCAATCAGGAAGCTTTTCCCAGAAGGGCCAGGCTGGGCAGCCATAGGATGAGAGGGCGGGAGAGAAAGGAGGAAAGAGATTCTTATGACCTGGATGAGCCCTGGGCTGTATTTTTTCCCTTCTTGCAAGCAGCAAAGCAAATGCGCACCCTCCTTAAGATATGATGTGCTGCACTGATGAGATAAAGAGCCAGAGGAACTCCTGGAGATATTCATCCATCCCTTTATCCTTGACAGCACTTTAGGCTGTCTTACACATATTACACAAATGCAAGTGCCGGCAAATTGCTGCAACCAATTATGGCTCCCCGATGAATAGATTTCTAAGATATAAATGCATTTCGTTGCAATGCCACTCTCCTTCTTTCTTACAGCTGACCCAGAGCATAGGGAAAGTTATCTTTTTGGTCTACTGCTCACAGAATTCTCCAGCTCGCCCTTGCTTAATTCTTTTATTCTTTTATATTTTGTTTTAATATGTCATTGACACCATTTTATTGCATTGCCATGTTATTGCTAGGAATTTTTATTTGATGTTATTGTCTGTTTTGTATGCATTTTATTTTGCTTTATTGTAATTATTTGGGCTCGGCCTCATGTTAGCCGCCCTGAGTCCCTTTGGGGAGATGCTGACAGGGTATAAATAAATAATAATAATATTATTAAGGTAAAAAGTAAAGATTTTTCCCTGACATTAAGTCCAGTCGTGTTCAACTCTGAGGTGTGGTGCTCATCCCCATTTCTAAGCCGAAGAGCCGGCATTGTCTGTAGACACCTTCAAGGTCATGTTTATTGTTGTTATTGTTATGTGTCATGATGCCTGGGGGATGCTAGGGGTTTTAGTTGATTAACATGGCCTTTTCAGCAACATGATCACATGGCATAAATTTACCTGGCTGGGCAAGACCTGGGGTATGGTTACAACGAGAAAGCAAAATGAAGGCAATGGCTCTCCAAATAAGAACCTCCTCCACACAAAATTTTCCTTCAGTTCACCAATGTTTAGTAGTGCAGTAACAGAAATATTGAAAATCATTCCGACCTAGAACTCATATTTGCTCAGTTCTCATTCCCTTGATAATTTTGTCTTCTTGTTTGCTTTGGGTGCCTAAGCTATCACTGTCAATCCATAACTGATTGTAATGCTAGAAATCTGGAAACTGAAGGAAATATTTTGAGAGAATGAACGTCCATTTGGGGAGCAATATCAGCATCCCCCTTTCCTCATTATGCACCTGGCAAGACAGATGGCAATACTAGAATCATGAGGTTTCCAACTTCAACTCGAAACAAAAACTTGGCTTCATCTGAAGCAATAATGAGAAATGTCTGAGCATGATGTGGACACTACTGGGGTGTGGAGGGATGGGCTATATGGAGCAAGAGTGCCTATTGTTGTAGTGACTCCTACATTTCTAGCCCATTCTTTTCCTTAAAACAGTGCACATGGTGCTTGACCTTAAAATTTCTTCATATCTATCTGTCCTTTCCCAGTGCTCAGTAACCTATTTCATGCAGCCAGCAATGGTGGCTGGCTGCATCACTTTCCAAAACACCATATTGAGAAGCACTCATGGAACTCATTCAGACATGGCCATAACATTTCAAATTTTATAGAATGCCAGATTTTGCAGGCAGATGGAGGTAGGAGAAATTTTAAAATCTGCGTAAAGTTTTATGAAGTATTTTGTTCTCAGAATTTGAATTTTATGATTCCAGAATTTTGAATTACCTACAGCTGACATCTAGCCATCTTGGAAATGGATTATCTCCCAAAATAATATTGGCTACTATACTGTTTACACATTTGACCTTAAATAATAATGGAGATCCGTGCATGAGAGCAGACTTTTGTAGGCACAGTGACATTGGCTGCGGATGTCCATAGTACAAAATGTACATCTGCATTCATACCATCAGGTTCCCCTGGATCTCACTGGGAGATTTTCTGATGTGGATATAAAGCCACACTTGTTGCTTATCTAGAGCTAAGCAGAGAACCCTGAATGACTTGCTGATTCCTCTTCCAATCAAATGTTGGGGTCATGTTCAGAAAACTGTCCATTTGTTCTTAAAGGGGCCCATGGCATTTTTAGAAATGTTCATCTTGGCAGCTGCCATGATGATGGTGGGCCTGCAAGTACATTGCTGGTCAATAACTGGAGGAAAGTCAAGGAAGTGGTACTTTTGCAAGGGAGGCCACCTAGAAACCTTAATATGCAGCTACCCAGGAGGACCAGGAGGTGGTGCTCTTGTTTCAGTCCCCAAGGGTTTAGGTTGGTCATTAAGGGGGCTTGATATACCCTCCAGATCCTGGCACAGCATGCATTAGGCTTTTTTTGTCTCATGAGGAAACCAAACCCCATGGCTCAGATGTATATAGCAATTAATTTAAACTCTGAATTTTAAATTTGTCCTTATATTTTTGCTTGAGGGACACCAGAACCATCTTCAGAAAGCCTCTTCCACAGCCATAGAGAAGATAGTAGGACACAACTTAAGGCAGTGGTTCTCAACCTGTGGGTCCCCAGATGTTTTGGCCTTCAACTCCCAGAAATCCTAACAGCTGGTAAGATGGCTGGGATTTCTGGGAGTTGTAGGCCAAAACACCTGGGTACCCACAGATTGAGAACCACTGACTTAAGGCATAGACTCAGTCACACAGAGCACTAGTCAGTCCTTCCAGTATCAAGGGAGTGTTGAAGAGAGTGCTATAGAGTAGTAGTCAACATCCTCAAGAAGTTTTGGAGAAGCCCCAGAAACCCCAAGCCAACATGGCCAATTGTCAGAGATTCTGGAAGCTGAAGAACAAAACATCTTCAGGACCACAGATAGAGAACTTCTGCTCTAGAGAACCCAACTGAATAGAGAACACCAAGTTCACTATTGCAGAGAAAGATATACAGGTATAATGGCCAAGATACTGCAAGTTTTTGAATATACATTTGTCTACTGTTTCTCTCATTATCACTGAAGGGTTTTTGAAGTTAGTGGGATGATGAACCTACTCCAGGATTTAGACCGGATCTGTCCAACAGGCGCCCTGTGGGGCGCATGCGGCCCGCTAGCCCCTTGGATGCGGCCCGCCTACCCTCCTGCAAGAAATCAGCTGGTTTTTTTTGTTTTTTGTTTTATCTCCCGGGGGGGGGGGCGACGCGAGGAGGGGCAGGGCCGACGCGAGTGAGGAGGAGGTGGAGGGAAGCCACGTCAGACGCCCTAGGGGCGGGACTTCCCCCTGCCTGTTTGTCACTCGCGCCGGGCCACTCGCGGGCATGCGCGGCAGGGCGGGAGCGGCGAGGCGCCCTCCGCCATGTCCCTGGCTGGGACATGGCCCGGAAGCTTACCTTCCTTTCTCTTCCTTCGGAGAAGGAAGGTAAGCTCCCGGGTGTGGCCGCTGCAATAGCAAGGGACATGGCGGAGGGCACTTCACCGCTCCCGCCCTGCCGCGCATGCCCGCCGTCCTGTGCGGCCCGCCCCTTTTTGGCGGGGCTGGGTGACATCAGGCGTGGCGCTGGCGGCGAGGAGAAAGAGGTGGAGGGAAGCCGGGGCCTCTTCCGAAGGAAGAGAAAGGAAGGTAAGCTCCCAGGGTGGCCGCTGGAACAGCCAGGGACATGGTGGAGGGCGCCTCGCCACTCCCGCCCTGCTGCGCATGCCCGCGAGCGTCCCCGCCCCCACGAGCGGCCCCGCCCTCCCGCTGCGGCCCACCAGGTGATAAGTGACCGGAATTCCGGTCCTTGGGCCGGTAGAAGTTGGACAGCCCTGATTTAGACCAATCTTTAAAGCAAAAATCCAAGGTGCTGAACCTTACCTCCAGTGGAATAATTTGCCTACATGGGAACCACCAGCCTCATCAGCAAGGAAGCTAGCTAATCTATCCTCTAAGGGTGTGGGTCTCAGCCTTTTATCCTCCATCCAGGTGTTTCAGACTTTAACTCCCAGAAGCCTCAGCCAGCTTACCAGCTGTTAGGAATTGTGGGAACCAAAGTTCAAAACACATATGAACCACTGCTTTAAGGAATGCAGTGCCCCCTAACCTCCACCACCCTCAATGCACAGGGTTACAGACTCAGAGCTTCACAAGCCCCCAGGAAGTGAAGGTGAAAAATGGTGATTCTGACTATGTGGTGTACCCCATCCTAGACATTCAGTCTTATCTGGGTTCATGGCCACTGAGAGCTTTGTAATCCTATTTACTCAAATAACATCTGGGACTCTAATACACCTGTGCACTCTTCCTCCACATAAACTCCAAACATTAAAACAGGATTCAAGATTAATTAATTAATTTATTTATTTCCAACCTTTCTACCCCGCTCTTCTCAACCCCCGAGGGGGGACTCAGAGCGGCCTAACAAAAGGCAACAATTTGATGCCAAACACAGTATAAATACAATATAAAACCAAAAACATTCAGCATTAAAATACATTAAAATACAATTAACATTAACACACCATACACAATCACTTAAGTTAAAAACAGTGTTCCGTCCATAACAGAAGCATTGAGCCATATCCATCAACTTGCCAATACAAATCCAGTCCAAAGTGCTGCATTGTGATTAACAACTGAGCAAGGATTTAAATCCAGAACCACGTCATTTCCAAACCACTGTACCATACTGTCATCCTCTCTCTCTCTGATTTTGTATCCCATATATCGAGGGGTGGGGTTAATAGAATTCATAATGGCTGGAACCAATGATCTAAGATGTAGAGTTTGAATTTTTGTTTTCTGGACTGCAGTTGCCAGAATCCCCCATCCAGTGAACAAGGAACAGTGAACAAAGTAAGGTTACAAGGCACGTAGCTCGCCCAGGGAATTTTCTCGGGGGAAGTTGGTATCACTGCCGTGTAGCGAGAAGCCAGTGGAAGTGAACGAGCAGTGCCAGTCATCAATAGCTCATCGACTAGCATTGTGGTGAAGGTTAGAAGTGAGCCAAGTGTGAAGTTCATGCTGTAATATGCTATCTAAATGCTAAGGGCATGAACATCGCTGCAATTCATTGCAAAATCGTAACAGTTTATGGAGAGGATGTAATGTCAAGACAGCATGTGACAAAATGGGTACGAAATATATTGTGAGACCATGAAGAAATTTTGCAGACCCATCCAAAACCAATGTTGTTGAAGTCTTGTCTCCTTCATGACAATGTGTGTCCACACACCACTCATGCAACACAACAGTTGTTGACTTCATTTGGTTGGGATGTTTTAAGCCACTTCTCTTACAGCCCCAATCTCGCATCCAGTGACTATCATCTGTTCACTTTTCCGATGATGACGAGGTAAAAATCGAAGTGACAAACCGGCTGAAAAAGGCAGAGGGAAACTTTTAAGACACAGGCATCAAAAACTCATCCCACGGATGACAAAATATATTGAACTGAATTGTGATTATGTGGAAAATATTGTAACCCTATTCTACAATCCATGTAAGATTTATTAAAATATGTACTTTTTTTTGTATTTTTAAAAAATCTTGTAACCTTACTTTCTGCATAACCCTCATAGATTTCAAGAGCTATCTTCCAATTTTTTCCTCTAATCTACGGTCACATTACATATGCCCCTTGAATTGTAATCCATGCTTTCAGGCATTAAAAAGAAAAATGAAAGCGCAGAGAAGCTGTTTAGAAGACTCACATTTTATTACTAGGAAAACGACTATCTTTTGAGTATCTTGAAATTACCTCCTTTGTCTTCTTTGGATTTTATTGGATTCTCCCCCAGTTTCTCCTTCTTTGGGAATTAAAAAACAACCAAGAAGAACCTTTGCCCTATGGCTACACAAGCAGGGCAAAAAGGAAGAGAGCCCCAAGGCTTGCTCATATGGAAGCAGATCCCAGCACACCTTGCTAACACTTGTTTTCAGAGGAGCCCATCAAAACATGCAACTGCCCCTTGAGCCTCCATATCACCATATGTATCCAGAGGCAGCCATGGCTCAGCCGTTGCCTGGGGCAAGAGCTGCTACCCAAACACATAAGTGGAACCAAGCTGGGTGACTCCTGGACTGGCACAGTTTGAGCAATGATCCCACAATTCCCACCCCATCCAATCTCCCCCCTCCCCGTTTTGCTTCCTGACCCTCGGGTCTGCCCTCATTTTGTGTTTTCGGCTCCACAGCTGCCTAATCCCAGCCAAGAAGTGGGGCTCCATTTCACTGCTGCGGGGTCCAAGCTTTGTCAGCTCTAATGCAAACCATCCATCTCCATTCCAATTAGACATTACAGGGGAATCACACGAGACACTCCTATCGGCAGCAGCATCTCAGCTCAAGCAGCTCTGCAGAGCTGGGGAATTAGGTAACCAGGCAACAGAGGAAGATGCAGCACCACTGTGACATGAAGTTAAACCGAGCCGCACCAAGCGATGAACAGCCCTGCCAGTGCCCAATGCGCACCAGCCCAGGCACACAGTTGGGCTTGGTCTGCAGCAAGAAAAATTTTCTGCACATTGTTTCATGTGGGTATGGAGACAAGAAGCCTCCCTGACACACATACATAAAACACACCCTAAGCAGCTATATTTCTATTGCCAGAATTTCACCTTGGTACATATAGAGGAAATGAGTATACCTGGACATATACTGAAACCCCTTCTACACTGCCATATAAAATCCAGATTATCTACTTTGAACTGGATTACATGGCAGTGTAGATTCATATAACCCAGTTCAAAGCAGATAATGTGGATTATCTGCTTTGATAACTCGGATTATCTGGCAGTGTAGAAGGGGCCTGAGTGGCTAGAACTGTACTTTTAAACTAGCATCCCGATTCTGGGAATAAGGCAGGAGGAGGAAGAAGAGGGTGAGGATGGTGGGGATGATGGGAATTATATATCCACCATATGTGTGAAAGGGTATCTTGGTATGTACAGAGTACCTGAAAACATGATTGCTGCAGAAAAGGAGGAAAACTATGAATACGCACAGACAGGGAAGAAGCAAGAAAACATTACATGTAGCTTACAAGCAGTCAGCCTCCACATAGATGGATTCTGCATTTCACCATCCACATCTGAGGAATAGTCTTAAAAATCATAAAGCAAGACCTGATTTTGTCATTTTATATAAAGGACACCATTTTACTATGCTAATGTATCCGAGTATCGATTGATATTGGTATTCACGGAGGTCCTGGAACCAAATCCCAGTCAATCCCAGGGGCCCAAATTTAGGTCTCTTCTTCAGCATCTGGAGATACAAAAGGGTGTGTCTCTGTCTTGGTCTCCAAAATGGGAGTTGGCATCCCTACAGACAGCAATTAAGGGTACAGTAGTGGGGTAAGGGTCAGCTTCTACTGACCCTTACTTAAGGAATCCTTCGTGCCCATGTATGCCAGTAGTTCTTGTGTACTTTGTCACACCTTTGACATCTTTCCAGCTTGACAACTGAACTGGATAGTCTAGTATGCACCTAGGATCCCTTCAGAACCTCCTGGCTGTTTTCATTTGAGGGAGATGCTCTCACAACACACTAGCTAACACTTGTTCAGACCAGCCTTCTCATGAGGCCCTCAAGATAGGATGGATTATACCTCTTATCATCTCGGGTATGAGGAGCATACTGCCTGAAATGATGGGTTTTGCAACACATTCCCAAGTGAGAGGGCCACCAGGCTGCAGATGATTGCCATAAACAGAAGGAACCATTAACATGTGGGCTTGGGACCCCACAAGCCCTAATAAACCTGGTGTAGGGATGGGTATTCTGGGAGGTGAAGATGTAAAATTTCTGAAAGGCTAGAAGTTCAGACTCAGTTACATAATTAATATGCTGAATTTCTTCTGGCATGGAACCCTAAAATGTTAAAACAAAAATAGACTGTGCAACTTGGAAGGCACTGAACAGACTGCACTGTGGCACCACGAGATGCAGAGCCAACCTTAGGAAATGGGGCCACAAAGTGGAGTGCACGTCATGCGCGTATGGAGAAGAGCAAAGTACAGACCACTTACTACAATGCAGCCTGAGCCCTGCCACATGCACAATGGAGGACCTTATTATAATGACACCCAGAGGCACTCCAAGTGGCCAGTTACTGGTCAAAGGACATTTAATATGCCAAATTTTTAAATTTTGTGTTGTTTTTTTTTTTACAAAAAGAAAACATTACAACTGTACCCTTTGGTTCGCTCCTGATATGATAAATAAATAAATCACACAATTTTCCTGGCATGATTTGTTCATAGGTGGTTAGCTTTTGCCTTCCTCTGAAGCGGTGAGAGTGTGACTTGCCCAGGGTCAGTTAGTGGATTTCCATAGCTGAGTGAGGATTCAAACCCTGGGGTCTCAAGGGTCCTAGTCCCATACTCAAACCATTACACCACACCGGCATGTTTTGAGTCATAAATATTTATTATTTATTTACAGTATTTATATTCCACCCTTCTCACCCCGCAGGGGACTCAGGGTGGATCACAATGTATACATTCAATGCCATAGACACACAACATATATAGACAGACAGTCAGAGGCTATTTCACGTTTTTCAGGTCCCCAGGGGAGCTGTTGCTTCACCATCCATCTGCGACACTGATGAAGTACTTCTGCATTCCCTGCGTGCTTTGCTGGAGATTTTTTTATGACCTCGTAAATTAGTTAAATTAGCCTCCCCACACATAGGTGGTACCTAATTTTCCTACTTGACAGATGCAACTGTCTTTCGGGTTGCAAAGGTCGACAACAAGCTACACAATTGGTCGGAAGTTCACTCTGACCCGGGTTGGCTTCAAACTCATTACCTTTCGGTCAGTAGTGATCTTTAATGCAGCTGACACCCAGCCAGCCAGCTGTGCCACAACCAGGCTGATTACATCACTGGAAACAGTGAGTGAGTGTCCATTATTAAATTGAAGATGCATATATATTGTTTAAAAAACCATGTTTGGGGTAGCTGGAGATGGAGCTCTTTCTATGGAGCCATTCCTTCAGCTTGCCTCTGCGGTCCTCTTTGCTCCTCCTTTCTATAACAGTTATAGACAGAACACCTCTCCTCTGCCACTTTCATTCAGCTCCAATTTGTGCTAATTATTGTCTGCTCTTCTCCCCTCAGGGGGCAGGATGAGAGGATAAATACATCCATGCAGGTGGGAATTAACTGCCACACACACACATACACACTGATTTCCCCACCCCACACTAATTGCTCAAGGCTTGCTTCCATACAAGGCAGCCCTACCTTGTCAAGGCTGCCCTAGCAAGTCTCCAGGAAAGCAGGGTCTGAATATAGGCAGAAACCCAGACCCCCAAGGAAGTGACTTGGCACATGTACCGTTGCTGCAAAGGCCAGCTCTGGAAAATACACTGGTTTACACAAAATGACTTCGTCAAATACACACCATGGTAACTAAACCAGCAATGAGAAAGACATCATTATTGCTTCTGTGTCAGAGCGGTTTACATTCATTTCTTGACACTGTCTTCTTTTTCTCTTTGTGGCTTTATTTTCACAATGTAAAGAAAAGCAGCGCGAGGGGGGAAACTCTCAGTTGTGAATATGAAAACCCAGCAAATGCACCTTTGCGTCATGACCCCGGATTATAGAGATGAAGGATCCATTACAACGGGCTTTGCTCAAATTGCTTAGATGGACTGATAATCATGCCATTAATATAATGTATGAATCAGCCAAAAAGGTTGCTAAAGCTGCAATCCAGCACATCCCTACTGCAAGGAAAATCCAGTCAAACACAGTGGAACTATTCCGAATAAGGATGGAGCTGCAAGTATTACATCCACACAATTATTTGTGTTGCTCATTGCTTACTCAGAAATAAATCCCTTTTTTCCATGGGGTTTGCTCCTAGGTAGGCAAGCAGAGAACTGTAACCTTTGCTATACATTTGTCAGACTTGCTGTCTGGGAATGTACTGCCTCAAAACTGAATTGGCGTTCTTGAGTACAATGGCAGCGGATATGGGGTTGGAGAGGCAAAATATACCCGCTGAAATGTGTTAGGATCATTACAGGTACAGTAGAGTCTCGCTTATCCAACATAAACAGGCCGACAGAACATTGGATAAGCGAAAGTGTTGGATAATAAGGAGGAATTAAGGAAAAGCCTATTAAACATCATATTATGATTTTACAAATTAAGCACCAAAACATCATGTTTCACAACAAATTGACAGAAAAAGCAGTTCAATACACAGTAATGTTATGTAGTAATTACTGTATTTATGAATTTAGCACCCAAACATCACAATGTATTGATACAGTTGTGGATTCGAGCAGGAGGCAGTAGGAATATGAGAGGTAGAAAGAGAATGAGATTTTAAAAAGCTGATTTATCAGGACTGTCCCTGCCAAATTGGGAGAATTGGAAGGTATGTGTTCAGGATGAGATCCGACATCAAGGAGGCATAGTGTAATTTTAAGCTCATGGTGTTATGCCCCAATTGCTCTTCATCACTGCATGACAGAAAGATGGTGTTGCACAAACAATGCACATTCCATGCTGTTGTGCAATCACGTGTGGCCATGCAGTGAATGCACAGCAATGTGAAATCCACGATAAGCACTGCTCAGTAAGCAGTGATGCATAGCAGCAGCAGATGCTAACTATATCTTTGTAAACTTTAACTGAATACATCTGTTACACATCAGCCAGAAATGCCTACCCACTTGCAGAAAGGAATGTACAAATGCATAAGAAATTAAAAGGATGCCAGTGTTAGTGTTTTGGACTACAACTACAAGAATCTCTCACTGCCCATGCTCACAGAAGGCCATAATAGCTAAGGCGCTCTGGGAATTGCATTCCTAAAAGTAATTCTTCTAAGCCCTGCCATTACATGCTGGAGAGCTTTTTAGTTATGAGTATTAAGTCCTATGATGAGAAGCACTTTCCTATTTTTGTCCCAAAGCCAAAGATGTCATATTGCACTGAAATGAAACACAGGTTTGAGACAATCTACAGAGAAGGAAGACAACTTTTTTTCTCTTCGGTGTTTCCTGTTGAGCCGGAAAGGCTTTGTTGGCCCCATCCATGGATTCATTAGTCCATGGATGCAGAACCCACAGATACAGAGGGCCAGCTGTATTCAAATTACAAGAAAAGAAAATCTGCAGAAACATTAGGAAGAATGTGCTGTTGTTACAGGTTGTCTGAATAAGTGGTGGATTTTTTGGTTGTATGTTTTTAATCACCTATCAGGGATGCTTTAGCTGAGAATTCCTGCATTAGTAGGCAGTTGGATTAAATCACTGTTTCTTAAACTGTGTATTCTGGCCTTGAATGGGGTCCCTTTAGCTCAATGCTAGGGTTCCAAAATGTTTGGCAACAATGTTTTCTGAATGTCACACACAATAAAATCAGTGTTTTGACACATTTAAGAAACTGCAACCAACAGAGCCCATCACATGATGCAAGCATTTGTCGTGGCTTCCAGGTATTTTGCTGTTTCTATAATGTGGGTTTTTGTGACAATTTGTCAGTCGATTAGCAATCAACTTCTTATTTAATTCCCCACATAGATACAATCAAAATGGTCAATTTCCCCATGTGATGTTAATCCCTGTTGCCCTCTTGTAAATAAAATAATTATGCCATGTGGGGGAGAAGCTGAAATGCCAATTTACCCACAAACATCAATGCAGAGGCTTGGGGAAAGATCTGGGTTAATTTAAAACCATTTCCTACAATCCATTTTTTTTGTTTTTTTTTAAAAAAAGATAGCTCATTGAACTCTTGGAGGGACCATGAGAGGAAACAAATATCTGGCAAATCAAATGGATAAACCCTAAAGCAAGCAGAGAAAAGGAGAAGGTGTGATGAGGGTAGGAAAATTCGTTTAATTTCAAAACAGGGCATTGTGAATCTTAGGGGAAAACCAACAATCCCAAAACCTTCAATTATCTCATATGATGAAGTCTCTAAAGTCTGATTTAGACATTTATACAAATCTGTTGTGCAGTGTTTACAGTGGACTCTGCAGAAGATAATTCAGCTGTACGTACTTCATAAAAAAAATAAAATCCGCCTGTTTAGCAAGCCATGCAAGTTCTGATTTGTTACCAGTAAATGATTGGTATTTATATTTATTTTATCTACCTATACACTTGGAGTCATGTAAACATTTCTCAGGCTGAAAGGGGGCACAAATGGAAAAGGGTTAAGAAGCCCTGGATGAGATTAGCTTTGGGCTTCCTTCCAACTCCTTCCTTCTATGATCCTATCATGAACTGTGTTGTTTAAGGCAGATGATAGTTGTAGACTAGGAACAGCCCCACTTCATTACCTGTGTTTGCTCTATCCAGGTTATGTGTACTATTCCACCCCACCTTATTTTCCCACTTTCCTTTTCTGCAATCGCGCAGCTTCAGCATTGTGAGACCTTCCTCTGCTTTTCAAGACCAAAGATGAAGGAGAAGGGAAGTATCGCACATTAGCAGGAATATTAAATTAATGGATAATCCAATCACAATCCCATAGTAATGTGACTATGGGAGAAGTATGCATGTGGTAAACCCATCAAAAGGCACTTTTATCCTGCCATAACCGCTCTTCAGCAGTCTCGTAATAAATTCTCTAGTCTTTCCCCCAGTAATATGCCTGAAACTTAGAAGACTGTGGACTCAGTTCCATGTCAGAGTGCTGAACTATGACTGGAGATTAAAAAATAGGGAGGAGGACCACATGTGGGCCAACTCAACTGCCTTGGAAGACAGAATATAAACAGTACACAGATGTACCAAACAAAGTGAATCAGTCAACGAAGTCAAGGTCTAGAGCTCACAAGTCCCGGGCAGGGTTGTTAATAACAGGGTGTCTTGGATGTCTAATGCATAAGGTCACTATAAGTTGATGCTGATTTGACAGCAATTACACAACAATGACAACCTAAATAAAATAAATAATAAATCAAGGAATCAAGTGATTAGTGAAGAACCTTTGTGGGGCTGTGGGTGAAGGCTTACTCTCAATCTGACCTGATTTGTCAAGGAAAGTACTGATTAAGGGCCCTTCCACACAGCTGTATAACCCATAATATCAAGTTACATAATCCACAATATCTGCTTTGAACTGGATTATCTGAGTCTACATTAACATAATGCAGTGCAATGTGAATTTATACAGTTCTGTGGAAGGGGCCTTACTCTCTATTATCTCACTTTTTCATCTGCTTTTCAAATGCCCCAGTTTCTCTTGAATCCTCCTTCTTTCCTTCTTCCTTTGTCCTGGCTTCCTTCCGTTGGTGGAAAACAGGAGACCTGTTTCAAGTTGTATAATGGATGGATGGTTTATTAATAAAAGCCTAATGCATTTTGGACTGTATGTGCTCTCCAAGGTCTTCTTCAGAGGCTGTTTGAAATATAACTTCAGAAATTCCTCAAAGCTTGTCCTAGAAATTTCTGAAGTTAAATTTCATAGCTCCTGAAGAAGACCTTAGAGAGCATATATAGTCCAAATTGTGTTGGATTTTTACAAAGAAGCCATTCATCCATTGGGCACTTTGTGTTTTGATTTGTTTTGTTTTTACATACAATACAACTGTTTGGTTCACTCCTAATATGATAAATAAATAAATCCATTGAACATCTTGGGATGTTTTCTGCTAATTATATTGGGTGTTGCCCAGTCGTCGTCCCCCTTACTTCTAAAGTGCAACAGTACTTTGCACTCAACTAACTCAGCAAAGGAGAAAAGAGTGGAGAGGGTGAATGTTTGCCCTTTTCTGTAGACTCGGGCAAAATCAAACTGCTGTAGCTTCTCTGAGTATGTGTGTTCTTCCTCATGAATAACATCTGCCATCTTGAGCACACTCTGATATTGCTTAGGCACATGTGTCTTGGTTTTCAGCTATGAAATGTTGGGAGGGCATGAGAGTAGAGGGGGCAAAGATTACCAAGAAGACTTGGGTTCTTCAATGGGAAAAAAGTTCATTATCTTAAAAGTTCATACCAAAGAAGGAAAAACGAGGATCTGTCATCTGCCTACCCTTGGCAGACCAGGCAGGACATAGAGATGAGCTCTCAGACAGACCTCCATGTGCCAGCTAAATTAAGAACTGAATTTTCAGCCATTTCTGTTGGGACAGAATTCTCACTTGGATGTTTGATTCGTGACCACCTCTCTTGGGGTTAGCTGTCAGGATGTATCACTGTGAACTGGCTGACAGGAGGAGCCTGGCATTCCTCCTACAGCAAGTCACAGAGGGTATACAGTTAGAGTTTCCACCTTCACTCTGGGAAAACCATATTTTAGTGGAAATTTCATAAGAAAGTTATAAAATCAATCTCTTGGACTGCAACATGCTGACTTTTAAGTGCAAGCTTCGGCAACTGTATAGTGCTTTTTCCTCAGAGCTTGGAGGTGACTTATAATTCCTTTTTGCAAGAACCGAGGCATAGCTAGGTTACTTTGTGACTGTAATTTAACCAGGAATTGATATCTTAGCTGCTTTTGTAGTATAACTGTAATTTTAAAATTGCTTTCATAGTTACGGAGTGAGACTTTATAAATGTGTTAGTGGTGATATTGCAGCGTTCAGGTACTGGCTTGCAATGTCTCCAGGAATGGGCACAGCTGGCGCACGCACAAGTCTTAACTGTGCAAATATACTCCTGGCCACCAGCAAAACCTGAGATTTCAAGTTCATGAATCAAAGAGCACACAAGGATTGTGAACGTGTGTCTTTGCTGGAATGTAAACCCACCTAGGAAATCTGATCTTTATTCCCTGATCTGCCTTTCAACTGACTAAGGCAGTGGTTCTCTACCTGTGGGTCCCCAAATGTTTGGCCTTCAACTCCCAGAAATCCTAACAGCTGGCACACTGGCTGGGATTTTAGGTAATTGTAGGCCAAAACACCTGGGGACCCACAAGTTGAGAACCACTGGACTAAGGGCACCTCTATCTTGTCCAGTTTATGTTTCAGTTTTTTCACCTTCGTCCAGTCAATTACCATTGACAGACACTGGTTTAAGACCAGAAAGTATTACTGGGTTGAGGCAGAAAGCAATAATATAACTGAGTGTCAACTCCATGCCCTGCACTAGCACTCTGGACAACCTTTCCCAGCAGTTCCATGTGTATGTTAAATAGCATGGGGAACAGAACTGAGCCCCGAAGAACAGCAAAGGGTAGTGGTGAGGATATCAAACAGGAAACTCTCCCCACATTCTGGATTCACCTCTCCAGGAAGTATTGATGCCATTGTAAAATTTTACCTCCTTTTGTTGTCCTTCTAGGCTCCCATCCCAGAAAGGCAGTCCAGAAGGACAACATAATCAAAAGGAAAGTTGTTGAGAGGTCCAACAGAACCAAGACTGGATCTACACTGCCATACAATGCAGTTGAAGAATGCAGATTAACTAAATTGAACTTGATTATATTACAGTGTAGATTCATATAATCCAGTTCGGTACAACTGGATTATAATCTATATTCTGAAATTACATTATATGACAGTGTAGATCTAGCCCAACAGATTCATATATCTCCTGCCCGGTTCCAAGTGTAGGTTAGCCACCAATATAACCAATGTGTCATGCTCCAGCCTGCCTTGGGTCCTAAGCAAGACCAACGCCATGTTAAATCCCAGGCCTCTGAGAGGCCTGCAAGCAAGCTTCTGCAAAAGCCTCAAGTTCACCAAGTGTTCCAGGACAAATGCATCCCTTCTAATTCCAAGGCCGATAAGAAGGCCTGCGAAGTGGCAGTGCCTCCCAAAAGCCCAGGTGTTTCCACTAACGAGCTAACATTCCAGTCTCAGCCAAGGGGCCCAGGAGGGGCAAGTCCAGCAAGGGGGACTGAAGAGAAGTTCCGAGGCAGCTTGCGTCTTCAAGGGAGAGAACCTACTTAAGCTGCTTCCCGTTGGCTCAAGGTATCTCTCGCCAACGTTGAGCTTTCAAGCCGTGACTCCAAGCAACCCTGCCTGGGCCATTGGGCCTTCCAGCCTAGACTGTCATTGCCAAGCTTTTGTGCCAAGAACTATTGGCACAATAGTTTCGTACGTAGCAGAGCAGCTCCCAGAACTATTCCTGGATTTAGCCAATTGGGGCATTAAGACTCTTTTACCTTTTTAACCTGTTTTACCTATGGACTATTGCTTTGCCAAACCCTGATGCTTGAAGCATCAAAGGACTATAATTCTATATTCTTTACTCCTTTTTACTTATTCTAAATAAAGCATTTAACCACGGTTGGTCTCAAGTGGTTTACTGAGGGATCTTTCAGGTCTAAGGTGCAACACAATGCTGGCTATTTTTAAAATCTGCACATTTATTTTATGGTTGTATTTTTATTCTACTTACTAGCTTGGGGACCCGGCGGTGCCCGGGTCATTTGAGAAGTGCAGCAGGATGTAGAGTGGGTCATGGGGGCTCTGTGTGGCAAGTTTGGTCTTGATCCATCATTATTGGGAGTTGCAGTGGTATCATGAAATTACTGAAGGTAGTGGAAGTCCCATCATCTCTGGTCCACCCTCCCCCAAAGTATAGTAGGATGTAGATTGGGTCATGGGGGCTCTGTGTGCTAAGTTTGGTCTGTATTGGTGAATGGATGAGGGTTGCATTGTTTTTAGGAAGTGAGTGAAGGTACTTCAAGTCCCATCATCCGTGGTCCGTCTCACACAAAACAGCACCAGGATGTAGAGTGGGTTATGAGGGCTCTGTGTGCCAGGTTTGGTGTTGATCAGTCATTGGATTAGGTTTGTAGCAGGCTTGGAAAGTGAGGGAAGGTACTGCAAGTCCCATCATCCATGTTCTGGCCCCCTCCAAACTTCAGTAGTATGTAGAGTGGGTCACTGGGGCTCTGTGTGCCAAGTGTGGTCTTTATCAGTGTTTGTTGGGGGCCACAGTGGTCTGTGGGAACAGAGGGGTGTGAAAGTACTACAAATCCCATCATCCATTGTCAGTCCTCCCCCAAACCTCACCAGGACGTGAAGGCAGTCATAGTTATGTATGCCAAGTTTGGTCTCGATCAGTGATTGGATGAGGGTTGCAGCGAACTTGGGAAGTGAGTAGAGGTACTTCAAGTCCCATCATCCATGGTCCACCCTCCTCCAAACTGCACCAGGACATAGAGTGGGTCATGGGGGCTGTGTGTGCTAAGTGTGGTCTGTATTGGTCCTTTTTGGTGGCCTCAGTGGTCTGTGGGAACCAAAGTGTTTGAAAGTACTACAAATCCCATAATCCGTGGGGCATGTCCCCCAAACTGCACCAGGACATAAAGGGGGTTAGGGGGGTTATGTGTACCAAGTTTGGTGCAGGTCCATCACCCGCGCTGGTCGCTGTGGCCTGTGAAAGTGGCTGCCACATATCTGCCCTTCCGCCCTTCCGCCCTTCCGCCCTCCGCACACATACATACATACAAACATTCCGCTTTATAAAGGTATACAGATTTCAATAAGGTCAGTAGGTACCATGCTTCTCCAGTTTATCCTTACAACAACCCTGTGAGATAGGGAATGATTGTCCATTATCATCCAGTGGGTTTCATGGCTCAGTGGGAACTAGGATCTTCTTCTTACAAGTCCCACTCCGAATCTAACCACTAAACCACATATGTTCTCTGAAATAAATTTTAAAAATTGCCACTTTTGAGAAAGTAAATAAATACTTTTAAAAATGTAACTATAGTGATAACTTCCTTCCAGTAGATTTAAATCAAGGAAAAGTTTCATGAGAACCACCACTCCTCTAAAAGTTCCTCCAGCAACAGCAAGAATATCCCTGTAGGCAGCAAAATCAGGCAATTCCAATTGGATGGCCTCCCACTAGGGAGGGTCTTCCTCCAGGGGCAAACCAAGAATGGGCAACTTGGAAGTCCCTGAGCAGACTCAGAAATGGAGTTGGCAGATCAAAAGACAACCTGGCAAAATAGCACTGCCTAGATAGAAGAATCCTCCACCTTCTGCAACTGTGGGGCAGAACAAACAACTCCGCACCTGTATGCTTGGCCACAAAGTCCTGCCTAATGCACAGAGGAATAACTGTTTAAAGCTACAGACAGTGCGGTTGCTGTTGCCTGTTTTTGGTCTATTTAGCTGCTTGTGATCCCTTTATTAGATTAGTTTTAAACTTATTTGTTAAGCAATGCTTTTGACACTAAATAAATAAATAAACAAACGTTGTGGAGGCCTTGGATTTCTAATTGTAGCTAATGAATTTGGGACATAACTTTTCGAGTTCTCCTTTTTTGCTTACTATGCTTAAGATGACCACTTCATACGTTTTGTATTTTTGCTTCTACCATCCCCTTCTCTTTAATAGCATCCTGACATCAACATAGCTGATGAAGTTTTATTCATGTTTCATGCTGTGCCTAGAAAATCTTTACCTCCTAAATCTTGCCATGTCAGGCTGCTCTTAAAGAAAAACCACACAAAAGTGTAGCAATTCTAGCCATGAGGCTGGCATATTTTTAAGGGAGCAAAACGACCTGTCAGTTTGATGCTTAACTTTCCCAACAGTCTGTTTTCAACCTTTTCCTGGCGCTGCACTCTCCAAGTGTGTTCAAATACAATTTGCACCATCACCAGACAGCCATGTTCACTTGGGACAATAGGAATGCTAATCGACATCACCTGTATGGAACTGGGTTCGGAAAGGCGACCTATTTTGTCCTTTCTATCTGCAGCTGAAACAATCGAATGGGTCGTTGTGACATTTTTTTCTGGGTCAAAGAGATGTAGACTGAGCCCATGGGATCTGTGATAGTGGAAGTGTAACCAGAACTCTGCTCCCTCTCTCTGATAAAACAGCAGCCATAAATCCCTTTCACACCTTATAACACTGACACCTCTTTAACACTATTCTGTGGAACTATGGGTTTTGAAATTTAATGAAAGCTATAATGCCCTTTCATATGCACATATAGCACTAGGATGCTGTGGCTTTAGCCTACTAAATCTTGGGGTCTGTAGTTTGATGAGGAGTCAGAGAACTCTGACTGAAAATTGTAAATACCTCATTGAACTACAAATCCCAGGATGCCACAGGACAAAACCATAGCAATTAAAGTAGAATAATGGTGTTATACTTGTGTTATGTTAAAGGGCCCCTAGTGTCTCACCAAACTATAAATCTCAGGACTCCACAGGATGCAGCCAGGTGGTATAAATATGTAGTGTAGAAGTGAAAATAGCGAAAGGCAACCACATAGAAACACCCACATGCTTGCCAAACACACTATACATCACAAATAAACCAAGCACTCACCACAGCTTGATACAGTCGCTTCCCTTTGTTTTATGCCACTTGAATGAGTCCTGACTGGCTGGACATGGAACAATCCTTTACTATAATTATTGTCTTCCCCCAGACTGCAGGAAAAGCTGAAATTGGGAGAGCGATGCTGCAGGGTCCTTTCAAAGCTAGCCTGGGAGATCATGCCAGGTTTTACAGCCTTGATAATTCTTGTAAAGCAAAATCCACCTATAAATCTGCCACTTTCTCTCATTGGTTCTCTTTGTGCGCCAGCCTGCTGGGTCAGGAAGTACTAATAGCCAGTGTAATGTAGGCTGACACCACCGCAAAAGAGTGAGCACGCAGACAATGCAGCAAGGAAAACATTTTTCTGGCCACCTCCTGCACAATTCAATCTGCTGTAGTGTTCCCTTGCTACTTCACGGTACGCTTATTGTGGACTTGCTGTTATGCGAATTTCAAAAAATATTAATTTAAAATATATATCATGGTATTTTTGCTGTTTTGTGGGGTTTTGCCGCTGCTGCTCTCCAAGGTGCTTTCCCTCCTCAGCCCTCCCTCCCTCCAGCCTTGAAGGGTCTTTCCTTCCTTCCTTTCCTTCACTTTATTTTAAGTTTATAAAGACTTAAAATAGTGTATAACTACTAAAATAATGTATAAATATTATAATAAATAGAGCATCCCTACATTGCGGTTTTTCACTTATTGCGGAAGGTCCTGGAACCTAACCCCAGCAATAAGTGAGGGAACACTGTCTTTTGGCAGTTCAAGGGGGCATCTTTACAGTCATAGGTGCCCCTTGTGGTGCAATGGGTTAAACCCTTTGCCGGCAGGACTGAAGACCAACAGGTTGGAGGTTCAAATCCGGGAAGAGCGTGGTTGAGCTCCCTCTGTCAGTTCCAGCTGCCCATGTAGGAACATGAAAGAAGCATCCTACAAAGATGGTAAAACATCAAAACATCCATGCGGCCCCTGAGCAACATCCTTGCAGACGGCCAATTCTCTCACACCAGGAGCGACTTGCAGTTTCTCAAATTGCTCCTGACATGGGGGAAAAAATTACAGTCATGTCTGGAAAGAAAGGTAGCAACACCAAAACAAAGATAGTAACATAGTAAGTTTCATTATATCAGGTCAGGTTATCTGTTCATCTGTCCTAGAATTGTTGATTTTGGGTGCCTCTTGGGAGTCATAGTTTTATAAGGTCTTCAGCCTGCTCTGCTAAAGAGTGCTGGTGCCTCACCAAACTACAAAGTAGTTTGGTATATTTGGTATAGATGTGTGTTCGCTTAGAGATACAAATATTAATAAATGACATATCATTGGACAAGTTGAAAGAAGCTGAATCACTTGATGGATATCACATCTTCCCAATGCTTATATTGCAATTAGCTTAGACAGTAGATGAAAGGCCACCTCCGAAAACAACGCTGACTTGCAAGTTGGATAAATGATGATGCAGTAACTAGAGTGTTGTGCCAATCTATGCAAAGGTCTGTCTCCACATGTACTCAGTCTAATAACTGGTTTATGTGAATTGTCCCTAAGGGAATTGATGATCTAACAAGATCCTCGTGAAGCCACCCCATTTGAGTCTTAATTTTTTAAAGCAGATTCTTGGGTTCTGTACCCCCTCTATATATTTGAAGGCAGAGACCAAAAGCATCCTAACCTACTGTTCTGAGGTAGCCCTATCTCCATGTCTTGCTCCCTGCGACTACAGAAATACCGAGGCTCATGTCCAGATGGCAGTAATCCATGGGTGAGGAGGAGAGTAAGAAAAGCTGTTTCTAGCATATGTGCTTTGTCTCTTAAGTACCGGCATGATTTCATACCCTTCCTTGCAGGCAGCTGCCCTATGGCATCCTTCCTCAACTGAGCTTTAATTAAATCTACTTGAGACGTGGCCTGTTAACAGGGTGGTTTCAGTCTTGCAAGCAGGACCTGAAACCAAAGAAACAAGAGCGGCTTCATGGTGTGGGCAGGAACCATCCTATATAGAAATGATCCATATCCTCTTCATCCAAGAGTCTGAAGGCACCTTTAACAACTGTCACGTCAACTTTGTCACATGCACTTATTAGCATTTATTATGAGCTCAGTTTAGCCTACAAAAATTAGCATTATTACAGAGCAGTCCCATGCAAATTTGGGGATGTGGGGAAAGTCCCGGTGAGATAAGTGGGACTTACAATCAGATTAGTGGGCACAGGACAGCAGCCTTCACCTTTAACTTTTTTTTAAATACAGCACTGCAAGCAAAAAATGAACCGTCTTTCCGCTCTGTCGGGAAAACAATACAGGGCCAGTCGGCTCCTACAGCATTTCAGACAAAATTGTAAACATATTTTTTCTTAGCTAACGAATTAATATCCTTCACCCCATAATCTATTACTGCTCCTAATCTGTGAAAAGGAAATCAGTTACCAGGGACAAGGATATACAGGTCCTTCTCAAAAAATTAGCATATAGTGCTAAAGTTCATTATTTTCCATAATGTAATGATAAAATTAAACTATCATATATTTTTGATTCATTGCACACCAACTGAAATATTTCAGGTCTTTTTTTGTTTTAATACTGATGATTTTGGCATACATATCTCAAAAAAATTAGCATATTCCATCCGACCAAATATGCTAATTTTTGAGACAGTATTTTTGGGTTTTCAGGAGCTGTATGCCAAAATCATCAGTACAAAACAAAAAAAGTCCTGAAATATTTCAGTTGGTGTGCAATATATGAAAGTTTAATTTGTATCATTACATTATGGAAAACAATGAACATTAGCACTATATGCTAATTTTTTTGAGAAGGACCTGTATTTACTGTGAGAGAGTGAGGGGATCCGTGGTGTCAATTGAACTACTGATAATACACTAGGGTTGCTAGGTTAGGATTATTCAAGACTCTGAGATGTCAGGCTCCAGACCTGGAACCAAGGAACGATCCTTGTATTTATTTTATTTTATTATTCATTTATTTATTTACTTAATTTATACTCCGCCTTTTGCACCCCACAGGGGGATCAAGGGGGCTTACCAAATCAGGCAAGAATTCAATGTTATAACATACACATTACAATAAAAACAATATAACCATAAAACATACCCTATCAATTAAAACATATAAGCAAATAAACACATAAGACAATTAAATAGATTAAAACATATAATACAGTAAATTAAAAGCATAACATGCTGAGTCTTGAGTTTATTCTTAATAATTAGTCCATAGTCATTGCCCAAACTGTTGAAGTCGAATTCCGTATTGGCCTATTCTCCAAACGCCTGCGTACAAGACCAGGTCTTTAATTTTTTTCTCAAGACCAGGAGGGATGGTGCCTGCCTGATGTCACTAGGGAGGGAATTCCACAGGGAGGGAATTCCACAGCCACACCCAAGGGTCACCACGGAGAAGGCCCTGTTTCTCATCCCCACCAGTCGCGACTGGGCAGGGCCTCCCAGGCAGATCTTAAAAATCTAGTGAGCTCATAAAAGGAGATACGTTTGGACAGGTAAGTTGGACTAGAACTATTCAGGGATTTATAGGCCAAAGCCAGAACTTTAAATTGAGCCCAGGAGCAGACTGGCAGCCAGTAGAGCTGACGTAACAGAGGTATTATATGCTCCCTGTACCCCGCTCCAATGAGGAATCTGGCTGCTGCTCGTTGGACTATTTGAAGCTTCCAGCCCATCTTCAAACACAGCTCCAAGTAGAGCATGTTGCAGTTATCTATCCAAGGTGTAACAAGAATATGGACCACCGTGGCCAAGTCTGACTTTCCAAGGTACGAGCGCAACTGGCGCACAAGTTTTAATTATGCAAAAGCTCCCCTGGCGGTCCGAAACCTGAAATTCCAGGCTCAGCGATGAGTCCGGGATCACTCCCAAGCTGCAAACCTGTGTTTTCATGTCATAGAGGCCAGACTCTGATGATGTTGCAAGGTTAATGTCTGGCGACATCATGATAACTTTAACCATCAGCAGTGCCAGATTTACCATTTAGGTGTGCTTAAGTACAGGGCCCCGTTGGCCGAAGGGGGGAGGGGGTTCTTCCTGCCCAAAAAAACATGTTTACGGTGGGTTTTCCTTATGTCGTGCAATTCTAAATTTGAAAGTGTTCTGTTTCAGAGCAATTCTATATATAACTAGCTGTACCTGGCACGCGTTGCTGTGCCCTTTTTAGGAGATGCGAGAAAGTCCAATCATCCACGGTGTGCCCTCCTCTAAACTGCAGTTGGATGGAGTGTGGGTCATGGGGGGCATGGTGTGCCAAGTTGGGTCTTTATTGGTCTTGGTTCTGGGCCACAGTGGTCTGTGGGGAATGATGGGTTTTGAAGTACTACAAATCCCATTTTCCATGGTGGTACTTCAAGTCCCATCATGCATGGTCGAGGCTCTGTGTGCCAAGGTAGGTTACTGTAAATTCAGGCCATACACAATGTCCCATGAGCTGAGGCCTAGTTAGGAACAGCAAGTTAATGAAGCCTTACTGTCAATTCAGGCCATACACAATGTCCAATGAGCTGAGGCCTAGTCGGGAGAATCAAGTTAATGAAGCCTTACTGTCAATTCAGAGTGTAATCAGCTTCCCAGTAAGTGAGTCCTAGTTAGGGAAATCAAGTTAATGAAGTCTTACTGTCAATTTAGAGCCTAAACAGCTTCCCAGTAAGTGAGTCCTAGTTAGGGAAATCAAGTTAATGAAGTCTTACTGTCAATTTAGAGCCTAAACAGCTTCCCAGTAAGTGAGGGCTAGTTAGGGAAATCAAGTTAATGAAGTCTTACTGTCAATTTAGAGCGTAAACAGCTTCCCAGTAAGTGAAGGCTAGTTAGGGAAATCAAGTTAATGAAGTCTTACTGTCAATTTAGAGCATAAACAGCTTCCCAGTAAGTGAGGGCTAGTTAGGGAAATCAAGTTAATGAAGTCTTACTGTCAATTTAGAGCCTAAACAGCTTCCCAGTAAGTGAGGGCTAGTTAGGGAAATCAAGTTAATGAAGTCTTACTGTCAATTTAGAGCGTAAACAGCTTCCCAGTAAGTGAGGGCTAGTTAGGGAAATCAAGTTAATGAAGCCTTACTGTCAATTTTGGGCGTGGTCTGTGATTTTTTTGGGGTGTAAATTTTCGGTTGGAAGTGATTTGGGTGTTTGTGTTGGGGATTGGCTCAGGCCTTTTCCTTATTCTGTTTTGGCAGTTTAGTATGGATCGGAATTTTCATGTTGGCTGGCCAGTGCAGCAGTTATGCAAATCTGCCCTTATTGGCAGCCAATCATGTTGTTCAGAATGTAGAGGCTGGGTGAGTCTTTGGCTGCCACAGAGGATGCTGGGAAATGTAGTTTTATTTTTACTTGTGGTTTTGGGGGCCGTTTAGGTTTTGGGGGGGAAGTTTCTTTGCTACAAACGTACCTTGCTTGAGGCCTATTTCTGTTGGCAAATATTGTGTTTCTGCGTTGTAAGGTTTCTTTGTTTGAGGTATACATCACATGACGTGAACCCATTTATATAATAGATGATAGAGTTGATAGTCTATGGGAGTGTGCCACAAAGCAGACATTGTTGGCTAACCTCCTTCAGGGCCCAAGGAAGGGGCCTCATAACTCATTTGTCCTAAATCCAGCACTGACCATCAGTAAAATTTCAGCACAACATATCATCCAAATAAAATCAATGAATGTTTAACAGACAATACCCAAGCACTTGCTATGCCAGGCAACACCCTTTCCTTGAGATTTCTTCCCTTAGCCTGAGGACTGGGCAAAAGGGCCTGGAACAGATACCTTGGAACCTTAGCCAGTCAGCACTGACCACAACTGTGTATTTTCAATGATCCGTTCCCAATATCCAGATCATCATAGTAATTTACTATGTTCTCTGACAAGAAGGAGATAATCTCAAGACAGGGATAGGTTTTCAAAAGGCAACCAACATCTGGGAATATCAAGGCCAAATGTCTAGCAAGATTACATTTCAGAAGGCTAGAGCTGGAATTTGACAACCAGAGCAAAGAATGAGATGAAAACTTTATTCAGTACTGGGATCAAAAAACATCACTGTTCAGATCTCACCAAGACCTGTGGCGGCTGATGAAGAGGCCTTAGTTTTGGTATCTGTTCTACACGGAAGAAGCATAGGAGACTCTCTTATACTGAGTCAGCCACTTACACCAGCTACTTTGATACCATTTACAACATGGACTGGAAACAGCAAGGATTTTGGCAAGGTCTTTCATAGCTTTTTCTAGTGAGACTGAGGACTTCAACCGGCAAGCAAAACAGAGGCTCAGGCAGTGAGCTTAAATCTTTCCTGAAAGAATAGGAGACCAATGGGAAATAATCCTAATGTTAGGTAGATAACCAGATATGAAAAGGAATAGGATCTCCTATGCTTAAGACATTTAGAGGAGACCATTTTGGCAAGCACATGTCCTCATATAGTCCAGAGAATCACTGTATTTATCGAGCCCTCTTCTTTACACAACTATTTATTTCACAGCTCAACCAAAAACAAACAAACAACTTTTTGATGTCTTGGTTTTAGGTCTGTTACTAAATTATTTGGGATGCTGATTCAGAAAATTACATTGGATAGACCACATCAGCTCTATTTTCTTAGATACGGCTATCATGGTTTTCTATGGGTAAACAGATTGCAACTGGTATATGTCTTATGTTCTGTATCTCAAAAACTAGAGCTGATAGGGGAAAACTGGTGCCATTTTTAGAATCAGCGGGTCAAATATACGCAGAAACAGGTCTAACATTCGAGGTACCACAATTTGTGTTGGCTAGTGTTATAAATGGAGAACATTTTCCAAAACTGATTTATGACAGGATCAGGAGCACCACCAGTAATAGTCACTGTCCCCCTTAGGATACACAGAAGCAAAAATTAGTGAAGCATTACAGTTACGATCACTTTTTCCTACTGGCCCTTCTTCCATGTCTTTAATAGCAATCAGAAAAACAGATGAAACTCCATCCCAGGACTCCCTGATTCAGTCTCTGGTCGAGGACAATGACGGTCATAGGTCAGGAGTAAAACAATGGCAGATGCAAAAGTGGAGACATCCTACCATTAGACAATGTGATGCAGCTGCCTCTGGAAACAGATTTTAATGTTACATGAAAAAAGCAACTATTTTATTTGTGTTGTTGAAGACTTTCATGGCCAGAGTCACTGGGTTGCTGTGAGTTTTCTGGGCTGTATGGCCTTGTTCCAGAAGCATTCTCTCCTGATGTTTTACCCACATCTATGGCAGGCATCCTCACAACCTGTCATAGATGTGAGTGAAGAATCAGGAGAGAATGCTTCTGGAACATGGCCATACAGCCCAGAAAACTCACAGCAACCGAAATATTTTATTTCTTGATTTTTTTTCTGCCAGGGAGGGGGAGAGATGATGTTGGCTCTTGTGCAGTGGGTCAGTGAATCCATTAAGGAGTTTAGTAAAAAGGTAAAGGTTTTCCTTTGACATTAAGGCCAGTCGTGTCCAACTCTGGGGTGTGGTGCTCATTTCCATTTCTAAGCCAAAGAGCCGGCGTTGTCCGTAGACACCTCCAAGGTCATTTGGCCGGCATGACTGCATTGAGCGCCATTACCTTCCCAGTGGAGTGGTACCTATTGATATACTCACATTTGCATGTTTTCAAACTGCTAGGTTGGCAGAAGCTGGGGCTGACAGCAGAAGCTCACACTGCTCCTCGGATTTGAACCTGTGACCTTTCAGTCAACAAGCAGTTTAACCCACTGCACCACCAGGGGCAGGATCAGGAGCTTAGTCTGAACATTTTTTTAAAACGAATAACAGGTAATGAACCTAATTGGAAAAACAGGTGCAGAACTTATGACAGCACCTTTAATATTTGGATTAAAAGATAGAGAAGATTCATTACACAGAGCCACTCCCTGATTTCTAACTTACAGGCTGGAATAGCTTATTTAGCTTTGGACACAATGCATTTTTCCTTGGGTTTGGGGACCATTTGGTGCTCTGCCTCAGGAAGCAAAAGGTCTTGAGCTGGCACTGCACACCCAGCACCTACACCAAGGCGGAGGGCCATAAGCAACACTCACATAGCCAGCTATGTGCCTCGCATATTGATGTGCACACACTTACCCCGAACGGCACTCCCTGGATAGCGTTCCCCAGCTTTGTGCCACAGAGAGAGAACTGGAAGAAGCTCTGGTTGGAGCCCAGCCTTGCCCTCCCTTCTCCCAAGCATGGGTCCCTTGACCGCGGCAGCTGCGCCCCTTTTCCCAGGGTGACAAGTCTCCCTTTCTTCTCAGCACATCCTTTTGCTGTTGCCATAGTTACCAGCACTGGGTGTCCTGTATCCCATGGAACTTTCCATAATGAGGGGCAGAATGAAAGGAACATTTCAAAGGAGAGGGCAGCGTCATGTTTGGATGCCTTATGCCATCCGCAAGGAGGGAGGACAGGAGGCCACCTTATAAGGCGTGAGGATTGGAGAGAGGGCGGGAAATCTCCCTTCTCCAGCGTCTGTTCTCACATCAGTAACATCAGTCTGCAGAGAAACAGCAATGCCTTTGCTCCTCCTGCCAGGCAAGCTGTTCTTCTCACTACCAGCTTTTCTTCACTGTTTTCCAAACTGTTCTGTTCCTTTGCCATGGTGAATGGCATGGGGTGGCCAACTGCAAAGAGGAAAGAGCTTCTGTCCTTTAAGAGTCTCGAAAAAGAAAGAATTTCAGCAGGGGAAGACTGCATGGCAAGGGAGAATTTGACAACTGTTGACATTCCTACTTTAATAGTTGTACAGATGTAGATAAACCTTTCACTTAGAGCAGAAGTATATAGGGAAATGTATTTATTTATTTATTTATTGAGTCAGAAGCAAATTGAGGGTACTGTTAAAATGCATTTAGAAACATAAACATTTTTTTAAAAAAACTTGGCATGATGCTAAATGTCCTTTAACCAGAAGCTGGCCACTTGGAGTGCCTCTGGTGTCGCTGTGAGAAGATCCTACATTGCGCAGATGGCAAGGCTCAGGTTGCATTGTAGTATGTGGTCTGTGGTTTGCTCTTCTCCACACTCGCATGCCATGGGCTCCACTTGGTAGCCCCATTTCATAAGGCTGGCTCTGCACCTCGTGGTGCCAGAGCGCAGCCTGTGCAGTGCCTTCCAAGTGATCCACTCTTCTGTGTGCCCAGGAGGGGGTTTCTCATCTGGTCTCAGCCACTGGTTGCAGTGCTGGGTTTTAGCCTGCTACTTTTGTACTCTCGCTTGCGGAGGTGTTTCTGCGACTATCTCTGTAAATCTTAGGAAGTTGTTTCGTGTTTTAAGGCATTGGCATGCTGGCTGATATCCGAAAAGGGGATGGGGTGGGGATGTCAATGCCTTGGTCCTTTCATTGCTCGCTACAACTTCCCGGTGGATGTCAGATGGTGTGATACCAGCTAAACAGTGTAATTTTTCCAGTGGTGTGGGGCATAGACATCCTGTGATAATGTGGTATGTCTCATTAAGAGCTACATCCACTGTTTTAACATGGTGAGATGTATTCCACACTGGGCATATGTATTCAGCAGCAGAGTAGCAAAGTGCAAGGGCAGATGTCTTCACTGTGTCTGGTTGTGATCCCCAGGTTGTGCCAGTCAGCTTTCGTATGATATTATTTCTAGCACCCATTTTTTGCTTTATATTCAAGCAGTGCTTCTTATAAGTCAGAGCACGGTCCAGAGTGACTCCCAGGTATTATGATGTGCTGCAGTGCTCCAGTGGGATTCCTTCCCAGGTAATCCTCAGAGTTTGAGGTGCTTGTCTGTTCTTAAGATGAAAAGCACACATCTGCATTTTAGATGGATTAGGAATCAGCTGGTTTCCCCTGAAATTGGCAGTAAGAGCACTTAAAGCTTCGGAGAGCTTCTGTTCAGCCATTTCACAGCTCCCTGGTTGAACGGTGATGGCACGATCATCAGCATAGATGAAACTCTCTGTCCCTCCTGGCAGTGGCTGATCATTTGTGTAAATGTTAAACACCGATAGAGCATGCACACTCCCCTGAGGGCCATACTTCTGTTTTTGCCATCTGCTTCTCTGGCCCTGGAACTCAACAAAAAAGCTCCTGTTTTGTAACAGATTTCCTATAGGGAGATAACAGCAAGGCAACAATCTTTCTCTCGCAGCCTTGAATCTATCACTTTAAACCTCCATGTAGATCAGGCATGGGCAAAATTTGGCACTCCAGGTGTTTTGGACTTCAACTCCCACAATTCCTAACAGCCTCAGGTCCTTTTCTTTTTCTCTGTCAGCCACTAACAGCCTCGGGCCCTTTCCTTTCCTGGCTGAGGGGGGAAAGGAAAGGGCCTGAGGCTGTTAGGAATTGTCCAAAACACCTTGAGGGCTCAAGTTTGCCCATGCCTGATGTAGAGGGTATGTATGGCTTTATTAGCTGCATCTCAAGCAGACATTTAAAAATGTTTACTTTCCCATCGTGGGATGCAATGACTTGGGGTGGGGGGAATCCTTCCTGTATTTAATTTGTCTTCTGCCATTGCACAAAAGCATTGCTGGGGGGAAAGTAGTGGCATCCTTACTTACATCAAGGCTTATCTCCCCTGCCAATTCTAGAAAAGCAAAGTATTTGGGAAGGAGAGATTGCCCTTTTCTTTCCTAGCAAGGTTTCTATGTGTGCAAACAATATTCTGGGAACCCCAGAATTTCAACAGAAGGGAAAAAGCAGAATTTGCTGCATATCTTCCTGACTTGGAAGGATTAAAAGCAAGAGAGGCCTGCCCTACCACAAATAGAAAGGTGCAACTTTGTGCAGTAGAGGAAAAGAGCTATCTATTGCATACTATTAATAAAGCTGCAGACACCTTTTCTTTTTTGGAGTGGCCACAGTAAGTATCTACCATCTCATTTATTGATCAAAGCCTGGAGAGATAGTGAAAACCAGGAATCACTCCAGGGGGTGGTGTTCTGAAAAGCCCGTGCTTCATTGTGAAGGCAAAGAAGGTAGAATCTGCTATCCCTGGGGTGTAGTAGAAGGGAAATCACTTTAACAAAAGCAATTTGGAAAGCCATCAGGCACTCCTAGTGTGTCCTATGGATTTTTTCCCCTGGAAGTAAGTCCCAGTTTGCTAAGCAAAAAGTATTTCCAGATAAAGGGACAAAGTAGAGCCAGCGTGGTGCAGTGGTTTGAATGCTTGGAAGATCAGAGTTTGAATCCTTACTAAACCATGGAAATCGAATGGGTGCTCTTGAGCAGAGTCATCCCCTGTTTTTGAAGAGGGCAATGGCAAACCTCCTCTGAATAAATCTTCACAAGGAAACCTTAGGAGAGGACTGTCATAAGGTGGAGTTGAAGGCCCATCGCAGCAACAAAGATGCAAAGTTTTGCCATCCTAATTAGAGAATGCTAAAAGCAGTTGCAGAGAGATATGTTTCCTTTCTTTTGTCTCATCCTTCTGAATAGTGTTCAGATGCAACCACATCTTTTGTTTCGTTCATCTTTCATCTACAGCAAGGATAGGTAAAGTGTGGCAAACAATATGCTGTTGGACTACAGCTTCCAGCATTCCTTATCATTGGTTATATCGGTTAAGATGTTGCTGAGAGTTGCAGTCCAGCAACATAGTATAGGCCACCTTTATCTACAAGGCTTCTACATCAGAGGTGACTGACTTCTTTAAGCCAATGTCTGAATTCAAATCCATTGCTGATGGAGAAGCCAAAGGCAAATCGTAAGGCCCCAAACCTTAACTCTGCAAAGCTGCTTTTGCCATCAGGCCGCTTTTGCCAAAATAATGACGGACTAAATCAACATGCCCCTCCTTTTCGGAGGACGGGCAGAAGGCCAGACACTTAAATGAACTGTCAATGGACGTTATGCAGGGGCGGGAGATACCGGTGATCTCGGGAAGGGGTAATTGGGACGGTAGACGTAGGCCTTATGAGAGAAGGAGGATGAGTCGCGAAAAGACTCGCCCCCTTCTGACCTACGAGCTATCCCTAGGCACTCAGATGGGGAGATTCCAACTAACTCTCCTCCAACTCTGGTACTGGCGAACACTAGATCCGTGCGAAATAAAACGGGTACCGTCAGGGACTTCCTCCTGGAAAAGAAGGTAGACCTAGCCTGTTTCACCGAAACATGGCTACAGGAGGGAGACGAGGTCCTCTTGCACGAGTTAGCATCTCCGGGGTTCACCGCCAGTTACCAGATGAGGACAGAGAGACGGGGGGGGGTGGCCATTCTCAGCCGAGACGCTTTTAATTCCAGGACGAGTCCGACCGCGAACATCCCAGGAATAGAGTGCGCGGGCATGGTGTGGGACCTTAGTGAGAGTGCAGCCTTCCTGCTGGTGTACCGAGCACCCAACGCACCGGGCGGGAGTCTGCCTAAGCTGCTGGAGGTGGTCTCGGAGTGGGCATTGAGGTTTCCCAGGCTTATTGTTCTGGGGGACTTCAATGTCCACGCCGATGCCCCCTCAACGGCAGCCATGGACCTAGTGTCCACCATGGAGACACTGGGACTCTCACTTTGTAAGACCGGTCCCACGCACCAGGCTGGGCACACCCTGGATTTGATCTTCGCGGCCGGAATTCAAGTGACCCTAGCCTCTTTAGAAGAGGTTCCATGGTCGGATCACAGTGTCCTGGAAGTCCGTCTTGAAGTGGCCCCCCCTCCCGGTAAGGGTGCCGAACCTATTCTGGTTCGCCCAAAGAGACTTATGGAACCCATTAGGTTCCTGAATGCTCTGAGGGACTTGGAACTCCCCAGCGGCTCAGTCGACAGGCAAGTGGACTGTTGGAACACCTCTCTGACCACGGCCTTAGACAAGATCGCCCCCCAGACGCTCTCTCTTCCCTCGTCGAAATCGTGCTCCTTGGTTTACCGAGGAGCTTCGAGCGATGAAACGGAGGAAGAGACAGTTAGAGGACGTGTGGCGGGGCCTCCGCGACGGAGCATCGAAATTGGCTTATAAACAATTTAAGGATGTTTATGAGCGAGCTATCAGGGAGGCCAAAAGGTCTATTATTCCTCCTGATAGAGTCGGCTAGTTCACGCCCAGCTCAACTTTTTAGAATAATTCGGTCATTGACAACAATTTCGGTGGTCCCAAATGATAAGGATTTGGCTCCTACAGCTGAGGTTTTTCAGAACTACTTGCCGACAAGATTTCGACTCTCCGCCGGATATCCCAGCCACCCTTGATACAGTGGCTGAACTCGAGACTCCGCCGCCACTCGGCGGCCCACCTTCACCCGCTTCCAACTGCTGGACGCAGCAGATGTCGATAAGTTACTGACTGCAGCTAGACCAACTACTTGCTCCCTCGACCCGTGCCCCTCCTGGCTAATTAGATCCTGCCAGGAGGGGCTACGAGCCCCCTGGGCACGATCATAAATAGCTCCCTTGAGCAAGGAGTCTTCCCAGGGGGACTGAAAGAGGCTATGGTAAGACCGCTGCTGAAGAAGCCGAATTTAGACCCTTCGGCTCCCTCCAATTACAGGCCTGTTTCCAACTTGCCTTTCCTAGGCAAGGTAATTGAGAGGGCAGCAGCGGATCAGCTGCAGCAGTTCTTAGAAGACACAGCTGGACTTGATCCTTCCAGTCCGGCTTCCGTAGTGGGCATGGGACGGAGACCGTGCTTGTCGCCATTACAGACCAACTTCGCCGCCAGCTGGACCAGGGTGGGTCAGCCCTGCTTGTTTTGTTAGATCTAACAGCAGCGTTTGATACCGTAGATCATGCATTGTTGGCCCACCGTCTAGCCGTGACTGGAGTGAGGGGATTGCCCTTAAATGGGTGACCTCCTTCCTCCAGGATCGGGGGACAACGTGTGGAGAGGGGAGGAGGTCTCCGGGAGGCTCCCATTGTTGTGGGGTCCCCCAGGGGCCATCCTCTCACCCTTATTATTTAACATTTACATGCGCCCCTGGCCCAGCTGGTTTGCGACTTTGGTCTGGAGTGTTATCAGTATGCAGATGACACCCAGCTTCTGCTGAGAATGGACGGCAGGCAGGACACCGTACCCGATTGTTTCCATCTATGCCTTGAAGCCGTGACTGGTTGGCTGCGTGCCAGCCGGCTGAAGGTGAACCCGTCGAAGACGGAGATCTTGTGGCCCGGTCGCCCTGGGCTGGATGAGTGCCGGTTGCCTACCCTGGATGGCGAGCAGCTTAGCCCGTCATCCCTCGTAAAGAGCTTAGGAGTCCAATTGGACCCTTTGCTGACCATGGAGACTCAGGTCGCCATGGTCAGCAAAACGGCGTTTTACCATCTTCGCCAGGCTAGGCGACTGGCGCCCTACCTGTCCAGGGATGATCTGGCCACGGTGATCCAGGCGACGGTCATCTCGAGGCTGGACTACTGTAACGCCCTCTACATGGGCCTTCCCCTGTCGACAATCCGGAAACTCAAGCTGGTGCAGAATGCTGCTGCTCGCTTACTGGTGGGTGCACCGGTGAGAGAGCATATTACGCCCATCCTGCGGCAACTGCACTGGCTGCCTATTGAGTACCGGATTGCCTTCAAGGTGCTGGTGTTAACCTTTAAGGCCTTGCACGGTCTAGGGCCTGAGTACCTGAGGGACCGCCTTACCCCGTATATGCCCCCGAGATCACTGCGCTCGGAAGAGCAAAATTTGCTAGTCATTCCATCACCCCGCTCCTGTCACTTGTCCAGTACAAGACAGCGGGCCTTTTCGGTTGTGGCCCCTATGACTTGGAACTCGTTACCCAGCCACGCTCGTGCGATTCACGAACTCGGACCCTTTCGAAGGGCCTGTAAAACTGCCCTCTTCAGACTAGCGTTCGGCTAGCCTGAATGAAGAGGCATATCATCGCCCGAGATAAGACTCAAGATCCGTGGTCTGTCGGCTATTGACTATGTAATTGTGTTTTATTGAATTTTATTGTATGTTTTTATTGTATGTTTTATTACCACTGTGATCCGCCCCGAGCCTGCAGGGAGGAGCGGAATATAAAAACGAATAATAAATAAATAAATAAATAAACTGAGAGCTTTGGCTGCCAATTAATAGAATCTTAGCATCAAATGGTTGGAAGAGACCTCGTGGGCCATCCAATCCAAGCCCCTGCCAAGAAGCTGGAAAATCGCATTCAAAGCACCTCTGAAAGATGGCTCTCCAGCCTCTGCTTAAAAGCCTACAAAGAAGGAGCCTCCGCCACACTCCAGGGCAGAGAGTTCCACTGCTAAACAGCTCTCACACAGAAAAGCAAATAGGGTAGCAAATATATCACACATGATTACTAAGAACACAGTCCCCTCGGATGGGGCCCTAGTAGGGGCATTCCGTGCGATTAGCCTGACGGCGTGAGCTCTTTCCAGAGGCCGGCAACGGGCCGTTTCGTAACAAACTTCCTCAGAGGCTGTGTAAGCATTGGGTTAGCGTCCTCACACTTAGATGGTTTTTGGAAATTCCTTACTGCTATTCTAGATTGAGTGACGTATGTAATGACGTCCAAATAGTTGATCTGGTGGTGGTCAAAAGAGAAGGTAAAGATGATGGCTTTGTGTCACGAGTTCAGCCAAAGGTGGAACTCTTCCATATTGAGGTCACCTTGTGTTATAAGATACAAATCATCAATATATCTATAGCATTTCTGGATCTTGGGTACAATCGCATTAGTGGAGTCGGTTAGCATTCTTTTTTCTAGATAAATCATGAAAATATTCGCTATCGTTGGAGCCACACTGCTCCCCATGGCCACCCCATCTAACTGCAGGTAGTATTGACCATTAAACATGAAATAATTGTAATCGAACACCACATCTAGTAGTTCGATTAGGAAATGCGTGGGGGGGGGGTCTTTAATGGGTCTTGTATCAAGTAAGTCCATGACGATGGAACGTGCTAATTCGAGTGGCACGTGTGTATAAAGTGATACTACATCTGCTGTGATAAGGTAATCATCCTTGGAGATTCTGTATCCCTCGATTTTATTAATAAAGTCCCTGGTGTCCAGTATGAAGGTGGGAGTGTCTAAAGCAAAAGGGTGTAGGATATCTTCTAAATATTTAGAGATAGGTTCTAACAAGCTGGACACTGCCGATACAATGGGCCTGCCAACAGGGGGACGTTGGGGCTTGTGAATTTTTGAGAGGGTGTGGAAAATAGGGACTCTAGGCGAGGTGTTGATCAAATATTCTGCTAAACTCTCTGAGATGTAACCCATGATCTCTCCTTCATAGATGATGGATGAAATGGTGGTGGCAAATTGTTTAGTGGGGTCTCCAAAAGTTTGTAAAATTTGGGGTTAGATAGCTGGCGCATGCATTCATTAATATAGTCGGAACGATTCAACAAGACTATCCCACTGCCCTTATCAGCTTTTTTCCAAACCAGATCAGGGTTGGATCCTAGTTTTTTAAGTTTGTCTATGTCCGCAGTAGAGAGATTGCACTGTCTTTTATCTGTAGTGTGATTAATCTTGGAAACTTCCCTCAATACAGTTTCCTCAAAAGTCTTAATATTGTTGGATACCAAGGTCGGGGTAAATTTGCTTGGTGTTTTGAATTTATGATGAGACATGGGGTAAGGGTACACAGATTGTTTATTGGAAAAGAATTCTTTCAATCTTATAGTTCGGAAGAGGCCTGCGAGGTCTTTACGAATGTCCAAGTCCGCACAACAAGGCGTGATAACGAATGAAAGTCCTTTACTCACTAGAGTAACTTCCTCCTCTGTGAGCTGATAATTAGAAAGATTAAATACTAGGTTGGGGCCTTTTTGCCTCGAGCCTGTCGAAAATTTCGTTTTTGTTTGGGGGGAGGTTTCTGGCTAGGGGCCCTGGAACCGCTTCTTAGCTGGTAGTGGCCTGAGGTGCTAGCTTTAGGTTGTTCAGACTCAGCACCACTGCTGTCACCTTGATTGCCTGAATTGACAGATTCCCTAGAAAAATTGACTTGCCTGTTGGAATTAAGATTAGATTTTTCTGCCACTTAAATATTTTCCCTTCCTTGTAGTCTGTTTCATCCCTTTTTAATTTAGAGAGTTTGCTTTTTTTGATATCATCATAAAGTTTCTGGCAGTCTAGTTGGATTTTGTCTAAATCAGGCTTGTTTGTTGGGGTGTCTAGGGTGGATTTCAAATCTGCGATTTCTTTTTCTAGCTGGTCACATTCAGTCACTGCCCGTTTAATTATTAGTACTAACAGGTCACGAGAACATTTCTCGACTATTGCAGTCCAGGACTTAATGAAATTTGCATCAGTTTCATACATTCCTGGGGGAACGTGGACTCTAAGACCTCTGGGTGTTAGGGACCTCCTGACATATTCGGATAAAGAAGAAGCTGTCAGTTTAACACTTACTAGTCTCATTTCTTTCAAATATACATCATCTAGAGTGGGTTCTAATTCCTCATTGACTTCATTGGTGTCTGCTACACCCGGTTGGAAATCCTTCCATCTCTGGATGGTGGATTCTATCTCCTGTTCATCGAAAGAACTTACAGTCTCTTGAGCATTAATGTTATCCATCATAGGCCCAACGAATAAATCATGTATAACTTAACAGAACTGTGGGCTGCACCGTGTTTAACACAGAAAAGCAAATAGGGTAGCAAATATATCACACACGATTAGAAAAATAATTCATTTAGTATCTTCATCCAATTCAGGAGCAATATACACTGAAATAGTGGCAATATACAAATGTATGTTTAACAAACATCAATATCAATATCAAACTTGAGTATCATACACAGAGCATAAACGTGTTCTTCCCCAATAGATATAGTGGAGCACCATTCAAAATAACAGATAGTCAATAAACAAGGGTCATGCCTATATAGGAGGAGTGGTCCGTCCTCCTTGCGACTTGGAAGAAATCATATGGTAAATATAAATACAAATTTATCTCCTGTCTTTCCTAGCATCGTTTATAGCGGTATTAGATTATATGTTATTCTCCTCATTTAATTTTGTAGATTACTCATCTAAGTGTGAGGACGCTAACCCAATGCTTACACAGCCTCTGAGGAAGTTTGTTACGAAACGGCCCGTTGCCGGCCTCTGGAAAGAGCTCACGCCGTCAGGCTAATCGCACGGAACGCCCCTACTAGGGCCCCGTCCGAGGGGACTGTGTTCTTAGTAACACAGTTCCACCTTGTTTCCAGTTTGGATTCCCGCGGGCATTTACCCACACTAGCGACTACAACTACCAGAACCCTTAGCGATACGCCATTGGGCGGAGCTTGGTGTTAGGACTACCAGCGCTTCCTGGCGCTTCTAGCGGGACTTCCCTGTGCTACCTGTTCCCATTCGAGCTTCCTACTGTTCTTCCCTACCGGACCCAGATTGCTATCGAAGCAGCCCCTACCCTACATCTTCGTGAGCAAGTCTCCAACCCCCACTCTAATGCACAAAAGGTTACTTATATAGGCATGAGCCTTGTTTATTGACTATCTGTTATTTTGAGTGGTGCTCCGCTATATCTATTGGGGAAGAACACATTTATGCTCTGTGTATGATACTCAAGTTTGATATTGATATTGATATTGATGTTTGTTAAACATACATTTGTATATTGCCACTATTTCAGTGTATATTGCTTCTGAATTGGATGAAGATACTAAATGAATTATTTTTCTAATCGTGTGTGATATATTTGCTACCCTATTTGCTTTTCTGTGTTAAACACGGTGCAGCCCACAGTTCTGTTAAGTTAAACAGCTCTCACAGTCAGGACGTTCTTCCTCATGTTCACGTGGAATCTCTTTTCCTGTAGTTTGAAGCCATTGTTCCGCGTCCTCGTCTCCAGGACAGAAGAAAGCAAACTTGCTCCCTCCTCCATATGACTTCCCCTCACATAGTTATACATGGCCATCATGTCTCCTCTCAGCCTTCTGTTCTGCAAACTAAACATGCCCAGCTCTTTAAGACACTCCTCATAGGGCTTGTTCTCCAGACCCTTGATTATTTTAGTTGCCCTCCTCTGGACATATTCCAGCTTGCCAACATCTCCCTTCAATTGTGGTGCCCAGAATTGGACACAGTATTCCAGGTGTGACCAAGGCAGAATAGAGGGGTAGCATGACTTCCCTGGATCTAGATACTAGACTCATTTTTATGCAGGTCAAAATCCCATTGACTTTTTAGCTGACACATCACATTATTGGCTCATGTTTAACTTGTTGTCCACAAGGACTCCAAGATCTTTTTCACACATACTGCTGTCAAGCCACACACCTCCCATTCTGTATCTTTGCCAGGCATGTAGCGGGGGCTCTCTGGACGTACAGTAGATGAATTCTCAGGGTGGTCCGCGAGAAACTGTTATGTTTATTCATATCATGATCTGATCACCATGCTCAATATATCCCATATGCATGAGGGTATTTGGATAACGATACAAAAGGTTTGCTAGGGTAGTTCCTCTCTCACACACACCCCCAATCAAACTCACCCCGAATCAAAATCCTGGCTACGGGCCTGATCTTTGCATTTCAATTTTTTTCTGTATTGTAGTCAATTAATATCATCTAAATCTTAGTACAGTAGTTCTCAAGCATTTTGTTTTCCAGATGTTTTAGTCTTCAGTTTCCTGAATTTCTGATCCTTGGCCAAATCAGTGAGGGCTTTTGGGAGATGAAGTGCAAAATGCCTTGAAGATCAAAGTTTTGGAATCACTGATTTAGGAAATGCATTTCAGTAATATCGAATGGGAATGGACATTAAAAAAACCATTTACTGTATTTACTCATATCTTTTTGGGCTAAATTACTTTCCCAAAGTTAGGGTGCGCTTTAGATTCATGTAATGTGGTGACCTTAGTGATGAGCTCACGCAAAAGGAAAAGCAACTTCAGGAGCACCTGGAGCTCCTGTTTGAGGAATGTTATCTCTAACTTAATTGTTAAGACCCAATGCTATGTGATCAAGCGATTTGTAGTTTGGTGAAGCATCAGTATTCTTTGGCATCCCCCATGACAACAAATTAAAGTCCCCTTGACCCCATTGCATTGAGCCAGGGCAGTTAAAGTGGATTCATTCTACAGCATGGATGCACCCCAAGGTTTTCTTTTGAATTGTTGAAAACTTTAATGTCCAAACACTTTTGTTTTTAACCAAGGAATTATAAGCATGCAGCCACTGTAATGCACACTGTAATGCCATCTAAGGAATCCCTGTCACAGAAGCCTTGATCAAAACCTCTGGAAGCCTGGATTCAACATCAGAGAGCCAAAGATTCTCTACCCTGCTGTGCTGTCACAAACCACTCATGTGTTTTTGTGTTAAGATACATCTTGGTGCTGCTTTTGCTACTGCAGCATTTCTCAACCTGGGGCTCGGGACCCCTGGGGGGGGGGCGTGAGGGGGTTGTCAAAGGGGTCACCAAAGACCATCAGAAAACACAGTATTTTATGTTGGTCATGGGGGAAGTTTGCCCAAGTCTATCGTTGGTGGGGTTCAGAAAGCTCTTTGATTGTGGGTGAACTATAAATCCCAGCAACTACAACTCCCAAATGTCAATGTCTATTTTCCCCAGCTCCACCAGCGTTCACATTTTGAATATTGACTATTCATACCAAGTGTGGTACAAATCCATCACTGTGTGAGTCCACAGTACTCTCTGGATGTAGATGAACTACAACTCCAAAACTCAACGTCAATGACCACCAAACCCTTCCAGTATTTTCTGTTGTTCATGGGAGTTCTGTGTTTAATTCCACTCATTGGTGGAGTTCATAATGCTCTTTGATTATAGGTAAATTATAAATCCTAGCAAACTACAACTCCCACATGACAAAATCAACCCTCCCCCAACCCCACCAGTATTCAAATTTGGGTGTATTGGGTATTTGTGTCAAATTTGGTCCAGTGAATGAAAATACATCCTGCATATCAGATATTTACATTAAAATTCACAACAGTAGCAAAATTATACTTATGAAGTAGCAACAAACATAATTTTATGGTTGGGGGTCACCACAACATGAGAAACTGTATTAAGGAATCGCAACATTAGGAACGTGGAGAACTACTGTGCTACAAAAATGTGATCCCCAAAGATTTATAACAGGATGACAACAATAATTATATGTTATTAATGGTTTGTATATGTTTTTGTATAATGTTGGGTTGAATGTTTTTAACTGTATGTTATGAATGTATGGCATTAAATTTGGCTAGAAACAATATCATACGAAAGCTGACTGGCACAACCTGGCACAACCTGGAGATCACAACAGTGAATACATCTGCCCTTGTGCTATGCTACAACGCTGCTGAGTATGCATGCCCAGTGTGGAACACATCTCATCATGCTAAAACAGTGGATGTGGCTCCTTATGAGACATGCCGCATTATCACAGGATGGCCGCACCCTACACGACTGTTTAGCTGGCATTGTACCACCTGATGTCCGCCATGAAGTAGCAACCAATAGTGGAAGGACCAAGGCAGAGACATCTCCGGCCCATCCCATTTGGGTATCAGCCAGCATGCCAATGACTTAAATCAAAAAATAGTTTTCTAAGACCTACAGAGACACTCGCTGGAACCTCAGCAAGCGAGAGTCCAAAAGTGGCAAGCTAAAAGCCAGAGCCTTAATCAATGGCTGATACCAAATGAGAGTCTTCCTCCTGGGCACATAGAAAACTGGGCAACTTGGAAGATGCTGAATAGACTGTGCTCTGGCACAACGAGATGCAGAGCCAACCTTAAGAAATGGGGCTACAAAGTGGAATCCACAACATCCAAGGGTGGAGAAGAGCAAACCGCAGACCACCTACTACAATGCAACCTGAGCCCTGCTACATGCACAATGGAGGACCTTCTTATGGCAACACCAGAGGCACTCCAAGTGGCCAGCTACTGGTCAAAGGACATTTAATAGAATACCAAGTCTGCAAACTTTGTGTTTTGTTTGTCTGTTTGTTTGTTTTTAATGCAATACAACTGTTTGGTTCGCTCCTGATACGATAATCAATCAATCAATCAAATTTGCCACATTTGTGAGCCACCTTGAGTCGCCGAAAGTCTGAGAAAGGTGGGCTACAAATACCACAAATAAATAAATAAATAATCTAACTCAAGTATACTTAGATGTTGTTTGTTGTCTGTTGACATCCTCATTACAGGATGGTTGCACAGCATTGCTGACTGTAAGGACTGAGTCAAAACCCTTGAGCTCAGCCAGATTAGGGGTATCTATCCTGATTGCACTTCAGTGCAATTCCCTGCAGCAAATGAGTGTTATTGTTTGGCAGCATAGTTTGTAGGGGTGCTATCCCCGTGACAGTTTGATGCCCTGGTAGAATTATGTGCTTGCTGGGTTGCAGGAGTGGCAACCTAATTGGGTAAGCATAAATATAATGGGTAAGGATGTATAATGACACAAAGCTTTGTATGCTTGTGTGTGTTCACTTATCCCTCCTCTACATTTTCTTGCAGCTTTGTAGCTGCACTGATATTGCATTGCTAAGTGCAGGATCCTATCTAGCTTGCACCAGCCCAAACTCTCTAGAAACAAGGACTGCCTTGGTGAGGTCATAAGATGAGGAAGCAAATATTTAATTTTCAAATGCCTTTGAGCCAAAGCGCATATCCTTCCGGAACGGACTTATTAGCACAAGTAACAGGATTAGCCAAAGGATGAACAGGAAAATGTCTGCTAGCCAGAGGTTAACTAGCATTATTTAACCCAATGAAGAATGGTTTCTAAACTGTACAGGCCCCTCATTAGGCAGATGGGAAAACCCTCTGTTCTGAAAGAACTCTTTAGCATTTGACAAACACAAAATCCAAGTCAGAGAAATTGCCACCAAGAAGAGAATGGGAATTAAATTTGAATTCAGGTACTCTAACACAAGCTTGTTGCTACTTGCTGTCACCTTTTAAATCTGAACCTGTCTGTCATTTTGCTCTTGGCATACAAAACAAGCTCTAATTCTGTATCTGATTCAGACAAAGAACTAGGCTTATACGAGTCCCCCCCCCCTTCTCTCCATTTCTCTTAGTGTTTGTGGCTTTTCTGTGTTACTGTGGTGGCACCAGACATTTCTAACTTGGCTGCAAGCAAGATCTAATTAAATTGAATATATAGATGGCTCCTTGCAACAAAAAAGGTATTCAACTACAAAGAGGTTGGGAAGTTAAAACTCTATTCCTCGGTCACTGTGCTACCTTTACCAAAGTGGAGCTGAACTGTAACAGCCAAGAAGAAATCATATCTAAATACAGCACTTCCTTCTCCTGAACCAAAGCACACAATTCTCTCTTTTGCTGCCTTTTTATGAATTAATCTGATTGTAGCTGGCAGTGTAAAACTGTGTTCAACCGAAGCCAGAAAAGCGCCCAGCCAAGATATTGGAGATTGTATTCTGAATCATTCCCAGAAAACCTGAAAACCTATATCTTGGGCTGGCAGGCTGGGGGTCTGGTCTCAGAGCTAGTCTCATTGTGACAGGCTACTCTCCCCCTCGCCAGTCTGGTTATGGGAATGGATCCCACCCCAGCATGAATAATTAACAAAGCCATCCATCTCTGTATCCAAATATCAATGTTACAAGGGGAGTCAAGGAGCACTTAGGACTAATAGCTTCACTAAAAGGCTTGGCCGGGCAAGAGCAGGGAATGAGAAGGAGGGCTTGCCCAGCGGTGTGGGAGAGGGTGCATGAATGAAGGGACCTGGCAGCAAGCAGAACTGGCAGATCAGCATTTCAGAAACAAGAGACCTTTAGATAAAGGGGAAATAATGAGTTGTTTCAAAATATAAGGGGGAGAGGAATTGGATCTCATCTTACTGGTGTTACTTTTGAGATTACGATTCCCAGAATCCCCCCAGGCTGTATGGCTACCGGGCATGGTGTCTAGAGATGAGAGGAACCGTGGTCCAAAACATTACATCTCCAAACATGAAGGTGGGGGGAGTATTGACTCTGATCACAAATGCTGTGGTTCCGCTTCCTTCCCTTTCAGCGTTGTCTTACTCTGTTCTTTTCCTCAGCAGAAATCGGTAGGATGCTGAGAAACTGGTTATCATAACACCCTTGGGGAGCAAAAAAAACCCACATCAAAGCCCAGAGTAACACTTAGAAGATCACAGAGGAAGGGCGGGATGCAACGGACACAACCTGCTTGCGCTGTGCTGCCTGAAATCATGCATCTCGATCAAGACTCCATCCTGTTCTTTGGAGCAAGAGTAAACAGTCCTCCTGCTGAAAGCCAAGCACCAGCTCTGCACCCAGATAGGTTTCTCACTGCATGGCAGCCCCAGTTCAGCCTCTGCAAAGCATCAAATAATGGAGCTGCACAAACAGGCTTTTCCAGACAGAGATTCCGATGCCACAGGGAGTGAATTAATTTGCTTTGTGTATCAGTTACACTGCTAACGAGATCTTAGCTATTTAAACCTTTGCTAGTCCATGCAGCTCCCCAGGGGAGGGCCCCCCATAACACTGCTGCACTCCTGAGTAAGTGGGGTAAAGAAATACTCGCCCAGGGGCTTTGACACAGGTCAGAAAGGGCTGGACCCATCTGGAATTGCCAGCTGCCATGTCTCAGCCACACACAGTCACACTCACATGAAAGGCCAGGAGACTTTCCTCTCCTTGCCTCTTTCCAGCAGAGGGCAGGGTGAGCCAGGCAGTTGTTTTTGTCCTACTCCAAGAAACCAGTCATCAGGGGGCACTACAGAGACATAGAGACTATGGGGAGATGCCTGGAAACTCAGGCTAATGCTGTGAAGAGTAAATCAAGTGAGTGTGGCCCGGCCCAGAGCATTTCTGGAATGAGGGTGGGAATTCAAAGCAATCCGATCCTATGGCAACTCCCTTGGATGCTTGGAGGAAGGCAGGGTCTGGCTCCAGATAAACTGGAGAATTTCTGTACTTGAGTCCTGACTTCAGCTGGTGATGAAATTCTATGAACATTCCAGTGCACGTGGGCAGAAAAATACACTGAAAGGCACAACTTGGAAAAGTTGTCCTTTAGAATACTAGGTCTTAATACGTTAGGCCTTCAGATGTTTTAGAGTTCACCTCTAATGATCACTAGCCATTAACCAACATTTTGGTGGCCAGCTTACTTACGGTACTTTACTTAGGCAATCTCTTGAAGCTCAAGGATGATTGTCTTCCAGATGTGGTGTCTTGGTAGTGGGTCCATAGGTGGCTGTAGAGCCCTATTCTTGATTCGCATCTTCTCCTACAGTGAGGACATCTGTTTCCAGGTGGAAGGCGGTCCTGGTCAGGGTTGGCTTGATGCGCCTACCTCTTAGCATGTTTCTCTCTTTTGCCCTCTGTTTGTGTTTCTTCAAATTCCACAGCACTGCTGGTCACAGCTGACCTCCAGTTAGAGTGCTCAAGGGCCAGGGCTTCCCAGTTCTCAGTTTCTATGCCACAGTTTTTAAGGTTGGCTTTAAGTCCATCTTTAAATTTATTTATTTATTTAGAACTTTTAAATCTCTTTTCCTGTCCTCCAACATTCTATTTTCCAAGTTCGGAGTAGAGTAGCTGCTTTGGTGATCGAGCCTTTGGACAACATGGCCAGTCCAGTGGAGTTGCTGGCAGAGAAGCATCACTTCAATGCTGGTGGTCTTTGCTTCTTCCAACACACTGACATTTGTCCGCCTGTCTTCCCAAGAGATTTGCAGGATGTTTCGGAGGCAGCGCTGATGGAATCTTTCCAGAAGTTGTGTGTTACGTCTGTAGACACTGGTCATTAGCCAAATGTTTTCTGGCCAGCAGACCCTCTGACACTACACAATATTGTAGCACTACAATTATCCTTTAACTGTCTCAGCTGTTTGCTATGGAACTCCTGGGGTTTCTAGTTTGGTGAGGAACTGGAACTCTCTTGGTGAGTATTCATGCTGTCCTCCTTGCCCTGCAAGCTGCAAGATCCCATTCGATGGAGTCTTTATTTATTTATCCCGCTTTTCTCCCATGGGTGGAATTCAAAGCAATTAACAATGGTTAAAACAACAGAAATTGCATGACACAAAAGCACAACATCACAACCCAAAATAAAACAGATAAACAAATAGCACCTTACATAAACGATATATAACAAGCTTAATAAATATGACATGGCATATAAAGTAGAATGTAACCCCCTAACTATGGAGTGTGAAAGCCCTACATCTCTCAGAACCCTTCCCCTGCCATTATGGGAGTTTTAATGCAAAATATTTTTCCTCCCAGGTTGTAGTTAAGGATTGTGGCCTGTCCTCTCTTTGGAGGCAGGTGGCATCTCTTGTCAAAGTGAGCCGTTGTGCTTTCTCAGACTCAGAAGTTCCTACCAAGTTGCACCTGTCACAAGCATTAAATAAAAGCTAATAGAAGGTGAAATGCTTAGCTCAGGGAACAGTATCACGCAGAGAGAGTATCTTCCATATTATACAATTATAGCATTTTGATACTATGAATCCTACTATTTCATTGTAGGTAAATGGTATCAAAATACTATAATTGTATACTTACTTAGGCGATCCCTCATAGCCCGAAGATGATGGTCCTCCAAGTGTAGTGTCTTGACAGTAGGTCCATAGGTGGCTGTGGAGCCCTATCCTTGATCTGCATGTTCTCCCACAGTAAGGACATTGGTTTCCAGGTGGAAGGCGATCTCAGTCAGAGTTGGCTTTACATGCTTTCCTCTTGGCACATTTCTACCTTTCGCCCTCCATTCGTGCCTCTTTGCATTCTGCAGCACAGCTGGTCACAACTGACTTCCAGTTAGAGTGCTCAAGGGCCAGGACTTCCCAGTTCTCAGTGTCTATGCCACAGTTTTTAAGGTTGGCTTTAAGCCCATCTTTAAATCTCTTTTCCTGTCTGCCAACATTACAGTTCCTGTTCTTGAGTTGGGAGTATAGTAAGTGTGAAAGAGATAACAGTTAATCCAAAGATGAGAGAACAACACATCTTCATAATTACCTGCAACTAATCAGCAATAGGGTTGCTCCATCATTTTTCACCAGGAAAAATATACCAAGGTGATTTTTTTTATCTGAATGGGGAGTAAACAAAAAAGGGGGTTATAATGCGAAATCCAATCTATTTATTTATTTATTTATTTCGGGATTTTACCCCGCTCTTCTCAACCCCCAAGGGGGGACTCAGAGCGGCTTACAGTACGGCACAATTCAATGCCCACATAATAACAATATAAACCCCAAAACACTTCAACAATTAAAATACATTAAAAATACATTAAAATACAACTACATTAGCACCATACACATTCACTCTGGATTAAAACAATGTTCAGTCCATAAAAACATTGGCCATAATCTAATCCAGTCTCTTGCAACCTGCTGGCTTCCAGATGTTTTAGACTACAATTCACATGATCCACAGCCAACGTGGACAGCAATATGAGAAAATGTGAGTTGCAATCCAACATATCTTGTGACCATCTGGTTGGGAAAGGTTGATCTCATCTTTCTCCATCCCTCTTCAAGAAGACGCTCTGGTGACACAAAATTAATGCTGCACCTACAGAAACACACCGTGAAACCGGAAGCTCGTGTTTATGATATCATTCCAACCAGAAAAACCAGTTTGCAGACTTGTCTGTATTTGCCTGGCTTACCTCCCACAGACGCAGATTGCTGGATGCTTGGAGAAAGTGGGTGGGGAGTGGCTTTTCATTACCAGACAGATTGTGTGATCATGTAGAAGAGCCATGCCTGAACTAGCACAAATCTCCAGGACACCTTTAACATTGGTTTCACATGAGAACTTCAGTGTGTCAGATGTGTTGGCTGCACATCAGAGGGCAGCCATTGCACCATTTTAGCCATATGATCTACTGTGCAGACCCACACTTTATTGGATCTGGTCAATGTGCTCACATCTGCCAGGAACTGGGTCAGCAAGGTGGGCTGGATTATTTTGTCCCTGTGCAAGGGGGGGGGGGTCTTATAGTTTCCAACTTTTTTAGATTAGTCATGTGAGAAAAAATCCCAGTTAGTCTATATGGAATAACATTGGAGCCTTCAATACTATATAGTTATAGCGCTATGGTTCTCCTCTAATTCTATCCTTTGGAATCCTGTGAATGATGAGGAATGGGAGCTCTTTGGCAAAGAGTTCTAAATACCTCTCCCTAAATTGAAAATCCAAGGATGCCATAAGATGTTGCCATGGATGTTAAAGTGAAATAAGAATGCAATAATTGCATTGTATGAAAGGCTCAGTGTTCCCCCGTGTTGTCATAGTTGATATTCTAGTGCTGTCAGACAGCTCCTGGGCAGTTAGCCAGGTTGGTGGCTCACGAGAGACCACTGCAAGCTTACATGGAGGTACCAGGATTAGAAAAGAGCATCAGATCTTTGTGAAGACATATAGCAATCTGCTTTGATTTAAGAGACACAATGAGAATATGTAAGGTGGTCCCTATCTGGAAAAGTTACCTTTTAGGTCTACAGTTTGCTTGCACAGCTCTAATCTTATTCTTTGTTTGCACTTCCTTTCACAGTAAAATTGTGGCTTCCAGCATCGCATCCACAACCCGGGAGAGAGATCAAAAGAGGCATCCACACCTTCAACTGTTCAGAAATGCTTCTGCTACTTACTATGCATTATTGTTAAATGTATGTGGCACGTGTGTCCATACTAGGCTGTGTATACTGAAAGATTTACTGGAAGTTGATTTATGTAAAATGTTATGTAAATGGTTTTGTCAGTGTTGAGTACATATACTTAGATGACTAAATTCTTCAACTATACATGCAGAATTGACTTATTTATAATGGCATATAAACCTTCACGGCTGTTTGGAGAGCAAAGTAAGATACAAGCCACTTCTTCAGGGAACTTAGCCCTAAATATCTATGACATCCAAAATGAGTTCAAAAGCAAACATTAGATTTACCTAATTCAGGTGACACATTTCGGCAAGCAAACTGAGCAGTAGGATAACTTCAAACATCTGCTGTGAGACCGTTTTATGGGAAAACACACACTTTGAAAATGTTCAGAGCTGAAATTGGAAAGAGCTTGTGACTCAACAAGTAGCTCCATACATCATAGTACTTGAATCTAGGGGGATAGATGAGTTTAGATTGTAATCTTGTGCTAGCTAATGGCAGTGTGAATTTGTTCCAGGCTTTGGTCCAGATTTCAAAGGATACTGAGTTATAGAGAGAGTTGAGATTCAGGACCTTGGGCAGCTCTTTCAAGACACTCAAGTGAATCTGTCTTCTCATTGACATGAAAGCCACCAGTTATCATTGATTGTATAGGTTTGATCAACTGTGACTGCTAACAGCGGAATCAAGGCCTGGTCCTCTACCCTTCCAGCAGTGAAGCAGAAAGCACATGAAGCAATCTTAAGCCTTATTCTGAGATGATCAATGGGTCAAACTTACATGTTGTGGGCATCCAAATTGCAACAACCCTTTTAAACAGGCAGAAGAATGAAAATTAGAACACTTGAACAAGAGAAGTCCTCAACCAAAGAAAAAAGACACTTGATGGAGGAGTCTATTTCTTCTCCCAAAAGAGTAGCTTTTGAGGTGCTCAGCCTATTTCATCATTTCACCCCTTCCCCATGAACCCCACCAATGGTGACTGGTTTGATGTTATTGGGACAATGAATTCACTATGTTTTACTCTAAACTTTAAAAAACTGATTTAAGGCACCAAATCTGTTTGGGCAATACGGTCCGATACCTTGGATAGTTCTTTTAATGTTTGCACATTTTAAAAAAACATCAATTGCCTCACTGATATAGAAGTCACCAACTGCTCCTGAGTCCTGTTTTGTGGAGCAGGGAAAAGGGGACTTTATGTGGAACTGTGGCTCAATGGAACTGCACATGTTTTGCACATAAGTCATCAGTGGCTTGATTTGGGGGGATGACGTCGACTACATGAGAAAGAACTAGGAAGAGATCTACACCCAAATGCATATTTGAGACAGGGTGGCCAAAGAAGACAGCCCATTACTGTGAATTGCTGCAAGGGTATTAGCCCCCCAAGAGGTCTGCTGCTAAGGAGAGTCTGCAACAATGAGGTAGGGAGGGTATTTTTATTGTTATTTGAGTTATTTGGACTTGTACACCGCCACTCCCAGTGGTTTACAACACAATTCAATAAAACAAACAATGGGCAAAACATACATATAATAGTAAGTAAAACAGCAAAATAAAAACGCAGCTAAAATCACAAGCTACAATTACAAGCTTTCAAAAGGCCTGTCTGAACAAGTGTGTCTTGCAGGCCCTCCGAAAGGTGGCCATATTTCGGAGAGCCCGCATTTCTGGTGGCAACGTATTCCAAAGAGCCGGGGCGATAATTGAAAATGTCCTGCGCCTTGTCGAAGTCAGGTGGAAGGACTTCACACTAGGAATGTCTAGAAGATTCTGGTCTTCTGAACGAAGTGATCTCAGATGGTTATATGGAATCAGGTGATCCCGTAGGTATCACACCAGGAACTGGCAAAATCATAGCTAAGATGGAAGTGTTTGATTATAGCAGAACTTTCCAAATGTTTAATGTTGGTGACACACTTTTTAGACATGCATCCTTTCATGACACAGTAATTCCATTTTATAAGCCAATCATTTATTTATTTATTTGCTTCATTATACCCTGCCCTTCTCACCCCCATGGGGGAATCAAGGCGGCTTACAACTCCAGCAAGATTCAATGCCACTTAAAACATAGTCATAAAACCTATCCTATATACTAAAAACAGTTAAAACAGTTAAACAGTAAAATGCATAGAATAATAGCAGATTGAAACATATAAAGTGCACAATTCCATTCATCCATAACCCTTGCTCATAATTCTTATTCAGACTGTGTCAACGTCATAATGATTCATTCTGCAAATGCTTGTGTACAAAGCCATGTCTTTACCATTTTTTCCAAAAAAAACCCAGAAGAGATGGGGCCTGCCTGATGCCTCAGGGGAAGGAATTCCACAACTCGGGGCTACCACTGAAAAAAGCCCTGTCTCTCGTCCCCACCAATCGTGCTTGCGAAGATGGTGGGACCAAGAGCAGGGCCTCCCCATCTGATCTTAAGGCTCTTGTTGGCTCATAGGAGGAGATGCATTCGGACAGGTAAGTTGGACCAGAACTGCTTAGGGCTTTAAAGACCAAGACCAGCACTTTGAATTGGGCTCAGTAGCAAACTGGTAGCCAATCGAGCTGATGAAACAGGAGGGATGTATCTCTCTGTATGCTGCACCATTTAGGAATCTGGCTGCTGTCTGTTAGACAAATGGAAGCTTCCAGGCTGTCTTCAAAGGTAACCCCACATAGAGCGTGTTGCATTAGTCTATACAAGATGTAACAACAGCATGTACCACCCTGGCCAAGTCTGACTTCACAAGGTATGGGTGTTACTGGTGCACAACTATTAATTGTGCAAATGCCCCCCTGGCCACCGCCGAAACCTGGGGTTCCAGGCTCAGCGATGAATCTAGGATCACTCTCATGCTGCAAACCTGCATCTTCATGTCATAGAGGCCAGACTCTGATGATGTTGCAAGGTTAATATCTGGCAACGTCATGATAACTTTAACCATCAGAAGTGCCAGATTTACCATTGTGTTTAAGTGTGCTTAAGCACAGGGCCCCATTGGCCAGGGGGGCCCTTCTTCCTTCCCCATTTTTTTACGGTGTTCTGTTTCAGAGCAATTCTAGACATAATTATAGAGTTGATAGTCTATGGGAGTGTGCCAAGCTGTGAACCTGTACCCTGTTGCAACCCTATACCCCGTTCGGCTTTACAACTGACCAGGAGTACCTCCGACTTGTTGGGATTAAATTTCAATTTGTTCGCTCTCATCCCGACTGTCACAGCTGCCTTATAAGAGCTTCATGTAATATATATAACATACAATGTAATTATACATAAAATATGTTATGTGTGTGTGTTTCATACATTTTTTACACTTCTTATGTGCTACAATTGATTCTTGTGTAGATTCCTTTATAGCCACTTGGTGTGGTTAATCACATCACTGTCAACAGATTTTCTCAATTAGAAACGTATCCATTTTAATTTAGTTTATCCATTTAATTACTGCAACTCCATCAACAAATTATAAAATTAGCACTTTACCTCTGTAGTGATTAAATCACTCTGAAAGTTTTAAAACAGAGGATGGATGGCCATTAATTTATTATTTATTTAAAATTTTTGTACCCCAACCTTCTCACCTCGATAGAGGGACTCAGACCGGCTTTGGGCCCGCCCGCCCCTCCCCCGGGCTGTGGCTGGAACCACTGTTTGGGTGCTGCCATTGAGGGAGGGAGCGGGAGATCGGGCCAGGTCCCATAGCCAAGGCTGACAAAGAGGAGGATGGCAGGGTCTTGGGCTCAGCATTGCCTGAGTGGCCACTGCCATCATTGCTCCCACTGCCACCGCCTCCTCTTCTTCCTCCTCTTCCAGGGGCAGCCAACCCACTCCCTCCAAGCGACTGCCAAACCTCTTCAAGGAAGGATACCTGGCCCTTCCAGCCAGTCAGCATTTGTTCGCAGAGTATTTTTTTCATGTGGCACACCTAGGAACTACAGGTGACACACTAGTGGGTTGCAACACACCGTTTGGATAGCTCTGGGTTTATTTATTTATTTGTCACGTTTCTATACCGCCCCTCTCAGCCTGAAGGCGACTTGGGACGGTTTACACAGGCAGTCTCTGCCCTCAATACAACACAAGCAACAAGGCAACCCCCCCAAACCATATAATAACAAATTAACAATTAAAAACATACAATTGCAGTCTCAGCGTCATGTTGAAATCAGTTTCCATCGCATCGTCGTCATTCCATATATCTCATTAAGCCTTATATTTCATCAACAAATGCCTGCTCAAATAGCCAGGTATTTATTTATTTACCATATTTATATACAGCCTCTCTCAACCCAAGGCGACTTGAGGTTAGAGTCTAGAAATGTTACCTTTTAATTGTGCTTTGATTTTGACTAATAATAATAATAATCTTTATTTATACTCTGTCACCATCTCCCCAAAGGGGACTCGGGGCAGCTAACATGAGGCCAAGCCCAAAAATAACAATACACCAAAACAAAATTCAAAGAAACAAAATAGCATCAAAATAAACACAAGAAATGACAAAATAAAATAAACAGTCTCAAAATAACATGATAGAGAAATGAAACACGGGGCAGGCCAAATGTGCTAAGAAAAAAATTGATAAGAAAAATGTGTGTCTGAGGGAGAATGTGTTTCTAAGGGAGGAGCTCTAAAGGGACAGAAAGAGGTAGGCATTCATTACGTTCTTACCACTCTCTGAACCTCCCAGGCTGTTATTTGGGCTGAAAGATTACCAGGAGTGTACTGTAGGGGTGGGAGGTGGATGGGAATGAAGGAATTGTCTACTGAAATAAGAATTTTTTACTGACACTCATGAAGATTGTTCTGATTCCCAAAATTTCAAGCATTGCGGTAACTTAAAACATCAGTTGATTATTTAGAAAAATGTTTAGGTATCCAAAGAGGGGCAGTGGTGTGTGTGTGTGTGTGTGTGTGTGTGTGTGACGAAATTACCAAAAGAATTTGAACCCACCAAATAGAAGCATTCTAAGTGTGAACAGTATCGATGTCGCACTCTGCAAATTGGATAATTAAGGGCAATTTCAATGTACTGTCAAAGGCTTTCATAGATGGAATCACTGGGTTGCTATGAGTTTTTCCAGGCTGTTTGGCCATGTTCCAGTAGCATTCCCTCCTCTTCAGAGGACCTCTGAAGATCCCAGCCACAGATGCAGGCAAAACGTCAGGAGAGAATGCTACTGGAACATGGCCATACAGCCCGAAACACTCACAAGCAACCCAAGGCCAATTTCATCTGGGAGGATAAAATTGTTATTTGGGCAGACAATGTCCTCATTTTGTCCATTCCAGTAGCTATACCCTTGAGGCTTATGGAAGCTTTATTTTATTTTATTTTATTTATTTATTTATTTATTTATTCAGTTTTATATTCCGCTCCTCCCAGCAGGCTCGGGGCGGATCACAGCAACATTCAGTAAAAACATCGAAATACAGCAACGTTAAAAAACCACAAGGGTTACAAATTCTTAAAAGCTTGGAAACAAGGTCATACAATACATTTTGGATTATCCAAACGCGATTGTGAAAAGGGCAGTCTTGCACGCTCTCCGAAAAGGGAAAAGCTCTCGGATCGCGCGGGTATCGGGTGGAAGGGAATTCCACAGCATAGGGGCCGCAACAGAAAAGGCACGTTGCCTAGTTGTGGACAGGTGGCAGGAGCGGATTGATGGAATGTCTAGCATATTTTGCTCCTCAGAGCGCAGTGATCTCAGTGGAACGTATGGGGTAAGGCGGTCCCTCAGGTACACAGGCCCTAGACCGTATAGGGCCTTAAAGGTCAAAACCAACACCTTGAAGGCAATTCGGTACTCGATAGGAAGCCAGTGCAGTTGCCGCAGGATGGGAGTGATGTGCTCTCTCACCGGTGCTCCCACCAGTAAGCGAGCAGCGGCATTCTGCACTAACTTGAGTTTCTGGATTGTCGACAAAGGAAGGCCCATGTAGAGGGCGTTACAGTAGTCCAGTCTCGAGATGACCGTCGCTTGGATCACCGTGGCCAGATCATCCCTGGACAGGTAGGGTGCCAGTCGCCTAGCCTGTCGGAGATGGAAAAATGATACCCCGCTGACCATGGAGACCTGGGTCTCCATGGACAGCAGGGGGTCCAGGTGGACTCCCAGGCTCTTAACAAGGGATGACGGGCTAAGTTGCTCGCCATCCAGGGTAGGCAACCGGCACTCATCCAGCCCAGGGCGACCGGGCCACAAGATCTCCGTCTTCGACGGGTTCACCTTCAGCCGGCTGGAACGCAGCCATTCAGTCACGGCTTCAAGGCATTGATGGAAATAATCAGGTACGGTGTCCGGCCTGCCGTCCATTCTCAGCAGAAGCTGGGTGTCATCGGCGTATTGATAACACTCTAGACCAAAGTCGCGGGCCAGCTGGGCCAGGGGGCGCATATATATGTTGAATAACAAAGGAGAGAGGATTGCCCCCTGGGGGACCCCACAAGTTAATGGGAGCCTCCCAGAGACCTCCCCTCCCCTCTCCACACGTTGTCCCCGGTCCCGGAGGAAGGAGGCCACCCATTTAAGGGCAGTCCCCCTCACCCCGGTCATGGCTAAACGGTGGGCCAACAATGTATGATCTACGGTATCAAATGCTGCTGTTAGGTCTAACAAAACAAGCAGGGCTGACCCACCCCGGTCCAGCTGGCGGCGAAGTTGGTCTGTAATGGCGACAAGCACGGTCTCCGTCCCATGCCCAATACGGAAGCCGGACTGGAAGGGATCGAGTCCAGCTGTGTCTTCTAAGAACTGCTGCAGCTGATCCGCTGCTGCCCTCTCAATTACCTTGCCTAGAAAAGGCAAATTTGACACAGGTCGGTAATTGGAGGGAGCCGAAGGGTCTAAGTTCGGCTTCTCCAGCAGCGGTCTTACCATAGCCTCTTTCAAGAGCATACCTTTTCCAAATCTTCATTCAGCCTGTGATTGGATATTTTCCTAGATAATCTACTGTCTCCTTTCCTCTGGTGTATCCCTTCACGATATCAGCTGAGACATATATCAAGTGTGGGGACCAATTAACTAATTAACACGAGAACAAAGGAATCATTTAAAAAAGAAAAAGAACAGCTCCAGTTATGTAAAGAGTTCTGAAAGCATCACAGTGGGGATCAGTTGTCAACCCTTTTGTTTTTACAGGACCCCTGTGCCGTTGAGCTGTGTGACAGACAAGAGTGCTAACAGGTTCATCCGCTTGAAAAACAGAACTGAGGAGTCTGGTAAGAATTAACTCAAAAACAAGGTGGCATCTAAAAAACAGAACATGTTATTGTTTCTGGCAGGGAAAGGCTGTGCATGGCCAGATATTTGGGCAAAGCTTGGAAAAATTACTTTTGGAGAACCTTAACTTTCAGCCCCGCTGGTGGCGCAGCAGTTTAAACCACTGAGCTGTTGAACTTGTTGACCGAAAGGTTGGCGGTTCGAATCCGGGAAGTGGGGTGAGTTCCCACTGTTAGGCCCAGCTTCTGCCAACCTAGAAGTCTACAAACATGCAAATGTGAGTAGATGACTTCCCATTTCGGCGGGAAGGTAATGCCAACCCATGCAGTCATGCTGGCCACATGAACTTGGAGGTGTCTACGGACAATGCTGGCTCTTCAGCTTAGAAATGGAAATAAGCACCACCCCTCAGAGTTGGACACAACTAGACTTACTGTCAGGGGGAACCTTTACCTTTACTTTAACTTTCACAATCCTCCTAGGCAATGTGGATACTATAATTTCCCAAAGTCAACCTCAGCTGTAGGGGGAAAAACATTTGATTCGGGCTTTCTTTTCTGCTCAGAGATTTAACTTTAGATAAGTTGATCAAAAGCGTTGTTGCCCACCTGCCTACCAGGTTAGGTAAAGGTAAAGTTTTCCCCCTGACATTAAATCTAGTCGTATCCAACTTTGGGAGCTGGTGGTCATCTCCATTTCTAAGCCAAAGAGCTGGAGTTGTCCATAGACACCTCCAAGGTCATGTGGCTGGCATGACTGCATGGAGCACCCTTACCTTCCCACCGGAGTGGTACCCATTGATCTACTCACATTTGCATGTTTTCGAATTGCTAGGTTGGCAGAAGTTGGGGCTAACAGTGGGAGCTCACGCCACTCCCCGGATTCGAACCTGCAATCTTTCAGTTACCAAGTTCAGCAGCTTAGCGGTTTAACCCACTGTGCCACTGGGGGCTCCTTAGCAGCAGTTTAACACATTGCGCCAGCAGTATAACCCACTGCACCACCTGTTTAGGCACAATGGACAAACTATTTGAAACAGTATATAGATGGGCTTTTAAGCAAATTAAAATGTTCCTTAAAATAATTTGAAACAAATTAGTAAAAAGAGCCAGAACAGTTTCAAGGGCAAAAGGTTCACCTATTTAATTTCTCCATCCTCTCATCAATCCATCTCTTCTCCATTATTCTTGCCAATTGCAATTCCTTGCCGCCACAAAGTTTACTGTGCTGAAAAGTCAGCTATGCTGTAACTGAGCAGAGAAGAAGAGTGGATGACTGAACCTTTTTTTATCCATTTCCAGCATAAAGTCCTGGCAGTTTTGTCATCCACTGCTGGTGTAGCCTATGGGCTAAGTGCTCAATCTCTACCCCATCAGGGTAATTAATGGGCTTCAGGGCTCCCTTTCCACTACTGACTTAATTGCTACAAGCTGCAAATGCCAGGGAGACGGCAAGAAACACAGGCAACAAGCAATAGATTAAGCAGCATTCAGCAAGAAATCACTCGCTCACCATGGCTCTGGTCCCCAGGGTTTTGCTGCGCCATCAGGAAATCTCCCATGCCCACCACCCAGCTTTATGAGCCAGGCCTGAGCTCATCTCAGTTTCCTATTAAATTGTGCCTTTTTGGCATGCAGGGAGGGAGTGTCCTTTCTCGGACGTGATGACACTGTCTTCAAAGCAAAGAGAAAGAGTATTCTGGGGCAAACCTGGACAAACAGAGACCTGCCACAGCAGAGGAAGAAGAGCAGCCTGGAGACTTTCCATATTCTCGCCACTGCAGTCTGGAGACAGTGTTCTGCTCCTTTGGCAGCATCATGAATCTGAAGCAGACAGGGCTTATATGATCACCATCCAGTAATAATAAACCCACATGCTTGTCGGAAGTGTCCCTAAATGGATTTGCAAGCCAAATAAGGCAATAGCCCACTCCCTGCTGAGCGAGGCTGCCAGTCAGGAGGGGGATGTTGCCTCCTAAGTTGACAGATAAGTGGGATTTGAGCAAGCAGGCTTCAGCTTCATTCCAAGGCACTATGGGGCTTTGCATGAAGCCTGGGAAAACTTTGGGTCACTAGGAGAGAATCTACACTATGTCATTGATGTGGTTCAATCCCACTTTAATGACCATAGTTTTATCCTGTGGAATTTGTAGTTTGGTGAGATACTGTACCAAAGTTAGAATTCTGTGTGAGGTACCATTTATGTACTAGTTGAGGTAGGTGTAATACGCCAAGTTTCCATAGAATGGGGTCATGATGTTCAAAGTGGTGTCAAACTGCTATAAGTCTGTAATGTAGATACATTGCAGATGTCGATAAGTGGTTACTGTCATTCAGAGTTTGGAACATTTTGGTGACTTTAGCAGTGAGAGAAGTTTTGTTTTCTATTTTATTTGTGCTTAAGGATACAGGCAAAGTAAAGGTAAAGGTTTCCCCTTGACATTAAGTCTAGTTGTGTCCGACTCTGGAGGATGGTGCTCATCTCCATTTCTAAGCCAAAGAGCCAGCATTCTCTATAGATACCTCCAAGGTCATGTGGCCAACATGACTGCATGGAGCACTGTTACCTTCCTGCCAAAGTGGTACCTATTGATCTAGTCACATTTGCATGCTTTCGAATAGCTAGGTAGGCAGAAGCTTGGACTAACAGTGGGAACTCACCCGCTCCCCGGATTCAAACCACCAACCTTTCGGTCAGCAAGTTCAGCAGCTCAGTGGTTCAACCCACTGCACCACTGGGGGATACAACAACTCCCAAAATCTCCATCTTAAAAGGATAACATTTCTCTTTCCAGCATACCTCACCACTGGAATTTCTGCCTGAAGCTAATAAGAAACTGGAGTTCAACAACATTTGAAGGGCACCAGTTCCCTATACTCACTTGGCATCGCTTCTGCCAGATGAGTTCATACAATTGATAGGATTTCTGAGCATGCTCAGCAATTGCAAGATGCTACTGGCCAACTTGACTACCACATAGCAAACAAATCACCAAGCCGAAACAGAGGTATTCCGGTATTACAGTGTAGTATAACAGGCAAGCGACCAACACAACTTCGATGAGAACAACAATTGGCAACTCCCAGCTGTAAGCTCAATTGGCAGGCAGCCTTCAGGTTCCCAGCTGCTCACTCCAGCTTGGTAAATGTGCCAGCATGCACCACTGTGAGCCCTAATGGATAGAGTAAATGGGAACTTGCCTGTCTGGGACAAATTGCAAATCGCATTATGGGACCATATCCAGATCTCTGGAATGCTAATCGTTCCCCAGCTCAATTAGACGCTGACACAGACACATGGCCCCAGTGGTCCCAAAGCAAAGGCTTAAACAGTTGGAGGTTGCGGCTGGCTGATTTACATGGATGGAACCACAAGAGGAAGAGGAAGCACCCAGGTATATAATCAAAGGATGGGAGGGATTTGAAACTCTTAAACCACCCTTACACGAAGACCAAGGACAAAATGCATTGGCACAAGGAGCATATGTACGAGCACTTATGGCAAACCAGACCCGGAGTATGGCCATAATTACCAGCATGGATAAGAAAATTCTGAGTACCAAGAGATGTTCCATATCATCTGGTGTATGAAATTAATGTAGAAAACTGTGAAATGGAATTTCCATAACACAAAGCCACAGAACAACGTCTCACATCATTGAATTTCAGAGGGGATCTCTGAAGCCAAAAAGAAAAAGAAAAAACTGATAGTGTGGAGGAGAATATTAATTGAACTGTATAAGTCATAGGGAAACTAGCATTTGTGGATGACTAAAGCAGATATATTTTCAAGTCATGCCCACCGATCATAGTAGGATCCTGACCAGAATAGCCAAGGACCAAAGGAAGAGATGGACAGGATAACATAATGAATTTATGCCAGTGAAGCAACATTCTGATGTTGGCAGTAACGTTTGTTTCTGAGAGATGATACCTCAGGGAAGAAAAACTGGTGCTGTAGAGGGAGTAAAATGTGATGAGGCTCTCAATGGGATTACTTCTGCACTCTACTCCAACACTATGTTAAATCTATTTTCCTGATCTTGATTCCACGGTGGCCCCAAATGGATTATATCACCTTTTATACTCATGTAAAGGTCTAGTAATTTTACACAACTCCCCCGCCTCCCCAAAAACCAACAATTGGGTTAACCTATCTATAGAACAACATGAGTATTATACCAGCTCCTATTTTGAAAAAGGAACCACCGCTTTCTCTGAATAGAATGGCAAGAGACAAGAACTTAGTCCATTCCAGAAGAACCTAAAAGCACCAAATTCCTCTATAGTGGCATCGCTTCAGGTCTTTTGAATGCTTGGGCGAGAAAATGGCAGCATTGGCCAGGTGCTGCACTAATGCTTTGTTGTGTTTCATCCCTGGACTGCACAAGTTTCTTGTGTCATCAAGTTTCCAGACCTCAATGAGTAGCTAGGCTAAAGACAGGGCCAAGCTGAGGGATTCCTCCCTCCCCCCTCTCACACACACACACATTCCTATGCATGTTTTCCCCCAAAGAGCTTTGTCTTTACTCTTCCTGCCAGCCACTGTCTCCTCCCCCTTTGATGATGTAGTCATGGAATTCTGTGAGGGAACTCTTCCTTTAAGTTTTATTGCCCTGGGTTGACCATGTAGTCTTGCCACCATTTTTCAGTCTCTTCTGCTTTTTCCTTCTTTCCAGTGAGGATGCATTTTGCCTCTCTCTAGGCAAAATATAGCTGCAGGGACTTTTTACCTGTTACCTCCTTTAGAAGATGAGATTTAGTAAGCTAGTTCGCTCCAAGACCTTTTCTATCAAGAATGTATTTCTTTTACTTCAATAAATATTTTGAACCTAAAGTTCTGATTCGGCAATCCTAAGCCATCCTAAAAATAGAAGGCTATACCAGCTCACCACATGTAAGTTTCTGCTGGTTATGAAGTTTATTTCTGGTACTCTGCTATATTTATAGTGGGACCACCCCAACTGAGGGTTTTTCCTTCTCTGTAGAATGACTTTCAACTTATCCATGGGTTATATCAAAATCCATATCTTTAGCCTCAAAACCTGTCTTTGGCTTAAACATGAGATTGACAACATGTGAGTATACACTGTACATGCCCCACCATCCTCACCCGGTATGATCACTGTAATATTTAGAGATTATCACAATATCACCCAGTTGACATAAATCAACAAAACAGGTGGAGTAAGAAAAAAATATTCATTTTTAAACCACTGGAGTACCACCCTACCCTCTTGCTCCAGAGTATTTTAACATTCTGTCACTGGAAGACAAGATTTTAACTAAGTCAGCAGGTATTTCAATCATATCAAAAATAGGTTTCTTTTCTGTTGTTGTTGTTGTTGTGCCAACCCCTTGCTTATGGCAACCCTTAGTTTGAGTTTTCTTGGCAAGAATTCTTCAGAAGAGGTTTGCCTCTGCCTTGTTTGAGGTTTTCTTGGCATAGTTTTAACTTGCCACTTTTGGACTCTCACTTGCTGAGGCATTCCTGTGAGTATCTCTCTCGATCTTTTTTTTAAAAGGTAATATTTATTGATTTTCACAAAGTATTAAAAACAACACTCAAGACATATCTGACATAAACTCTAAGACATACAAAACAACCACCTAAGACAGACATCACATGAGTACTTCCAACCCTCAGAGCCTGCCCTATGTAACATCTTATATGATGTTACTCTCTCGATCTTATAAAGCTGTTTCTTGATTTAAGCTGTTGGCATGCTGGCTGAGATCTGAACAGAGGATGGGCCGGAGGTGTCACTGCCTTGGTCTTTTTATTATTGGCTGCTAATTCCCGACGGATGTTGGGTGGTGCAATACCAACTAAACAGTATAATTTTTCCAGTAGTATGGGGCATAGGCATCCTGTGATAATGTGGTATGTCTCATTAAGAGTTTCTCATCTGCTCTCAGCCACCAATTGAGGTGCTGAGTTTTAGCCTGCCAGTTTCGTACTCTCACTTGCTTAGGAAGCTGTTTCTTGAATTAAGGCATTGGCATGATGGCTGATATCTGAACAGGTGGGCCAGAGATGTCAATGCCTTGGTCCTTTCATTGCTGGCTGGTACTTCCCGTTGGATGTCAGATGGTGTGATACCAGCTAAACAGTGTAATATTTCCAGTGGTGTGGGGCATAGACATCCTGTGATAATGCGGTATGTCTCATTAAGAACCACATCCACTGTTTTAACATAGTGAAATGTATTCCACACTGGACATGCATTTCAGAGCAGCAGAGTAACAAAGCACAAGGACAGATGTCTTCATTGTATCTGGTTCTTATCCCCAGGTTGTGCCAGTCAGCTTTCGTACAATATTATTTCTAGCAGCGACTTTTTGCTTGATATTCAAGCAGTGCTTCTTATAAGTCAGAGCACAGAGTGACTCCCAGGTATTATGGTGTGCTGCAATACTCCAGTGGGATTCCTTCCCAGGTAATCCTCAGAGCTCGAGAAGATGCTTGTCTGGGATAAGGAGTTACAACGTAGTCAAAAAGGTAACATTCCCAAATCATGTCAGTGAAGACATACAGAAAAGTATTAACTAAGCCATCTCACCAGTGAATAGGCAAATTTGGTTCAGAGTAACACCAAGGACAGGTGAAACAAATAGACAGGTGTGTGGATTTACAGCCATATGAATTAATATCTCTGTTGATAGCAGAAGACCACCTACAAACCCTGCTTTTCCAAACGTAGGGCTGTGGCTTCCTTGATTGACTCTACCTACCTGAAGCTTGGTGTTCCTCTTTTCCTCATCGTGCACAATAGCAGTGCAAGTTATCAAGAGGAGCCAATGCATGCAAGTAATTACTCACCATGAGGAGGGCAATAAGGAAAGCAATTCTCTCTGCTTGTGAATAACAAGCCCCCTTTGCTACATGTTGCTGGTCACCTTCTTCTGACTCACTACTCATAGGAGTAAAGGCAAGTAGCAAAATAATAAATCATAGCCAGAGACAGAATTCCAGAAGGACTCTCTGCATTGATTCCTGCCAGAGTATTGTCTCAAGCATAACTTTACCTCCTCCAGTGGTGAATATTCAAACACTGCTAGAGGAAGTGAAAGGGAGGACCACTCAGGAGGGGGGACTACTCCACAGAAGATGATGAAACTTGACTGTAGAATGGGAACACACTTGGAATGTTAAGAAAGAAAAGAAACCTTCCTCAATTATCAATTCAAAAAGTACACAATCATAAGTACTCTTCGCAGCATCTTCTACCAATTGTCCTTCACTATCCCATGTTTCTATAGGCAACAAGCCAGCAGTCCGCTATTTGTGGAGGCAAACTTACTTTCTCTTTCCTTCTGTAACACAGAAAAAAAATACCAAACACGACTTACAGCAGCTGCAAAAAAAGTTAAAATAGACAGATCCATCTTTTTCCTGTCTATATCAAGCTTGCCTGCCTTCATGTACAATCTGTGAATGTAATCTAAAAACAGACACCAAAATAGGTATTTATAGTGTTCATCTATTTTGGTTAAGATGTAACCAAAATGGGCATATTGGAACTATATACAGAGCCAACATGGTGTAATGGTTTGAGTGTCAGACAGCAGGTTCTGAATTCCCACTCAGATGCCATGTTATTGTTAGCAATAGCCACTTTAAGTCCCCATGGAGAGAAAGGAAAGATAGAAATAAAGTTAACAAATAATAAATAAATTCTGGAAACCCAGTTGGCGATTCTGGGCAAGTCACACTCTAAGTCCCAGAAGACGGCTAGACAAACGTTTTCTTAATTAAGGTTCCAAACTTTCCTCTGTCCAACTCCTTCTCTTTTGCTCAAAAGTCTCTTCTCTTCTTTCCTTGCTTTCCTGACTTACTGCTCTGGAAGCTATAGGTCTGAAGAAAAGAGCAAGTTCTCTCTTTTTACTCTTTTCTTTGCTGCCTTGTAAGTCAGGTAAGAAAGTGTCCCACAGAGAGGGCAGGCTTCATTCCTTCATTAAAGCAGGTCAAGGTTTTCCCTTGCAAAAAAACCCAGGAAGGGGTGAAAAGAAATCACTCCTCAATTGGTTGAGCCAATAAAGAAAAATGCAAAAATTGTAGAAATAATCTCTAATATCAATTGTACTGTCGTCAGAATGAAGGTCTCATTTAGACATAAATACATACATCATATTGTATACAAATATCAATAATAAAAGGTTTTCCTTGACATAAAGTACCATTGTGTCCAACTCTGGGGGTTGGTACTCATCTCCATTTCTAAGCCAAAGAGCCAGCGTTGTCCGTAGACACCTCCAAGATCATGTGGCTGGCATGACTGCATGGAGCGCCCTTACCTTCCCGTCGGAGCGGTACTTATTGTTCTACTCACCTTTGCATGTTTTTGAACTGCTAGGTTGACAGAAGCTGGAGCTAACAGCGGGAGCTCACCCTGCTCCCCAGATTCGAACTGGCAACCAACCTTTCAGTCAGCAGGTTCAGCAGCTCAGTGGTTCAACCCATTGTGCCACCGGGGGCTCCTATTCCCTCACTAATGCACATTAAAATTAAAATTACATTCAGAAATAAAGTTGAAAGACCACCAAAGAGGGCATTAGTGATGTTCAATTTCACATGACCTGCCTCAGAAATACAAATTTCAGCAACTCAGTGTTCATCTTAGATGGGAACCTGTTGACTCCAGAAGATGGTTCCATTTTAAGGTTCATTCCTTCACTAGTGCACATTAACATGGAACCAATTTCTGGAGTCAACATGTTCCCATCTAAGATGAGCACTGAGTTGCTGGAATTTGTATTTCTGAAGCAGGAAATGTGAATTTCAACATTACTAATGCCTTCTTTGGTGGTCTTTCAACTTTATTTCTGAATGTACTTGCCATCTGTGCACTTGATGGTTTCCCAATATGTTTGTGCTAACTCTGCAGTCAGTTTTTCATAATGCAAGGAGAATAACCATTCGTATTTTGCTGTCGTGCAAAGAATTCTCTGACCAAACAGCTCTCACCTCTGGGATACCTCTTCTGTGACTGTTATGAAACCAGACACAGGCAACTAACTCTAGGAAAGACTGTTTAGAACACTACAGCAATAATAAAAAACAAAGGCTCCTGATTTGGCACTGTTTGAGCTCTGATGAAGGTCTTTTTCCTTTGCCAGCAGTTTCAGGTGCAAATAGACGTGTTGCAGGAGGAGAACTGTGATTAGGATCTCTGTATTTTAATTTTTTAAAAATTAATAACAGCCATAAGGTACAGTCAGATCAAGAAGGCAGAGCTGTAGAGCAAAGAGGCAGCTAACCATTTTCGGCCTCTACTAGTTAAAACTTTCACTCAATGTTTGTCCCATAAAAGGCTAGCATTTGCCCTGCAGGGAGAAATATTTCAAATAGTGTATGGTTATGTATTTTCCTCCAGTGTATAAATAATAACTTGGGGCGGGAGTATAGAAAGGGAGAAAAATGGCACAGGGAAAGGATCAATCCTGTTCTCTCTCCCTCTCTCCCTCCCTCCCTCCCTCTCCCTCTCCCTCTCTCTCTCTCCTCTCTCCCTCTCCCTCTCCCTCTCCCTCTCCCTCTCTCTCTCTCTCTCACACACACACACACACACACACACACAGAGTGACTATTACTCATTTTTCAAACCATTGAAGATAGTAATCACAGATCTCTTTGGGTGACACACAGCATGCACCTACACCAGTGGCTCTCAACCATTTTTGATCAAGGACCACTTTGACCAGGGACCACTTGACCAGAGGCCACTCTCCAACATTAGTACCAAAAGGGTTACAAATCAGTTTTTGGTCAGCTTTAGATTGGGTTTGCTTATTTGGGGTGCTGGTTCAGAAAATTGCATTGGATAGACTACATTAGCTCTAGTTACAGAACTTATGTCATCCAGTAGGCGCCATCTGCTCGCCCACAGAAAATCATATTTAATAATAGAGCCATGGACCATATTTTAAGTCTCCCACCAGCGGGAGCACGGCCCACAGGTTGGGAACCACTGATCTACACTGTAAGATTAATGCATTTTGACACCCCTTTAATTGCCATGACTCAATGCTATGAGATTCTAGGAGCTGTCGCTTGGTGAGACATCAGCTCTCTTTGGCAAAAAGGCATTGTAAAATGACAACACCTATCACCCCATAGCATTGCCATGACAAAGTGGTGTCAAACTTAATTTGAATTAATTCTACAATATAGAATTTGAGAATCCAGTGGTATCTTTCAGGAATAACATAAATATTCCAGCTTATTTTGAGCCAAATTTTTCCAGTTTGAAAAAGAACGACACTTAGTTGCTCACATTCTACTCTGACCAGGTTTGGGGAAATGTTTTCCCTCCAGATGTTTTTGGATTCGAACTCCTATCATTCCTAGTGAGAGATGATGGGACCTGTAGGTGACCAGCATCTAGAGGAGACCACTTATCCTGTCCCCTCAAGTGAAATTGGCCTTCTAGCCCCTTTCAGGAACCTTGGGGAGGGGCAACCTGCTCTAAGACCACCTCTGCTCTCAGTCCCTGTCATTCCTGCTAACCAAGCCACTCCTTCCTCATCTTTCTGCACTGGATGAATGCAAGTGGCGGTGACTCATCCCTGCGTACGCCGTGGGCTCGAGACACTTTGTGTTTTGATTGTTCCTTGAATTACTAGTGAATATTTTATTGTAAGGATCAGGAAACTGTCACATTTCTATTATCACTCTCTATTCATTTCCCTGGCATCCTTGGCAAGCTTCAGAGCCCATCAAAGAATGACAAATGACATTAAGTATAGGGATCACTTCACTGCACCCACTGCTGAAATTAAATCTCGTTGGGCGTGGGATGTAGCAGCCACAGAACACCACAGGCTCCCCAGTGCTTCCCCAGGCTCTTTCACACACGAGACATAATTTCTATGTACAATATTGCAAAATGTGATGAATCCAGCTTATGAACTATGTATACTGAAATCAGACTGCCTTTTGGAGACCCATGTAGTTTACAACCTAACAGCAGAGCTTTGAAAAATCAACTTGTGTGGTCTACAACTACAACTCCCATCATCCCAGGCATATCCCTTACGTTCTAAACAAAATACACAATTTTTGAATCATTATTGCTTGTTTCCCTTGCTCAGTTCCAGTCAAAATTATCATATTGTTCAGAGCTTCTTCTGTCTAGTAAAAACCAAACCCTTCAAATAGCTTGACTGTGTTCTCTTTCCGTTCCTCTCTCTTTTCTTATGCACTGTAAAATTTATACCATGCATATCAATGATAACTGAAACAATCTTCTGGTAAGGGTGGCACAGAAAGTATAATTGTTGGTCACAGATCACACAACTGTTAAATTATCTGGCCTGCGGCAAATAAAGAAACGGGTTTGCTGAATTTGTCTCTTCTGAACTTTCCTCCTAAAAGCCTTGGGTCTTATGCAAATCCTATGCTGTCGGCTATTAGCTAGCACACTTATTTTCTCCCAGGCAACCGGAGTCTGAAGGGAGGAGAGATGGATGAAAAGGGGACAGAGAGCTGGCACAGGGGCACACCACTGGTATGCTTTGCGGCTTCTACCTCTGTCTGTAATCTATTGATACATCTTCAAGAGGAACACTGGAAAAGGAAAAGAGACTTCTTTTCATTGCTGGTGGGTTAGAAAGGAATGTAAGGGAAAAGAAAAGATTGAGGAGGGGAGTGCTGAGAAAGAGTTTGGGAATTGGCCACAATAAACAAAAGTAGGAGTGGAAGAGGAAACCAGGAGTGGGTTTCACTCTGAGGAGGTAAAGGACTATTTGCTCAGCTTTTATAATGAAAATTCTATGTAAGTGTATATGCTTAGTGGCAAATAGCAATATACTCATAAATGCCTAGGAATATATAGTGTGTGGGAAGGTAAGTGACGACAGTTTGTCACTAGTAGGCTTTGAATATAAGAAACAGCACTATACACAGACAACGTCACTGGCAGTCTTTTATTAACATCCTTTGGAATACAGAACAACATGTAATTACAAGAAATGCAAACTTAACTGAATAAACCTTGGGTTGTTGTGGACCTTGGAGCGGCGAATTTGTTCCCTAACTATTCATATTAGCTTTCTTTCCATTCTTCTCAGTAGGATTGCTTGCAATGAGACCTTCTGGGCTTACCATTTAAACAAGCTACACGCAACATTAAACTCAGAGGTAGTTCTTCAACTCTCTGTTTGTAGCAACTGATGGCTCTCATGCTATGGGATGGCAAAACTTCAAAACACAGGCAGCCTTCTATATTTGCAAGAGTAATGGATGCAGGATCCTCACAAAAGTGGAAAAATCAACAATAACTTGAAGGAACCAAGATGAAAGAAGAAAGTGAAAAAGCTGGGTTCCAGTTAAACATTAAAAAAAACCAAGATGATGGCAACAAGACTGACTGATAACTGGCAAATAGAGGGAGAAAACATGGACGCAGTGACAGACTTTGTGTTTATAGGTGCCAGGGCCGTAGCCAGGATTTTGATTCGGAGGTGGGGCTGAGTTTGATTGGGGGGGGGGGTGAGTCTGAGTGAGAGAGGGTCTGCCCTAGCAAACCTTTTGTATCATTATCCCAATACCCCCAAACATATGGGATATATTGCGCATAGTGATCAGATCATGATATGAATACACATAACAGTTTAAATAATGTACCAGTAAGGTCTTCTCGTGGATCACCCTGAGAATTTCGGCTACATGCCTGCTAGGTGCAAAGATTACTGCAGACACAGACTGCAGCCAGGAAATCAGAAGATGTCTACTTCTTTGGAGGAGAGCAATGACCAACCTTGATAAAATAGAGAAGAGTAGAGACATCACACTGGCAACGAAGATCCGCATAGTGAAAACAATGGTATTCCCTGTAGTAATGTATGGATGTGAAAGCTGGACCATAAGGAAGGTTGAGTGAAGGAAGTTAGACGCTTTTGAACTGTGGCATTGGAGGAAAATTCTGAGAGTGCCTTGGACCGCAAGAAGATCAAACCAGTCTATACTCCAGAAAATAATGCCTGGCTGCTCACTGGAGGGGAGGATATTCGACACAAAGATTAACTATTACAATGCACTTTACGTGGGGCTTGAAGATAGCCCGGGAACTTCAATTGGTCCAACGATCGGCAGCCAGACTGCTAACTGGAGCGAATTATAGGGAACGGTCTACCCCCCCCCCCCCTCTGTTTAAGAAGCTCCATTGGCTGCCGTTCATTTTCCAGTCCCAAATCAAGCTGCAGGTCATTACCTACAAATCCCTGAATGGTTTGAGACCCGCCTACCTTCGTGACTGCATTTCCTCCTACGAACCTGCACAATCTCTTCAATCCTCTGGGGAGGCCCTCCTCTTGCTCCCACCTCTATCACAAGTGTGACTTGTGGGGATGAGGGAAAGAGCCTTCTCTGCTGTGGGCCCTCGGCTTTGGAACTCGCAGTGAGATTAGGCTAGCCCTCACCCTGGCAACCTTTAAGAAAGGCCTAAAAGCCTGGCTCTTCTGGCGTGCCTTTGACGAATGAACACATACTCACATACTATGTTTGTCCCAATACAGATCTGTCCTCTTGATACACTTTCTCTTATCCCTTAGTGAATGTCAGCCCCACTGTTCGTCCCATCCGAGTTCTCCCCTCAGACACACACTACTCCATTTACTTATCTCACCCAGGGTTTTATCAATTTTATCCATTTGGCCCACCCACTCTGTTTTTATTCTTCTACCATTTTATGTTGCATTTGCTTATTGTATACTTGTTATTGTTTGCATTTTATTTTGGTGTTATTACTTGTTTGTTGTATTTTACTTTGCTGTATTGTAACTTTTGGGCTTGGCCCTGAGTCCCCTTTGGGGAGATGGTGGCGGGGTATAAATAAAGATGATTATGGTTATTTTGATTATTATGTACTTTGGCCGCATAATGAGAAAACAGGGAAGCTTGGAGAATATAATGATGCTGGGGGAAATGGAAGGGAAAAGGAAGAGGGGCCAACCAAGGGCAAAATGGATGGATGGTATCCTTGAAAGGAATGGCTTGACCTTGGAGGAGCGGGGTGGGGGGGGGGTGGCCACGGCTGACAGGGAACTCTGGCTGGGCTGGTCCAAAAGGTCACGGAGAGTCAGAAGTGACTGAATGAATAAACAACAACAACCTGAAGGAATACCTTTCTAAGAATCTCTAGGCCCTTCTGCAAGAAATTCACTACAGAATTATGCTGGAGGCCCTGCAAATGCCTCATGAAATGTTCTAAGAATCTGTAAGAAGTCTCACTGTAGGACCTAGAAATTCCTACACAAAATAGATTGATCAAATTGACGAATAATCAAGCTTATTAACTTGCAAATGCAGAAGGCAAACTATACATTTATTATGTTTGATTTATTTGAATTTTATTTGAATTTTGTGCTAAAGTTTGGAGTGGCTTCCACCAATTCACTGGCATGGGAGAAACAGGCCCCCAGCAGCTTCAATACTGAAAAGAGTCTCATGGGCTGTTCCAAGAACACTCCCATGATATTGCATACCTCGGGGCTGGCCCCTGCAAACATACTGTGGGAATGAAGCCAAATCCAAGTAAAGCCTGGTAGTAGAAAGTATGTGTTGCTGATTTCCCCCCTTCTTAAAAAACATATTTCTGAAGCCTTTCCAATGTTCCAGGTGGCTTTGAATAAACACAGATGAAAGCAAATTATATCATACATTAATACACTCTGTTCTTATTTGTTTTTGTTTTTAAAGATTATTTGGCAAGGCCAAAGTCCAGGAAAAAAGATAAGGTCTTATAAGTCCTCCTAAAAGCCAACAAATAAGTATGCATTGTACACCCGCAGGACCCTGGAGGCAAAGATCGTATATTTCCAACCATGACAGTCAAACCCTCCTCCCACCGAAATACACAAAGAGAGACTAGAAAAAATGAAGCAGAACCTGATTAGATCAATTGGGTGTAATGCAGAGAATGACAAACTCTGAAATATATGGGGCCCAGGCAATGAAATGTTTCTAACAGTTAACACCAGCCTCTTGAATTGGGCGCAGAAGCACATGAGTAAGGGTTGATGCAATGGGAGTTGAAGATATCTGTGTGGAGTGTGTGTACACACAGAGATATATACTGTGCTACAATACTTTCCTTGCTTCAAGGAAAACAGAGATTCCCCCCGTCCTACTTTGTGATACATGGAGATCAATATTGACTGTATGCGTGTGGGAATCAACCTGTTCCAAGAACTGACCATTCCTTTATGTCAATAATCGGCAGTCTGCTGCCCTCCAGTACGTATTTCAGTTTACAACCCCGCTCAGCTCGCATGGCCAGCAGTCAAGGATTATATGGGAGCTGAAGTTCAAAACATCTGGAGGGCATACGGGTGATTGTGTTTGCTCCATTGACTGACAGTGCAGATACCATCCTGAATCTCCAGTTAATAGAGGTTTCTTTACATTACTTGGAACCTCTATTAACTGGATATCCAGGATGGTATCTGCACGGCCAGGCAGTGGAGCAAGCACAATACATTACTTGGAAGAGCCCCCGGTGGCGCAGTGGGTTAAACCGCGGAGCTACTGAACTTGCTAACTGAAAGGTCTCAGGTTCGAATCTGGAAAGTGGGGTGAGCTCCCACTGTTAGCCTCAGCTGCTGCCAACCTAGCAGTTCGTATACATGCAAATGTGAGAAGATCAATAGGTACCGCTCTAAGCGGGAAGGTAACAGCTCTCCATGCAGTCATTCCGGCCGCATGACCTTGGAGGTGTCTATGGACAATGCCGGCTCTTTGGCTTAGAAATGGAGGTGAGCACCAACCCCTCTGGATTTAATGTCAGGGGAAAACGTTTACCTTTACCTATATCACTTGGCTTGTTAGGCCCTCTTCTTTTTTCTTCTCTGCCTCAAAGCAGGAAGGAAGGGGAGGGGGCGGGACAGGTTTTGTCTCATTTCACTCAAGACTTTGCAATAGACAGAACAAGACTTGTTGGTTACTTGCATTACTGTCTTCTTCAAAAGTTCTATGTGATGCAAAAGGATCCAGCTGAAAATTGGGGCAGGGTAGTGTTCCCAGGGACAGTTTTTTCGATTCATTCCATCCAGTGCTTAGGAGAAATCTAGAACAGGTGTCCTCCAATTGCTTTTCCTTCCATCCCTCATGCTGCTATTGGATGTCCTCAAAGTACTAGCTCCCCAGTGTCAAGGGAGTGATATGCAACATTCGGTGTCATGTAAAAGTCGGTGGGTGTCTCTAAAAGAGGAAGACGTGGAACCGGGGAGTCCTGCTTCTCCAGCATGATGGAGAACTTCTCCCAACACTTCCCCGCCCTCCTTGAAGCTGTCCAGCAGCATCAGTAACCAGAGTGACTAGCAACCTCAAGCATGATTTGGAAGACTGCTGTTTTGTCAGCTGTGATGGATTTTTGTAACCTACCACATGTTTCACACAGAGCCTATTCAAAATCCAGGTGCTTGTTGGCAGCACAAACTACTTTCCGTTCCCAAATCCTTCCTGTCTCTGCCAAAATGCTGATCAAGACACTACTTTATCAGCAGCTTGACTCCGGAGCCAAGCAAATGACAGCGCTGGATCCTTAGATGAACCATCCTGCCGGCTCCCAGTTTCACCCCAATGTGCACATGGTCACTGCCCTGCTCTGAGCAGAATTGCTGCCTCTTCAGTACTCCCAGGCACCAGGCATCACAAACAAATGATACAGTCTCTGCCGCAGCATATTCAATCAATTGCAGCACGGCACTGAAACCAAGCCAAATGCCCCCGTGCCCTGTTAGAGGGAAGAAACATCATTTCCTAGCAGCTGTGGGCTGCAGGGGGTAATATGCACACTGAAGAGTAACTATATCCAAAGAATAAAATAAAGGACAATACAAAACTCCAGTGCTAATGAGAATCGACAATCACGGTGCTTGAGATAGTATGATTAACCAGAGCTTGGAAATGTTACTTTTTTTGCACTATAACTCCCTTATGGATCTACCCAGCAGGACAGAGGTTTTGGCAAGACCTATTCCAAAGACCAAAGCTTTTTCCAGGGACAAAAATTAATAACACAATCCCTAATTTAAATTTATACAAGGCTATCAATTACCATAGCAGCATCTGGGAACTCTGCTGGCAGTGTCAAATTGCCAGTCATGATAGCTTTATTGGGATTTCATAATATCTGGATTATTTGCAGACAGGAAATTTCCTTACATTAATTAAAACATTTTCACAAGCTAACACAATTAATCATGTTGCTCTCTTTTCAGCCCCCCAGTTATATCCTTCTACAGCTTACAAGCATCCCAGCAGCTCAGGATATTAGTGGATTTCAGATGTTGAGAAGCTACATGCAATGAATGTGAAGAAAGAACAGAAGCTACCTGTCACCCACTCTTGCCTCTGACCTTCATTAATGTATTGTTCTTTTATGGAAATAGTCTGGAAATGTTCCTGCAGTTCCATGCATATTTAACATGGGAGTGCATCGGCTGTCATAGAGCTCCTGGAGGCGCAATGGGTTAAACCAGTGGGTTAAACTGTGGGTCCCCAGGTGTTTTGGCCTGTAACTTCCAGAAATCCCAGCCAGTTTACCAGCTGTTAGGATTTCTGGGAGCTGAAGGCCATTTGGGGACCCACAGGTTGAGAACCACTGGGTTAAACCCTTGTGCTGGCAGGACTGAAGACTGACAGGTCAGATGTTCGAATCCAGGGAGAGCATGGATGAGCTCTCTCTGTCAGCTTCAACTTATCTTTCAGGGACATGAGAGAAGCCTCCCAAAAGGATGGTAAAACATCAACATGGCATCCCCTGGGCAACGTCCTTGCAGACAGCCAATTCTCTCACACCAAAAGTGACTTGCAGTTTCTCAAGTCGCTCCTGACACGAAGAAAGAAAAATCTGCATAGTCATAAAGAAGGTACTGTATAATGAAAGTGTTGAAATTGACTCTGTGGATAATATGCATGTAATATTTATGGTTCCTAAGCACAGATGTTACGGTCTCAAATAGAACCACCATCGTGTTAGCAATACATCCTGTACCAGCACCACAATGAAGCCATTTCTTCCACAGAGCTCATTTTGTCCCATACCACAGGGCCTACATTTTCCAAAATGCGGTAACATCCTGGCACTACCACCATAGAATTGCAAAGGAAAATTGCAATAGCACTTGAATCATCCATGCATACAGAAAGCTAGCTTGTCAGAGGGATGACAAATCTAGATTTCTTTATTCTGAAATGCTGAACTTCCATCAGTGAGCAAAGCTTCAATATAGAAAAGTTGTTGTATCTTTTTGTATGCTTTTGAATAATTTCTGATTGACAGAGATCCTAAGGTCCTATCATGGGGCTTTCTTGGTGGGTTTTGTTCAGAGGGGGTTTGCTATTGTGTCCTCTAAAGATGACAAAGGGCAGCTTGCCTAAGGTCACCTGGTGGATTTCCATACCAGTCGCTCCCAATCTTTGGTCTTCTAGGTCAGTGTTTCCCAACCTTTTTTGAGCTGCGGCACACTTTTAACATTAAAAAAATCCGGGGGCACACCACCAACCAAAATGACACAAAATGACACTCTAACACTGTAAACAATGACTGAGGGATGGTGGCCTGCTGGGAGCAGCTGCTGGGAGTGCCAAAGCTGGGGTAGGAGCCAGGCCGTGCCATGCCCCGCCCCCTCCAGCTTCAGTTCTCCCACAGCTTCGCCAGCCTTGAGGGGGCAGTGCCAAGCCAGCATTGTGCTGGCTCTGCCACTGCTGGCTTGCCACTGCCCCCTCAAGGTCTGGCAAAGCTGTGCAAGCGCTGAAGCCGGGGGGGCATGCCCTGCCCCCTCCCCCGGCTTCAGCTCTCCCACAGAGAAGGAGCATGAGCGGTGGACAGGCTTCGGTGGGCGGGGGTCCTCCTCCGCGCAGCTTCAGCAAGCGAGGGGCAAAGGTCATGGCGGATTGCAGGCTGGCTGGGGAAACGGCCGCCCGGCCCTTCCTCCTCCTCCTCCCCCAAGCAGCAGGAGTTCGGCAGGAGGAGGGGGGAAGGAAGGGGGGCAGAGAGCTTTTCTCGCGGCACACCTGATGATCGCTCACGGCACACTAGTGTGCCACGGCACACTGGTTGAGAAACACTGTTCTAGGTGTTTTGGACTTCAACTCCCAGAAATCCCAGTCAGCTTACCAGCTGTTAGGAACTGTGGGAGCTGAAGTCCAAAACACCTGGAGGACGAAAGGTTGGGAACCACTGCACAAACAGGGATTTTAATCCTTGTATGAAGGCCCCCAGAGTTGTAGTCCAATAATCTAACCATTATACCACAGTTTTCCTGAAAATGTCGATAACAGGCACGGGAAAACTTTAGCCCTCCAGGTGTTTTGGAGTTCAATTCCCACAATTCCTAACAGCCTACTGGCTGTTAGAAATCGTAGGAATTGAAGTCCAGAATACCTGGAGGGCAAAAGTTTGCCCGTGCCTGGTCCATAACCATGTTATTACTTCCTATACCGCAGCATCCTATTGGCATCTACATCTTCCCATCTTATATGTACAATTTGACTGTCATTCCATATGGTGCAGCATGCAAATAGTGTTATGGATATCATGTTCGTGTGATTTTTGTGCTACAGCATTATTTCCAGCTTGTTCTGCTCTAAATGCAACAGTCTGTCAATTCAATATTGGGGAACGAGGGAGTTGGAGAGAACTTCAAAGACCGCCAAGCAGAACCCTCTGCTGTAAGGAAAACAGATGTCTCAGGCACACAACTTCTCAGCTGGATCTTTGGCCAGCCTTACCTGCTCAGAGATAGATTATCCTTCAATAATCTCTCTAAAGAGATTCTAAAAAGGCTCTTTCATTACTGGAGTACTTTCTTAATCTGAATGTTTCCCCCTTAATATCAAATCAAAATCTAATGTCTAATCTAAACTTCATGCCCACTCCTTTAAATGAATTGCAACCGATGTTCCTCTGTCCTTAGCAAATATGGAGAGTAATTGTATTCCCTCTTATTTCTGATACTTTTTTAAGTAGCTGAAAATTGCTTTCCCTCTCAATTTCAATTGTTCTGGCTGGGTAAACATATCAGTAGTGGCTTCAACCTTTTCTCATATGACAGCCCTTCTAGATCCAACCCCTCATCGCCCACATGGTTTCCCACTTAAATCTTTCTCCTTTGTTGACAGCCTTCCTAAGTAATTATTCTGTGGGCTTTGTTATGCATCACTCTTTCATCCTCCAACATCTTTAGACCTTGTCAGAAGGCTGCTTGCATCGCTCTGGTTCATACAAGGGTGTGGGGAGTCTGGCACCCCATGTCCTGCATCACCTGGCTCCAGCCAAGGGTAATCAGATGGGGAGAAAGTGTGAGCACATGACTCCCCACCCCCCATGCATTCGATGGCAACATGGGAGCTCTCCTGTGTTGTCCTGCCAGCAGCATGTGCCAGCTCTGCCCTCGTTCACCCATGAAGCCAGCACAGTGTCATGGGTGAACGGGCTAAAATCAACATATGCCACTGATTTTAGCCCTTTGTGATGAGGTGGGTAGTTGCTATGATGTATGAGATTTCAGTGAGTGGGGATGGGATTCCAGTAAGGCTAGCCTGTCCATTCTTGTAAGATAACCAGATGACATGCCACATTATCACAGAATGTCTACATCCCACACCACTGGAGAAATTACACTGTTTAGCTGGTATCACACCACCTGACATCCGCCAGGAAGTAGCAGCAAGCAAAAAAAAGACCAACGCATTGACAACTTTGGCCCATCCTCTCTTCAGATATCAGCCAGCATGCCTTAAATCAAGAAACAACTTCCTAAGATCTACAAAGATACTCGCAGGAACACCTCAGCAAGCGAGAGTCAAAAAGTGGCAGCCAGGGCCGTAGCCAGGATTTTGGTTCAAGGGGGGGGGGTGAGTTTGGTTCGGGGGGGGGCTGAGACTGGGTGAAAGAGGGTCTACCCTAGCAAACCTTTTGTATTGTTATCCCAATAACCCCATTAATGTGGGATATAATGAGTATGGTGATCAGATCATGATATGAATAAACATAACAGTTTAAATAATGTACCAGTAAGGCCTTTTCGCGGACCACCCTGAGAATTTCGGTGGGGGGGGGCTGAAGCCCCCTTAGCGCCCCCCCCCCCCGGCTACATGCCTGGTGGCAGCTAAAACCCAGCAACACAATAAATGGCTGAAACCAGATGAGAAACTCCCTCCAGGGCACACAGAAGAGTGGACAACCTGGAAGGCACTGGACAGGCTGAGTTATGGCACCACGAGATGCAGAGCTAACCTTAAGAAATAGGACTATGAAGTGCAGTCCATGACATGCGAGTGCGGAGAAGAGCAAACCACAGACCAACTACTACAATGCAACCTGAGCCCTGCCACATGCACAATGGAGGATCTTCTCACAGTGACACCAGAAACACTCCAAGTAGCCAGCTTCTGGTCAAAGGACATTTAGCATCGTGCCAAGTTTTTTGTTTGTGTTTTTAAATGCATTTTAACTGTACCCTCAACTTGCTTCTGACACGATAAATAAAACCAGATGACATACTGGTTGATGGAAGGGACAGTGTGCATATGACCTTTACCTTGAAGTCCTAAGTTATGACTACTCCAAGCCCTGAGATTTCAAGGCCACAATATGAGATCTAGGGATGACCAACTGTAATGTCACAGGGTCCTGATGGTATTACATAGGGCAGGCCCAGGAGATGTTATTAAAGCAGGTTATATTCCCTGCTGCATTCTTAATGTATGACTGTGGCAAATTTATGAAATGGAGACATTTCAAAACTATATTTGGACATTCCTCTTGAGGCGCAAACCACTGAGTCCATGCATGAATATGAGCAAAAGCTTTACATAATCCTGGGCTCGCTCTCCTGTTATTCCTTCTCTTCTCCCCTCCCCTTTGCACCTGAGAAAAAGAGATTAGAGACTTTGGGAACCAGTAGAACCAGAAACCAACCTGCCATTTCTTCTGAAGGCAGTATTTGCATTCTATAGCACAAAGTCTAAATCAAACTGGTTGATATAATGCTTGCCGGAATAGAGGCTTACTCAGAATAATCTTGACTGCTTACTGAAGGGAAGGCTTTAGAAGAAAAGATGAAGTACTTTGGCCACATCATGAGAAGACAGGAAAGCTTAGAGAAGACAATGATGCTGGGGGAAATTGAAGGAAAAAGGAAGAGGGGCCGACCAAGGACAAGATGGATGGTATACTTGAAGTGACTGGTTTGACTTTGAAGGAGCTAGGGGGTGGCCACGGCCGACAGGGAGCTCTGGCTTGGGCTGGTCCATGAGGTCACGAAGAGTCGGAAGTAACTGAAGAAATAAGCAATAGAATAATCTCTGTATTATCGAAGGCTTTCATGGCCAGAATCACTGGGTTGTTATAGGTTGTTTGGGCTGTATGGCCATGTTCTAGAAGCATTCTCTCCTGAAGTTTCGCCTGCATCTGTGGCAAGCATCCTCAGAGGTTGTAAGGTTTTGGGTTAGGGTGCTTGCCACAGATGCAGGCAAAACGTCAGAAGAGAATGCTTCTAGAACATGGCCATACAGCCCGAAAAACCTAGAACAACCCAGAATAATCTCTCTCTGTGTGCTTTAGGTTGCTTCCTCACATGGGGTCAGAGCTTTAAAAGTTATTTTTGTAGGTTACAGCTCCCAGGATTCTTCAGCCTGGAGTTTTTGGAAGGGTTGTCCAAGCAGTCACTTTCAAACATTTTTACCCATCTTGTAATAGGACAGTATGTAGGTATTTTAAGTCATACCGTGGGGACACTCACATCCTGTGTTCTGCGATGCAGTTCTGTGCCTTTATTATAGTGCCTGTCAGCGACTCTCCTTTATCTGTCTGCCACAATGTACTGCTGCCTGCTCAGAAATAAGCAGAAGGGACATCATCCCTTAACTGCTCTCTGCCAACGCTCCCAGTCCCAGCAGCTGGTGGAATCCTCCAGGGCATTGTTGATGTTTTGACCTTGGTTTCCCTGCAGGATTCAAGAGGAGGGTCAGATATATCCTCCAGGAAAAGCAGCTGGACCTTGAGCCCTTGATACAGAATAGCTGCCTCCCCCTATGTCCCCCCCTCCAAAAACAAACAAACAACACAGTCCAGCCTGGCTCAGCTAAGCATTGCAGGGAACCACTACTGTATTTGGCATCTGCTGATGGTGCCTTATTTTGTAGGCTGCAGAAGTTGCTGCAGGGGTATAATCTTATTGTAGATCCCATAGTCTATGCACGCATCTCCATGACTATCTTCTAAGACCACAGTGACCTCTGGCAAGGATTAGATGAAGGATCCTTCTGCAGGGCCAGCTTTCTTGTCCCCAGTGCCATTTACTTCACTCAATACTGCTAAAGATTTGAGCTCAGGAATATCTATTTGAGCCATGTTAACCCTAATGAAACTCACGGTTGAACCTTCTATATTAGTTGGGATGGAGGGATGGAAAACATTTATGGGAGGCTCAAATTTCTTTTCATTATCCTTGACTTACATACCTGGCGTCATGTTCATAGATTCCACTCCAGTGATAACATAAGAAAGGACTGGAGATGTGGGGGACATCACTGCATTGCCATGTTTTGGGGGCATTTCAGGCCCAAGAGAGGGCCTTTGGTAGCAACAAGAAGAGAGTACAAGTACTTCCTAATTCCTTCCTGATTCAAAAATGGTCTGTTCTGGACTCCTAGACATAGATTAGCCCAGGATAACAAAATGTGATGAAAATGCCCCCACCATGCAACCTTGTGGGTATTTGGGGCTATTTGGAAGCATTTTTTTAGGCCCCAGGAAGGATGGAGACACAAAAGCAGCCCTCATATAATCAATGGACCACACTTTGCACATACCCACTCTACAAGAATGAAACTTCAGTTATTTGTGGTCCATGTTGTAACACCTTCCATTTCAGGGACTTAGCACCAGCAAGTAGAGTGGTGAATATGCTATGGACCTGATCCAGACTTTAAAAGAACAATCCCTGGCCTGAATCCTCTCCTCAAAATAAGTGCAGTGTTTTAAAATAGTTGCTTTAAAGTTTAGATTAACATCCAATGCAACTTTGTGAGGTGGTATCCTGTTAGTGACCTAAGGTAAGTTTCTTTTTAGATGGGACACAGGGGTGTTTTCGGTCCTTCTGCAGCCTATCACAAATCAAACTCCAGAATGGGCCACTACCTACCTGTGATGAAGGTGGGGAGGCAATTCAGAGGATGACTCTAGAGACAAAACAAGTTGTTTCTTCTCCATCTGATCTGCCTCCCTAGCTACACCCACCTCATCACACTGTAGTACAGTGTTTCTCATCCTGGGGGTCAGGACCCCTAGAATGGTCACGAGGGGGTTTCCAGAGGGGCTGCCAAAGACCATCAGAAAACATATATTTCTGATGGTCTTAGGAACCCCTTAGTAATCTCTCTACCTGTCTTTTTTTTTCTCTTTGGAAACAGACAGGGAATTCTCCCACCAAAAGCCCTACTCTGCTGTGATTAGCCAGCCTCTCAGCCGGCCTCTCAGCCAAAGGGAGGGCTGTTTCTGAGACTCCAAGTGGGGACAGCAGCTGTGCTTGGGGCATGGTAGCATGGTGAGCATGTGCGGGAAAGGGAGAGTGCATGAGGATGGAGGGAGGCTCGCGCACACGAGTCCCTTCAAGGCATAGGGGTTCTGTGTGGGAAGTTTCGCCCAATTCTATCATTGGTGGGGTTCACAATGCTCTTTGATTGTAGGTGAGCTACAAATCTCAGATACCACAACTCCCAAATTTCAAGGTCTATTTTCCCCTAAACTCCACCAGTGTTCATATTTGGCCATATTGAGTATTTGTGCCAAGTTTGGTCTAGATCTATCATTGTTTGAGTCCCCAGTGCTCTCTGGATATAGGTGAAGTACAACTCCAAAACTCAAGGTCAATGCCCACCAAACCCTTCTAGTATTTTCTTTTGGTCATGGGAGTTCTGTGCACCAAGTTTGGTGGAGTTCCGAATGCTCTTTGAATGTAGGCGAACTATAAATCCCAGCAACTACAACTTTCAAATGACAAAATCAACCCCCCAAGCCCACCAGTATCAGGTATTTGTTCCAAATTTGGTCCAGTGAATGAAGATACATGTTGCATATCAGATATTTACATTACGATTCATAATGGTAGCAAAAATACAGTTATGAAGTAGCAACAAAAATAATTTTATGGTTGGGTATCGCCACAACATGGGGAAGTGCCTTAAGGGGTCACGGCATTAGGAAGGTTGAGAAACACTGCTGTAGTAGGAATAGGGACCTTTAAACTGTTCAGTCAGAGGGGCCCTGGGCCTCCCTAAACTACAAACCCCAGAAGTCTGCAGGAAGCTGCCAGAGGAATTAAAGTGCACTGTATATGTGCTCAGTCTGTATACGTATACGTGCTCAGTCTGTTTGAGATAAGAGCTCGTCCACTCTCTCACCAACATGGAAGCCTCCAGTAGCCATTGGAGTATTTTTTTAGCCTATAACATCCAAAAGAATTGCATTGGTGAATGCTCGTATGCAAAGATCCCTTTCTAAAGATCCAGCATGTCGGGACTGCATTAGCTGAGTTAATAAAGCATCACCTGTTGCTGTTTGCACAGCACAGTTTGCACAGAAACCACTTCAGTTCAATCCTTTCCACAGAAGAAGGCCAAGCTGAGCATTAATAATGATCCCTGAACATGGTCTTACAAGCCTTAGTCAAACACAGCCTCTTTCTGCCAGGACAGATTTGGGATCAGGTGGGGTCTTTTAAAGGAGAGGAGATGGCTTCATCTCTTTGATTCAAATCAGATTCCTACTGAAAAAAATAAACCATCAGAAAACAAAAGGAAGTCTTTTAAGATTAAAACTCCCCAAATCCCATGGCCAATTGTTTTCTAAAGATAGGGCAAAACTGCCATATTTTTCATTATTTTATTTCTGTAGGGCTGTCTAGATGTGAGAAGGGGAGAAACTAGAATAAGTGTGGAGAAACATCCTTCTGGCATCTGTTTGCTTGGGATTTGAATTTTCAGATAGAATGACCCATAGTGAGAGATTATGGAGGCTACAAACCAAAAATTTGGGAAATCCAAAAGTTCTTCACTCTGCTGCACAGATGTAAAGTAGGAAGTTATTTCACAAGAAGCAGGACTGAATGATAGAGGCTGTTGAAGTACTGCTCTGCTAGCCATTCACACTTTAACCCTGACCCTAACCCTGATATATTTCAAGTCTGTTACACAGTAGATCCTTGTGGCATGTTTTAGTACCTGTGCCTTATTGTTCCTTTTAACCTTTGCAGTCTGCATGGTATCTTAGGTACTCGTAAATATTAAGTGCCAATTTTTAATTATTTATTGTGATTTTAACTGGTGCCAGTTGGTGATGATGGTGGTAGTGGTGGTGATGATGCTCCCACTAAATTTATGGCTATCAGCAGGATGCTAGTTCTTGGCCCAGATCTGTCCCTTTGTCCCCTAACTGTCCATTGGTGCCAAATGGATCAAATAATCATAGAGTTTTAAGAGATCACATGGGCCATCTAATCCAACCACCTGCAATGCTGGAAACGCACAATCAAAGCACCTCTGACAGATGGCCATCCAGCCTCTGTTTAAAAGCTTCCAAGGAAGGAGCGTCCACCACACTCCAAGACAGAGAGTTCCACTGTTGAACAGATCAGGAAGTTCTTCCTAATGTTCAGGTGGAATCCTCTTTTCTGTAATTTGAACCCATTGCTCCGAATCCTGGTATCCAGGGCAGCAGAAAACAAGCCTGCTCCCTCTTCCTTATGACAGGCTTTCAAATATTTAAAAATTGAGGTTTTCTTTAACAGTGTACTTGCCACACAGGGGCAATATTCAAGGAGGTTACAGCTGCAAAGGAAGGTGTTTATGTTCTTCTTCTCCTCCTATACTGAAACCTTCCCTAATCACCACCATCCCTGCATTACAACCTTAGGCAAGGAAAATTTGTTTTCATTGTCCCATTTCCCCCATTCTTTGTTTTTGCTGGGCAAAGTGAACTAGTGGGGAACTCCCAAGAAGTTGTAGCTGTGCAGGGAAAGTATTAACTCAACCTTCCTTGCACACTGGGACACACTTAGGATTGTGAGATTGGATCCCAGATGCGGTGCCTGTAACTTTAAATCCATAACACATCTTAGAGCAGGATGCGGTAGCATAAAATTCCCTCCTGATGAGGAACTTAATGAACCTCCAAGCTCTGTTAAGGATTAAAATTACAGCAGTCCCACCCCAGATACAATCTAGTAACCCTATATACACACACCCCTGCAAGAGGGGACAAGATAGTCATCTTTAAACATTGGAAAATATGTCATATTGAAGATGGAGCAAGCTTGCTTTCTGCTGCTCCAGAAACTAGGAGATAGAGCAACAGATTCAAACTGCAGGAAAAGAGATTCCACCTAAACATTAGGAAGAACTTGATGATAAGAGTTGCTTGACAGTGGAATATGCTGTCACTTTGGAGCATAGTAGAATTTCCTTCTCTGGAAGTTTTAAAACAGAAGCTGGATGGCCATATGTTGAGAATACTTTGTGTACTTCTACATGACTGGATGGCCTTTGTGGTCTCACTCATCTCCGTATTTCTATGATATAATTCTACAGGAAATATTTAGGGGAAGGCAATTATGTTATTATCACCCAAACTGGACAGACAGAGGGCTGCTAATAAGTGTTCATGGATGATGTTGGCTGGAAATCAACCGTCCTGGAAATCAACCATCCTGATGCTTTTGTTGTGTGGAATGGTGTTTTGTAACGCATGCAAATAGCTAAAAAAAATTGGAAGCAATGGAAATGGGTGGTCCAGGGCTATGGAGCTTGAGCCTTTCTCCGTGCTTTTCACAGGTGCATCACAACATGGCCCCAGCTGGATGAGAAAGTACTTCCGGACTGTTGTAAGCATGCTGGGTGAGACTGCTTTGACCCCAGCAGGTGTGTTGTGTTGTCGTTCTGCTTCGTGCAACAGATGCCTTCTGGTCAGGCTTCTTTGAACACGACAGGTGACTTGTATGAGAATCAATGCTCCACCACACAGAACACACTCCAGAATGAGGATGGGAAAAATGCACTCTTGTACACAAGTTTGCTATCTTTTGTTGCACCCTGCACATTGAGCTTCATCTCAATGCTGGGTTGTGCAGAGCAAGGTTGTTGGAGAAGGAAGAAGGTGCTGTGGCATGAAACAAGTTCTCTGTTATTATGAGTTGAGGAAAGAACCAACTGGTGAGAAAACTAAATAACATTGTGGAACAAGTGGGAATTTTGCTATGTTATGGTGGCAGGGTTCATATTTTGTTACCCATCACAATTGTTGGGGATTTGGGAAACTGTAGTCCAAAAAGTTATGTTTTTGAGCTCTAGCGCAATAGTAGACATGACTGGGAATGCCATGTATGTTTATATATGCCTGCCTCATTCATATACAGAGCAAGGTAGGGTCTGCTACTGGCCCAATCATAAATACATACGGTGCTCCATTACTTCAAACAATTTTCTCCATGGCCCACTTCACTCCTGGTATTCTGAATGACAGCTGCAACAAGGTAAGGCAGGCTGGGTTAACTTCTGTCACCAGCACATTCAGCTTGTTATGACGAATAGATTCCCATCTTCTCCTTTGTACAGGAATCGGGGATGGGGGGACACACACATGCCTCAGTGATTAACTAAAATTAAATGTTTTGCTCATTGTCTATGCAAGGAGAGAGCTAGTGTAGTGTAAGAGCCAGAGTGATGTATTTCTCTGAACATCGGAATATGATTCTAGAGATCATGGTTTAAATCCCCACTCAGCCGTGAACAAGTCACAAACTCTCAGCCTCAAAGGAAGACAAAGGCAAGCCCTCTCTAAGGACATTAGACAGTCATGGAGAAAGCAGAAGGAAGTGGAAAGAAATATCTTATCCTGTTTGGTCTTTCCCCATCTTCTGGGATGGCCATACATCCCACATCCTTTCACTGTCTTCCCACATCTTTCCTTCGCTTTATCCAGTCTTTCTCTATCAGAAGCTGATTGATACCCGACTCCTGATAGAAGTCTTGGGAAACAGAGCACTATGGAGTCTCATTGAAAGTGCCCTTATGTCATCTGATGGCTTTCGTGGGACTCATGTGTGGCTCCATTTCCCAAGTACGTGGAAAGAAAGCCTGAAGCCTATGCGATGAAGTCCAAAATAAATATTTCCAAGAAAACTCTGCAGTAGGTTTACATTAGGCAAAGGTAAAGGTTTCCCCTCAATATTAAGTCTAGTTGAGTCAAACTCTGGAGGGTGGTGCCCATCCCCATTTCTAAGCCGAAGAGCCAATGTTGTCCGTAGACACCTGTGGTCATGTGGCTGGCATGACTGCATGGAGCGCTGTTACCTTCCTGCTGCAGTGGTACCTATCGGTCTACTTTCAGTTTCCATGTTTTCAAACTGCTAGGTTGGCAGAATCTGGGGCTAACTGTGGGAGCTCACCCCATCCCACAGATTTGAACTACAACCTTCTGGTCTGCAAGTTCAGCAACTTAGTGGTTTAACCCGCTGCACCACCACAGCCCCTTAGGTTTACATTATGGTTGCTATAAGTTGGAAGCAACCTAAAGCACATACAAACACCTATAATGGGAGTAAGGAGGACAACTGCAAACATATCAGTGACTATTTTTCTTTCCTATGCCTATCTGACAGGGTGCAGCAACACATTCTAGCACAATCAAAGTGATGTGACATTACTTCTGTTTTGGCTAATTCTCCCTTTTTCTGTTTTGGAGACATTTGGAGACCAGACTTAGGGGAATAAGGTGTTGCTTTATTAAGTAATTTAGAGAGGCAAAAATCACCCCCAAAATGGCCCAAATGGGAGGATCTCAGTCTTTAAGGGATTCTGGGGGTCTTATGTGCTATACATAGGAGTCCCAAGAGTAGTATGTGGTCCATAGACCCCACTTTGCCCATGCCTGAACTATAGATCTTCCTTTTCATTTTCACAAAAGGGATTTGGTTCAACGAACTGACTGGATCAGGGAAGCCATAGCAGCTAATAATCTAGTGAGGGTGGCATATGGCACATGTCCCTCCAAATTACAAGATTTTCGTCTTTCCAGGATTGCAGAATCTTTGGCAAACTTCTCTTTCACACTTATCTCATGAAAGTTTGATACAATTTTGTGCTTATCCCTGTGAAATTTCAATTCTCGGTATCCCCTCTTGGAAAGGATATTCACTTCTCAGCAATTTAACTTCCTCAGTATTGGTGGGGGGAAAAACTCCACCACCACCTACCAGCAATTACTAAACTGAACTTTAATTTCTCAGTTTTGCAAAGATAGCAGCAAAGTTTGGAATTCCAGCTATTTTGGAGATTAAATCTCCTGCGTAATGATGAGGAGATTCTTGGAGTTATATCCTAAAGCCATAATGCTTTCCAGACTCTAGACCAGAGCTTTCCAAACTTTTCATTTTTGATGGCACCCTTTTTAGACATGCATCTTTTCATAACACAGGAAGGCAGTTTTACTAGCAAATTGAGGGGTAAAACAACCCCTTATAAGAGTTTAATCGTGTGTGTGTGTGTGTGTGTGTGTGTGTGTGTTTCTTTCAGATGATCTTTACTGTATAAATGAGGTCTGGAATTTTTTCCTTTACACTACTTGTGTACTACACTTGATTCTTGTGTAGTTTCTTCTTTGGGGGCTTTTCAACAGAGGCTGGATGACCATCTGTCAGGGGTGCTTTGAATGTGATTTTCCTGCTTCTTGGCAGGGGGTTGGCCCACGAGGTCTCTTCCAACTCAATGATTCCATATGGTTCATAATAAACATCATTGTCAACAGATTTTCATTTCTTAAATAGAATCTTTTCCATTTTAGCGTTAATTACTGCAACTCAATCAACAAATGTGCTGAGATTGTATTTTGTAGTTTTTAACTGGTAATTTATATGGTTTTTATATGACTGCTTTTATCATATTATGATGTGTTTGTATGTGGGCACTTGCTGCCGCTTGTTCACCGCCTCGAGTCGCCTTCGGACTGAGAGAGGCGATATAGAAGAGTAGTAAATAAATAAATAGTAAATAAATAAATAAATTGTGCAAATTATAAAAGTTATAACAGTACCTACACTTCAACATCACAAGCATTCCACTTCTGCAGTGATTAAATCTTTCTAGGGGTTTTAAAACAGAGGCTGGATGGGCATACATGGGAGCTTTGACTAGGTCTTCTTGCCTGAAGGGGGTTGGATTACATGCCCATTGGGGGTTTCTGGAGTCTCCTTCTCTGGAGGGTTTTGAAATGAGCCTGGATGTCTGTCTTTTGGGAGGGCTTTGACTGTCTCCCTGCCTGCTGAAGGGTTTTGGTCTGGGTGCCCTTTTGGGGGTCTCTTCTTCCTTCCCGGGCAATGTGGGTGGTGAGTAAAGGAAGCTGCACAAGAAACCACTGCCGTTTTTGTTCCGCTGGCGCTTCCAGGGGCAGCCAATGCACACCTTGGCTTGTGGGGGCAGCAGTGGGGGATATTTTATGCGACACAGTGACAGACAACAACTGACACACCAGTGTGTTGCGACACACAGTTTGGAAAGCTCTGCTCTTGACTGTAGCGGTGGCTCCCCCGTTGCTGCAAAACCCTCATATCCTGCCACTCTTTTAGGAATGCATTTTGCTTTCCCAGGTGACTGTTATGTAAGGCCTGCTGGTTTCCAGGCAAGGAAAGATCCTTCAAGTCCTACTTCTAAAGAATCGATGCTGAGCCTCTGTGCTGTTCAACAGACACTTGCCTCTTGTGAATCATGCATGATCATGAGAAAAAGCCAAACCGGGGTAAGAAGGAATCAGACAATGTGGGCTCATTTTGGCTGTGAACTATTCACCATACATACTAAGCCATGATAATCTTGAATGCATTTGTCATGCAGATAGTGTGCTTAAACTTTTTTTAAAAAAGTAGAAGTCTGTGGAGGGTTTAAAAGAAATAGCTATGTCAGTTTCTATTCGTTGGCTGACAGATGCTTGCCATGTGTTACCTGCCTTGCCAGAATGCTTGTACTAATTGCTTATGACCAATGTTAGTAGTATAACTGTGGCTTCTGCATCCAATTTGACCCAACCCACTGCTCTTCACTAATAATAATAATAATAATAATAATAATAATAATACCATCTGCCTGCGACAAATAACTGATGGGACCACAAGCCTGAAGAAGCTGCAGAAAACGAAAACGTCAAACTACTCTGGGACTTCTGAATTCAGACTGACAGTACTCCTGACCTAATGATCATAGGGGGGGGGGGGTATGGATCATCAATGTTGTAATCCCAGGCGACAGCAGGATTGACAAGAAGCAACTGGAAAAGCTTGCATAATATGAGGATTTAAAGATCGAACTGCAAAGACTCTGGCACAAGCCAGTAAAGGTGGTCCCAGTGGTGATCGACACACTGGGTGCAGTGCCTAAAGACCTTGGCCTGCACTAAAAAAAAATTAGTGCTTACTAAATTACCATCTGTCAGCTGCAAAAGGCCACCCAACTTGGATCTACACACATTATTTACCGATACATCACACAGTGCTAGACACTTGGGAAGTGTCCAACATGTGATAAAATACAAAAGCCAGAAGAGTGATCTTGTTTGCTGTGTACTCATCTTGTTATATATCAAATAATAATCATTTTAAAAAACTTTATTTATACCCCACTTTTCTCCCTCACGAGACCCCAAGCGGCTTACAAAATCTTAAAATCATATAAACAGCAGACTGAATACAGCAATAATAAATATGAATATCATAAAATAAGCAATTAAAAAAAACAAGGCATCTATACTTGAAGTTTCAGAATTATACTTCATGAAATCTAAGGAAATGTATTACTATCCACAAGAATTTATGCTGAAATAATTCTGCCAATCTTAAAAGTCTCCTAGCTGTATTGGCTTGTTTCTGTGTCTTAAGGTCATAGCCTCTTTGTAATCAAAAGGGAGAGAGATAAGACATTTCTAGCCTGGACATTTCTCAAATGGAAATATCCTATTAAATATATCCCTGTCACTAACATAATACTGCTCCTCTCCCAATTGTAAGGATAGGTGGTAATTATGCTAACAGAGTGCAGCAGGTTAATGCCGTGAGCCTATGGCTACAAATCAAAAGAAAATAGTCTGGATGCTCACAGTCAAAAAGGAGGAAAATGCTTATTGTTTTAAGAAATCCACTCCTAGAAGATGGCGGCCACCAGGGAGCCTCCATAACGTTTTAGTTTGTTTCTAGTTTCATACTAGCTGGGAGGAAAAGAGGAAGTGGGAATAAAACTCATAGGAAGGAACTAAAGCCTAAACCTAGCAATCTCCAAATAGAATTAAAAAGGACAAGAGGGGGAAACACTAGGAATTACCTATGCACCCACTATTTCAAGTTGCCTGAAACACTAGGAATTACCTATGCACCCACTATTTCAAGTTGCCTGGCACAACATTAGTTTCTTTTAATGTTTGAGATCTGTCTTGTAGATTTTTCTGTGTCTTGTACAAAACTTCAAGTCTGGTAATATTTTGGATCTGCATATACTTCCATTTATTTACTCAAAGATAAACAGTAGGATTTTCTGGGAAACTGAAATGTTGTCTCACTGATTTCTGACTGTTGCTTATTTATTCATATTGGATTTGTGTTTACGGTATATATATCCTTTTGTGTAAAACTGCGGATAGTATAAGGGCTTTGTTGACCAAAGATGGCATAAATCATGCTGGTGGATGAGCTGGTGAAGGAACCTTTAATTTGGTTGCTAATGTGATTAGAGCCTGCAGTAGCAGATATGGCAACAGAGATTTAGGTTTCTTGCAGGGCCTGGTTTATCTCTCAGCTAGTTGGCCTATTGTTGCTGGAAAAATGAGTAAGATAAAGGGCCTATAAATCTGTCCTTGCTAATAGCGGGTACAGTTATATAGACCACCCCAACTCATCCTACTCCCCGCTCCTCCATACAATCGCCAACACAATGTCTCAAATTGATTCTTCAGTCCCACAATCTCTGTTTAGGGACTGACGTTACTACAGATACAGTTTTAGTTTGCCTCCTACTTCTTGCATCCCAGGTTTTGTAAAGATCAACCTAATGAAGAGTTCAAGGGGACTGAAAATCACTTTTTCTAGTGTTTTAATATTCAGGACTTCTGTGCACTCCACGCTGACTATCCATAGCCTCCATCACCCCTGAACCCTTCACCATCTCTATCTTCATCCATGCTCCATGACTCCAAACCAAGAGACACCTGCTGTTCTGTTCGGGTTTACTATACACTTGTTATGTTCGGGTCATTTTTGACCCGAACCTATTAAAATGTTATTTTGAGCCACTGAAAAGTTCTTTTTGAATACCTGTTGCATTATTATACTGTGTGTGATCATAGTTGTTCATTATCAAAGAAAAATTGAATAAAAAAACTTAATTTTTAAAATTTTGTGTTTTATTAATGTAAAACAGCCTAATTGCATTTTACACCAAAGTAAGAAACTTGTGCTTTAATAATCAACTATATCTTTTACAACAACATCAACAACAACTTTAGGTAACTATTAGTACAACTAACTTAAAACTAAAATAAATTTAACAGTATAAAAGCATTTTGAAAAAAATAGTAAAAATAATCAGAAAAAAATACAAAAAATTCATTTTTTCCCAAAAAGGTTTCTACTAATCTATTTTTTGCAATTAGCACAACAGTAATAAACATGTCTGTTGCATATATATTTTTCACAATTAAAACAAATCATATTTGTTTTGCGGTCACTGGCAAAAGGACAAAAGCTGCATCTTTTTCTTTTTTTGCTTGTTGGTGTGCTGGTGAAGGATGTTTCGTAGCAGAGCTGGTGGAGGGTGTGTTGTCTTCTCTATCGCGTAGACAGCATCCTTGTGCATCGTGCTCATAAGAATAACATGTTTGGTTTTTTTGGGCACATAAGAAACCACTGTTGTGTCTTGAGTGAAATAAAACGTGGAAATGTGTATATCTTTTTTGCAAAGAATACCTTCTGGAAGCTCAGGCTTGTTTTTTCTAACTGTTCCTAGCATGGTCATTTTTCTTTTTTTCAACATCTGCCCCAACTGGTATGACGTAAAAAAGTTATCACAAGTCACATTTTGCCCCTTCATTCCTTGTGTCAAGTCAACAACTACTCTCATGCCTTGATTTTTTTTCAGGTGTTTCCCCTTGTTTTTTCCCAGTATATACCTGAGCATTTACCGCATAGAAATTTTGGTTTGAACTGAAATCATTTGAATAAATGTATCCATCCATTTATGTCCATCTGTGCACCTAAAGCAACTACCGTGTTTCCCCGAAAGTAAGACAGCGTCTTACTTTCTTTTTACCCCCAAAAGCCCCACTACGTCCTACTTTCGGGGTACGTCTTATATAAAGTAAGACGTACCCCGCCGCCACGCCTCTTGCTCCCTTTCCCCCCCTCCCTTCCTTCGTCCATTCGAGTGAACAGAGGAAGGGAGGGGGAAAGGAAAAGGAGCAAGAGGCGGGGCGAAGTGGCGTTGCGTCACTCGGACGCGGCGCCTCTTAGCGCCGCCTCTTGCTCCTTTTTCCCCCTCCTTCCTTCGTCCACTCGAATGGGCCGAAGGAATGAGAAAGAAAGGAGAGGCGGGGCGCCGCGTCAGAGTGACGCGACCCGCTCGCCCCGCCTCTTGCTCCCTTTCCCCCTCCCTTCGTCCACTCGAGTGGGAAAGGAGAAGGAGCAAGAGGCGGGGAGAAGCGGCGTCGCGTCTTTCGGGGTACGGCTTACTTTCGGGGTACGGCTTATATTAGCCGACCCCCCTGACACCCCCGATACGTCTTACTATCGGGGGTGTCATACTATCGGGGAAACACGGTAGATAACTTGATAAACAATAGTAGATGCAATAAGTAGTCTCAAAATAACCTAAAAATCCTTTGTTTTACAAAAAATGGCTGTAGATTAGTATAAAAGGCTGTTCGGGTCATTTTTGACCCGAACATAACAAGTGTATCAAAAACCGTAGGCAAAAAGCACCGAAAACAAAAAATTAAGTACCCTTAGTATGAACCCCGTAAATTAGGAAAATAGAAGGAACCACAAGTTTCAAAATCAAAAATGAATGAAGAAAAAAATTTCTAATTTACAAAACGGGTCATTTTTGACCCGAACATAACAGCAGGGTAAACATCATGAGATCACCCACCATGGGCTGAACATCAGCTTTCACCTCTCTAAGGTCCTGCCTTCCACCAAAGCAAAACTAGGACACTCTGGTAGAACTCTCTCCCACCTTGTTGGTTCTTGTTGCTGCCAACTTGCATTGTTTAAATTAGGCCCCAAAATAGTCAACAGGACACAATCAGATCTGTCCAGATAGAGGCTCTCGGTGCAATAACATATCGAGGCTTTAGGAAGTGGGCATTGCCATTTCCAGCCTCAAAAGGGGAATGTAGCCGAGGGTGACCCCCCATTTATAATCAGGGAATGCATAGTTTTGCCAAGGGCACCAGGCTAGAATGGTGCCTGCAGACACCCACGAACCTGTATTTGGGTATGCCGGCTTCTTCAGAAATTACTGCAGCCGTCATCCTTCTCCAGCTGGAACAGAAATAAATACCCCATTGGCTTCTGCTCAACTTGCTGAGATTTATTCTGGAATATTGGCTTCTTTTCTCACCAGGCTAAATCCACAGCGGCTCGGATCTCACTATCCACTGCTATTCTAAATTGCTCAATAACACAATAAAGCTACTACCCTACTGTAAGTTTTTATTTTTCTCATGAGCCAGCTGGGCAATATTCTGTTTTATTATTTAAACTGTCACTTCACTAGCAACAGCAAGTCACCTAAAAGACAGGTGCTGAAGAATCTGGTAAGTGCACAATAAATCTATTAGTCTTTAAGACCCTGGATGTAAGTGGCTATCTTTTGAACCTGGTATGCTTTAAAAACAGCTGAAAGAATGCTAAGTGGGATTATTCTGCTGCTTTTATTATTTACTTTCTAGTCAGCATTAATTTAGGGAGATTCCATAAATGAGAGAGTTACAGAACCTCTGGACGTCAACTCTTTTGTTTAAGGCCATGGCTTCCTTAATTGCAGAAATCCATCCGTAGTGCTGTCTTCCTCTTTTCCTGTTGCCTTCCACTTTCCCCAGCAGTATTGTCTTTTCCAAGAAGTCTTGCCATGTCCAAAGTACAGTAGCTTCCATTTTAGTCCTTTTGATTTCTAGTAAAAACTCAGGCTTGATTTGTTCTGAGATTCATTTATTTCTTTTTTAGCTGTCCATGGTACCCAAAGAATTGTCCTTCTCAAATCAACTGATTCTCTTCTCAACATGGTCCAGTTTTCACAAATATAGAAATCCCATTTTGATATATATATATATATATATATATATAGAGAGAGAGAGAGAGAGAGAGAGAGAGAGAGAGAGAGAGAGAGAGAGAGAGTCAGAAGCGACTTGAGAAACTACAAGTTGTTTCTGGTGTGAGGGAATTGGTCCTCTGCTGGGACGTTGCCCAGGGGATGCCTGGATGTGTTATCCTGCGGGGGTGTCACGCCACAAGCCCCACAAGCCCCTGCTTCCTATGAACAATACTGTGGCCATGTTAGCTTTAAGATCCCTTCCAGGCCTGCTTGTCTTTCCCATGAGAGCCTGGTACCAAGTATGCAGGGTGAACTGGTCAAGGTTACGAAAGCTAGCCTGGGCGATAAACAAAGAGGCCTGAGACTGAGACAAGCCTGACTCCTCTTTGCAGCTGGAGACGCTAACGAAGTTTACATTCCTGAAAAGCTGAGGTAGCTGAAACATCAGCTACCATCCATCATGCCCACTTTGACACTCGACGCAAGTTGCGTGACCAAAGATCAAAGGGTCTGAACAGTATATCCGTGTGGAGTTGGCCCGGAGCTTTATCTCGTGCCAACGACGCGTTCAGGACTATGGATCTCTGAAGGACGCCGCCGGGCCTACTAAGCTCTCTGCCTGCCTATAGAGGATCTGTGCCGCTTGGGCAAAGCCTTGCTCCATTGCTACGTTCCTGTCTGTTCCTGAAAGACTTTCTTTGCATTTCAACCTAGCTTTGTTCCTGATTGCCTCCGGCTGAATCCTGATTGATACGGGACTATTTACTCATTGCTTTGCTCCTGAGATTTGCTGCTATTGAAAGCACTATAAACTTGCTTTCAACTTCTCTCCTATACCTTTATTCTCAATAAACCTGTTGTACCTCAGCTGATTGCGTGGTTTATCAAGGGAGGTCTTGGTCAAAGGCGGGGGGGGAAAAGGGTTAAAAATCGGGGGAAGGGGGCTTCTTCCCCCACCCCCCCGCGGGCTGGGGCCTAAGGGGTTAAAAAATAAAACTCGGGTTTCCCTTTTGGCCCTTGTTCCATGAAGGAAAATAAAATGTTTTTCAAATGGTGCCCCTTTGAAATTTTAAAATGTTTAATTCTCTTTTTCCTTTTTTCCCTTTACCTCTTTTTCCCCAAAATTGGTCATTTCGGCCAACCCGGGGCGGTTTTTCCCTGCCCCTCGGGGAGTGGGTTCCCCCCGAGGCCCCCTGGGGGGGGGGCCCCCGGGGGAGTGGCCGGGGGGAGCTCCACCCCTCCCCCCCGGGGGGGGCCCCTTTTTCCCCACACCATTTGGCTCCTGGGACTTTTCTCACATGGGAATTTTTTTCCCCGAGGACCCTATTTCTTTAATTTTTTTCTCCCTTTCCTCTCCCCCCGAGGGTTTTTTTCCCCCCGGGGGCCCTTTCCCGGCACTGTTTCGCCCCCCCCCCCAAGGGGGGGGGAAAGGTTTCCCCGGGCCCCTTTGTGGCCCTGCCCGCCCTCTTTCCTTCCCCGCCTGGGCCCTCCTTTCCCCCGGGGGGTTGGGGCGGGCCCCCCGGGGGGGGTTTTTTTTCCCGGGTTTGGGGGGGGTTCCTCGGGGGATTTTTTTCCCCTTTTTTTCCTAAGGCCCCCTTCCCCCCCCCCGGCCCCCGGGGGCTCGCCCCCCCCCTCGGCCGCGGGTCCCTTCCGGCCTGCGGCCGGCGTATGCGGCCTTCCCACTCGGTCTCTGTGGAAAACCCCACCCCCCCCCCGGGGTTTCACGGGGGAAGGGGATTGGGCCCCACCCCCCCTGCCCTGCTCCCGCTGCCCTGGACCCCGCTCCCCCCATTTTTCTTCTTCTTTTTTCTTTTTCCCAAATTTTTGGGGGGTTTTTTTCGGGCCTTCCTTTCCGGCGGTTCCAGGTAAAGGTCAGCCCCTGGCCGGCTGGAAAAAAACCCAGCATTTTTTTTTTAAAAATCTGGGTTCGAAACATTTTTGCCCTTGGCTTGGGGTTTTCCCTCTGTTCGGCCCCCCCTTAGTACATGCTGGTCATTAATGGGCTAAAAACCCTTTTTGTTTACATTTTTGGGCCAGGCATTGGGTTGTTCGTCCCCCCTCCAGTGGGGATGCCAGGTAAATGGCAAAAACCCGGGGGCTGTTATACAGGGGCCGGCAGAGTGCCCTTTCCCGGGGCCCCCCCGTGGGGCACCCTGTGGGGGAAGCTCCTTTTTTAAAACCTCGGAGGGCTGGGTATTTTGTGTGTCATGGCATTGAGTTTCACTTTTCTTCCACCCCTTTTAGGTACCCCGCGGGGGCACCTGAATCCGAGCGTGGGGCTGGTTTTTTTCCCCAAAATTAAATGTTGGAAAGTCGGGGGCCACCCCCCCCTTTCCCCCTGAAAATTTGCCCCGGGGGCCCTTGGGTGTGAATTCTGACCCCCCCATTTCTTGCCTCCCTTTTCCTTTTTTGGTTCCCTTTTCCCCTTTCGGGTCCCTTCCTTTTTTCCCGGGGCAAAACTTTTGCCTTGCCCCTGGAATTTTTTTAATCTGGCCCATCGGCCCCCCCTGGCCGAAAAAAATTTACGGCCCCGGGGGTTTTTCCCAAAAGGGCCATTTCCCCTCGGCCATTTCTCGGGCCCCCTTTTTCCCCCCGGGGTTTCTTTTTTTGGGCAAAGTTCACTGTTTCCTTTTTGGGACGCATTTCCCCCCTTTTTTGGCCCCTTTCAAGATTTTCAACATCCTTTTTTTAAAAGCAAGAGTATTTCCTGTGTTAAAAGGGGGACCCCCTCGATTTCTCCTTTTTGGAAACTTTTCCCTCTTTCCCCTGGGTTTTTTCCTTAGGCCCGCAAATGAAAACCCACCCCCTTTTATGGGGAGGCCCAGCCTTCAGGTTGTTTTCCCCATCCCAAACCAATTTGTAATTCTCTTTTAACCTTGCAAAACTGATCCAATTGGTTCCTGAGGGTAACCTCCCCTTTTAGGGGGGGCAGAATTCCAATTAGCCCCCCATTTTTTCCCCCAAATCCCATGGCGGGGTTCACTGTTTGTTCCTAACCCAGGTCGATTAAAGGGCTCCCTCAGGTGGGCCTTGACCTTTTGGGGGTTGTTGTGCCTTAAACCTTTTAAGTCCCTGGGGGGCCCGTTGGGCAGTCCCCCATGGCATTAATTTTTTCCGTTAGGGGCCGGGGCCCTGTTTGACCTTGGGTTGCTTCTGCCCTTCTTTCCTAATGGCCCAAATTGCCCCCTCTCCCCTGCATTAACCAGGCTCTAAAAGTCCGGAGACCGGGGGAATCCCCACGCCCCGGCCACCAAAAGGGGAAATTTTTTTCCTAAGGACCCCCTCTTTAAAAGACGAGGGAAGAGACGGCGGATGATTTTCCCACAACCCTTTGGGGGGCGGACCCCCGCCGGGGTCTTAAAGGGGGGGGGGAGGGTAGCAGCATGAGCCCCCGTTCCCCTTTTGGGCGGGACCACGTGCTTGGGCGTGTGCCTCAGCTGCAGGGAGGAGCCAGGCTGCCAGGACCTGAGTGGAAGGCAGGACAAGCAGTCCGTAGCGCCAGGAGGTTGGAGCCTCATGGGCGAGGTTCGGCCTGGTTTCATGCAGCAGTGGCTCACTGGAGGGAGCATCAGGCTATTGCCGTTGCCCTGTGGACGGGGACCAGTGGCTGCTTGTCACTTTGGCCCGGCTTCATGCAGCAGTGGCTCACCGGAGAGAGCATCCAGGCCGTTGCCCCTGTGGACGGGGACCAGTGGCTGCTTGTCACTTTGGCCCGGCTTCATGCAGCAGTGGCTCACCGGAGGGAGCATCCAGGCCGTTGCCGTTGCCCCTGTGGATGGGGACCAGTGGCTGCTTGTCACTTTGGCCCAGCTTCATGCAGCAGTGGCTCACCGGAGGGAGCATCCAGGCTGTTCCGTGGCCCCGTGTGGAAGGGGACCAGTGGCTGCTTGTCACTTTGGCCCGGCTTCATGCAGCAGTGGCTCACCGGAGGGAGCATCCAGGCCGTTGCCCCTGTGGACGGGGGCCAGTGGCTGCTTGTCACTTTGGACCGGCTTCATGCAGCAGTGGCTCACCGGAGGGAGCATCCAGGCTGTTGCCGTTGCCCCGGTGGACGGGGACCAGTGGCTGCTTGTCACTTTGGCCCGGCTTCATGCAGCAGTGGCTCACCGGAGGGAGCAGCCAGGCCGTTGCCATTGCCCCTGTGGACGGGGACCAGTGGCTGCTTGTCACTTTGGCCCGGTTTCATGCAGCAGTGGCTTACCGGAGGGAGCACCCAGGCCGTTGCCCCTGTGGACGGGGACCAGTGGCTGCTTGTCACTTTGGACCGGCTTCATGCAGCAGTGGCTCACCGGAGGGAGCATCCAGGCTGTTGCTGTTGCCCCTGTGGATGGGGACCAGTGGCTGCTTGGCACTCTGGCCTGGCTTCATGCAACAATGGCTCACTGGAGGGAGCATCTAAGCTGTTGCCGTGGCCCCTGCGGGCCGGAATTGGTGGCTGCCTGTCACCAGCGTAAGCTGCTGCCGTGGCCCCTGTGGACGGGGTGAAGTTTACGGGTGTCACGTAACTGCAATTTGAGCTGTGGACTTGGCTACGCCTCCCACGGGGATGGCCAGCACGCATTGCAAGCGCCCGGGATTGAGACTGGTTGGGGCCATGGAGCAGCGGCTCAGTAGCGGTGGATATCTCACAGAGATCTGCATGTGGCACCGGGGTAGCTACCGGGCAACAGTTCTGGTATTGAGGATAGGAGTTTGGGTTGGCGGAAAAGGGGGGGGTGTAAGGCTGCCTCCTTACCTGCCCCCCTTTTGTGGCAGGTGGCATGGCCCTGGATCAGGATGGCTTATCGCCCCTTGGTTGTAAGGGGGATAACGCCCTGGCCCCCTGGGGTGCCGAGTTCCGAGGAGAGGCATTGGGCCGCTCGCACCCAGGCTTGCAAGTGCCTTTGGACATTCGGGGCCTGTTCTACCTTGATCCAGGATCCATGCGTGGCCGCCAACCCTTTGTTCTGTTTAATAAATGAGTTGTGGCCATTTTCATCCAACCCTTTGTGTCAGTGTTATCATTGGGCGCGAGGTGTATCACCCATGCACACGCAATCAGCATGGCCGACTTACCGGCCAACCCCTTTTGCGGGGCGGGTTGTCCTCGTCGCCATCTTGGGGAGGTCAGGGGCTTCTTCTTCCCAGAGGCCCCTGGGGCGGTGGGAAGGTTTCCCGCCGCCAGGGCCAGATGGCCAATGAGGGAGCTGGCCACGCCTCTCCCCCTCCATGTGGCTAGCTGGCCCTTCCCTCTGCCCAGGCAGCCTATTTAGGCTGCCTGGGACTTCCTCTGGCACATGCAGGGGCCAATTTGGTTTTCCTCCCTCCCTCCCTAATTGGCACACAGTTTGTTTGTTTTCTCACTGTACATTTAATCTGTTCTTTGTTGCACTGGTTAAGGTTATGTGTTACCATGTTATTTGTCGCAACTCCGTGTTGGCAGGTGGCATGGCCCTGGATCAGGATGGCTTATCGCCCCTTGGTTGTAAGGGGGATAACGCCCTGGCCCCCTGGGGTGTCGAGTTCCGAGGAGAGGCATTGGGCCGCTCGCACCCAGGCTTGCAAGTGCCTTTGGACATTCGCGGGGGCCTGTTCTACCTTGATCCAGGATCCATGCGTGGCCGCCAACCCTTTGTTCTGTTTAATAAATGAGTTGTGGCCATTTTCATCCAACCCTTTGTGTCAGTGTTATCATTGGGCGCGAGGTGTATCACCCATGCACACGCAATGTCTGGAACAGCAAAACAAGAAAAGATTCGGTGAGACTATTTGCTTGCTATATTATTTTGTCTTTACAGGAGCAGCAAATGCCCAGCTTAGTGGGAATCTTGGGCTTGGTCATCGGCTCCTTCCACCATCAGTCACTGTCTCCTTTAATAGGATCTGGGGCCAGGGGGGAAATGTCCTCAGGATGACCCCTGGTCAGGAGGCACTCACTCCCAGCACAACCAAGAACAGCCCCCATAGACTTTGGGCTGGGAATGGCATGTGAAGAGGAGGAGGAGGAGGAGGAGGAAGGGGGGTCCAAGGGGGAAGGAGGGGCAGAGATAAGCGCTGTGGAATGCAGACGCTCCTCACAAAAGCACCCGCATCCCAGCAGCTTGAGTAAATTCCTGCTGTGCCTTCCCTGGAGGAATGTTTGCTGTAGCCATCAAGAGCACTCAAGCTGTGAGGAGCCCAAGGGGGAAACTATCTTCCTGATACTACCATTACACCTAAGCACCGAAGAAAAGGCACAGAAAGCACAGTAATTCTGCCAAAATGGGGGAGGAGGACAGATGCCAAATACCTCAGGATATTTGCCTCCCTCTGTGCTCAGGAACTGCTTTCTTTTGTGGAGCAATGCCAGCCTCGATCAGCCAGTTAACCTTCCAGAAGGACACCTTCATGCTTAATCCTTCTTGCCCCATGCTGCCTAGGCACAGGGCAAGCTGCCTACAAGCATCAGCAAAGCCTTCTCCAACAGCTCCTGCCTTAGACAACTCCAGTTGTTTTAGCTACAGCTTGGGAAAGTTTGATAAAATGCAGCTGAACACCTCGGGAATGAAAGTTGTTGCCCAGAATGCACAGCAAGGCTAGGCTCATGGGCCCAAATCCAAATTACTCATCCTAGCGAAAGCAGAACCATATCGAGTCACGACTTACACAAATGTTATTGATTTAATGGGGCTGGAATGACAGCTACATCACATCTTGCCCACCTCTAAAGCAAGGCAAAAGAATGTTCTAGCAATTGTTTTTAGTCTAAAGTAGTTGCTGGAAATGCTATATTTTCAACAGGAAAATACTTCCTTCCTTTCTAACATTCCAGATCAAGTGGCTTTCCAAAATCAATAAACGGTCCAAATGTGTGATTCACTAAGATTATTAAAGCAAATGACATGGCAAAGCAAAAATAGACAATATGCATATAATCAAACTAAGCAGTAAAAACATCATAGTTAAACAGACATGAGAGACAACCTTTACAAATCATGTCAGCAAAGGCATAAAGGAAAGCATTAACAGAGCAGGATGGGTGGGATAGGATAATACCCTTGGCTGGTGGAACACAAAGGCAGGTATGCCAGCAATGTGAACTTACACAAGCTGCACGACTGCATTATATTGGTAGTAGGAGACAGCCAGCAAAACCCTTAAATGAAGGGGGCTCATCAGCAACAGCAGAATAGGTATGTTGCAGGAGAAACACAAATCTCCATAGGAATTATATTCTTCAATCTCCTGCACAAGGGTAAAATTTATCTGTTAGGTTGCTGCAAGTTTTTCAGGCCAAATAACCACACTGAATCTAAAGTTGACCAAAAACTGATTCATAACCCCTTTGGTACTAATCTTGGTGAATGGTTAGTGATCAAAGTGGTTCCTGGTCAAGTGGTCCCTGGTTAAAAAAAAAAAGGTTGGGAACCAGTGATCTAGAGGAAATCAAGCTTGAACTCTCTCATTAGAATCCAACATTACTAACCACAGGCTGTTATGCTTTGGATATATCATGAGATGTGGAAAGGACAATAAGATACAAGGCCATGTTCTAGAAGCATTCTCTCCTGACGTTTCACCCGCATCAGAGGTTGTGACGTCTATTTGTCTGTTGATTGGTGCTATATGTCATCAAACCAGTTTTAACTTGGTGACCCTCTAAGACTTCTCATCCCTGCTCAGGGTTTTAGCATATGTGATTGAGTCCATCCACCTATAGTGCTGTCTCCCTCTTTTCCAGTACCTTATTGTCCTTTCTACCTCTCATGATATATACAAAGCATAACAGCCTGTGGTTAGTAATGTTGGATTCTAATGAGAGAGTTCAAGCTTGATTTCCTCTAGATCAGAGGTTCCCAACCTTCTTTTTTTTGGACTAGGGACCACTTGACCAGTAACCACTTTGACTAGAGACCACTCTCCAACATTAATACCAAGAGGGTTATGAATCGGTTTTTGGTCAACTTTAGATTCAGTTTGGTTATTTGGGGTGCTGATTCAGAAAATTGCACTGAATAGACCACATCAGCTCTAGTTTCTGATACAGAACATATGCCATACAGTAGTCGCCATCTGCTCGCTCACAGGAAACCGTATTTAATAAGGCTCAGCACTATATGAGGGTTTTTGTGAGCTCAGTTGCTCTTGTTGCAACGGTGTAGTAATGGTGAGGCCACAAACTATATTTTAGTTTTTGTAGACTACAGGTTGGGAACTACTGCTCTAGATGACACAAGAAAATAGGTGGCAATTTAAAATGTCAGTTGACCCTCATATACAGTTTAGGAATTCAATGAAAAGTGACATGCAAAGTTACCAAGAGAGTATAAATGCAGCAAATCTAAGAGTTACGTCTGAGCAAACCTAAGAGTTTCAGCATCTCCTTCTCTTCAATGCTAAAAATTAGGGGACTGAAGGAAAATTTCTTTTTTTAAAAAAATAATTTTTATTGTGATTTTACAGTATTGCTGTGAGGGTAATAGAGGTGGTGGTGGTGGGGAGGAAGAAGGTAAGGGGGGACAAAGGGAAATATGGGAAGGGGGAACAATAAAAAGACTTCCCATAAACCTCCCAAGGTTTTATTTTAATTGTTATAATTCATATTTCAAAAATAAAATAAAAAATTAGAATATTTACATAATTATTTCTTATACATTCTTCATTATGCATCTTTCAAATCTATCATAAATTTCATTCCTTTGTTTTGTATATATTCTTTAAATCCAGACCAGCCCGTCTTTATTTTCTTGTTATTTAAGTTCTGAGATAGTATGTCCATTTGGATAATATAAAAAAAATTATAGTCCATTCTTTTATATTTGGGATTTTATCTTGCTTCCACTTTTTTTGCAAGAGTTAGTCTTGCACAGGTACTCATCAGGAAGAACATTTTTTCTTGGTTTTCATTCAGTACTGGTATTGAGAGTCCACGCAGGTAATTCTGTGGGCTCAGTTGGTATTTTGCCTTTAATATTTTCTGTGTTTCTTGGTGTATTTCTTTCCAGAACTTTCTTACCTTCTTACATCCCCACCACTGAAGGAAAAATTCAGAGGGCATATTTTTAACCTATAGCATAATTTTTCAAACTGCTCCTCCAGATGTTTTGGACTTTGGCTCCCATCATTCCTAACAGCTGGTAAAGTGGCTGGGATTTCAAAACACCTGTAGGGCCAAAGTTTGAGAAACACTGACCTATAGAAGCACCACTTTTCCATTGTCCCTCTACTCTCCACTGGCCAGTAAATGGCTGCAAGAACTCAAAATGTGAGATTGAGGTATGAAGCCCAGGCACCATGTAGTTCACATGTGCAGAAGTTTCCTAATCCACCATCTCAGGCTACTTGTAACTGGCATACGTTTGATCAAAATACCACTGTGGATTATAGACTGGTAATAGATTATACTTGCTGTAATTTTAAAACAGCAGCATTGGGCCTTGGTTAATTTCTGAACACAATTCAAAATTCATATCCCTTACTAAAGAGAACAAACTGCAGCCTTCCAGGTGTTATTGTATCACAACTCCTGTTCAAGTCATGGTTTCTAATGATGAGGAATATAGCAGTTGTAGTCCAGCATCAGAAAATGACATGGAGGGCTAGATTCAGCCTGCAGGTCTTGAGCTTGAGACATATGGTTTGAGGAATGAAATTGCTCCAAGATGAAACCACCAGTTCCTACAAGAGCCAGCTGGCATAAAGAGACCAGATCTGGCTGTTCTGGAATTTCTATGGCCTCTGAGGAATCGATAGTGACCAAAGCTAGGCCCTTCTCTTAGAAGGCACTCCTCTGGGAGATTTGTCTAGTGCTAAATCTGCTGTCTTTTCAGTTCCAAGTTAGAACCCGTCTTACTTCTTCAAGCCTTGTAGGTTTTGTTGTTCTCAACTCTGTTTTCATTTGTCATGTTTTGCCATGAATCTTTGTCATTTCCCCCAAATACAGATTTAATTGTCACAAGAGTTTAATTTTTGGTTGGTTTTTTTTAACCTAAACCATTGGGAATTGTTGGATTGTAGAGCACAGCAAAAGCTAACACGATAAACATAGCATTTTAAATTTTAGTTTCCCTTGTTCTCAGATAATTATTTAGTGTACATTTGAAAGTTTGGAAAGGAAAACCCACAAAATAAAGTATCAGGTTTTATCTAGGGGTGTGTGTGTGTGTGTGTGTGTGTGTGCGTGTGTGTGTAAAAATATTGCTGGGGATGTTGCCTTAATTGGCATGCACTTTCTTGGTCTTGGTGCTGCCATCATACAAAAGAACATCAACCTAGTTTGGAAGCCCTGATGTGTGACTCAAAGTGTGACTCATTTGCTCACAGCACCCCATAAAGCTAGGCAAATGGAAAACCATTCATTTCACTCTCCTGCCTCATTAGAAGTACCTACTCCCTGTGTATTCCATTTCCATTGGCATCGGCCAGGAGTTCCCAACAAGCAATGATACTCACAGACAGTTACTGTAATGACCACCAAAGTCCCGTTGCAGAGAAGGGATGCTTGTGTGAATGTACACTTAAAGATAAATGGGTTGGTGGTTGCATGCTTATGAATGGAATAATGTGTTGAAGGAATTCATAATGATAAGAGAGGAGGATCCATTAGTAGAAATCTAACATATTTGTGTACATGTGACAGAATCAGAGAAGGGAGTTTCCACTGTGTGGTATATGAGATGTGTATGATTTGGGATAATTCTATTTGAAGACAGACATTTTACAATAGAATCTATGGTACTCCTTCAAGGTCTCAATTTGGTTTAGAAAATTTGGGATTCTTATCCTATAACAGTGGGGCCCCAGGTGTTTTGATCTACAACTCTCAGAAATCCCAGTCAGTTTACCAGCTATTAGGATTTCTGGGAGTTGAAGGCCAAAACATTGAGAACCACTGTCCTGGAGCAAGGACGGGTTGCTATTCCTCCTACAGATTTTGCTGTTAGTTTTTAACTACTTCCAGTCCTAGTCAACATGACTTGCTTACCTGTAGCTGTAATTCTCGCACAAATTGATTTATTTTTGGAACATTTTAGCACAGCTATGTAGGTTTTTAGGCAGTAACCCCTCCTCCTCTGCTCCATGTGACCTTCCTGATCCCTACTTATACCCTCAGTTTTCTGGACACCATAGCAGCAACCAAGAAACTGGGGAGAGCAGGTTCAGGCCACTACTCTAGGGACCATTGAACATCCCTTGGTATTATGAGACAAAGTCAAGGAGGGTCAAGAAGTGGATCAAAGCAGGAGAGGAACTATGCTTAGAGAGGGCATATCCTAATCCTGGTGTACAGCATCAATGTCATCACTAAGCAGCACTTGTACATACCTTGCAGTTTTGAAAGCAATGGAAAATAGTCTTGAGAAGAGTGAGCTATCAGTCATCTGGAAGGGAGATGTCTGAAAGTTTTGAATCCAGAATGGCACCAACAGACTTCATAGCCTGGGATGATTCTAGATGAGACTCCTTGCAATTGACAACCAAGCTCAGAGAGTCTAAGAGGTGGAACATGTGTTTGATATTATTGAGGAGGCAACCTTGCAAGCAAGCAACAAGGAGCCTGTTCTTGATGTAGGGGAGCATGGCAACACAGCAGGTATTGCCTGATATCATCTGAAGAGCCATAGAGTCTTCAGGCTAGCAGCTTTAATCTGTATGCACTGGTGTGCCTCTTCCTCAACAACACATAAACGTTTTTATTCCCTCCCCACTAAATCTTTTCCTGCTATACAATCGTTGTGAGACCGAATGAATTCCCAGATGACTGCTTTCTCATTCCTGCCCTGCCGCCAACCCAGTACTCTCCACAACAAACCTAAGCTGAAATCTGCACTGAAATGGGAAGCTCACCAACTCATTTTGGGGAGCTTTGTCAGCACAACTTTCTTCACAGAGTTGTAAGGATATATTTATTTATTTGTTTTATTGCTTTATGTTTTGGATTTTTATGCTGCCAGTGCAGAGGCTTCAGGCAGTGATATATAGGAGACATAAAGTACTTGGCATATGGAAAAGAGCTATAGAATTAATTTTTTTTTAAAAAAGTAATAGTCACCCAACTATGACTGCAGAGAAGACCGGCAGAGAGTGTAGAATTTTGCAATTCTACTCTGCTCTGTTAGAAACTTCACTAATATGAGGGAAGGTCTTCCTCCCCCCCTCTTCAGATGCTTTGGGCTGCAACTCACATAATGCCTTTCCATTAGCAATGCTATCTATGGATTCTGGGAATTGAAGTCCAACATGTCTGGAAGCCAAGGGGCTCTTGTTATATGACAAATAAAATCTTAGGACCTCATCTGAAAGTGGGAGACAGTGAGGGAAATAATGGGACAGCATCACAGCTGAGTTCCCTACTATTAGGGGGGGGGGGGGGTCATGGTATTCCTTCCCATGAAATTTCCCTGCTGCCTCCCCAGCTTTATTGTATGATGAGGTGGGTGTATATACAACTCCTCTGGGCTCTACTGCCAGTACGGAGCCCCACAGAGCCCCGTTAGAAGTAGCCCTGCATCATATGATGGGCTCCGGGGACTCCATTCCGGAAGCACAGAGATGCCAGCTGCAGATGCAGGCGAAACATCAAAAGAAAATGCTACTAGAACATGGCCATACAACCCGAAAACCACACAACACCCCAGGGAAAATAGGCTTCCCTGCCTTCGTCTGATGAAGTGGCTAGTGAGCTAACCAGGATTTAACTGGGAGAGGACACTGAGATAAAATTGTTTTATTGAAGTCTTAGCTTCCCTCCAAAGAACTCCTTTACTTGTCCCACACCACTTTTAACCTTACAATCCAGTGAAGTAGGTTACGTTGCAAGGCAGCTAGTCCAAGTACTCAAGGGATGATTAGTGATTTGAATCCAGCTCTCTTCATTTACAGTCCAGTATTCTCACCACTGTACCATAGTGGCTCTCATAGGATTCAATCTGAGAAGCGCAAAGGTTGGAGCATATGGGAACGTTTTCTGCATTTTCCTTTCCTATTGCTGCTTGTACCGAGTTCTCCCTAAACAACTGGTGCAGACTATTTTCCTGTTAATTCTTATCAGAAAGATTCTGTCTCCCAGCAACTGCCAAGCAACTTTCTTAATTGCTTTCTGTTGTGAACATCCTTGTTGAAATGATCCCTGTGACTCGCCCAACCCAAGAATGAGATCAAGGCCATTCTCCGAATAGGAGCCAGACCATGTCAGAATCCTAGAAGAACAAAGGCCTCAGAGTGGTCAGGGAGCACTGATTCCTGGCAGACTGAAGGACAGGTATGAGAGCATTGAGAAGGCATTTTGCTTCTGAACTGATGAAGCGTGAAACTTCTCCAGTCATTATACCACTCCATGCCAGTTATGTGCTGATAGCAGCTCTGAGCACCACTCCAGGAATCAGCCACAAATACCTAATTAGGATTCCCAAGTGGTTTGCCATATCTACAGATTTCACTTATACGATCAGGCTTTTGTACCTTAGATATGATACTTTCTGCTGCTTTCCTCAATACCTACGAGTCATTCTCAAAGGCAGACAGTGCGCAATCTGAAAACAAGAATTCACAGATTCCAACTGGAGTAATTTCTGCCATATTTGAAAGTCCAACATCTGACCAACTATGACATGAAGCAGTCACTTCAAGTATCAGATTCCATAGAGAGTTACATTTGAGACAATATTGAAGTGTTTCTTACAGGAATATCACTAATTTGAATCATGACACCAGGAGTCTCAGACAACTGAGTGACAGCTGCTGGATGGAAGCTTTGCTTGAAAAGGCCAGTCAGGTCTATTGACCTATTCATAGCTGGGCTGTTCAGCCAGGCTTGTGATATAGCTTCTGATATAGCTTTTTCCAGCTATTACTCAGCTTGCTATCTTCAACACACAAGAACAGCAGTGCTTCGCTCTGTCTCCTTCTGCTATCGCTTTCCCCATGGAAACAATGCCATACCTGAAGAAGACGTGTGCCTGTTCACATAGAGAAGGGTTGGAAACTCTGTGGCAAGAGGATATATGTCATACTTGTGGCCACATTGTCAAATCGAGCATGCTGGGAATGCAAGCACCTCACTTTCTGATTTGTTTGCCACTGATTTTTGTTGTTTTCTTTGTTTTTAAACCTATGTGGTTTAAAGTGTGTGTGTGTGGGGGGGGGGTTACAAGTGAGCAAAACTATAGCATTTTGTGGTGACCTTGAGCTGTTTTTGTGCTGTTTGTTTATTTGTCATTCTTGGTTAGGAGTAATATAACTGGGGAAGGGTTCTATTATATTGTATTTGTATTATATTGTATGACAATATTAAGCAACAAGAATAATAATCAACAAGAAATGCAATGTAAATGCATCAAAATCAGAATATATTACCTACCACCCGTCTCATAATCCATAGGAGTCTCCCATAAGTCCAAAATTAGGATCCCAATGTAAATGTGAATAGAAAAACAGCCAAAATGTTCAAATGAGGTCGAATACAGGCAGCGCGGCCTGGGCAAACTTGGGCCCTCCCTCCCTCCTTCTAAGTGTTTTGGCCTCCAACTCCCACAACTCCTCATAGCCTCAGGCCCCTCAGGTCTAGACAGAAATAGAGCCGAAGAGAGGAAGGAGGGAGAGGTCACAGAGGAGGTGGAGGAAAGCCTTTCGTTCATTCCTTCACTTACACTTCCTTCACTGATTCTTTTCTCTTTCCCCGCAAACGCGCGTGCGCAGCGGAGACGAAAAGAGAGGGGAAGCACTCCCTGCCTGCCCGATAGGGAGTGCTTTGCTTACAGGCTTCTGCGCAAGGGAGCTACTGGGCATACGCGGAGGTTTTCACGCATGTGCAGTTGCTCCTGCACTCAACTTCAGCTCCGGAGCAACTGCGCCTGCGTGAAAACCTCCGTGCGTGCCCAGAAGCGGCATCGAAGCGCACAAGGCCGGGGTCAAAAAGCAGGCAGCTGCAGCACTGTCTGAGGAACATCGGCAGGGCCAGGATGGCGCCCCATGCGGCCAGGATGGCGCCCCCTTCCCAGATGGCGCCCTAGGCGGCCGCCTACTTGGCCTATCTTGTAGGACCGCCCCTGGGAAGGGGTTAAATATTTGGTTTGGAGGTGTGGTTTTGGGCTGCAAAATAGGCTGAACTTTCTCAATCCCTGAAGTGGAGGCTCACAACATTTGGGATTCCTGATTCAGATGCACCATTTTCCATGTGAGAAAAACAACAGATGGGCAGCAGAAAGAAGGCATATTCTGCTCATGTGTTGAAAAAGGTGAAGTGTAAGAGCTTAATAGGACTTATCTGTTTAAGTTTCTATGGCAGTCGTTTCCAACCTTGGGGTCCGTAGGTATTTGGGATTCAGTTTCCAGAAATCTCAGACAACTTGTCATGAATTCTGGGAGATGAAGTCCAAAACACCTGCAAGACTAATGTTTGGGAGCCACTGTTTTTATTAAAGAGACATTATTGTGGTCACATTCTCCTTTGTATATATTCAAAAGAAGGATCAGATGTCAGAATATCTACACAGCTGTGCTGATGAGGATTCTGGGAGCCACAATCACCAAAGGTAACTTTGAAAAAGATATATCACTTCACTAATCAAGGGTTCAAACTGTGCTATTATATTACATTTCCCGATCTGATCGTTTCATTCCCTTCAACTGTCCGAAATTTAAAATCCTTTGGAGTCCTTTTTCTTCTGAGACTTTTAAAATGTCCCAGTTTCTTTCTCCTCCTCACCCTTTCCCCCTTCAGTTGCTGCAAACTGAGTTCAAAGTAGTTTGCACATAATTAAGTCAGCAGGTAGACAACAGAAGAGGAGGGGACCTGTGGGATGCAAATGACCAGTGGGCCGCGAGGACAAAAATTCTGGTTATTTTATTTATTTCTGCTCCTTTCGTGCCACCTGCCACTCTTTCCCTGTCACTGACCATGGCATATGTTCTGTATCAGAAACTAGAGCTGATGTGGTCTATCCAAAGCAATTTTCTGAATCAGCACTGCAAACTGAATGTAAAGTTGACCAAAAGCCGATTCATAACACTTTTGGTCCCTGGTCAAAGTAGTCCCTGGTCAAAAAAAGGTTGGGAACCACTGTTATAGATAAAAGCAAAAGAAAACTGTTGCCAACTTCTTCTAACTTGTCTTTTCCCCCATTAACAACTTTTGCCAAATTGACCACACTCAGATGTTGTGTGCCTTAGTTTTTATCTCTGAAAAACTGTAGAACAGGGGTGCTCACACTTTTTCAGCATGCGAGCTACTTTTAAAACAACCAAGTCAAAATGATCTACCTACCCACTACAAAAATGTGAAACATATAACACAATATCTGCTTTGAACTGGGTTTTCTGAGTCCACACTGCCATATAATCTGATTCAAAGCAAATAACATGGGATTTTATTCAACGGTGTGGAAAGGACCTCAGATAACCCAGGGCTGGCAGCACTTGGGCAGCGTGGGAGCCTGCGAGGCGGGACTGAGCCTTCCTCCCACCCTGCCTGCGATCTACCAGGACACCCTACGCGATCTACCAGTAGATCGCAATCTACCTAATGAGCACCCCTGCTGTAAAATATATTATTTATTCAGGGTTGTATTAACTAATCCAGGACATTAGCAACTTATTCTACAAACCAGCTAGCTGGAAGTCTGAAAAAGATGTCTGGCTTTTGATAAACTAACAGTAGTTTGCTTTCTTGCTTTGTGAGCACACTGAACAGTAAGAAACCCAAAGTGAAGGAAAGCCCCCTGAAAGCTTTGGCACATCCAGGCCTTCAAGGGTCTGCAAGGCCCTGTCCATGTCACTCAACATTATTCCATTTTTTAACCTGCCTGGGGAAGTTTGTTGGGGCCACCCAAGTTTCCAGGACACAGCTAGCTGTCAGCACTTTAGATAACACTTTAGGAGCCTGCATGGAGCCGCCTTCACAATTGTTTGGGAACATTCAAGATTCGTTAAAGAAGCGAATAGCTAACACAGCTTGACACAGCACGAGGGAGCTGCCGAGTCTGTATTGCTGAGGAGGAAAGTATTGCTAATTCAGAGGGAGCGCTCCAAGAGCCAGGCACCAGGTGCGTTTGGGCCAGGCTGGCCAAGCTTTGCAGGCAGCCTAAGAAATACATGCCTCCTGCGTGCGGCACCCGCCCTCCCGCACCGGAGTCCTGCAAAGTGGCTGGAACAAACATGCCCAGCAGTTCACCTTAAATCCTCCATGCAACTGCTGAGGCCTTAAGGCATCAGGTGAGCTATCTTCCCCATAATTAGGGGCTTGAGAAAAGCAGTTGCTTTTCTCCTCCTTGTGCAGCCTTGTGCCAGCGAAAGAGCAAGCCATCTTCCGTGCCAGCAGCTGTCAGGAAGCTGAAGGGAGAGCGGAGAGCTGCCATTTCAAGTACTTTATAGCAGGGAGGGGCAAAGAGTGGGGAAGGCGGCAGCCTAATAGCAGACTTTCAGCTCTCAATCGTGTGCTTCTAAAAAGCTGCATTTGCACTCTATTCGGAGTCTCTTGCGGCAGCAGGCTCCAGCTCTTTAAAATCAAATGGTGCTTAAAATTAATTCTGTTAACTGATGAAAGAATTCTGATTGATGAATAATCTGTCTCGGCTTTTCTAGAGGAACGTTTGTCGACGCCTTCCCCTGTGATGCCTGTACAGGTCTTGCTCTGTGACCTTGTCATTCGGGCTCTTTGTGAGAACATGCAGTGACATCAGGGAAGTCTGATGTGGCACCTTTCATGCCAAGAGATGGCAAGGTGCAGGATACAAGTCCCAGAAGACGGGGATGCCTCTCTCAATAGCCAGCATCCATTAAGATAGGAATGGCAAGGAGAATCCCAGAAGCAAAAACATGTCCCTTCTAGTCAGATCACTGATGAGCTGAAAATGTACTACTATAGATCAAGGCGGTCAGAGGGTAGATGCCAATTGTTTAATAATAGTAACACAAATAGGCCCTTTCTTTCAAAATTAGGCTCGATATGAGGTATGAGTAGATTCATAACTGGAATGACTGCAAGCTCCATTCTGCTACTGAAACAAATTCTTCAGGCAAACTATTCTTGAGCCACAGTTCTGCATCTGACCATGGCTGGTGGAGTTTGGCACTCTCATTTTACAAAAAAAAAAACACACCAAAAACCAGAAGAAAGCCCAGAAGAACAAAAGCTACCTATAACTGTAGATTTGAGATCATTTTGTTGATCTTAGATGTTTTCCTTCATTCTGACTCTGCTTTTCTTCTTCTTCTTCGGAATATTACTTTTTTTTTTACTACAACATCCAGTATCCCTCAGCCACCATAAGCATTGGCCATGTTGATTGAAGGAGTCTGGAAGTTGTAATCCAAATAAGGCATTTATTTATTTATTTCAAATATTTATACTCTGCCCTTCTTTACCCCCCCCCCCCCCCGGAGGGGACAGACTCAGGGCGGCTTACAACCGGCAGCGATTCGATGCCCCACATATACAATAAATAAAAAACTACAATTACACAACAAATAATACATTAATCAGATTAAAACCAATAAAAAGTACAAATAGTATAAATAGTAATGGTTAATATGCTATATCAGTGGTCCTCAAACTTAAAGCAGAGGGCGGGTTCTTGGTCCCTAAGACTGTTTGGGGGGGGGGGGGCAAACTTTCATTTGAAAAAAACATGGACAATTTCCTATGTATACTTCATATATCAAGTAGGCTCATCCTACTTGAGGGACCGCATCTCCTCCTACTAGCCCACACTAGCCCTGAGGTAATCAGGAGAGACCCTTCTCTTGGTCCCACTACTGTCACAAGCATTGTTGGTGGGAACAAGAGAAAGAGGGCCTTCTCAGTTGTGGCCCCATGGCTCTGTAACTCCCTTTCTAGAGAGGTGCGAGCAGCTCCCTCCTCGTTGGCCTTTCGCTCGCAAATTAAGACCTTTTTTGTGGAAACAGGCCTTTCCTGATGATCCATAACCAGATAACAGAAAACAGATAACAAATAATGATTAGACAAGAACTGGTGGCACATCTCTGTAGGTTATTTCTGACCGAGCAGTGTTTCTTATACAGCCTAAAATAACACAAATGTCAGAAAGGCTAAAAGGACTGTACAATGTTTTCTACGTGGCTAAAAGAAAATGGTATTTTAGGATTTTAGCTTAAATGATGCATGGATATCCTCAGTGCCCTGAGGTGCATGGAATTTTTTAAATAGTATATGTGGTAGTTTTAACTGTTAATAGTTTTATATGGGTTATGAATTGTGCAATTTATTTGTCTCATGATTTTTTTGTTGAATTTTATGTCTGTAATTTTGGTGCTTTTAATGCTGTACACCTCTTTGAATCCCAACCATGGGAGAGAAGCGGGATAAAATAAATAAATAAATAAATAAATAGATTGTAGTGTAAAAAACTATGAAAGAAGTATTTAAAATGAAGAACAATTTTAACCAGCATTAACTTACCAGACTTTCAATGGGAAGTGTGGACCTTCTTTTGGCTGATGAGACAGTCAAGTTAATTAGGATTGTTGTTGTGTGCCTTCAAGTTCTTTCAGACTTAGGGTGACTCTAAGTCTAAAGTTGAAGATGGGGGCCAGGTAAATGATCTTGGAGGACTGCATCTGGTCCACGGGCCTTAGTTTGGGGACCCCTTTCCTACATAAATATCTGGCAGTGGATGGAGCTATATTATAACTATGCAATCCCTATCTATATTCATAGTGCAACAGATGAGAAATGGTGAATGTGCATAGCTTTTCATCTCAATGCACTAAGGCAACACACACTACTGTAGGTGTGTTATTGTGTATATGCAATGGTTCCATAAGGAGAACTCCACAACCATTATCAACCAGATGTGTCTGCTATGCATTGTTCAAAAAGAAACACATAAAAATACAACTTACACTTGTTTGATGTCATCAATAGGATTCTGTTCAGCGTTTCCAAATCCTATCAAACAGTGAGAGTTCTGCAAAGCATTATTACAGACTCTTAAGATATCCCTTCCACTACCATAATAGCTGAAATGCTTTACCAACGCATATGAATCCTCCTCCTTCTTTGAAAGGTATAATCGCTAGCCAGAGCTATGTTTCCTTAATGTCTCTTTCCAAATCTGGGATGTGAGCGCACACCCCCCAGTTCAATCACACAGCATGCCATTCAAATCCTGCTCTCTGCTATATTATTTGTGCAGGTTAACACTGGGCTTCTTGGTGTCAGTGGGCTGAGATAAATGGTCCAAACCTGCTCCCTAAGTGCCTTTCTGGGATGTGACTCCTTGGCAACAGTCAGTCAGGGACCTGCGAAGAACACAGCAGTGATTATGGTCAATGGACTAGGCGTCCAAAGCCAGAGGGTAAATCCTGTCATTTTAAAGACTTTTATTGCAGATGCAGATGTAGACGCAATGAGGCTGTGACCTCTGAGCAGTCAGTCTAAGTCAAAATTAAAGAGCATTGGCTCTTGGAGCAAGATACATTGATATGCCTCCTCATTTTCCTTGGATTCATATATGGGTTGCAAAATCAATGGCACCTGCATATCTTATATCTGGAAGTGTCAGATCTTACAAAAAAAAAACCTGAAACTTTAACTATATTGTCACAGGATTTGCCCTGTCTGTATGAAGGAGCATGGCCGCAGCACAATTCACAATTTTTTTGACTGTTCATTGCTCCAGGAACCATTATTACAACTTCCTAAGGTATTAAATATGCCATTCTTCAATCCAGAAGGGCTCCCAGAGAACTTACAAAAGAATTTAAAAACAGTAAGAAAACAATTTAAAAATCAATAAAACAATACAAAATCATTAGGTAGCAGACCAAGCGGTATTTCTATGTTAAAACATGATTGAAACTAACAAATCTAAAAGGCCTGCACTTGAACCCAAGAGAGAGATCAGATCTGGTGTGAAACAAATCTTCATTGGGGGGGAAATACAAAATCAGGGCCGCACTGTCTCCATTTCTGACAACTGCTTTTCTTGTCTCCAAAAGCAAAGGGAGACCTAAGGCACAGCCTCCAAGAGTGATCTTCAAACCGGGTCAGGTTCAAAAGGGGAATAATGGTTTTTAACCTACCCAAGGTCTGACTCCATACATTTAAAAATAAACAGTTAACTAATATAACTGTGCTAACTGTGCGATCCAATGATGTGAAAGTAATCCTTGGAGATTAACCAAATGCATGTTCAATCCCTACTGAAAACAGGCTAGGTAGGGACTGACTGAATGGGGGTAGTTAATGTCTCTTTACAGACAGTCCCAGTCAGCCTCAATAAGGTTTTGTGAGACCTTTGCTGAAAACTTCCTTTGATCCCACCATAGTGGATAATCATAGGCCAGTTTCCAACATTACGTCTTTTGAGCAAAGTCTCTCTCATCTTCATGAGATCCAGGATGAATAAGAATGTGTAAAATGATTGTAGGCTGGCTTTAAATCCAGTTATAGAACACAGATGAGTTGGCCATCTTGGTGAGTAACCTATGCTAGGAAGTAGATCGAGAGAGTGTGTTCCTCTTGGTTCTCTTGTACCTCTTGACTGCTTTCCTTCTTGAAAACAAAACAGAGAATGTGGTGCTGGGAGACTCATTTTTGATTCACTGGCTTACAAAGTCCTTATGGGTTCTATTTTGTCCTCTATGATATTTATTTAACACTAGCTTGGGGACCCGGCCCTGCCCGGGTTATTTGAGAAGCGCAGCAGGATGTAGAGTGGGTCATGGGGGCTCTGTGTGCCAAGTTTGGTCTTGATCCATCATTATTGGGAGTTGCAGTGGTATCATGAAATTACTGAAGGTAGTGCAAGTCCCATCATCTCTGTTTCCCCCCCCCCCCCAAGTGTAGTAGGATGTAGATTGGGTCATGGGGGCTCTGTGTGCTAAGTTTGGTCTGTATTGGTGAATGGATTTTTGGAAGTGAGTGAATTGTTTTTTGGAAGTGAGTGAAGGTACTTCAAGTCCCATCATCCGTGGTCCGTCTCACGGTAAACTGCACCAAGCTGTAGAGTGGGTCATGAGGGCTCTGTGTGCCAGATTATGTGTTGATCAGTCATTGGAATAGATTAGTAGCAGGATTGGGAAGTGAGGGAAGGTACTGCAAGTCCCATCATCCATGTTCTGTCCCCCTCCAAACTTCAGTAGGATGTGGAGTGGGTCACTGGGGCTCTGTGTGCCAAGTGTGGTCTTTATCGGTGTTTGTTGGGGGCTGCAGTGGTCTGTGGGAACAGAGGGGTGTGAAAATACTACAAATTCCATCATCCATTGTCAGTCGTCCCCCGAACCTCACCAGGACGTGAAGGCAGTCATGGGGGTTCTGTGTGCCAAGTTTGGTCTCAATCAGTAATTGGATGAGGGTCGCAGCAGACTTGGGAAGTGAGTAGAGGTACTTAAAGTCCCATCATCCATGGTCCACCCTCCTCCAAACTGCACCAGGATGTAGAGTGGGTCATGAGGGCTCTGTGTGGCAAGTTTGGTGTTGATCAATCATAGGATTAGGTTTGTAGCAGTCTTGGAAAGTGAGGGAAGGTACTGCAAGACACATCATCCATGCTCTGCTCTTCTCCACACATGTTCTGTCCCCCTCCAAACTTCAGCTGAGGACCCGGCGGTGACCGGGTTATTTGAGGAAGGCATTGTGTGCCAAGGTTGGTCCGTATCAGTTGTTCATTTGGCTCGCAGTGGTTTCGGGAAGTGAGTGAAGGATTATGGACCATGGACCATAATCCGTGGTCCATCCTCCTCCAAATTGCAGCAGGATGTAGGGGGTTCTGTGTGGCAAATGTGGTCTTGAACAGTCATTGAATGAGGGTCGCAGCAGTCTCGGGAAGTGAATGGAGGTACTTCAAGTCCCATCATCCGTGGTCCATCCTCCTGAAAACTGCACCAGGGTGTAAAGTGGGTCATGGGGGCTCTATGTGCCAAGTTTGGTCTTGATCGGTCACTGGATGAGAGTCGCAGCGGTCTCAGGAAGTGAGTAAAGGTACTGCAAGTCCCATCATCCATAATCCGTCCTCCCACAAACTGCACCAGAATGTTGAGTTGGCCATGGGGGCACTCTTTGCCAAGTTTTGTCTTTATTGGTTTTGTGATGAGTGTCGCTGTGGTCTCAGGGAGTGGAGGTACTTCAAGTACCATCATCCATGGTCCATCCTACTCAAAGCTGTACCAGCATGTAGTGTAGGTAATGGGAACTCTGTGTGCCAAGTTTGGTCTTGATCAGTCATTGGATGAGGGTCGCAGCAGTCTCAGGAAGTGAGTACTTCAAGCCCCATCATCCATGCTCTGCTCTTCTCCAAACTGCACCAGGACATAGAGTGAGTGGAGGTACTTCAAGCCCCATCATCCATGCTCTGCTCTTCTCCAAACTGCACCAGGACATAGAGTGGGTTATGGGGGCTCTGTGTGCCAAGTTTGATATTTATCGGTCTTTGTTGTGGGCCACAGTGGTCTCTGGGAAGCAAAGCGCTTTGAAGTACTACAAATCCCATAATCCGTGGTTCATCTTTCTCAAACTGCACCAGGACGTAAAGGGCATCATGGGGGTTATGTGTGCCAAGTTTGGTCCAGGTCAGTCACCCGTGCTGGTCAGAGTAAGTGAGTGAAGGTACTGCAAGTCCTTCAAACTGCACCAGAATGTAGAGTGGGTCTTGGGGGGGGGGGTGTCTGTGTACCAACTGTAATCTTGTTCTGTCATTTTTGGGGGCCTAGTCAGGAAAATAAAGTTAAGTAAGCCTTTCTGTCAATTCAGGCTGAGGCCTAGTCAGGAGAATCAAGTTGAGGAAGCCTTACTGTGAATTCAAGCTGAGGCCTAGTATCAAAAATCAAGTTGAGGAAGCCTTACTGTCAATACAGGCTGAGGCCTAGTTTGTAAAATCAGCTGAAGGAAGCCTTTTGTAAAGAACTCTGTCTGGCACCTTTGAGATTTGGGATGTTGGGATGCTGGCCTATCCATGGCCCAGCCTCCCTCAAACTGCACCAAGACGTAAAGTGGGTCTTGGGGGTTCTGTGTGCCAAGTTTGGTTTTGTTGTCTCATTGTTGGGGGCTGCAAAGTGTTTTGGACTTAAACTCCCACCATGCCTGACTGCCTCAGGGCTTTTCCTTACCTCCCTCTGGCACTTTAGAGTCTCGGAATGTTCGTGGCTGGCCAATGGGAGTCGTTTATGCAAATAATGCTGCCACATATCCTTCCTGGCCTGTGAAAGTGGCTGCCACATATCCGCCCTTCCGCCCTCCCGCCCTCCGCATACACACATACACACATACAAACATTCCGTTTTATAAAGGTATACAGATGAACTTGCTGGCAAAGTGTGTCATGTACTTTTGAAATTCAGTGCACTTCCACTATCACTCAACAATCAGGGACCCATTCCTTGTCTGTGTTCCCACATGCTTTCTGTTCCCTGCCCCCACCTTTTTTCTGTTGGCAACTTCTATGTAATCTTTCCATGACTTTCTCCAACTATGATGCCTGGTTGGGGTAAACTGCAGAATTGAGGAGCTACTGCCCATCAGCATTCCTAAGGAGTGAAGAAAAATGGAAACAAATACAGAGCATATGTCCTTTAAGCTTTGTGCACATGTGCAATGCCAGCCCACTTTGGGCTGAACCAAGACTCACCCAGGTTCAGCAGTCCTCTCCTGGGAGCCCCCAGTGGTGCAATGGGTCAAACCCTTGTGCCAGAAGGACTGCTAACAGAAAGGTCGGCTGTTTGAATCTGGGAAGCTGTCAGGTCCAGCTTCTCATGCAGGGACATGAGAGAAGCCTCTCATAGGATGGTAAAAGATCTGGGTGTCCTCTGGACAACGTACTTGTAGACAACGAATTCTCGCACCAGAAGCAACTTTTAGTTTCTCAAGTTGCTCCTGACACACACAAAAACAGTCCTCTACCCTGATTTTAACACAGGGACTTTGCCCTGGAGTGTACAAACCAAAAGGGAGAAGTGCCAGTCTCTGAGCATGTGAAGAATATGTTTCCCTTACTCCTGAGAGATTATTGTATGAGGTTCCCAGAGCTTGTGGGCGGGGGAGGCTTCGCTATTTCAGCTCTTCTGGTGGTTTTAACATGATGAACAATGAATGCTCTTGGCATTGCAGTCGACATAGCAGTGATCTCTAAGCACTGCACTCAACATGAAAGGTACTGTCTTTTGTTCCAAGAATAATACCCATGTTTCTATTTATGTTTTAACGGGGATCAACCATGCCATATTCTGCCTCCACGGCGGTTTTTCCTCTTTGCATGCATATTCCCATCAAAATGCTAATTATCCATAAAAATCATTACAGTTTTCTTAGTTTTCACACTTGTACCTGCACTTGAATATAGAACATCCCTTCTGAAAGTGCAAATCGACCAGATGTGGCTGTCAAAGATATAGACAGACTGACAGATGCCTTTGCATTTTGAATTAGGTGTAACCAACTGCAGTTGCCCACCCGATTGTAAATGCCGAGATGGCTCCTTTCAGGGGGGAAAAAGTTCCTGATTGACAGAAATGCTATACAGTGAACATCTGAAGGAGGTTCTTCTTCAGTGGGCTCACGAAGTAAGTAACAAGGAGACAGCTGCGGGGAATAATATAGGTGCTATCAAGGCCATGCCTTGGTCTATCTGTTTATCCCCCACAGTCTTGTGTCATGCCATGAGCTTTTTAATTTCACATTATGAAAAAACTGCAAGAAATAAATGTGGCCCTGTTGTTCAGACGGACAGAGCTGCAGCTGGTGCCAGTGGCTGCTGCTACTGCAGGAAAAAGACCACAACCCACATTGCTGCCTGTGGAGCCTGCAGAGTCTGACAGTCTGTAGTGAGCACTGCAGACTGGATTCAGTTTATGTCAACTAGGAGGCCATCCCAGGACTTTTGCCATCTGAGACAAGCATCGAGATACAATCCTTTCCTGCCCCATGTAGAGAAGCTGACAAGATTGACAACTGAATCTTACTTTGTCATAGAGTGCACTTGTTCTAAGTTTGGGAGGCGGGGGGCAGGCATGATAGGCTATGTGCCAATACAGTTGGTGTCCCAAAAGAGGGGTGCATTGATCAGGAGAATCAATCAGGAAGAAGGCTCTGCTCCCAGAGGCAATAATTTCATATTGCCTAGTGACAGGCGGTCTCTGTGAGCATGAGACAAGACAAATAAACAGGAAAAGAAGCAAAAACTCGCTTTTGAGCAGCAAGCATATGTGGACACTGCCAGCCAGATTACTCTCTCAGGTGTTCATTTTCATATCATGCATATATACAACATCACATTTGCAAGATAACTAAGGGGCATGGGATGTTCTCACTCCCTCGTACACATATAGTGAAATAATTGTCTATAATACCTTGTTATCTCTAATTAACTGTAACCTCTCTGTAGTAGTGGGTCTGAGTATTCCTGTGAAGCAAGAGGCTATGCTGACAATGCAATCCTGCTGGTAGGGTCTTCCATGTCAGACAGACTTTGGCTGAGGAACCAGACTAAATGTGCCAAACAGCTGCAGAGAATCTCTCAGAGGCAACAGCAGTGGACAACATTTAATAGTTGTTAGAGCTATACAAAAGAAAGTGTGGTAAACTCCTGAATGTCTTTTGCCATGAAAATCTTATGAAGAGACAATCCAAATAAATAGTGTCAGAAGATGACAGTCTTGGATCAGAAGGCACTCAATGAGCTGCTGGGCTACAGCAGATGACAACTACAAGTAGTATGGTGGCTAATGATACAAATGAACATAAACCAATTTTCAGCTACTGAGTTGCTCGAAGGTGAAAGGAAATCTGAACCTGCACAACAAATTGAACATAAGCATGAATCATGGCAAGTTAGACACATTAAATAGGAAATGGGATGTATAAATAGTGACATGAGCTAACGTAGACAGGAATGGGACCTTTGGGTCAGATCATTACACAACTTTTTTACTCAGTAAATGAAAATCTCAGAACTGTAGTGGCATTAATAATGGGAAGAGATATAGCAAAAGCAATCAGAGGATAAAATGCAAAATGTTAGCGAATATCAATATGACTTCAGGAAAAATCTATCATTATAACCATGTTTCAAGTTTATGTTTCAGCTATAGAGGGAGAAGACTAAAAATTGAAGGATTCTTTGCTGAACTCCACTATTAAGCCTAATTGATTTACTAAACTATTGAGTGAAAGAGTTTTTGAGGAAAACGTGATTTCACCATTACAACAGCTTCACTGGTTGGTGATACATTAGTTGTAGGTAAGGTTCCATATGCCGGTTTTGACCTTTAAAGTCCCTTAGGTTATTTGAAGGACCATGGAGATGAAGTCCTATACTGTGGTAAAGACCATTTAAGTCGGAGTAGGGATCTGTTCTCCAGATGTTCTCGGACACCTGCAGTCCTAGCCAGTATAGCCAATGGTGAGTAATGCTGGGAAATGTAGCCCAACAACATCTGATTCCTATTCCAAATTCCTTCTAACAACCTTCTACATAGAACCAGAATCCTTGGGTTTGGATTCAATTCACATACCAGTTTAATGCCGCTGCCACCCTTTATTTGAATAACCAATGGCCTAAACTTGTCAGCTGTTTTATTGTGAAAATTCCAACTCCTTGAAAAATAGAAACATTCTCTAAGTATGATCTAATTAGCTACCCGGACTACCTACATTAGGGTAGAGATTGTCCTTAGTCCAAATAACTGCTCCTCTTTGGAAGGAAGCCAGTTTCTATTCACTTCAATATCCAGGAAATATTGGCTTATTCCACATTCCATTTGGAATAAAATTAATCAGGTGAACAAACATTGCTCTGTATACTACTTGTTCAGCAAGGATTTGGAACATATCTGGAATCCAACTATCTTCCCCAACAGGTAAAATGCAACTAGCTAAACTAAAAAATGCAACCTCATCCATTCACTAATACAGACCAAAGTTAGCACACAGAGCCCCCATGACCCAATCTACATCCTACTACACTTTGGGGGAGGGTGGACCAGAGATGATGGGACTTGCACTACCTTCAGTGATTTCATGATACCACTGCAACTCCCAATAATGATGGATCAAGACCAAACTTGGCACACAGAGCCCCCATGACCCACTCTACATCCTGCTGCACTTCTCAAATCACCCGGGCACCGCCGGGTCCCCAAGCTAGTTTGGAATATTTATTTATTTATTTATTTCCGGCATTTTACCCCGCTCTTCTCAACCCCCGAGAATAAAATGAATTAGGTGAACAAACATTGCTCTGTAGACTACTTGTTCAGCAAGGATTCGGAACACATCTGGAATCCAACAATCTTCCCCAACAGGCAAAATGCAACTAGCTAAACTAGATTGACTTCTTGGTTTTATTTGAAATCCAGTGTGTGATTTTGTTGATTTCATTTTGTTCCGTTTTTGCCTGTTTCCAGACTTTTCCCTCCAAATATAAGTTTCTTATATGTGTTCATAGTTATCTTAATTAGTTTAAAGCAGAGGTTGCCAACCTTTCTTTTGACCAGGGACCACTTTGACCAGGGACTACTCTCCAACATTAATGCCAAAAGGGTTAACTAAACTGTTTTTGGTCAACTTTAGATTTGAGTTGGTGATTTGGGGTGCTGATTCAGAAAATTGCATTGGATAAACCACATCTGCTCTAATTTCTATGACATTCATTAGTCGCCATCTGCTCACCCACAGAAAACCATATTTAATAATCTGGAGCTGATGCAGTCTATCCAAGGGGGCAGGGCTTGGGCAGTGACAGGGAAGGAGTGGCAGGTGGTAAGAAAGGAGTGGGAAAAAAATAAAGAAGGAGGCTCACGGCCCTTTGATAGTCAGCGGCCCACAGGTTAATAACCATTGGTTTAAAGAGTAGATTTTGCTAATATCCTAGGGAAAATCTGTGAGTCCTTTTTAACCCTTTCTATTTCAACTGGGACAAGCACATGCATGCACACATACTCGTACTTATAGCCTGACAATCTAGACGGGTTTTTGGGGGAGGGGGTCAGCTCTAGGTTGGGACCTACTGCAATTATTTGGGGGGAGAATAAATGGTTTTTTCTATTAGGAGACATTTTCATCTATCTGCAGTCACAGAGGCCTTCTCTTACATGCAGATGCTGAGGTCTTCCATCAATATTTGAGATGTGTTTGACAGGAATTTGAGGAAGGAATTTTTTTTCCTCAATGGTTGCACCGAGACTTTGGAACTTCTGCCTTAGGGGGGCCCATATAACCTTCTTACTTTCCATCTCCAAATGACATGTGAAGACTGTCTTGTTCAGGCAAGCTTTTGGTCTGTTGAGATAATTTGATGAGCTAGCAGTTTAGTAATTTTAAACCACCTGCTGTTTTTTAACCAGGGTTCATATTTTAATGGGTTTTTCCCCCTTTCATTCTTTTTTTGGTAACTACTCCTATTTATTGTTGTTTTAAATCATTTACTTTTAAAAGAAAAAATACTATATTTTCTTTGCAACAGCCTTGGGTGTTTTATTGTGGGAAAGCAAGGCAGGGTAGGGAATATGTTTAAATAAATAAAGAAGTCAGAGGAAATGCATGCTTAGCACAATCTGAGAGAGAGAGAGGGTGAACGCTAATTATACGAGACAGAGAATAAACACAGTAAAAGAACTGTTGGAAAATAATCTTAAATAATGACTGGGTTATTGCATTAATCTTATATTTGTTTAAATAAAATAAAATCCATAATATTTATACATATAGATGTGTGCTTGTTTTCCTGTCTGTGTGTAAAATACCTATTTAAATCTTCTGAAATAAAAAGGGATATTTTAATTTCTATTACATTTCTCTCTCTCAGCATTTTCATAATTAGCTCTTGTCTTCCAAAGCTGTCAGAAACTTTGCCAACATTCCAAGGTAACCTTTTTGATCTTCATTCCTCCCAAAGTCTCTGGCCGCGGTTCACAACAAAACTTCTGCCGAAGCAGGAGGATTTAGAGGAGGGTAATGGAGAAAGAGTACAGGTGGAGGGAAGTATCTCCAGTAGAAAAGGAAGTTTGGTCTTGTCAGAGAGAAAGAAAATAACATTTTAACCCAAAAGCTTTTTCTATGATACACTGTCCACCTGGAAACATGAGAAACCGTCTCCTGGATTAGCCATAATGGCCAAGCAATTACAGCTCCTAGCTTGCACTATCTCATTGTTGAAAGAAACATGAGTAAGAACTAGCACACCACTAAGAAACACTGGCCCTTATTTTTTTCCAATTTTTGTGTTACTTGGAACAGTTTCTCCTCATAGAGATGTTCAATGTATTGTCAAATGCTTTCATGGCCGGAATCACTGGGTTGTAGTTTTTTCGGGCTATATGGCCATGTTCTGGAAGCATTCTGTCCTGAAGTTTCACCTGCCATAGATGCAGGCAAAACGTCAGGAGAGAATGCTTCTAGAACATGGCCATGTAGCCTGAAAAAACCACAACAACTCAGAAACACTGAACTAGGCTGCATTTTCCCCATGGTAGCAATTCTTCTAGAACAAGAGCCTTTTGCCATAAATACCAAATACAGATTACAGAGAACCATGAAACCGACATACTTAGAAAATATGAATGTCCTAGATTTTCCCCATCCTTAGAACAGCCAGGTGGTGATAAGAAAACATATTGATCGGTGTTCTTTGATTACTATAGTATCACAATTTTTGAATGAATGATTGGATTGACTAAAGAACAGATATCTATACTACTAGTACTTGGACTTTGGTATCTGTCCAAATGCTAGTTAAGACAGACAAAGGTCAGCCATAGAAGAGTTAAAAAACATGAACTGCCTGACCCCTAAACTTTAAAAAAATCCTGTTGGGTTATAAAGTTTAATGGGTAGCCTTGGACAAGAGGCCCCATCTCTCAGCCTACCCTTGTCTCACCAGGCTGTTGTAAAAATAACTGAGGAAAGAACAGTGTTCTGAAAAGGGTGGTGTACATGTTAAATTATAATTAGGCATGAAGGTAGATACATCAATCCTGTCACATCTGAATCTGCTCAGAGTATTTTGTTTCTTTCCAAAGAAGGAGAGGTGAGTCAGTCTCTTCTTGACAGGTCCCACCAGGTCTGTCTCTTCCTTGCTCATGAATACCGAGGGCTTGACCCCTGAACTACGAAAAGTCATAATAAAGGCAGAGCTTGTGGACACATGTAGAGTGCTTTTCCTTCTGCAATAAGTAACTACAGTCGATTGCTCACATAAGTTCAATGAGCATAGTTTTCATGCGTTTGATGTGGCATATTTTATTTATCAAGCATTTTATTGAGGTTTTATGGCTGATTGTCTGTAAATCTTGTAAGCTACTTTGAGCCCCTGAGGAAAAAATATAGGGCAAAATGTCAATATGAAATAACTGAGTAATTCTGGGATTAGGACGAAGGTCTTCCAAGTCAAGAGGTATGACTTGCAGACAAATGTAAGACTTGCTGATTGATGATGTGTGGTGGAACGGGAGGGTGGATGTGGGAGGTGACTTAGACAGAGTCCATCTACATTTGTGCTGTCTACAGCCTGAAATGAACAAGCAAAACACACTCAACTGAAGAACTTGACCTAGTTTACAAATCTTTTCTTGGACATACCTCACTCAAAACTCCATTTTTTTTCTTCCAGCACCTTCCCTAATAATATTTGATGATTTCCCTCACTTCCAATTTCAGTAAACAGGCTCCTTTTGCTCCCTTTACTGCCTGTGTGGCAGAGCCTCAGAGCTATTTATATGGTAATTGATTTGTCCTGCCAGCTTCTGTATCATGGCCACAGGGTCAAGTCATTATTTGCATTATTCTAGGTGGGACATGACTCAAGTCCTGTTCTCATGACCCACTGAGCACATAGTTTTAAGTTAATCCATGCTAGCCTTCGCTATGCTACCATGAACTGAACCATTTGTGTGAATGCTCATACCATGTGCAAATTTCGCATGGATCAATTTTTTTTGCATGCTTTTGCAAGGTGAACATTAAAGGGGCTGAAGTGAACTAGTAGAAACTGATCTATGTATTGCATTGGCATGAACACAATGAGCTCATCATATCTAAACTCAATGCAAGCACTGCTTGAGTCACAAGTACAAGTAATTCTGTTGTACTGCTCTTTTTACCGAGACCTTCAAAAATATAAATCATTTTTTTGAAATTTTACCGGGGAGATCTGTAAGGTTTTATGTTGATTATCTTTTGGCTGACCAACACCCCAAAATTACTGCCAAAGTTGCTAGCTTTTGTGCAGCAGCAATAACTTGTTGCCGCAAGATGCTGTCTTAGAAAGTTTTAATATTTATTTCAGTATTTACCATTGTCATCTTAGCATAGAAATGTTTAATACCTTTTCAACTATCATATTCAATACTGGGTTTTAACTTTGCTTTTGATAGTGTTTCTTAATACCTAAATGTATATGTTCCTATTCTGATGTTTGTTCATTTTTTGGTGCTGGCCATCGACCGTAATAAATAAATATATAAGTAATAGAAACAGAAATAATTATAATACATGGCATAGAAGAAAGTTGCATCTCACCCAGACCTTGGAAATAACTTGTTACAAATACAGATGGAACCACCTCTGCATATTCTTCTTGCCTAAGAAAACCCAGTGGAAAATGCTTGAAGTCACCATAAGGACCTTATTAGATGGCCAGGGAGAAATTAGGGGAAATTGTGGGGCAGCAGCAGGAACACTGATGCTCTGTTCCCTGCATTCGGGGTCTGTGGTCTCCTCATGATGTTTTCCCGCCTGTCTCTGCTTCCTCTTTGGCTCCTCTTGCTTTGTTCTATGACAGTGGTTCTCAACCTTCCTAATGACATGACCCCTTAATACAGTTCCTCATGTTGTGATGACCCCCTATCAAAACATTATTTTTGTTGCTACTTCACAACTGTAATTTTGCTACTGTTATGAAGTGTAATGTAAATATCGGATATGCAGGGTGTATTTTCATTCAAATTTAGCACAAATGTATTTATGTTATTCATTAAAAAATTTTGTACCCCGACCTTCTCACCTCTATCGAGGGACTCAGACCGGCTTACAGCAAAAATTCAATGCTATACAAATAAAAACCTGCTACAACATTATTAAAAACTTAAAACACAAAATTACATACATACATTACATACATACATACCTACAAATACCGATACACCCAAATTTGAATAATGGTGGGATTCGGGTGTATCGGGTATTTGTAGGTATGTATGTAGTTACTGGGATTTGAAGTTCATCCACAATCAAAGAGCATTCTGAACTCACCAATGATGAAATCGAACCAAACTTGGCACACAGAACTCCCATGACTAACAGAAAATACTGGAAGGGTTTGGCGGGCATTGACCTTGAGTTTTGGAGTTGTAGTTCACCTACATCCCGAGAGCACTGTGGCCTCAAAACAATGATGGATCTGGACCAAACTTGGCATGAACATCAACATGCCCAAATGTGAACTCTGGTGAAGTTTGGGGAAAATAGACCTTGACATTTGGAAGTTGTAGTTGCTGGGATTTATAGTTCACATACAATCAAAGAACATTCTGAACCCCACCAAAGTTAGAATTGGGCCAAACTTCCCACACAGAATTGGGCCAACGGAAAATGCTGTGTTTTCTGATGGTCTTTGGCGACCCCTCTGACACCCCTTCACGACCCCTCCAGGGGTCCCGACCCCCAGGTTGAGAAACACTGTTCTATGAGGAGTTGGGTGTACACTCAATTCCTCTAGGTGTAATGACCAGCAGTTTGGTGGTTTTACTATAGCTGCTGAGGAATGCTTGGAAGAGGTTAATCTCTCTCCTGTTTCTAAGAGGTCAGTTGACCTCTTTCCAAGTAACTATTCACAGCCTGCAGTGATCATTTCAGAGACCTGATGAAAAGGATGGAGCTGTGAAGAGCAGCACAAAAGAATATCGTAAGAGACTGCTCTTTGGAGAACAGTCTTGAAACTGAGCAATTTAGAGCAGTTCTTGGATAGTGCGATCTGGTCCGCCCATTTCAGGGTTCAGTGATCCCTTGTCCAGCAGGTTCTATTGATCCTGGCCATGATGGTTTTTCCAGTCTATTGTGAGTGATGACACAGGAGGAAATCCGTGTCATGAAGTGTCAGTTAAAAGGTTACCAGGGTGGCGTCATACTCCAAACCTTTGAACCTTTGATTGATGAACATTACTTTGCCTGGAGTACTCAATGTTATTTTGGAACATTGTTTGAGTCCTTGAAGTTGGAACTTTGTTTTATACTATCAGTTGTGTGCTATCTTCATGTTGGTCATTGAAGAAACTATAGGTATTTAAGTTATTGCTTTCAGTACAACGGTTTTAGACACAAATTGGGTGTTATTTTGGTTAAACTCTGCCTGCATTGCTAGAACACGACACTGGGCTCCACTGCCTCAATGCTGTCGGCATGGAGCCCCATGGAGTCCCACTGGAAGTAGCCCCACGTCATGTGCCAAGGGACTCCTTGCTGGCAGCACAGAGAAGTGGGGGGGGGGGGGTGAACGCTTCTCTCCCTGCATATGATGAGGTCCTAAGTCAACGGGAGATTTGAAGGCACATACAATCCATACACCTACACACATACCAGTAACATGCTACTTTTCAAGTAAAGAGGATGTGGCTATGTTAATGACTCTGGAACTCATTGCCCCCACCTTAGAAACCTTCAAAAAGAATCTCAAAACCTGGCTTTTCTGTTGCACTTTCGGAGAGTAGCCATACAACCATATACTGTTGCTCCTCCTCATTGTTTTAGTTTCTCTGAAGGCCTGTTCTGTACTACTCCCTCACAAATAAACTGCTCCATTCCTATCTCACCTTGAGTTTTTAGTATTTTATCATGTACATGCAGCCCACTCATTGTCATAGTGATTTTAAATGATTTTGTGTTGTATTTTTATGTTGCTTACTGTATTCATACGTTTATGTATTTTAATGTGTTGTTGTTTGTGTGTTGATTTTTATTTTATTGTAATATGCTGTTGGGCCTGGCCTCATGTAAGCTGCCCTGACTTCCCGCAGGTGAGATGGTAGCAGGGTATAACTAAAGTGTATTATTATTATTACTATTATTATTATTTATTTATTTCCAAGGTAACAAAAGTAGCAACATCATTACTTTTTAATGTAACATATAATGCTTTATTTGTGGGTTAGTCTTATGGGAAGACTTTGGGCCATTTTTGGTCATTGGAGTATTTCATAGATAAAAACCAGTACATTTATGGCCAGAATAAATCAAAATATGGTAAACATGGGGGGAATATTGATGAGGAAGAAGACACAAGCTTGGGGAGGCTGCAACAGGTTGCTTTTACCTGAGCCTAGTGGGAAGGGCAAGATTACTCCTTCCTCTCCTCTCCCCCTGAGTTGAGTTAACTATTTTCACATTTTGAACCCTGATGGCACCAATGGAAGTGAGAACCTATGTGTGGGAATGTCTGAGACAAAGAAACCTGGACATTTTCAAAGCACATAAAAAGTGGGATGGCAGGTGCCTACCAAATCAGGACAATTGGAGTGTATGTTATTTCTAAATAGCTTATTGCAAATAATAATTTTTAAAAGGCTAAAAATGTGCTACTCTTAACTTGACAAGAAGGAACCTCCAGCGGTGCAATGGGTTAAACCCTTGTGCCGGCGGGACTGCTGACCAAAGGGTCGGTGATTTGGATCTGAGGAGTGGGGTGAGCTCCCGTCTATCAGCTCCAGCTATCAGCTCAAGCTTCTCATGTGGAGACATGAGAGAAGCCACAGGAAGGTAAAACATCAGGGCGTCCCCTGGGCAACATCCTTACAGATAGCCAATTCGCTCACACCAGAAGCGACTTGCAGTTTCTCAAGTCACTACACACACGCACATGCACACACACATACAACATGACAAGAAAGAACTTAATACCTCTATAAATGACTAAAATGTTCATATTTAAAAGTAATGTTCCAAGCTTTGATTTAATTTGAGAAAGACACACAAGAGAAAGGCTAACTGAACAGCAATACCCACATGTTCTGAACGACCATACTGATCAAATGCAAAACTTCAGAGGAATCATCCACTCCAGAAGGGGACACTATCACTTCATTAAGTGTACGGAAGCATTTAATGTTTGAAGACACCCCCAAGTCAAAATGTCCCTGAACATGTATAGAGCTGTCTGACTGGACCCTTTTCCCCTGGTTTGTTTTTTTGACTTCTGCAGAAAGAGTTTAATAAAGGTGCGGGGATGCATTCAAGCTCTCTGCATTCCCGCAAGAGGACTTTACTTTACATGCCTTTGGTAAATATTTGAATAGGCTCTCAACAGCCTCTTCCCAGTGTTCTACAACAGGCAAAAGGATATTAGGGCATCAGTATTCAGTACATGCCCTACAGTCACCATGGTTGGGCCCCTCCAGAGGGGCTCACATATGCCTTTCCGCATCAGGGTCTTTTTTTCCCTCCCTTCCCCCACCCGAGGAACAATGTCATACTGTCCTGCCCATGTATCCCGTTCACCCCTCCCTCCCTTTCTCTGTAATCCTACCCTTTCTTCCCCACTCTCCTATGTCAAAGGAAGTCTTTCTAAAGAGGGAAAATACTTCCTACCATAGGACCTAAATTGCAGGCCAGAGTGCAGAAAGGTTAGAGTGACTACAGGTATTAACCGATGTGAGAAGCCCTATGAAAGAATGTAGCATCAGCTGCTGAGACACATGAATCATAGAAACAATATACCCTCTGGCTCTCCCAGTTTGGCAGGGACAGTCCCAGTTAATCCCCTGTCTCCTGCTTTTTTAAAACTCCCAGTTTTTCTCTCCTCCTATTTTCCCCATTGTCAGCTTACTTCAAGTCAGTTCAGGAAACAAGCCCCAGAGTGTGATCCAGCAGCATGAGTAGAGCCAGATTTCATTTTGATAATGCCTAATCTATCATTGTAGCCATGGGTCCTGAGCCACTTCCAACAAGGCAGCCTATGCATGGATGCTGCAGTGTCCCAGCACCGCAAGCCAAGTGGACTCCAAAAACAACCCCAAGACTCCCCTGGCAAGTTGAGGAGAGAAGGTTGTTGAACAATGAGATGGAGAGTACACCAACACAATCCCTGTTTTCTCCCAGATAGGTGCACACTCAATATGCGATATGTTGTAGTGCAATATGATGTGTAGTGCTAATGTTGTGCTATGACAGTAATGTTAATTGTTGTTTTCTTCGTTTGCTGTAAGCCAGTGCTGTCCAACTTCTACTGGACCTAGGGCCGGACTTCCAGTCACTGAAGACCTGGGGGCCGCTCTGCCCCGCCCCGCCCCGCCCCCAGCCCCGGCCCCGCCCCCAGCCCCGCCCGGTCCCTCCTCCTAAAGTGTCACGCCAGCCTCAGAAGCGGCGATTTCGCTCGAGGCTGGCATGACCCTTTAGGAGGGAAGGCAAAGCCAAGGGAGCCCTCCATGGCTTCTCCTTCCCTCCTAGTGTCACGCCAGCCCCCTCCCCTGTTCTGCCTCTTCCACCGGCGCCCTGATCAGGGCGCCGGTGGGAGAGACAGAACGGAGAAGCCGTGCCTAAAGAGGAGGAAGGCAAGCGCTTGCCTTCCTCCTCTTTAGGCACGCCTCCTCCCCGGTTCTGCCTCGTCCACCGGCCCTGATCAGGGCGCCGGTAGGAGAGACAGAACGAGGCTCGTGCCTAAAGAGGAGGAAGGCAAGCGCTTGCCTTCCTCCTCTTTAGGCACGCCTCCCCCTGTTCTGCCTCTTCCACCGGCGCCCCTGATCAGGGCGCCGGGAGGAGAGACAGAACGAGAGGCTTTCGTGCCTAAAGAGGAGGAAGGCAAGCGCTTGCCTTCCTCCTCTTTAGGCACGCCCCCTCCCTGTTCTGCCTCTTCACCGGCGCCCTGATCAGGGCGCCGGTAGGGAGAGACAGAAACGGAGAAGCTCGTGCCTAAAGAGGAGGAAGGCAAGCGCTTGCCTTCCTCCTCTTTAGGCACGCCTCCCCCCTGTTCTGCCTCTTCCACCGGCGCCTGATCAGGGCGCCGGTAGGAGAGACAGAACGGAGCTGCCGCCTAAAGAGGAGGAAGGCAAGCGCTTGCCTTCCTCCTCTTTAGCACGCCCCCCCCCCCATTCTGCCTCTTCCACCGGCGCCCTGATCAGGGCGCCGGTAGGAGAGAGACAGAAGGAGGCGGTGCCCTAAGAGGAGGAAAGCAAGCGCTTGCCTTCCTCCTCTTTAGGCACGCCCCCCTCCCTGTTCTGCCTCTTCCACCGGCGCCTGATCAGGGCGCCGGTAGGAGAGACAGAACGGGAGAAGCCGTGCCTAAAGAGGAGGAAGGCAAGCGCTTGCCTTCCTCCTCTTTAGGCACGCCTCTCCCTGTTCTGCCTCTTCACCGGCGCCCTGATCAGGGCGCCGGTAGAGAGAGACAGAACGGAGAAGCAGTGCCTAAAGAGGAGGAAGGCAAGCGCTTGCCTTCCTCCTCTTTAGGCACGCCTCCCCCTGTTGTGCCTCTTCCACCGGCGCCCTGTTCAGGGCGCCGGTAGGAGAGACAGAACGGAGAAGCCGTGCCTAAAGAGGAGGAAAGCAAGCGCTTGCCTTCCTCCTCTTTAGGCACGCCCCCCCTGTTCTGCCTCTTCCACCGGCGCCTGATCAGGGCGCCGGTGGGAGACAAACAGAAGCCGATGCCTAAAGAGGAGGAAAGCGAGCGCTTGCCTTCCGCCTCTTTAGGCACGCCTCCTCTCTACTTGGCTCCTCCTCCCTGCACCGCCCCTGGTCACGAACTCGCAGCGGCGGCACGGAGAGAAGGACAGAGGGGCGGTGCAGGGAGGAGGAGCTGGCTCATTTCCCCCCCCCTGCCCCGCCTCCCCCCCCCCCCCCCCGGCCGCCATTTAATTTTTTTTTTTAAAAAATTAAAAATGGCGGCCGGGGGCATAGCTGGGGCCGGAGCCAACAGGCTGGGGGGCCGTGTACGGCCCCAGGGCCGCCAGTTGGACAGCCCTGCTGTAAGCCACTCCGGCAATATTGTTATATGTACATTGTAAGCCACTCTGGCAGTATTGCTGTTTGCTGTAAGCCACTCTGAGTCCCCTTCGAGGTTGAGAAGGGCAGCATATAAAAATAGTAAATAAATAAATCACTGCATACTGCTGGATAGTGCGCCTGGTCAAAGAGATAGAAACACAATAAACTACTCTAACTTTGTGTGTGTGCTGGTTGGGAAAGCTAAGTGAGATTTGTGGCATAATGTAAAATAAACCATGTGTCGTTCACATTTGATCAGTCCACACACTGTTTCACTAGAAAGAGAAAATATGCCATGCAGATGATCAATAAAGAACAAGTAGTTTACTCTTTGTAGTTCAGAACAACATATACAATCATGTGATCAGTTGTACTGATTCACATAATGTCCTTTTAGAGAGATTTTAAATGGCCTTTTTCTGTCCGTGCAGATAAACGTCTTAAACAGCTAATGAAGCGAGAGCACACTCCAAACTCTGTCTCTCTGTCAGCTTCTCTCTTCTTCTCTCTGAACATGTACATAGCTCAAACCTGAACAAAAATTTAACAGTATCCAAAAGTCCCAGGCTCTGCTTGCTCCCCGGGAATTGCCCGACCAATCAGTTTCATAGATCTTATTTTACAGTTGACACACACATTAACTGATTCCTTGCATGCGTCAACAAGATTCACACACACTCATCCAACCAACCAACCAGGTTTGTGTAAATACAGGCCCTGGATGGCCGTTGTTTTGCTATCCACCGACCAGGCTTTGAGCAGCAGGGGGAATAGCAACATGGAAAGATAACAAGCTGAGAATACTTTTCCATTTCCGTTGTGTCACGCACAAAGGTAAATATCCAACAACGGCATGGAGCAGCAAGGCCAGGAAGCCAGCTGTGGGCTTCCTGCTGGGGAGTGCTGCCCGGTCCCCTGCCCTCAGCTCCCTGTCTTTATTTCTTGCTTAGCATCCAGAATTTCAAAGAAGTGCAAGTTTTCTGTGGAATGCGAATTAAAGGATAAAATGGCTCACACTTATGGAATTTCTGCTGGTTGTTCCCGTGCTAAGAATCAGTGTGCAATGTTACCTCCCATAGTCACAATTGTTTAAAGTTTTGCAGAAAGTATTTCTATAGCTAAATGTATCATGCATCTATTGAATTTCTGCAAGCCAACAAAATCAAACTTTCTGCAAAAATCAGAAATGAGAGCAGCACAATTTATATCAAGGTTTTATACTGATTTTAAATATGTCTTTATTTTTTCCCCATCATGTCAACTTTTTAAAATATAACAAATGATACATTACGGCGGTTGATGAGGTCACAAAGAATCGGAAGCAACTGAACAAATATTTATTTATTTGCCATACTTGTACTCCGCCCTTTTCTACCCCAACAGGGGCACTCAAGGCGGCTTACAATGGCACAATATCGTGCCTCAACACAATCACCTAAACATTTCAAAAATTGTAACATATTAAACAGAGTTCAAACAGATTTAAAATTGCACAGGGTTTCAATACAAACCTGGTGCAATTGTGGGATTTTCTGCCTTGATATTCTGAGTTATGTGGCTGTGTGGGGAGCCCCCAATGGTGCAGTGGGTTAAACTGTTGAGCTGCAAAGCCAGCTGTACCGGGAATGTGGTGCAGCTGGCTGGGTGTCAGCTGCATAAGATCTCTACTGACCAGGTCATGTGTTCAAGGCCTGCCTGGGTCGGGGTGAGCTCTCAACCAATTTGTGTAGCTCGTTGTCGACCTTTGCAACCCAAAAGACAGTTGCATCTGGCAAGTAGGAAATTTAGGTACCACTTTGTGGGGAGGCTAAATTTAACTGATTTCTGGAATGTTAAATTGCCTCTATGTCTGTCTATATATGTTGTATGACAATGGCATTGAATGTTTGCCTGTATATGTGCATTGTGATCCGCCCTGAGTCTCCTGCGAGGTGAGAAGGGTGGAATATAAATACGTAGATATAATAAATAAAAACTAAAAACACTGCATTGCCTTAAGTTTCCAAAGGCCTGCTCCCAGAGCCAGATTTTGACTCTTTTCCTGAAGGCTAATTGGGAGGGAGCTGCTCTGATGTCACTAGGGAGGGAGTTCCATAACCGAGGGGTCACCACTGAGAAGGCCCTGTCTCTCATCCCCGCCAGCCGCACTGCTGAGGCCGGCGAGACTGAGAGCAGGGCTTCCCCAGAAGATCTTAATCTACATCCTGGTTTGTAGGGGATGATACGGTCAGACAGACAGCCTGGGCTGCAACCGTTTAGGGCAAAACAATACCCCCGAGACCCATTCCTGCCTAGTGTCCCAGAAGGATACCATGGTCTACGGTATCGAAGGCCACTGAGAGGTCCAGCAGAACCAAATAAACAACAAATAACACTACAGCAGACTACTGTAAAGTCTGCACACTTCATATTATAATCATGTAACACAAGCCAACAAGTATTTCTCATCAGATATAATTTTAGGTCATTCTAATAGAGTTTATTTGTGCTAAATTCAGATCTGTGTTTATTTTTTCTCTATCACATGTAGTTTTGGTGATGAGGTTAATCGAATCATTAATGCATTGACACACTGATATCAATTAGATTCTTTTGATATCAGTGTGTGAATGGATTAATTATTCTATTAGTCTTATCGCAAACCCCCCCCCCTTAATTGAGAAAAAAATTAACACAGATCTGATTTCAGTGCAAAAAAAACTCTGTAAGACTGACCTAAAATTATATCTGTTGAAAAATACTTGTTGGCTTGTGTTATCATATGAAGCCTCCCCCATCCCCAGCCTGTGCTTACTTTATTCAAGGAGCATTCAGACATGTAACATGGAGACTAGCAAGGCAGGACAACAGAATGCTTGCCAGAAACAGCGTGGTCCCCGACCGTGACTTGGCATTGAAAAACAGGTCAAACTGCGTAACCAAGCAGAAAATAAAGATGAATGTGTCAAAATGTACAGAAAAACAACATGGCACCAGCTCCCCCTTAGTCTGTTGGAAAAGTGTCTTCCACAAAGTTTTCCACAAGCTGATGATGGCAGGTAGGGTTGTCACCTTTTTTATGGTAAGTGCATGGCATACAGAAATTCCACAAGTATAATTTCCACTATCACTTAGTCCCCAGGCCACAAAGGTTTTCATTTTATATAGAAATCATAAGCTGAAAAATTATTATAGAAAATAAATTCAGTCTAACCATAGAGCATAACAGAGCCCCTGGTGGTGCAGCGGGTTAAACCACTGAGCTGCAGAACTTACTGACCGAAACATCGGTGGTTCGAATCCGTGAGTGGGGTGAGCTCCCACTGTTAGTCCCAGCTTCTGCCAACCTAGCACTTCAAAAACATGCAAATGTGAGTAGATTAATAGGTACCGCTCCGGCAGGAAGGTAACGGCACTCCATGCAGTCATGCCGGCCACATGACCTTGGAGGCATCTATGGACAACGCCTGCTCTTCGGTTTAGAAATGGTGATGAACACCACCCCCCAGAGTTGGGTATGACTAGACTTAAAGTCAGGAGAAACCTTTACCTTATAGAGCATAACAAAAACATAACTAGCTAGAGCATTCAAGCAAAGTGTTGGGTTTAGAAGATGAGATTTTGGGTGAGATGAGTTCTAACTACCACCCCCCTGTTGTGTCAGCTCCACTGGCTGCCTGTCCAATTCCGAGCTCAATTCAAAGTGCTGGTTTTGACCTTTAAAGCTCTATACGGTTCTGGCCCAGCTTACTTGTCCGAACGCATCAGCTGCTACGTCCCACCTTGTAATCTAAGATCATCCGGGGAGGCCCTGCTCTCGCTCCCGCCTACTTATCAAATGCAGCTGATGGGGGCGAGGGATAGGGCCTTCTCGGTGGTGGCTCCCTGCCTGTGGAATGCGCTCCCTATCGATGTACAATCCACCTCATCCCTCCTGGCATTCAGGAAAAAAGTAAAATCCTGGCCGTGGGACCAGGCGTTTGCACACCAGCACAAGACAGCATTTTAGATGGGATTTTCATGGAAAGTGGATGAATAGGGCCAATGCTTTTATGGACAGAACATTGTTTTAATCTGGAATGAATGCGTATGATGCTAATGTAATTGTATTTTAATGTATTTTAATTGTTGAAGGGTTCTGGGGTTTTATATTGTTACTGTGTGGGCATCGAATTGTGCCTTATTGTAAGCTGCTCTGAGTCCCCCCTCGGGGGTTGAGAAGAGCGGGGTAAAATCCTGAAATAAATAAATAAATAAACTACAAATAGCAACAGCATCCTAGGGAATCTTACAGGTGGATCAGCAAATTTTTTTTAGAATAAATAGCTTTTAAAAGTCTCTATGGACTAGGCAAAGCATAGCCCATCTGCAAACATGATAGACCACAAGAAAACTGAGGCAGCCTAAGTAGAGAGTAGACCAGGGTACATTTATCCAGTCCAGGACAAGATATAAAATGTGGGAAATATAAAACAGGATGTTGAGAATCGGGATGGTTAGCTGGAATTAGAAGATAATATATTTAAAAGACTTACTATGAAGTGTAATTACTATTTTTCTGCAGAGCAACTGAAAGCAATTCATTAAGGGGTGGTAAATGATTGAAAATAAGGATGTAATTCTTTCTAAATTCACAGACTCCAGGTTAAGAAGCCGTGTTCTACAGACAAAGGGTAATCTAGTGTCCAGTCTATCAAATTTAAGGCCTATTTGTTTCAGTGGAATTAATAACTGCAAAACACTCTCAGCTGAGAAATCATCCATATCTGAAAATGCTAAAGCTAAGACACATTTCAGTTAAAGGGAAGATGGCACTTGATATAAGAAATGGAACAATCCAAGGCACAGTCAATTGAAAGCTGAAACCTGATGAAAAATACAGTGCAAAGTACATTCAATTGAAGGCTTAAATTTACTGGAAAATTTTGCATTGAAATCATTGAGCAATACCAAAGAAGATAAGGAACAGAGGCACAGTCTTTTAATAATAGATCCTGAACATGCTTTTCTGGGAACATCTGAAGTTTTTGCTTCCATAGGTTCTCATTTTACCCACACATCCCCAGACTATTTTAATCTTGACTATAGTTTAACACAATAAGTCAACTTTAAATCTTGAGTAATGAAGATGTTGTCAAATAAACCATAGTAAAGATGAAACAGCAATAGCTTATAAAAAGGTAAAAGTTTCCTCTTGACATTAAGTCTAGTTGAGTCCGACTCTGGGGGTTGGTGCTCATCTCCATTTCTAAGCCGAAGAGCAGGCGTTGTCCATAGACGCCTCCAAGGTCATGTGGCCAGCATGACTGCATGGAGTGCCGTTACCTTCCCACCGGAGCGGTACCTATTGATCTACTCATATTTGCATGTTTTCAAATTGCTATGTTGGCAAAAGCTGGGGCTAACAGTGGGAGCTCACCCCATCCCACAGATTCGAACCGCCAACCTTTCGGTCAGTAAGTTCTGCAGCTTAGCAGTTTAACCTGCTGTGCCACCTTGGCCCCATGAAACAGTTTATACTTCAGATTATAAGTCAACTCGATGACACAAAAGCTTCTGATTGACAATGTCATGGTTTGTTGAAGTAATCAGTAAAAAATCATTCTCTATTTCACACCAGTTGCCTTTTTTGTATACAGATTGTAGGAAAACCTGACACCCAAACCAGACAAATTCCAAGGAAACAAGCAATTAAGAGAATTAATAATTGAGAGAATTCTTGTTATAGCTAGCACAATGCAATATAGCCTCATATCAAGGTAGGGGGCTATCATACTAAAGTTTTATTGGAAGAAGAGTGAATGCTTTCTATCTCTTTACAGGAGCAACTGCTACTTAACTATTTGCATCAGTGCTATTAAAATATGGAAAGAATGCTAAAAGGGCATGTGGAACACAACCATCCACTTGTGGTTTAAAAGTCACCCACTCCTGATGGGGGTATGAATCTGTATATTGTTGATAAGGGGTGGGGTATGTATGGCTTACAGTTGCATGCATAACGTTTTTTGTTTACTACATCATCGCTACATGTGTGTATTTCTTTTTAAAGCCATTCATTCCCTTTCGGTGCGTGGGTGAGAAATCAAGTTTTTTAAAAACTATTTTCTTCAGCTGTTTCTTCTCTCTCAGTCTCAAAACAGGAACTATGGAGAATGAAATCATATGTGTGATTTGCTTTTTGACTGCATTTGAGTAGTCCAATATCAATTTAGGTCAGAATTATACGCAAACATAATTAAGGTAAAAATTTAATGAACAAGTAGCAGTATCTTTACTTCCGTGAAACAGGGCAACAATATATACAGCAGTCACTCTGAATTCACACAGAGAACAGAGGGAATCAACAGTCCTTTTAAACTGTCTTTAAATTATGCTGCAAGCCTTTAAAATGACCAGACTTCAGAGAGTTGGCAGCCATTTCCTTCCTGGTTGTTTCCAGTCAGCGCTCTCTTCACTCTCTAAAGTTAAAGTGGCAGTTTAAACCATTTGTCTCAGCAGCAGGCCAGAGACAGCACCCAAACAGAACTCAGGCCCCTGACATGCTCAGCCAATCAGCTGCAGACACATGTATTTCCAGTTAACCAACAACATCATGGTGTCTCTTTTCAAATCCTCACAAAGAGCTGTTCAGCAGAGGACCATGCTGCCTTGGAGTGTGGTGGAGTCTACATCTCTGTGGCTAGCTGGCCATCTGTTGGGCCCTGCTTCTGTTGTCCTGCATGGCATGGGGCTGGACTAGATGGCTCTTATGGTATCTTCCAATTCTGAAATTCTATTCTAGGAAGGAGGGCAGGTGATGTGATGGTCCCTGGGGTGGACAGAGGGAACAGGACATTGATAGGTCGGATAGAAACAACTATGGCAGAAGGGCAAAACAGGGCAAATCCATTACATAAAATGTATTTAAGAACATAAGAACATAAGAAGAGCCATGCTGAATCGGGCCTCAGCCCATCTAGTCCAGCATTCTGTGTCACACAGTGGCCCACTAGTTGTACACAGGGATCTCTAGCAGAAAGGAGGGCAGAACCCTCACCTGCTCCCGACCCCCCACAACCAGTACCCGGGGAAAATCCTGCCTGCCTCCATCAACACAGAGGTGGCACTTGGATGTCCATTTCAGTAGCTACTGATTCCCTTGGTATCCATGAATCTGTCTAATCCTGCTTTGAAGCTGTCCAGGCTGACAGCTGTCACAACCTCCTCTGGAATATTTGGCATACACAAAAAGCACCTATATTTTCTCAGCACCCCACCAGTATAGGTATTTTTTGAATGTTAAATACAGGGGGAGAAGCTTAGAGCTAATTAATTTTTCCAATTTTTGCAGGGTTTTTGTGCCCCTAACCCCCACAAAAGTGTCAACTACTCAGCTGCAAAATCGGCAGTTTTCCGAACACTTCCTCAGGCTATATGGTTAATACAAAAGGAAGGCAGTGCTGGAAGTCAACACATTTTTCACTTGGGGTCTCAAGTTAGAATGAGTTCCCCATGGAGACGAGCCGTTTGCAGAGGCAGCAAATTATGCCGTTTTCACATGACCTCTAGCAAAACCCACTAGGCAGAAGACAACTGGCAGTTGCCCCTATCTTCTTCTTTTTATGTAGTAAAAGTAAAACCTTGTCACAATGCCAGAGCTCTCTTAAGCCTTTTGTTGCCTGTCTTTGTATAGTTAATAAACCACAGGCAATCCGAGTGACTGTAATTCATTTCCTCTGTAAAGGTAATCAAGGAGCAAAGGCTAACAAAAGCATCCTTCTCTTCGAGCTCTTTCCTGCCTTGGGCAAAGTTCCTTGTTCACTGCTGCTCTGTTTCCCGTTTGCTGGAGAAGAGGGAATGAATGGGTCATCTACTGTCCCAGCTGCCAGAGCCACCGCCAAGCAATTTAGCCCTTGCAACAGAGCAAATGACTCCACGCCTGCTGCCAATCAACGGCCTGGGCAATGACTTGACAGCAATGGTCTGCATGAGCCTCCCTGCAAGGTGAGGGGGACAAGGTGCTAATGAGCCCAACAAGGTGCTAATGAGCCAGCTCCGCCAAAGTACCCCTTTGGCCTTAGGAGGGCACTTAACAGTCTGGGCTCTGCTAAGGAAGTCTTTGCAGGTAGTAAAGCCATGCTTGGCCAGCCAGGGGCCACCACATGGCTACACTAACAGCAAGCGACTAATGAAAGGTCTGAGCCATCTATCTGCACTGTCTCATGTGCATTCTTTGTAGGCGGCCACCTGGCTTTGCCTGCAAGTGCCAGCTTGTGCGGCTTGGTTCCCCCCTACTCCACTTCTCTTTTGCATCATCACGGCAAGTATCTGTAAATAGGCAAAATTCCCCCATCGATCACTCATGTTTAAGATGATATAGGTATTCCAGATTTCACAAACGCGTGGCATGTTTCAAATATTTATTTACATGCATGTTTGTGTGTGTGTTTGTATGATTTCTTCAAACCGAAGACGTGCTTACCCCCATATCTCTAAAAATGGAGTGCATCTTAAGACCGTGGCTATACACAGAGAGAGAGAGAGAGAGAGAGAGAGAGAGAGAGAGAGAGAGAGAGAGAGAGAGAGAGTTCTATTGGTCACACTGAAATTAGTGTGGGTCTTATAATGCCGTCTTAGAATCGAATAAATGTCGCATAAGACATCCTGTTGACTACCAATAAAACTGCACAAAGAAATTCATACAACTCATTAAAGCACCTTGAAAAAATAAACTTAATGAAGTCAGTAAAACAATAGTTGTTTCAGGAGGATTAGCCTGGAGAGGATACCTATACCTTTCATGATTGTGCAGAAGAGAGAAAATTTAGCAAGTCTTGCTTGACACATAGCCACGTAATAAGCAACACCTGCTGAAATTCCCCTTTCTACACAGCAGTTAAAAGCATTGGCACTCTCTCCAGTTTTCACCCCATCAATCCTATGGGTTCTTCTCATAGGTGGGTACTCAAGACTAAATCAATCACATAGCCCAGTCCTGGTCACGATCAATCAGAAGGAGGCTTTGCAAAAAGAAGTGTTCATAGGGGTTTTTTTTTTGCTAAGTTTAGTAAGACTGACCTTTCGGCTAATGACCCTTTACATTACATCACAGCTCAGGGACTCTTCCCAATGATTAGAGAAGTCTGCTTCTTTTCCTTCTTTAAGTTCTTTATCCCCTTCTGAACCTAATTCACCTGGAAAATATTATTGCTGCAGGGAGGAGAGAAGAAAGCAGCTGTCCCTTTGCTGTTCTGAAGTAATGGATCTGTCAAGGGGTGCAGTTCACCTGGCAGTATTCCTCTCTGATCTGCTCAGTTAGTGGGGTTGACAAAGGAGAAGGGGGAAAGCAAAATGCTATTTTTTTAAAGCAAGTGAAGGGAGATACAGGAAATTAAAAGAGACTGGAAACACGAGAGGGCCATGACCCATTCGTTAATATGTCAAGATCAATGCAGCAGAGGACAACCTAGAGATCAGCAGGTGACAATGGGATTTTGGATAGCTGAGATATGATCACAAGCTCCAGAAATCTCAGTCGCCCCTCCCCACCCTGATTCTTCTTATGCACAACTGAGCTTTCACTTGTTTGTAGTTCTATTTCTTTGTTGGGATAACATTTCAATGAAAGCAGAAGAAGGGATGACAAAGAAAAGGGCAAGTGCACAGGAGGGCGGGGAGAGAAGGAAAGAGAGCCTGCCAGCTTGCCAACATGAAATTGAGTTTAGCAAACTGTTGGTGCTCATTGCTCGTGGATAACAAGAACGAGAGGGAGACTAGTGCCAGGAGCCAAGAATTTATTAGGCAGCAGCTGGAGAGGCCAAAAGCAATAGGGTGAAGGGAAGGATGATAAAAGAACATCTGTCAGAACTATCCCAACCCCTTGTCAAGGTAGAAGCTCTGGGGCAGGAGGCCCTAGAGTTGCAAAAGGACTTTGAAAAGTGAGCCTCGGCTTCCCACAAGTACCTTTTTGGGGGGAGGGGAATGGGACACACTACAACAACTGTTTAAAAGCTAAGGAAGGGATTGCTGAGAAACTGCAAAAGTCAGACAGACAAACTATTTTGCTATGTTTTCACACTTTTCAAAGCAATGCACACTTGAACCAGGCCTGTCAGCTCTACAGTTTTGAAGTATTCAAACATTGCACAGACTTTCCCCATTAGCGCCTCTTAAAGCTTCCCTGAGCCTTCTGTTGATTTGCAGTGTGAAGTCTGACAAACAACCAATTTCTCTTCACTTGACATGAAGTAGTGAAATCAACTGATAGTTCTGAGAACATTATGTTCTCCGAATAAAATATTTTGTGAATTTAGCCCTATTTCTCTCTATCCTTCCCAATGTTTATTCTATCCTTTGCCTAATGACAATTGTTAAATCCATTTGGACAGAGTCTGTTTTAAGCTCTGTGGCTACCATCCAACTCACAGTTATGCCTAACTGCTGGATTGTGGCCAGTGTTTTTACAGTGATAGACTAGAAATTGCTAGTGCTTTGAAAATGGATAATTAAAGTAGGTGCTTCAACAATACAACAATATGGTCTCTGTTATTCTAATAGTAGTCAGTCCTGTTGTGAGTAGTCAGAGAGTCTTTTTTTCTGTCTCTGATAAATCCACTGCAGGTGGAATTTCAACAGGTTAACACTGTCTCTGATAGTGTTACTATCAATATTAGAAGATTGTCTGTTAAACAAGTTGTCACTCAGTCAACTGCCTAAGTGTGTTTCCTGGGGGCAAATGCTTCTGTAAAACAGGATAATAAAAAGTTAAGTAGGTATCAGTATCTCTGTTATTGCACATTGTCTTAGTTATGCTGACACTTTAAAAATGTAAAAAGGAAGCCAGGCCATTAGCTGAAAAACTCCTCCAAACAGGGAAGCATTCCAGCAAAGGCATTGAGTACTGCGGGAAATTTAAATTTTCATAAGGTGATAGAATATGTACTATCTGCTCATTCCTCCAAAGGCACTCGGAGGAGAGGAGCAAAGAATCCAGCAGCAAGATGGTACGCTGTGCTGATAACAGTAAAATCCATAAACTGAATGGAAATAAATAAACTGTTCTTTTCCTATCAGGAAAGTAAAATGTTTGTGGCTGTCTCGGCACCTCTCCTCTCTACTACTCTGATGTGATAGGAAGTAATATGAGACTACTTGGGCAAGAAGCGATGTAGTGCAGGATGACCCACTGCCAAGGCTGCCTCTGCGGCCATTCAGATAGCGTCAGCACAAGCATCCATATAATTGCCCCAAGCTGAAGTAAACAGTACATCTTTTCTGACAGTGAAAGGTGCCAAGTTGCAAGTTGGCACCACTGTCTGCCTGCCTGCCCATCTCTGCCTTCAAACCAAGATGCGCAGAGAGAGGGTCTTATTTCGGGTGGAGAAGGAGGAATGCACTCTTGAACATACGCAGTAGTGCTTTATAAATAAACAGATCACCTTGGTGTTAGTCTTGTGGGATACTAAAACACATGTGCTCAAATCTGACATGCCATATATCTCAATTAAAGTCACACATTATCCCCGAAACACACAAGAAGTAATGCTGGCAGGAGGCAGCTTAAAAAGCACAGTAGCTGCAGTAAGAGTCACGTGAAGAGCAAAGTGTTTATATGGGGGGAACTGTTTTTTGTTCAGCAGTGTTGTTGATGATTCCACTGCTGAGAAGACACTAACATTCTGAAAATGACCAAAACCTATTTCCTCACACAGCAATGCCTTTGAAGCTCGCACAGTTAGATTATTTTCTAAGGCCTCTTTAGTTAATAGTATACAAAGTGCACAATTATCACTCATTCGCTCCAAGAATCTAGGTGTCTAGGTGGTGTTGCTATTGCAGACTAATTTAATTTCCCTTGCATAAAATAATAGTACTTTAAAATATGGCCTCACTTTCTTCCACCCCAAGATGGTATCAACTCTGATGGTTTTTGCTGCATGGAAAATGGTTGTATGGATTATTTATTTATTTATTTGCCATATTTACATACTGCCTCTCTCAACCCGAAGGCGACTTGAGGCAGTTTGCACTTTTATACCGCTTTTCTCACCCCTGGGGGGACTCAACGGTACAGTAAATGGCAAAAATTAAATGCCTCACATGTGATAAAACAATACATCACACGTTTGAAATAATGACATATAAGTAAAAATTAACACCATTAAAACTATAAAACTTCAGGCATAGACCTAAAACATATCAGACATTTATTTATTTATTATTGAGGCTTCTATGCCGCCGACTCCCGGGGGCTCGCGGCGGCTCACAAGAGCCAGGGGCATAAAAACAAAGATTAAAAACATAAAACAATTGAACAATTAGAGCAATAGCAGAACAGGCAATAAAACAAATGGAGCAGCAACAGGAGCCACAACACAGTACCCAGAGCACGCGGGCCTACTCTCCGAAGGCCTGCCTATACAGATGGGTTTTGCAGGCCCGCCTGAATGGGAGTAAATCCCTCAGGGCTCTGGTTTCGGCCGGGAGGGCGTTCCACAGCGTGGGGGCTATGACGGAGAACGCCCTCCGGCGGGTAGATATCAGGTGTGCCGACTTTGCTGATGGTATTTCCAGGAAGTTGGCATCCTCAGACCGTAGTGATCTCGATGGGCAATAGGGAGTGAGGCGGTCCCTCAGATACGCTGGCCCCAGGCCGTACAGAGCCTTGAAGGTAAGAACCAACACTTTGAAGGCGATCCGGTGCTCAATAGGCAGCCAGTGCAGATCCTGCAAGACGGGTGTTATACGGCAACCTGCTGGCGTGCCAGACAGGAGCCGGGCGGCAGTGTTCTGCACCAGCTTGAGCTTCCGGATCGACAACAGAGGAAGGCCAACGTAGAGCCTTTCCTTCTCTCCTTCCTTTTCCCTCCTTCTCTCCCCTTCCTTCTTTCCTCCGTTCTCCCTTTTGCTTCCTTTGCACTGATCCCAAGGTTGTTGTCTATCTGCTTCAATGTTATTATTACTCACTGAATGCTTGTTTGCATAACCAAGTTTTTAGTTGTTTCCTAAAGGAGGGAAGGGGTGATCTAATCTTGCTGGGGAGGGAGTGCCTCAGCCAAGGGGCCACCTGTCTCTCGTCTGCACCAATCGCACTTGTGACGGTGGCAGGACAGAGCAGGACCTCCCCAGCCAATCTTAGTGCTCTAAGGGCCCTTTCAGAATATCAAGGAAGAAAATTCCACATTATCTGCTTTAAACTGGTTTATCTGAGTTCACACTCAGATAATTTGGGATTTTTTGCCTTGATATTCTAGGATATAGGGCTGTGTGGAAGGGCCCTAACTGGCTCATAAAGGGAGATGCGTTCGGATAGGTAAGCTGGACCAGAACCGTTCAGGGCTTTATTGGCTTTGACTTGTGCCAGACTGGTAGTCAGTGGAGCTGACGCAACAGGGGGTTGTGTGCTCCCAGTATGCCACTCCAGTAAGGAACCTGGCTGCTGCCTGTTGGACTACTTGAAGCTTCTGAACAGTCTTCAAAGGCAACCCCCCATAAATGCTACTGAACAATACACCTATTTGCATATTTCTTAGAGCCTTTCTACATACTGTCTGGTACACATCAGAGTATTTGATCAAGATGACAAACATTATTAATGAGGAAGAATACATAAGCTGGGGGACACTGTAGCAGTTTGGTTTTGCTTGAATTTACAGGGAAGAGAAAGATTCCTTCCCTTCATTTTGATTTCCCCTGTTAAATTCTGGGAAAGAAATTACTTTTGAATGTGGTACTCGGTTTACAGCAAAGGAGGGACAGTGGGAGGAAAAAGAAACCAGAACATTTTAAAAGCTCCAGTGAAAAGTGAGACAGCAATGAAATAATTGGGACAGTTCCTGCAAAACCGGGACAGTTGCAGAGTAGATGACTCTACTGAAGGGTGGCTCATACCTATGCGTCATGATCTCCCCCAACCAACCTATTTGTGTGAGGTTTATTTTTTTAGTTTTTCCCCTGCATGCTACAGAGGCTAAGCAGTATACCAGTCAACAGCAGGAATGCTTTTGTAGATTTGTTTTAATTAAATGATAATGCCAGTGAGATTATCCTCTCTTCTTCCATTGTGAGAACAGTTTGCTTCTTGCTTAATTCCTTGATAGTGATGTTCTCCTCCACCCCTGTGCAACCACAGCGCTGAAATACAAATTTCACCAATTTTACAAAGAAAGCAGCAGCAACAAACATTAGTAGACTGTTGAGCTAAGGTTCCTTTAATCTCACTTTAGGTTATCACCTGCTCCCTCAAGACTCAGAGACTTTAAAATCTCCTGATGGAGGAAGAGCTGCAGCTGTTCCCAGCCATTCCTTTCCTAGTCTTCTGCGTCACCTGTTCCCTCACCTGGAAACAGCAGGCAAGGAGGAAAGTATGGCAACCAGATTAGGGAGTAAATGTGTGAGAGCAACCAGGTCTTCCATTGCAGTGACAGATATAAAGGTCCCTGTCTCTTTTGTGAAATAGGATGACATCGGTATTACATAGGGTTTGCAGTACTTGTGCCCTACAGATGTCTTAAACTGCAATTAGCATCATTGCCAACCTGAGAAAATCCTGGGATGTTTCTATCTTGAAAGCTCCCTTCTCCACATTCCCCTTCACTACGGCAATCAAAAAGTAAAAATCATCCAATTTATATTGCAATTGAATCTTGAGGCAAATTTGCATTTAGGACACAGACGGTTCCACATCGCTACAATGAATCAAGCTACCTGTGTAACTAATATCTGATCATTAATCATTAATCAGATTAATGCAGAAATGGATATTCATTATTTCAGCTCACAAAGTTCAAGAATTTTCCACAAAAAAGGGAAGGAAGGAAGGAAAAAGGAAAGGAAATGTATGTTTTTGCGGCATTCATACGGAACAAGGCCCTGCCCAAGAGACTGCAGTCAGCAGAATATAGCCAGGAAATGTGCAATTCTGCTGCTCAATGTAGTGATGCCAACATCCAGGGTTCATCTCTTCTCTTTATTTTTGGAGACTGTAATGGGACTTTGTGTATCTCTTTCGCTAACTAAAGTGACCTAATTTGGAATGGTTGGATGAAGTTCTCATTCTGAAAGAGGCTGAAAATAACAAAGTAGGCAGTCATGGGAGGGGAAGAAAGAATAGCATTGAGGGAGTAAAGCAGAAGATATGTAAAGAGAGACTTGAAGGATCTAGTTCTATAATTTAGCTAAGGGAAATGTCGGTAGGGGAGGGCAACCTCTCAGTCTATAAATACCTTCAAGGTAACTGTATAAATGAAGATAGGGAATTAATTCACAGGCTTAGGAGGTGTCAAGACAAAGAGCAATTGCCTAGAGTTCAGCAGGAAATGTTCAGGCTAAGTGTTAGAAGATAAGTCGCCAGAAAGAACAGTTGGGGACAACTGTGTGGATTCCCAAGATGTATTGAGAAAAGTGACACTGCCACAGGACCCCACCACAAGTCAGAAAGGTAGGCAAATTAGTGCCCTTCAATTTTTTTGGACTACAACTGCCTCAAGCACCAGCCATTTGGTTAATACTTAAGGATTAAGGGCCCCCAGTGGCACAGCAGGCTAAACCGCTGAGCTGCTAAGCTTGTTGACTGAAAGGTCGCAGGTTTGAATGACGGGAGCTGTCAGCCCCAACTTTTGCCAACCTAGCAGTTTGAAAACATGCAAATGTGAGTAGATCTCTGGTGGGAAGGTAACAGCACTCCATGCAGTCATGCCAGCCACATGGCCTTGGAGGTGTCTATGGACAATGCCGGCTCTTCAGCTTAGAAATAGAGATGAGCACCAACCCCCAGAGTTGGACATGACTGGACTTAATGTCAGGGGAAAACCTTTACCTTTACTTTAAGGATTATGACGACTGTAAAACATCTGGAGGGTCTCAGGTTGCCTTTCTATTCCTTAGACTCAAATACATTTCTGATTTGAGAACTATGCCCAGGATCCACATTACATGAATCATCCTGTGTAATGTCTCTGTGCAAAGCAAAGGCACGTACTCAGAGGAACTCTCTTCTCTTATTATTCCACATGTTTCAGGTTTGGGTGCTGGCTTCAGATACTAGATGGAAAGATAGGTACACTTCTGTACCATTAACAATAATCTAACATCAGCAATTTCTGCAAGTACAGAAGTAGTAAACATTGTACCAGCTGGATGTCCCTCATTTTTATGACTTTCAAAGGTAGAGGATCTCTGTCTTCTTCTGCACCTGATTCCCTTCCTAGCTATAACTCACATTCCATCCCCAGGGATAAAACACAGCCCTGCCTGTGCTTGATACTAGATTCAAGGCTGTAGCCTGAGCAAGTTGTAGCAAGTTTAACAAACAGATCAGATTACTGGGAAACAGAAGCAATGTGGGGAGAATATTTTTGCTAACCACGAATGCATAAGGTAGATAGAGTCAGGCTCCATTTCCCATGGTAGTTTTGTTAATATTATTTATTTCTGCTGAGAGGTGTTCTCTTGGCAGACCCCACAACATCTCTGGCCAAAGCTTCACAGGCAACCGGAGATGGGCATAGGCTTGGTAATGGATCTGCAATGGGAGGAATGGATGGTGCAATTTCGGGCCACACTCACATCCTGCTCACTCAGCATAAAGATAAGAAATATCTGGTAATGACTTCATCTGGGTAACCCTGAGTCACTGAAGCCTAAAGCAAATAATCACAGTGTTTTGGAGGAATATTCCAGTGCTGTGTGGTAGATAGTGCTGAACACTCGTCATATCCAGCATACATATATCTGCTTGGAAAACCAGTTCAATCTTCCTCAAGTTCTAAAAGGCAACATTCTCCAGCAGAAAGGGGAGGGAAGGGGCTTCACTCTGTGTATGTGTGTGTGTGTCTGCACTGCTTACTTAGTCCCTCTTAGAGCCTACTCTCGGCAGCTGTTCGAGGTTGGTATTACTTTGGAGAGGATAATTGTAGGCTTTTAAAAGATAAATCTGCACAATTCTATTTTAAAGTAGGCTTGGGGGGGGGGTTGTCCCTGTGGACTTTTCTAAATAAATACATTAAATAATAAAACTACAAAAGAACTGGAGAAACCTGTGTATTTGTTTCTATAGCATCTTGGGAAGAGCAAAGAGTTACTTTACACAGTTGGCCCTCTGTATCCAGTGGTTGTGCATCCAAAGTTTGAAAACATTCTTCCCCCCTTCTCCCAAAAAACTGAGCTTCATTTTACAAAAAAGACAATGTATATTATATGTTATTGTCCTGAACAGATTAGTTCCTGCTATTGCAGAAGAACTTCTCCCTGAAAGCCAATGCGGCTTCAGAGCTAATAGGAGCACCATCCACAATGCTGCGGCCTCTTTCGAGAAGTCACGCTGAACGAGTCTAGAAGAGAAACGACAATGCAGAAAGAACCGCAACCTGGAAACATCACCCAAGGAGACTTTCTGCTGTGCTTTCGGCTTGGCCTTTTTAGCCATTAACGCGCTTGTAGAAAGCATGGGATGAGTCCTTCCTGAATCTTAGTTCATGAAGAAAAGCCAAAACATATATAACAGGCTTAAGCATCCATGGATTTTAATGTTCAGGTGGGGTCCTTGAACCAAATACCAAGGGCCCGTTATATTGAGCCAAAACTTTGGTCCATTTCACCAAATGACCAGAAGCAGATCTCTAGGGTTTGATGGGCAATTAATTAATGATTTTAATCTTGGAAAATCAGTTATATTCAGGGTACTTCAGTGACCTCTGTCAGTGGTGCACATTATATAAATGCAGTGATATGTGAGCCATAATTTATACCATATATCATTGTTATATATACACATAGCTATGGTACGAGTTTGGCTCTGTGTTGGCTTTCTTTTGGAGTCCTATCCAATAACAGAAACAATGCTTTGTTTTTCCTGCTGCAGAGGAAAACACCTATCTTCACTCATAGACTCCAATGCTTTAGGCTGGCTTTTAGTTGTCCTGTCTGACGTTGACATGTTTATCAGGCAAAGATTTATTTTGTAGCCTTTAAAAATGGATTGGGATAGTGGTGGCTTTGTAGCTACTACAAGAGTCACCCAATCAGCATTCTACACAGCCAACATCTGCAGAAAAAAAGGAAAAGGTATTGCAGTCCACTTTTAGAGAAAAACTGGTTGCTCCTATATTTGGCACTCTGAGGAAGATTGCCCATCCTAAAAAAAGGGAATGGAAATTAGAGCACTAAACCAACTACCCACCCTTAGTATCATGTGTGGTATACATAGCTCCATGTAGTTCTACGTTAACACTCTGGTTCAGTGTGTATAGAATAGAATAGTATAAGAAAAAGAAGGGTGTCATAGTTTTGGACAAGGCTGACTCCAATACCAAAGCCCATACTTCAGAATCAGACAAAGTTCTCTGTAGTAACAAAATGTGCTATCTGTTTAAGATGGAAGCTAGTTCATAGTGTTCTTGCTTTTATTTATTATTATTATTATATTTCCCATTCAATGATCATTGGCGCTCAGGGAAATGTGGAATAAACTCATAATTTTAAGTTTTAAACAATTTAAAATAATTTTAAATGGTTTCTAATCATGTACATATAGAAGTTTGGAGAAGATCATTATATCCCAAAAGCTTTAATTAAAGACCATAATTCTAACATGCAACCATAATTAAACCGGTATCAGCACCAGTCAAGTCCTCAACAGGAAGACATTCCAAAACAAGGCTGCCATTTCAAAAAAAGGCCCTCTTTCACACACCCCTACAGTTTTTGTTCTCCCCCTTCTTACTCGTTCTCTTCCTCTTCTGTTTATTATTATTGTGTTTGTTTATACCTCACTTTTTCTCTCCATGAGGAGACTCAAACCAGCTGACTAGACACAGCAGAGGGACCCTCCAGTAGATCTCAATGTTCAGGTTCGTGTGTGTAGAAAGAGGCATGTCTTCAAATATAAGGATCCCAATATTTTTATGAGTGATGACTCCAAATCTTTAACTGAAGTTTGATCTGCAGATATATTAGCAGGAAATAATGTCTGCTATTTTATGGAAAACATCACATGCTAATTTCTAGACATCCAGCATAGGTGTAGGCCACATTTTTTAATCACTTGATAACCCTAGGATCAGGATTTGGCACGCAAGATAAACTTATTTGCATCCCATCCTTAAAAGCATTTTAACTTCTTACATAAAGATTAGGCTGAGGGATCACAGATTTCCCAAATCTTCACGGCTGATCGGAAAACTAAGTCATATATATATGACTTACAGCATAAATGCCTCATGCATACCATGTAAACTAAAGATTTGGCAAGTGGTGGTGATCATATACTGTGTGTGTGTGTATATATATATATATATATATATATATATATGATCACCACCACTTGACTGATCAGAAAACGAAGGCATATATATATATACTGTATATATGATCACCACCACTTGACTGATCAGAAAATGAAGGCATATATATATATATATATATATATATATGCCTTAATTTTCTGATCAGCCATGAAGCTTTGGGAAATCCGGTTGCTACAATTAAAGCAACCATAAAGCTACTGGTCTAAGGCTCTGCTACAGACCCCAATAGTTGTAAGGAAAAGAAATAAATCCCCCATATATCTCTATCTCTATCTCTCTATCTTTATGCATGCTAAGACTTGCAGCATAAATGCCTCATGCATACCATGTAAAGTAAACTAAAGATTTGGCAAGTGGTGATGATCATATATGTGTGTGTATTGGGGTCTATAGCAGAGCCTTTCTCCCCTGCACAGAAATGCAATATATTTTAAGTGTATAAGTATATAACTTTGCCTCCATATCCATAACACTCAGACCAGTAGTTTTATGGTTGCTCTAATTGTAGCTTTTGGCATAGAACCGATGTGCTAAATAATGTCTTGACATTCATGCTTCTCAAGATGTTGCAATTAGTACTCATCCCACTGTGTAAGCAGGTTCCCTTAAGGTGTGTACTTGAACTTGCAGATTCTGCTAGGGAGTGATAAATGGAATGACCAGAATGGAAAATCACACTGAGGAAAGAGGACTTCATGTCCACAAGCCCACCAATCACTGTTTAACAAGGGAGACCCAGCTTAATGGACATCTTCTGTTATAGTTATTAATGGCAAAGTCCAGATAAGGAAACAAAACCATCATTTTAAATGTCAAATGTAAGAGCACTGTCTTTAAAAACAAAGGACACTGGCATTTGCTTCAGGCAAGCTACTTTTACTCTGCCCAGAGTAATATGCCTTTAACTGAAGCAGAACAGATGAACATTCATGTAGTCTAGTTTTCAAATTTTTGAAGCTCCACAAGACCAGAAAATAGATGGCTTATCGGTTACATATTCTGCAATGGGATAAACAAATAATCACATGAGTAAACCTTGGAACTTGAGAGCATGAAACTTGGTGGGTGGACGTTGAAGTAAGCTCAATTTCTCTATTCTTCTGTCAATACTGTATGTACTTTCTTTTTTAAAAATAATATTTTAAAAATAATTCTTTTTTAAAAAAATAATATTTGTTGAAAAATTTTCAGTACTTTACATAAGAAAGTGATCTAAAAAACTTAAAGAAAAGGATAAAAAGAAAGGGTAAGGGAATAGGAAAAAGGGGAGGGGGTGATAGTAGGGGAGGAGAATGGATTTAGGTGGGGAAGGGGTAGATGTAGGGGAAAAATAATAATTATAAGAGAGAAAAGAAAAAAAGAAAAAAGAAAAGAATTGACTTCCATTCTGGGCTAAATTCAGTCTGCTGAGAATCCTCATTCAAATGTCTTCTGCCCTTCTCTCCTATTCATGGTGAGAAATCAGAGAAAATGAGCTATTCTACATCTAAGAGAGATTTGCATATCATAGGATTTTCCTTTGGGGAATAGCAAGGTTTTACATAGCATAGGAGGTCCCGTTTGCAGACTGGCAAGCCTTTATATGATGACAAACTTTTATATTGGGGCACTGGTAAGATTTAGTTGCAGTCCCAGCATTTTGCATCCCACCCACAACTAGAATGCAGCTTTTGAGCCCTTTGCCAAATTGGAAGGTAGGCTAGAAAGGGTTCTCCACCATGGCATAGATGCTGCTGGAAGGAAAGGTCCATGTTATAAATTACCCCCAAAAAAAAACCCCCAGATGTTATTGCATGCAGAAATCCCCATGGTGCTACCATCTGGGGAACTGCAAAACAAAAGAAAGCCAGACTCTATACTCACTTGTGGGTGAAAACAGCTTTCATATCAAACCTGTGGAACAGCTTTCATATCAAACCTGGCTCTAAAGTATTGAAAAGCTGTAGAATTCGTCTGCCATACGTAAAAATCACAACACCTTTTGTGCTCCTCACACAGCATTAGGCTAGGTAAGGGGACTCTCCTAAGCAGCAGATGCAGGAAATATGAAGAAGCAACAAGGTGGTGGAGGACAGAGCTGTGAACATCCTGTGACTTATCCTGCAATTTGTCAAACACTTATCTACCTGGCTTCTGTACATGGAAGGAGAGAGGATCTTGTCCTTTACAGTATTATATTTATTTTAGCGTAAGCAAAATGTTTTGGACTGGCCACATTCCCTTGACCCAGGATAGCGGCAACTTAGAGGAGGACAATACTGATACATTGCCACTATCCCAAGTTGCAAGAATGCTACAGAATAGCGACTTCATACGGTAAAGACCTCAGTATCAAAAGAGAAGTAGGACACCCAACCAGATGTCACAGCCTCTATCACACTTTTAACAGTCAGGCAAGAAAACAAAATTTAAATGCTCAGTAGTTACAAGCATATACACAATCCATAACAATATTTCAGGAATTTGATGTCAAACTTACATTATGAAATCACGACATGATGGACATAATGGCCCATGTGACCCCTTCCAACTTTATGATTTTTTGATTTATCCTAAATTCAAGACTTTCTGCTTATGGTGCCACCTGCCTTAGCCAAGTTTCAACATTCTGGTGTGAATTCACCAGTTTTGGGCATGTGATAGTAATCCAGTTGCACTCAGTAGAACAGTTCACTTAACATTCAATTAAATCATGCAGGTAACCAAGGATTTAAAAATATTAAATGCTAGCTATACTGCATAGCAGAGAGTTGTGGGATATGAATCTAGCTTCTGAATTACTTGAAATCCCTAGATAGCATCCTTTCTATTTGTGATTCTTTTGCATCTTTTATGGATTATTTTTTCAATGGTTATGCAATTTGCTGCTGGTTCTAGTCCCTTGAGTAAACACAAGAGCAGGCAAATTTGCAAAACACGTTTGCATGCCAAGGTGACTCTAGAGGCGCCTGCTATCAGGTAAACACATAATTAGCATGTTTGCAAATAAATTGATTATGCACATGATTGAAGCTGGTTCTGGCTGCCATATAAATATCATGTCTTTTTATAAAGTTGTATAATGAGTTATTTATTCATTACCAAGCCCAATTGTTTGCTGGATTTCTGCTTATGCACAGTCACTGTCAATACGTTTTTGTACGCAGATGACTCCTGTGTCCAGGCTGCAATGCAGGTCTGTTACATGGGCTGGACACATCTCAAATTGAATTCAAGCTGCAAAAACTTTTCTTATTCTTCCAACAAATCAAGCCTATATGGCTCTTTGCTGTGTTCATTCTTATTATTGTGTATGTTTATTGTTAACATCCTGGTTTATAAAATCAATATCATAACATAATACTTAATTATTGTTTCCTAAATAGGCGGGGGAACATTTCAGTGATATTTTATCTTTTAATATTTTGTTTCATAAAAAAACAAAAAAATACTTTCAGTACTCATGTATATGTAAATCTCATGCATATATCAAGGGCACATTTGGGGCTAAAATTATAGATTTGGATACGACCTGTGGATAAGTTGAGGGTCATTCTATAGAAAGTACCAGTGCCACCTCAGGGCTCTGGCCACCGCCATTTCTCCACCCTAGAATTTAAAAAAGTTAGGAGTGGCACCTAAGCAGAGAGTAGACGGAGTCCAAGCACTCAAAAAGGCCAATAGTTGGGTCTCGGTGAAGAGAGTTGAGGGGTAACAGCTTCTTTTGGGTTCTCCCGGAATGGACTAAAGACTTCTCTTTTGCCATTGTACTCAAAGAAGGGAATGGCTCCTTTTTTATTTTTTTTTATTTTTTCATTTTTTCATTTTTTTATTTTTTTATTTTTTTATTTTTTTTTTTAATTTTTTAAAATTATTTTTAATTTTTTTATTATATGGCTCCTTTTTAATAACAGTTAAAATATAGTTCTTACATTGACCAATGGTTAGATAGACTCAAGATTTTGGGATTGATTTTTATACCAGAATATCTAGACTTATACATGAGTATATAGGCTATATATTTCTCATGAACTGACTAAAGTCCCCTTTATCGAAATATCAGTATTGATTACCTATCCTACACACCATCTCACCAATCACTTTTGGCATTTTTAAATATTGTTTAAGAGGCAGCTTAGTAAAGCTACTTGCCCAAATCCCAATTCACTGTTCTAAGAAATGCTACAGGAGTCTTGTTTTCTTCTGTTCACCCTTTATATACCTCTGCAGCTGAGCTTAAAAGTTACTTTTTAAAGTCACAAGTCTCCAAATCTAGTTAGTTATGACTGAAATTTTGGGTTTTACAAAATAGCAGAGTCAGTGTTTAGTTGTTTGCATGTTGGACTAGGAGATTTATTTATTTTGTGTCAAAAGCATTGCATAAATAGCAATGCTTTTGGGTTGGAGAGATTGGCTGTTTACAAAAAAAATGTTGCTCGGGGGATGCCCGACTGTATTTACTCAGTCTTCGAGGAGACTCTTTCTGTATCCCTTGACTAGGAGACTGAGAGATGGGTGTTCAGATCCCCTATGGCCACGGAAGCCTGCCGAGTGAGCTTTGGCAAGTCAGTCTCTACCTTCAGAGGAAAGCAGGAGCAAACCCACTCTGAACAAATTCTGCCAAGGAACCCTTGTGACAAGTTTGCCATAGTGTCACCATAAATCATAAATGACTTGCAGCAACACAACAAATTAGAATGGTTAATTTGGGTTGCTTTCAAAGACAGGCACAGTTACACCAGAAAAGGATAGTGAAGTTATCGCTCTTTACACTGCAGTCTTAATATAACATAGCTAGAATTTAGTCAAAGCAATTAATTACAAATAACTAAGTATTTACAACTAATGGCTCATAATAAAATTAGAGGAGACCTGCTCAAACTATGAACTACAGAAGAAAACTGTAGAAGAAAACTGGAACAAGCCACGCTGCAGCCACATTTCTGAGAAAGTGATTTATCCTATATATATATATATATATATATATATATATATATATATATATAAATGATATGATAAGTTAGAGTGTATCCACAAATTAAAGTGTGCTACTATCATCATAATTAAAATATTTGATAAAATGAACGTTGAAGACATTTCCTCCAAAACCTTATTGGGTTTCTGCCGGTAGATGATACCCTTGTAATAAGCACACATGGTAGCCAGTGAAAAACACTGAGGTAGATCATTCTAATGTGACAGAACGAAATCTGCAGTGTCATAAATGGTAATGCTTAATATCATCTGAGAAAGCTTGCAGTAGGAATTGTATAGCACTACAACAACCTGCAGTGCTGCATTACAGCACATCCTTCATATAGAAATGTCCCAAAATATATGAGAGGTAATTCATCATGAAGAAGACAGGCAGAGACAAATAAGGTTTGAGGGAAACACTGGGGTAGGTGCGACATCTTGGAAAGATTAATATAAAGACTATGGCAGGCAGGGGAGAGAAAAGAGAAAATGAAAGCTCTTCCTTTTCCCAGTGAGAGAATGCAGAAAAGTTCCAGATGCTGGAGGTCTGAGATGAAATATGCTGTCAGGCTCCCATCTATGGTGGAGATTTTACTAGTTAGGAAAGTGTAGATACCCATTCTCACGATGGCAACAGCGCTATTGCCTTTTGCCCATATACTTCTATTCCTTGGTTTCCTACATCACTCAAGGTCTGAATCTATTGTCCAGTATAATGCAAAGATTCTATATGGGTGAGTGATTAGCATTGTATACATTTTTCATTTCAGCATTGTGTTTCTGTGCTTTTTCTTTGCCCATTCACACTCAGCCCCCTCTAAACACCAGGACTTACATCAGTTGCAGAGTTAACAAACCTACGGTATATTTACCTGAAGAGGTTTATTCATACAGGCAACTTATCCTAGGAAATATTTACCATCCTGGAAAGGTTCATGCTTCTATTTTAAAGTTTCCACATTTTAGAATGTTAACTAACAAGATTAATTTAGTTAATGGGAAACAATGCCATAATACTTCCTAATATCTAATGGTAAAATATTAGAAAATATGAATGGCTTGGACATCACTATTGTCTCCTTAGAAACTAAAAAGCCACACATATCTGTTCTCATGCATCTCCACAAGCAGAAAGATCTGGATTTTCACAGAAAAATTATGGGGAGGGAAACACAAATATTGCAGAAATTAAAAATGTGAAGATAGCATTCTTAGTATGACTTGAAATGGCGACTTGAAATGGTGAACTGTTTTAATGTATAGTTTTAATTGTTTTTAATGTATGCTACGTCTATTTTATGCTTTGTTATTTATTGTTCGGCACCAAATAGTGCCTGCTGGTAGTTGTCCTGAATCCCTCTTTGGGGGTGAGAAGGACGGGATAGAAATGCTCCTAATAAATAAATAAATGCAATAGTTTCACAGCAAGGGTCAACACTTTAGGATGTAAAATACGAAGTGCTTCATGTACAGAGCATTTCCCCTCCTTACCCCACCTACTATGTAAATTAATATAGACGTGTCTGCAAAAGAGGCACTTTTAGCCACAACTTACTCCTATGGATAGGTAGTACGGAGGCCACAATTTGTCAAGCTCATTGAAGGGGACATCTGGAGAGGTATGAACTGGTTATGTGAACTGGGATCACTATCTGCCACCAGCTAGCTAGCTACTGGCACAAGTAAACAGCTAGTTGAATTGAAATATGCCTTGAGTTCACGTGGGGAGAAAGTTGGGGTATAAATAAAGTAATAAATAAAAAATAAATATCCATATTATATTCGGACACCCCCTAGAGGTCTAGAAGTTTCTGGGTTTAACTGTTTAGTTTGATTGTGGGTGAGGTAAATTGAGGATCGCTGCCATGTTGTAATAATATTTTTAATATACAAAAATACATGTTCAGCATAAGTGAAAGTTGATAGCTTGAAATTGCAAACCCCAAATCTTCCACAACTCCAAGTTACAAATGTATGATCTTCAACCTGTGTCTCTCTCAAATTACACACTGATTGCCTTTACATCTGATTTCTCTGGACAAGATTTTATTGTGCATATTGCTCTACTATAAACATGGAATTTTACATCATTTCCATATTAAATCCCTATGTTTTCCCAATCTTTCTCTCGTCTTTTCTTTCTCAACACATGCACACATTAAAGAAGTTCCTTTAACTAAATGATATGTTGAGCTGTCTATTGTGCAGTGGGTCTCCACCTCAGGTCCTCATATATTGGACTTCATCTCCCAGAATTTCTGTCCATTGGTCATGCTAGCTGACACTTCTGGGAGTTGGAGGCCCAGTTTGGAAACCACTGCAATGGATAAAATGGATAAAACTGGACAGGAAGAAATACTTTCTGAAAGGAGTTCCCACTGGTTTTAGCAATCTTTGCTAAATTATGTTAACAACAGAAGTGTGTTGGACAATTTATTACCCAGAATATACCTCTAGGTTCAAGCCTGCCTGGCAGATTTCCTAATAATATAAATGGCTTCGACTGTGGCTTATATATTTGTTTATCACCAGAGACTTTGGTCCAGGACTTTCCAAACTATGTGTCGCGACACATTAGTAAGGTGTGTTGCATGAACTGCTGCAATGTGAAGGTGTGTGGCATGAACGTAACGAGAAAGGACAAAAATCTTTTTTTTTAATCAATTTTTATTGTGAAGCTTTTATACATATAGTAAAAAAGATGGTAGGGGTAATGCAGAGGGAAGGTTGGGATTCGGGGAGTGTGGGGATAGGAAGGGGAGGAACAATGGGGTAGGGAGAGGTAGGGGTAGAAAGATGAAAGTAGTATCTTCCAGTTCGGGATGTAGGTTCCATCCATATCTTGGTTATCCGGACTTCCCTTTGGTCCATCTAAGTGGGCTCGCGCCTCATGCCCATCCGGCCATCCTTCCTCTGTATGCTTTCTTTCTCTAGCACTTCCTATTCTTTTGTCTTGTTAGACTAAAGTCTTTTATATAGGCTCCTATTTGGCTCCAACTGTTCTTTGTTTGTGTTTCAGGTTCATCGCCAAACTTTTGAGGGTGTCTAAGTCCATTAATTCCCTTACTTTTAGTAGCCAGTCCATGCTCGTGGGGCATCTGTGTTCTTCCACATTCTAGCTATCTCAATCCTTGCAGCTGCCGCGATACAAAAAAGTATCCTATCGTCGTTATCCTCTATTTCAAAGTCTAGTATATTTAGAAGATAATATTCCGGCTTCAGGTCAAACTTTTTCTTGAGCATCCCTTGTACGTGCAAATGCACCTCTCTCCAAAATTTCTTAATCTTCCTACACCTCCACCAACAGTGGAGGAAGGTTCCCTTCTCCTCTCCACATTTCCAGCAGCGGTCACTTAGATTTTTATAAAAGCGTGCCAGTTTCGACGGGGTGAGGTACCAGTGGAAGAACATCTTTTGCCAGCTCTCCTCAATGTTCGTAAAGCCCGAATATTTAAGTTTTTTCCTCCAGAGGAGTTCCCAGTCCTTTAATAATATCGAGTGGCCTAATTCCTGGGCCCACTTAATCATCGTCCCCTTGATCAATTCTTCCTCCGTGTCCCACTCAAGCAACTGATTATAAAGATAGGTTATTTGTTTCTTTCCTGTCCCCAGCACTTTGTCCCAAGTAGTGGGTTTCGTTTCAAATTGTTTTTTCTCATCCTGTTTAAACAGTTCTTTTGTCTGGGCATAATGAAACCAAGATAGCTCCATTCCTTGCTCCCGCAGTTCCTCGAGCGATTTAAGCCTCCAACCTTCTTTTTGTTTGATGATAAGTTGTTTATAGGTGAACCATTTTTCCGGTGGGACCTCTTTCACATGTTTGGCCTCCATCGGGGAAATCCACTGAGGCGTTTTCTGATAGAAACGATCTTTATATTTCTTCCACACTTTGAGAAGGGCGGCTCGTAAAGTGATTCGAGAAATTCTTCTCTATTCCTGTTTTGTCATACCAAAGGTATGCATGCCAGCCCCTTCTCAGGTCTGCCCCTTCTAACATAATGGTTTTTTTGTTCTCTAAGGATGCCCAATCGGTCACCCAAGTTAAGGCCGCGGCCTCAAAATATAATTGAAGGTTTGGGAGCGCTAGTCCTCCTCTTTCTTTTTTATCTGTTAATACTTTATAATTAATTCTTGCCTTTTTTTCTTCCCAAATAAACTTCAATACATCCGATTTCCATGATCTAAAATAAAAATTTGTTCTAATTACTGGAATAGTTTGAAAAAGGAACAGCATTCTGGGAGTACCTCCATCCTGATTATTGCAATTCTGCCTGTTAAACTCAGGCCTAGATGTTTCCATTTCTGCAATTTCTTCTTAATATCGGTCCATGTCTTCTCGTAGTTGTTTTTTTAAAAGCTGATTGTTGTTCGATGTGAGTACAATTCCCAGGTATTTCACTCTTTTAGTCACCTCCAGGTTCGCTATCTTCTGGAGCATTTCCCTTCTTTCCTCTCTCATATTCTTTGTCAGTATTTTAGTTTTATTTTTGTTTATTTTTAGACCTGCCACAGATCCGAATGCTTCAATTTTCTCAAGCCATTTTATTATTGTGTCTATTGGGTTCTCGATGATACAGGCGATATCGTCGGCAAAGGCTTTCACCTTATATTCCTCTTTCCGTATTTTCAAACCTTTTAAGTTTGTGTCTTCTCGGATGGCTTCCAGGAGGGGTTCCAGTGTTAATATAAATAGCAGGGGTGACAAAGGGCACCCTGCCATGTACCTTTCTGGATCTTAATTTTTCCTGCCTCCTGACCATTAATTAAAAGAATCGCCGACTGGTTGGAATGTATCGCCTGTATCGCATTAAGGAATTGGAATCCCATGTCCGAGAAAGGACAAAAATCTTGATAATGCATGTTATTATCTTCCAAATCATATATTTAAAAAATTAGAAATGAAAGGTTTCCATGAGATATGTTGCATCCCCATATTACAATTTATGTATGTATCTGTATCTCTTGTGAGGGGTTGGTTTAATCTCCAGTTTGCTAGTAAAACTAAATTACAGTGTCACAAAATGATGCATGTCAAAAAAAAAAGACTGTGTCATCAATATGAAATGTTTGAAAAGCTCTGCTTTAGGCTCTCAAATAACAGATTGAACTGTTCTGGTAGTTCATGGATGTCCCCATATGGCCTTATGTCTGTATAACCTGTTATAAACAACTTTCCTGTGTTTTTGTTGTTTTTACATATTTGTCAATGTTTTTATCAGTAAGCTGATATCTTCTTAGACAATAGCTCTTGGCGTAAGAGGATGCAAGCTGCTAAAGGAGAAGCATTTGCAAAGGTTTGCACGCAGTCTCACTCACGTATGCTGACTCAATAAAGTGTATCAACTTTCGTTGGATTGGTTTCCAAGCTTTCTGCCAACACTATAGCAACATTCCAAACAAATAAAAAGCTTACGAGTTAACAAAAGCCAAAGATTTTTATTAGTGGCACCACTATAAACACAACGGCACTATGAACACCACATTTGGCATCCTGGTGAACAGCAAAAGCTCCCCCGTGTCCTATAATCGGGGAAACACATATTGTAGCCCACACATCCCAAACATAGTTAATGTTGTAGCGGGATTTGCTGCCCCCAGTCTAGTCAGAACAATTTGTGTCTCTTGTGACATAATCGGCTAACAAATTCATGACATGGATACAGATGTTTAGAACAGCTGTTTCCAGAGAAGGCAACGAAGCCAAGAACAAACATGGTTCATTCAGAGTGGTTATGCTTTCCTCCTCCGTTTAAGTTTGAGTGGGAAGGTTCCACATGCAAAGATCTCTCATTTCATTCCCACTGTGCAATACTGGGTACAAGTAAACAGGACTTTGAGACTTTATTCTAAATGTTTACTTCCTTGTGGAACTTCAACTATTACCATTGTTAAGATTCATAGAACTGCAAGGGTGATCAGTGATGTTGTCACAGAAGAATTTGGGTAAATTTGCAACTCCATTCAGCCAAAGCAGCAGGTTCTTGTTTATCAAAATTGTGAAGCAAGTGAAGGAATACACACTGACCTCTTAAAAGACAGTTGGCAATCACAACATTAACGGCAATCAAAAATTGTGTTAGCCAACCATCTCTTTTTATTTAATTCAAATAGAAGGAGACTTGCAGCCATCTTGTTACCAACACAAGGCCCATAATCCTCTTGAAAACTTTGCAACAAAGAGAATACTAAGGGCACGCTGACCATTGCATTTTGTGTGTATCCTGCAGAGGGGTGTGTATGTCTTCTCAATAGCAGTAGTCCTGTGTTGTCTCACAAATGTTTTGGAGTTTCCTCTTGATGCCTCATTGATGATTGTCTCATTTCACTTCTTTGTCCACTGCAATATCAAAATCTTCTTGAGTTTTTTCTCCCTAACTATTGTAATTATACTCAACCCTTTGGGATTTTTCTAAATTTTAATTTTGCTTTGGGTTTTTATGATGTTTGATTATGCTTCTTATTGCATTTTCTTTCGAACAGTGTTCCTGTTCATTTCTGTTGCTCTTTATTCTTTATTTTCAAATTGTACTTAATTGTTTTTGCACTATATGAGAAAAGGTAGAATAGAAGCACTTCAAATAAATACAGTAAGTAATAGGCAAAACTGACACATCCCACAAGAAGGGAAAACGCTGGTCTTTGCTTATTTGTATGAGTTTAGTTTGTTTAAATGTAAAGCTGTTGGTTTTACTATCTTTGGACAACAAATATTAAAATGTCCACCACCAGGATGGAAACAAGATAGGCATCTCTAATGTTGACAGCTATTGCTCAGGTGGAAGAATGCCTTTACCATCTCAGACACTGACTTCAATCCCCAGAGCTGTTTGGTATTGGTACAAATGGCAGGCATAGTTCGGCCAGAAGAGGTTTCACTAAGGTTATCCTCCAGATCCTCATTGTCCTCTTTCCATTACCTTTGTTCCTTGTTCCGGTCCAGACAAGGGTGGTTGGGTGAAGGAGGAGCAGTAGGTGTCACTGTCAGTTTGATAATTGACTTTCTACCTGGCAACCAATATCAAAGAAGCACGCCAACAGTAGCTGGTAAAAAGTTAGATTTGCTAACGAAGAGAGACTCATTTAGAGGATACTGCCCAAAGACCTTCCAAAGCCTTGGAGGTAGCAGTGTCCAATTATGAGATCGGATCATGGGAAAGGAGATTGGGAAAAGGTGGTATACCTAGCTCTTTCTACCAAATCTTTACATGCTCTTCCCAAGACTGAATAAGTCTAGAATCATTTGGGTGTTTATACAAGTCCCCCTACATAAGTGATTGGACTTTTTTTTTCCAGATGTGGAGTATCTGGATGCAGTCCAGGTAAAGTTGTGCACATGGTACTATTGTGCAGTATGATGAGCATATACATATGATGTATGCCCAGTCAGTTCTAATGTGATGTACACATTAATGCATAAGCAACTGCATGCACATGTGATTTTAATCTTTGCCTATGCAGTTGCACATTCAGGTTGAGCAACTTTGCTATGACACAGATAGCACAACCAAGGCATATCCTGCATATGGGGATTTATACTACACAATCCCACAGAAAGATCACAACTATTTATTTCTACTTCTGCAAAGGCAAATATTAAATGCTTGGTATTTTTCTGCTCTTCTGGAAGTTCAAAAGGTAAGGTGGCAAATAGCCCACAGGGCCAAATCATTAGTTGCCCTTTTGTCATCTGGCTCATTTTTTATCCTGAAATCATATCATATCTCATCTTATTTCAGCAGCTTCCTAGTTATTGCAGGAGAGCTTTGGCTCACCTTGAATGTTTCCTTATTTATGCTATTTACTTGTTAATATTTATTGAGTCCCAACATTATGTTAAGTATTGTCCAGAGTCAAAGGTAGATGGCCGCCACTCTCAGAAATCTGTTCAGGCATAGAATACAAATATTTATTTGCTTCTTTATTCATTACATTGCTCCTCTGCCTTCCACCCATGGGAGTTCAATGCAGCATAATCAGAAATCCTAAGCAAACGAATTCCCAGCTAGGTGCTGGTCAGGCATAAACTGCCGAACATCAGTGATGGGGAGACATGAGGAGCACTTTGGCTACTTCTTAAAAGGAGTTCAGTGCACTTGGACCTCTAACGGAAGTCCTTCTAACTCAGTGGTTCTCAACCTGTGGGTCCCCAGGTGTTTTGGCCTACAAGTCTCAGAAATACCAGTCTGTTTACCAACTGTTAGGATTCCTGGGAGTTGAAGGCCAAAACATCTGTGGTCCCACAGGTTGAGAACCACTGTAATCTAACTGAATACAAACTATAATGCTGTACCTCTGAATACCTGCAATTAGTTCTGCATGGATTTAATAAGGATATCATTGAAATGCATAGTCATGATGATATCCAGTAGGTTATACAAAGTTTGCTTTTTTGGGGGAAAAAATGGTTTTAGGGCCTTTGTGAGGCACAGAAATTTTATGTAATCAGCAGAGCTCATCCAAATCAGTCTTTAAAAATGTTTTTATAAAAGTGAAATTTTTGACAAGCTTTAGTTTCTCATCTCTCCTAGTTAACTGATTAACTGGGGAGGTATTTCTTCTGCGTTTCCTCCTTTATTTTATTTAATACTTTCGCTTATCTCTCTTCATGGACTTTAATGTTCCTTTTCTGCTGAGGATTGATGGAAGGGGCAACATGTAGATGTTTTAAACCAGTGTTGTATTTGATAATTGCATTGTTTCCATTCAATAACTTTTTTTTAATTGTAGAGCTCCTATTGTAATTAAAACATACAGTGGAAATGAAGAAAAGGCCCAGATGCTGTCTTCATGCATATATCTCATGTAATTAAAAATGAGAGAAGAAAAACAAATAAAAAATGTAGGACAGACTAGTTTTCATCCTGAATACTAATTTCAGTGCTGTGATAAGGATGCATTCATCAGTGCTAAAGAGGTAGCAAGAACAAGGCTGCATTAACTGTGAAACAATCATACATAATATAGAAAATCAGCTAAATGTGTGATGGATGTGGGAGGTATAGCATAATTACCTAGAAGCACACCATTATTGAGAGGTCTAGTCTCCTTCTTTCTCCAATGCAAGCTTCTTCAGATTGAACAGATTGCAGCTGTCCATACAGTAGTGGCAGAAGATCAACCATACCTCCAGGTGTGGTAGACAACTGTCAAAAGCTAATTGCCTACCCTGTTCAAGGAGCAAAATGTTCATGCTTCCTGCTGTGAAGCATATTTCATGTGTGATAGAGCTAGGACAGAGCTTGCTTCTGTGTTCATAGGATTTCCCGGCTGAAAACTAAACAAACTCCTTTACTTTAATGGTTGTGTAGAAAGAGAAATTTCAGCTTGTCACATAACCAACTAACAAGCAGCACTTGTTGAAATTCCCTCTTCTACATAACTATTAAAAGCATAGGAGTCGTCTCCAGTTTTCACTCTGGCAACTCTATTCAGGTTTAAGATGAAAGAAAGACAAAAGGAAACTCTTTTTTCTGTACCAGATTTAGTTCAGTTATCCAGTGCAATGTTCATAACTATTCAGTGAAAGAACCAATTGTGCCATTTTAACAATTCACTCTTTAGATAGTTCATATGGACAAGGTCTCTCCACATAATGATACATAGCATTTATATAGTGCTTTCTATAAGTGTTCTGTCTGCATTATCACACGCATTATCTCAGTAATTCTTAGAACAAGCCATAGGACAGTAGATAGTATTATAGTCTTATTTTGAATAGATTGACTGAGTCTGATAATGGTTTACCTGAAAGCTCAATTACGCTCTGTCCAAGAGATCAGTGGCACAATCTCTCGGCATTTGTGTTTCTACTTTAAAGCAGGTGAGTGGGTGGATGGGTGTCCAAACCTGATCATTGCTTAGAAAAGATGCATTCAACTTCATACCCCCGTGCCATTTCAAAAATTAAATCTTCTCCCCCACAACCCAGCTGCTGCTAGATCTACAAGAGAAATAGCAACTTTGGGAAATAGAATTTACATCAGGAAAATGTCATAATGGAACTGCTTATCCATTGCTATCTCCAATGCTTCAGCCAAACACAGAGTCCCGTTATCTGTTGCTTTAATAGCCATTCTATATACGGGGTTCTGGACATTGTAGTCTAAAATGTTCTCTTACATAATCCACAATTTGGTCCCAAGACTCTTAATGAATTTATGGGACTCTACATCATAAAAAATGGGATATTCAGCCTTTATACATAGCCATTATGTAATCCTTCTCCACACGTAGTACCATTCAGCTGCACATGGGCATAAATCTCATTATTCCTAGCCAATAGCTATGCTAGTAGAAGTCCATGGACATTGTAGTCCAATGTATCTGGATGGGGCTGTGGTGAGAAAGGTTGAGCTGTATTATATCAGCCTTTAAGCCTGGCAGTGGCCATCTGGGCAGGCTCTTAAATTGATCCCAAGAAAAAGGAACCTGTAAGCGGTGAAACACAATATGAGGCAGAAGTAATAAAAGTGCCTTGGCTTTCAAAAATGATGCTATTCAAGAATGATACTTAAATCAGTTAAGAATAACCTAGAGATACATGACTGGAAGCACAAACGATGACTTCAGTGCTTAAAGAATTCAGAAAGTAGAAAACATGCAGCCTCAAAGGTCACTGTTGAGAGGGAAGTAAAGTTGGTGGGGGAGGTAGAAGTTGTGTTTACATAGAAGCAGTACTTAAGGAAGAGTTTCGGCACCAAAGCAGAAAGTTTTTCCCCCTCCCTTTTCAGGAGAAGGAATGAAGAAATAGGGAGTTATTCACTATTCTATCATTTCCTTTAATGAACATGCCAAGTATTTCAATTTTGGAGAAAAGCCACCTCATCTTGACTGATATCAACAACAAAATGTGCAATGTCTAGAATGTTTGCTGAAAACCACTCTTGTTGGCAATGACTGCCAATAAATGTTCTAACCTGTCTACCATGTAGTTCAAATACTCCCTACCCCATATTTCAATGGTTACTTACTAGTACTAGGAAGCTTAACTCCCACTGCATGCATTGGCAGCCCATGGACAAAAACAATGTGGGTGGGACAAGCATTCATCTACCCCATCAGCATCTCTCTGGGATAACAGTTTATAAATCATCTGAAAGACACTCAGAAATGGGTTGGCCATACAATAGAGTAAGAAATCAGAAGAAGTGTTGTTAGGATGAGTTCAATTACCTCCCGTATGAGATTTTTGTACAGAATATAAAGCAGTCTATTTCCTGAGAAATGCAATTCTATCTTGGTGTCCCTAAAACTAGTTGTTCCTCTGTTGATTGAGACACTGACTAAAGTGAGCTTACTGCCCCAAGGCATTTGTTAAACAAGATTCAGCAACTAATAAAACAAAGCCCATTGCAAGTCTTCCACTACACCTTGCATCAGATGTTCTACTACTACCAGGCCCGTAGCCAGGAATTTGATTCGGGGTGAGTTTGATTCGGGGTGTGAGTCTGAGTGAGAGAGGGTCTACCCTAAGCAAACCTGTATCGTTATCCCAATACCCCCATGCATATGGGATATATTGAGCATGGTGATCAGATCATGATATGAATAAACATAACAGTTTAAATAATGTACCAGTAAGACCTTCTTGCGGACCAGCCTGAAAATATAAGGGGGCTGAAGCCCCTCAACCCCCCCCCCAGCGACATGCGTGTCTACTACCATTGTGTTTTCCCACTCTGAATCCAAGGGAATACAGTGTCCAGCAGGATTAAACGGGCTTTCTAAAACAGATGGAACAATGGCCAGAGACCATTAACTAACCCAGAGTCAAGAACAATGGTGCAGTTAAAGTGAAATTTTGGATCAAGGGAATCATGTAGAGTGTATCTTTCCGTCCATTTCAAGGAATGTGGCTTTAACTTTTGCAATGCAAACTATTATTTGCCTTGAGTCATCTAAGACTAATCTATAGGATCTGGCTGTGAGAAAATCAAAAACTTCTACTGAGTAAACAGAAAGTTATTTTGATTAAATACCTTTTAAATGTCACATGCATTCAGATGCAGTCAGATTTTTAACTGGTTTGCTAAAGGGTTAATTGGCTACGTATAAGGATTTTATTGACTGCAACTCTCATACTAAAAAAGGGTGTACACATGTGAGTTTAGAGTTATAGTGACCTATAATCCCTGCAGGGGTGGGAGCCAATTATAATAATTCAGCTCTGGAAATGGATAGATCGTGATGGATTCCTACTTACTCTAGAAGTCCTTTCAGACTGCACTATTATAGCAACATGTAAAAGGGCCCTAGGAGAGTTCCCTCCTAGCAAGGTTAGTAAAGCCCTGGGGACATGAAATAGAGTTAGCTTGAGTGGTGATTTATATAATTGTTCTTGATATCTTTGCTTTGGGTTTGGAGCCTGGGTATTATTATGGTTTACAAGGTGTTGGTATAGGGTTCACATTTTCGCTTGCCATTTTAAATGTCCCACCAACCAGATAGTTATGCTGCATTTCTAAAATACTTGGCAGAAGGGGACTTGAAAGCAATAAGCAATAACAAGCAATAGGCTTCTTTTGTCCCTAAAATATGGAGGAGGGTACAGAATCTAATCTGGTATTGACATTGTAATCACCTCAATTTCTAGTAGGAAATGGAAGAGGGAAGTACTGGAGGCCCTCCATAACCATGGATTCTGCATCCATGGATTCAATCATCCATAGCTTGAATATTTTTTTTAATTTCTAAAGGCATTTTATACAAGGAATTCCATTTTACTACAACCATGAGACTTGGTATCCAGGAGGATCCTGGAATCAAATCTCAGCAGATACCAAGGGCTCCCTATAAGTAACTTTTCTTCTAGGACTATAACCCAATTAGTTCTGCAAATTTTGATACCATCAACTATTTATCCTTCAGGTGTGCTGCACTGAGATGGTTTCCAGAATATGGTTCAAAGAGATGGTTCTTCTATGACAGTGGTTCCCAACCTATTTTTGACCAATGACCACTTCACCAGGGACCATTCTCCAGCATTAGTACCAAAAGGATTACGAATCAGATTTTGGTCAACTTTGGATTTGGTTTGGTTATTTGGGATGCTGATTCAGGAAATTGCATTGGATAGACCACATCAGCTCCAGTTTCTTTTACAGAACAGTACTCACCATCTGCTCGCCCACAGAAAACTATATTTAATAATCTAGAGCCGCTGATCTTATTTTAGGTTTCACAGCTCACCAGTGGACTGCAACCCACAGGTTGGGAACCACTGTTCTATGATCTTAGGCATGCAGGGATCTGCAAGGATCCATCATGTCTCTATTTTGTTCAACATCTGCATAAAACTAGTGGGTGAGGTCATCCAGTCAATACGGAAAGTAGCTACATGACAACATATAGCTTTATCATTTTAATTTGTTTGAAGTAAGTATTCACTGTTACCTTGTTATTCATGTGTTTGGCCTTTCTGTGAACTAATTTCAGAATCTTAAGTCAAATCTATCATGGGATTTTCTTGGTGAGATTTGTTCAGAAGGGGATTGCTTTTGCCTTCCTCTGAGAGAGTGTGACTTGCTCAAGGTCGCCTGGCAGAGTTCCATGGCCATGGGGATTCAAATCATGATCTCCAGAGTCATAGTTCAATGTTCAAACTACTACACCATTCTGGCTCTCCAGTTTTATTTATATCCCATCTTTCTAAGGCTGGGACTCGAGGTAATATACAAATAAATATGTTACAGTTAAAAACCAATTGAAATGAAACTCAAACTATAACTATATTTAAAATATATACTCTAAAAAGATTTTTAAAGCTACGCAATGTAACTGGAAAGACTGCAAGAAGAGGGCCATTTTAGCCTCTAGGAAGGGTTTCAAAGTATAGGGGCAGCCACTGAGAAGGCCTTCTTTCGTGTTCCCACCAGCTATCTGTACCTGTGAAAATGATGGGACTGAGGGCAAGCCTCTCCTGTGGATCTCAGGGCCCTTCCACACAACCATACCACCCAAAATATCAAGGCAGAAAATCCCACAATATGCTTTGAACTGGGTTATCTGAGTCCACACTGCCATATATTCCAATTCAAAGCAGAAAATGTGGGATTTTATTCATCTGTGTGGAAGGGGCCTTAGAGTTGAGACAGGCTTATATTGAGAGATACCATCTGTCAGATAGGCTGGACATAGGTCGCATGGGATTTTATTGGTCATAACCAACAATTTGGATTTACCCTTGTCTTCCTCAGAAATATAGCATTACCTATTATTTCAATACTGCTGAACTCCAAAACGAGGATAGACATTTTTCTTCATAAATGCCACTCTAAATATCTATTTATTTGACTCCTCAAGTATCACCCAGACATCCTTGACTGTCAAAACAATGTACACTTCCAACAAATACTATAAAACATGACAGCCAATGACATGTAAAACCTGGAGGTGCCATTGCTGAGAACTCTGCCACCCGCTTCTGCTTTCTGAATAAACTGCACTGCAGTGTATATTCATACTATTATTAAAGCAGTTTAAAATCAAACAGCATTTAACACTTGTAAATCATGCTTTAATTAGACATAATTAGCATTGGATATCCTAACTTCTTCGTGTATTTAAAGCACACTGAAAGAAACTGGGCAAAATTTAAACCAGAAAATGTTTTATTTATTTATTTATTTATTTATTTATTTTTTGAGCTTCTAGACCGCTCCCTCTAGAAGCTCGGAGCAGTTTACAACAGGTAAAAACAAGCATAGAACTGACATTATAGAACAGTGGTGAGAAGCAGTTAAGCAATGGGTTAATCTAAAACATTACTAGCGCTGAAATAATTCTAAACTAAGCTAAACTACACAGTTACTCAACTGGAAAAGCCAGGCGAAAAAGAGCCGTCTTGCAGGCTCAGTGAAAAGAAGGCAGTTCCCTGATACATCTGACTTCCTCAGGTAGGGCATTCCATAGAGATGGTGCCACCACCGAGAAGGCCCTTTGCCTTGTTGAGGACAGGTGAAATTGCCGGATGGAGGGGACGTTGAGGAGATTTTGTACACTGGAGCGTAGGGATCTCTGGGGGCAATATGGGGAAAGGCGGTCCCTCAAATACACTGGCCCAAGACCATACAAGGCCTTAAAGGTTAACACCAATACCTTGAAGGAGATCCGGTGCTCGATGGGCAGCCAGTGCAGTTGCCGCAATATTGGTGTAATATGGTGCCCCGGCGAGAAGGCGTGCCGCGGCATTCTGCACTAACTTGAGCTTCCGGATCATCCCCAAGGGTAGGCCGATGTAAAGGGCGTTACAGTAATCCAGTCTCGAGATGACCGTCACCTGGATCACCGTGGCCAGGTCATTCACGGAGAGGTAGGGTGCCAGCCGCCTAGCCTGGCGCAGATGGAAAAATGCGACTTTGCAGGCCGTGGAGACCTGAGTCTCCATGGACAGCAGTGGATCCAATTGGACTCCCAAGCTCTTTACTAGCGATGACGGGCATAAAGTCTCGCCATCCAGTGTAGGCAACTGGCACCCTCCCCCACCCGGATGGCCCAGCCACAAGATCTCCGTCTTCAAGGGATTCACCTTCAATCGGCTGGATCATAGCCATCCAGTCACGGCTTGAAGGCATAGATGGAAAGAATCGGGTACGGAGTCTGGCCGGCCCTCCATCCTCAGCACCAGCTGGGTGTCATCAGCGTACTGGTGACACTCCAGCCCAAAGCTGCGCACCAACTGGGCCAGGGGACACATGTAGATGTTAAATAATAGAGGGGAGAGGATCGCTCCCTGGGGGACCCCACAGTTTAATGGGAGTCTCCCAGAGACGACACCCCCCCTCACCACCCACTGTCCCCGATCCCAAAGAAAGGAGGAGACCCATTTAAGGGCCGTCCCCCTCACCCCTGAAGCGGTTTTGCCTGTGCCCCACATGTATGAGTTAGGTGTATGGAGAACAAGAGCATGAGGAACAATATCCATTTATAAAGTTAAGAGCATATTCATGTATGTAGAGTATTGATAGCTGAAAGAGTACATTGGTACTTCTCCACCAATTGATACGAGCAATGCCCCCAGTTTTTCCCAAGTGTGGAGAATAGCCCACGAGGGTCTTCCTCCAGGGGCAAACTAAGAATGGGCAACTTGGAAGTCCCTAAACAGATTCAGACGATTCAGAAGTGGAGTGGGTAGATGGAAGGACTGGCTGGCAAAATGGCACTACCTAAAAGAATCCTCCACCTTCTGCGACCATGGAGCAGAACAAACAACTCTACACCTGTATGCTTGTCTTCAATGTCCTGCCTCATGCACAGAAGAAGAATTGTTTAAAACTACAGACAATGTGCCCAGTTTGGGTCAAAAATTATCTAACCGTTTGTGCTCCTTCTATTTTTTATCAGTTTTATACTTATTTATGCAATGATTTTGACACAAAATAAATTAAAAAGCCCGGAATGGAGCTTTGAATGGGTGGGATGAGGTTACAAACTGGACAGACATCCTGGATGTACAGCAGTTCCATTGCCTCCCAGGTAGACCTTGAGCAGTGTTAGTGCTGGAGAAGATGCATCAAATTCTTCTATTACAATCATTGGGTTATGGGACTGGAAATATATGGATCAGCAGACTGAAAAGTCATTTAGGCTTTTCAGAGGTCATCTTCAACTCTTGTAAGTTTAAGTCATCATTGCAGCTGGTAGCCATGAATACCAAAAGTTTCCAGTATATTACTGGAGGGGATGAGGATTATTTCATTTTGGCACTTTTAAATGTGCCAAGTGTTCCCAACAGGAAAATCTCCCAAGACTTACTAGACCTCTCCACCAACCAGTATAATGTTGAGTTTCTCTTGCACAAACAATAGGGCCTATTTGTTTGTGGTTTCTGTGACCTTGGAGCCCCATGATGAGTAGCTATAGCCACCATGGAATGCAAGAAAAGACATCTGAATGCAAGAGGTCTGGGATACGGTTGCTGTGGGAACAGTAACTTGGGTTCTCTTACTTTGCTGTAATTAAAATATCAGCAGAGGAGCTCAAAGCGCATTTGTGTTCTAAAAGAAAGAGAGAAAGCTTTGTAAATACTTTATTTCATGTGCTCTTTATGTACGCAATGTATCCATAATTTTAGAGTCAAATCTACTCAGTTTCTATTAACAAGCCAAAGTTTAAAAAGAAACCATCCACTCCAACAAATAACACTTTGGATCTGAAAAAGAAGCTGGAAGCTTTATAATTCACAGCAATCATTATTCTCTGTGATACTTGTCTTGGTGCCACAGCTACTTACCTCTAATTATATCAAAAAGTTGCACCTATTGTTCAAAAAAGGGGTCACAAGCTTAGAAGAGTGACACAATCAGAGTCTGAAATTAGAAACTATTTATTAATGCATGGGAAAAAAATAGCAGCTTCTATGCCAGAGAAAACTATGCAGATCTCACTTTTATTACAAAAGTCAGCAGGATGAATCTGGCACAGGCACGTCACAGAAGAGTTTGCGTGAGGAGTAAGTATGATTTCATCAAATTAACATTATCAGGACACGGAAGTTAGTTTCTCTTTAATAAAGAATGTTGCAGCACTGCATTTGACATACATACGCTAATACACTAGAGAAATTTTAGACTAGCAGGGCTTCCTGGGGTGAAAAACTAGATGGTACTCCTTTGTTCCATATATGGAAGTCAACAGGACTGGTAAATGAATCTGACTTTAGCATTGGTATTGATATGTACAACATCCTCCACTGCATATGACGTCAGTAGCTAGGTTAGGGAGCACAGGTCCTGTCACGTGATACAGTTTTGTCTGGTCCTTTGCCTCTTAATACGTGACGCAGAATAGAACATTGGATAAAATGTTCCATTGGGTAAAGAGAGACAGAAGTAGATGCAGCCAAGCATTCTTTCAGGGTAGACCAACCCTGCCGAATAATGAAGTTAAACTGCATTCTGAAACTACATTATATGGCAGTGTGGGTGGGGCCTAAGTTAGCCTGTTGCCCTTGGAACAGTGAAAGGCAATACCTGCCTCTACCTCAAGTAGCAAGATAATTTGGAGCAACCTGCTGCCTAAGGTAGTTATGTAAGCAGGCCTTGATAAGTCTGGCTTGAGAGTCTACATCGCGTAGAGGTGCCATAACGTGCAGACAGTTTAACAGGAGGGGCTATGTTCACACCAGCACTTCTCCATTGCTTTCCCTAGGATTTTAATGTGTGTGTTTAATGTGGTTTTTGTGCTTCTCTCATGTACCATGCTTTGCATCTTTTGAAGTGTTTGCAGTACCTGCTTACTGCCTTTTATCACAGTTGGCTGTTCTCATTCATTATGAAAAGTCACACACAGCTAGAGATATTCCCCTCTTAAGGTCTGTTCAATAGCTTCCTCCACTCATAATTTGAGCTTAGCCTTTCTGAAGCTTGGATTAGTTTTCTAATTAATTTGAGATGGGTGAAAGGTAATGGATCAACAGTTCTAGGGTTTCCTGTTTGTTCACTTGTCCATAGACAGGAAAGTTCATATGTATTAAGAGAAGGGTAATTCTTCATTTCGGTCCTGCTTCTCTAAAGATAACTGGGGTGGGATTTCTACTCCAGTGGCAGGGACGTTTCATGCAGTGTGTGTGCTGATTAATAATTAGAGGTCTCTAACCATGGCTTAACAATTAACTGGTCCTCTACTGTGAAAAAGTATTTACAGAGCTATTCTGCTTCAGCTTCATTTTCCCACACAGTGCATTTAGGAGCCCAGCTGTCTGTTCTCCAGATGTCCCCTCCCTGCAGTGTATTTGTTTCTTCCCAAATTCTGTTCAGGTTGCTGTAACTTTCTTTTCAATACAGCAGTGGTATATTTTGCAGACCTCTTGTAGAAGTCATACTTCCCCGTTGGCCCACTGAAGGGCCAGCTCTACCATTAGCCAGAGGAAAGCAGCTGCCCCAGAGAGTAGATTCAAGTGTCATTAAAAGGCAAAAAGTTGACAAGGAATTTAATTTATCATTAGGTATACAACTGAATTTGTAAGATCTAAGCAGAGTTGGCGGTGATCAGGGATTTGGGGAATCTCCATGAGTTGAAGTCAACGTTATGGTAAACAACAATATCAGGGGAGGAGAAATACTTGCAAAATTTTTCAGTCACAAATTCAAAAAACAAAAATGGTGACCTTGAATGTTATTCAACATTGTTTGGATTAGGAGATGGGGGGCATACGTTGCTTTGCCTCAGGCAGCAAACTATTTTGGGCACCCCCTCCAGCTGGCACCAAAAAATAGTACCAGATGGTCTGCTGTAGGAACACAGAGTTTAACATTTTTTTATAACAATGTATGATTGTTCTGGTATATAAGCCTTCAATATTTGAACTTGGGGGCGACTGCTCTACAAAGTGTTTTCTTTTTTAATATACTATATTCACTTGATTCTCCAGTATATCAATGGCAAAATACAATATCTCATTGGGTGGGGGCCATGCAGCCTTCAAAATAATAATATGCAGTTTCTTATTAAAAAACGATTAATACACTTTATCCTTTTTTCAAAGCAGATAAATGGGCCTGAGGCCCCTCCTACCCAGCTGAATAAAATCCCACATTTTCTGCTTTGACCTTGAATATATGGCAGTATGTACTCAGATAATCCAGCGCCCTACCAGACAGGCACTATCCCAGGATCTGATTCTAGGTTTTCTGTTTTATCTCAGATTATCTGGCAGTGCGGACTCATATAATCCAGTTTAAAGCAGAAAACCTGGGATTAGATCCTGGGATAAAGGGCCCGTCTGGAAGGGCCCCCAGTTCAAAGCAGATATGGTAGGATTTTCTGCCTTCATATTCTGGGTTATATGACTGTGTTGAAGGGCCCTGAGAAGGCAATACATTTGAAGGTTTAGAAAGTTGCAAAGAAGACCACATAAACATTTAGTGTCATCATCTTGTGGGAGCTAATATACAATTATTGTTTTCCTGCCAAAGTTGAATGCAACAACCTGTAAAGCCATCTGCCTGGATCTCCTTTACCCAACATATAAAAGATTGACTACATTATATTTAGCTACAGGATGCTATAGGAAGAAATCAGAAGTATGAGGCTGGCAGGAGGTATAGGTCAGTTATGGGCACCGACAATTTCGCACTTGAAATATCGAGTCAACATTGTGTCTTCACAGAAGAAATGGAACTCAAAATTTAAATGGCATAGAATGACAGGCAGGCAGAAAAATAATAGAGGCAGGAAAATGTTGTCACCTTTTAAAATCTATTATTTTAGCTACAGAAGAATTGGGAGGAGTCATCGATCCTAGTTCAAATGCTGGAATCTACAGCTAAAGCACTTGTGATTGATAGCCATCAAATCTGTGGTCAGACGTCCAGCATTCACCACATTCTGTAGTTATCTGCCAATGTCAAATAGCTCTAATTATCAGGAAGCAACAAACATCATGCTACATCTAATCCTGGTACAGCAGTTTTGCAGCCTAGGCCACAATATATATCTAAGGCTGGTGGGTACTAAACATTATTCAAAGGCAAATGATTGCATGGGGATATGTTTCTAGAGTGATTAGTTGAAAAAGGGCTGTATCTTAACAAGGTGTTCCGTGTCCTTGCAGTTAATATATTTTTCACATTACGGAGAAATTGTGATGTCTGGACAATAATTACATCTATGCCGTGCCATATTATATACAACAGTCTTAGGTAAAGAAAGATAAATGTGTGCCCTATGCTTGTGTGAAAGCTGTCATCCTTTAATGGTGTGTTGATCTAGCTTTTACCTCCTCCCCATTTTGTATTTTTGTAATGAGCTTACAAGTAATGAGGTTACATCAAATAAACTCCTACCCTTTTGTATTGTGAAGCTGGGTGTTGCTTCAGCATTTAGTGGAGAAATATTTAAGATCTCCAGCACACCACACATTGCCTACTGTCTGATGTGTCCTTCAAATATTGCCTTCTGGCAAGTCATGCTCCACTCTCCAAGTTCCAGTGCAGGTTGGTACAAGTCAGACAAACTCCCTAACTCCTTCATAGAAGTCATATTTCAAATCAAACCTAATTCTAGCTGCCACTGCCTCAGGAGGCTCATGGAGAACAATATCAAGAAGAAGTCAACTCCTCCATTAGTAATTGTACGAGAATCCTATTTAAAATTGGAAGGTATCCCAGGGGTTTTTGTTTCTCCCAGCTCTTGCAGCATTCTGTGTAACAAAGCCACCTCCAAAAGTTGCTTAGCCAGGTTTTTTACAGCCTCCACAGGAAATTCGACAAGATCTCTGCTCATATATATTATTGCCTAACTATTCTGTCTGTAAGGAAGGTTACTAATGTTAATCTTTAATTTATCTTTCTTCATCTTAAACTCATGGCCTCTTTTGAAGTACAGTAACTTTGTCCTTTTAATAATTTTATCATTCAATCACATTGATAACCTTAGATATGCAGATGATACCACTTCGATGGCTGAAAGCGAGGAGGAGCCGAGGAGCCTTATAACCAAGGTGAAAGAAGCTGGGTTGCAGTTAAACATTTTTTTAAAAACCAAGATTATGGCAACCAGACTGGTTGATAACGAAAACGTGGAGGCAGTAACAGAGTTTGCATTTCTAAGTGTGAAAATTACTGCAGACGCAGACTACAGCCAGGAAAGCAGAAGACGTTTATTTCTTGGAAGGAGAGCAATGGCCAATCTCAATAAAATAGTGAAGAGTAGAGACATCACACTGGCCACAAAGATCCACATAGTTAAAGCAATGGTATTTCCCATAGTAACCTATGGGTGCGAGAGCGGGACCATAAGGAAGGCTGAGCGAAGGAAGACAGATGCTTTTGAACTGTGGTTTTGGAGGAAAATTCTGAGAGTGCATTGGACCGCAAGAAGACCAAACCAGTCCATACTCCAGGAAGTAACTCCAGGAAGTAACTGGTGGGAAGGATATTAGAAGCGAAGTACTTTGGCCACATAATGAGAAGACAGGAAAGCTTAGAGAAGACAATGATGCTGGGGAAAATGGAAGGAAAAAGGAAGAGGGGCCGACCAAGGGCAAGATGGATGGATGTTATCCTTGAAGTGGCTGGCTTGACCTTGAAGGAGCTGGGGGTGGTGATGGTCGACAGGGAGCTCTGGCGTGGGATGGTACACAAGGTCATGAGAGTCAGAAGCAACTGAATGAATAAACAACAACACATCTTTAAAGACACCCACTGAATCTGTTATAATTTGTTCAATTTTATAGGACCTCAAATAGGTAGATTTCTCCAGTAATAGTGGAGAAAGTAATATTGCCCTTCGCAAGATTTTGGGCACAATTTTTCTTCTAATGTACCTCAAGTTAATTGTTAATTTCTGCAGTTGTAACCTGCACTTAGAAGTCCTTCCTATGACTCATTATGAATTGGCCTCAGATCGTTATCATCTGCTTCTGATTTATCCATTCAGTTTGCATTCGTGTTATTTGGTTATGTGTAATGATCATTTCCCCTGTGTTACATTTTATTGTTTTCAAGTCAATTTTCCAATTTATCATGATGATTTTAATTGCAACACTATCCTTCAAACTAGGCACACCTCTCCAATTCTGTCTCATCAGCAAATGTTATAAATATGTATCATAATCGTTTATCCAAATAATTCATCAAAAAGGAATGGAAGTCATGAATTGAAACCGCATTCCACAGTCTTAATCATAATCAAGATTGCTTTTTCTAGAGGCAAGTCCACAAAGAGGAATCACAGGTAAATCATTGCTTCTGGTTAATATAGCCTCGGTTCTCCTATTTAGAGTTAATTTTGCATATCTACAGCTTGGCTGAGCTTAGAGAATCAAAAAATAACTACACAAGGCCTTTTTATGATACCCTGGAGAGGCAAAAAGATTTCCCAAAAACTGTTGTACAGCAGGAGGTGGGAGAGTTGCAGAAAAACACTGAAAAGGTGCTGAGAAATGCCAAACACAGCATATGGTCCTCAAGATGTACTGCAAAACGAAGCTACAGATGGAAACATTCTCTTGCATCAGCATGAATGAATTCAAACATTGGATCAGAAACTTATAACACAATCAAGAAAAGCATACCAACCATCCTATAAGCAGATGAAAAAATTAATGAAGATGTCAACCCAGTGCTAAAAAAGCAAATTCTATGCCAAAAAGGGAAAAATATTCCTCTCTATGTATGGTGAGGCCACATCTGGAGTACTGTGTACAATTCTGGTCAAAAATCTTCCATTAGGAAAAAAAATGTGGAGGAAACAAGACTTCCAGCACACATAAATTCTCGCTGTATATAAAACACTCAGTGTCATACTATGATTCTAAATATATCCAATTATAGAATGGATCTATATAGCCATTGGAAGTGCTATATATGCATTACCTTTGTGATGTTCACAATCATGCACTAAGAGAGGTCAGTATTCTTTGAGTTTATTGGGAATGTGGGCTGAGGCTGGCAGTTGGTATTTTGCTTAAGGCTGTCTAGTGAATTCACAGCTTTATGCAACAGTCAATTCTAATAATTCGAATAGAACTTCCAGGTCAGTTAAATGTGCTTAGGTTTGCAACCCAAGTGAAAGGATTACAGGTTTAACATCCCAAAGCAAATAGAGCACTTGAATAAATAGTGTAATTTTGTCCAAATAATGTACTCTATATAAAAACATATCAGTAAGCAAGGTTGTTTCTGCCAGTTAATGACAAATGGGGAAAAACTCATTTTATTATCTTCCCATTTCTGTGTTTTAAAAGCCTAATATATCTTGCATTCAATCTGAACATTTCTTCATTATTCTCACCTATTGCTCAGTAATTCTGCCATAAACTTTTTGAAAGATGGCATTATTCCAAATAATACTTCTTTTGGGGGAGGGGCACTTTAGCTTCCGAAACAAGACATTTTTAAGTTCACATAGAAATGCATATTTTCAAAGAAGTAGCCATGTTAGTATATTTCAGCACAAACCATTAAGACTCTTGTGCAACCTTAAATACTAACCAATTTATTATGGTATGAGCTTTTTTCCAATCTGCTTTATTTCCTAAGAAGATCGTCTTTAAGATTGCAGAAGACTCTTGCTTACTTGTGCTGTTTATTTGTACTGTTATTCCCTCAGATCTACACATTATAGATGGCCCTACAGTTTTAAAACAAATTACTAAAAAGACATTTGTGTTAGGAAGATACAGAGAGGAGCAAGGTTTTCTGGCTGTTTTTAGCTGTCTTTTCCAAGATTAGTACATGTGGCAATAGTTCTCCAGATGTAGGGAAGGTGTCAAGTGTCTCTTTCTTTGCAATCGCTTTAATTTCTCATGTTCACCCCACAGATTTTATAAATGATCATGTAGATAATGGTAATAATGGTGTAATGATAAAGTTAGGATATGGAGAGAGTTGACATGTGATTTTGTAAACACACCTGAACCCTTGACAGTCATTCTACTGCTATTGTTTCTCTTCTAGTTGCCTCAAGGTCAGGACCAGCTCAAAACATCTGCTAATCAAGGCAGAGTAATAAATGGTGTCCCACTGGAAGTCCCAAGTGAAAGTACATGGTACCAAGTAATAGCCACGTTATTTCGGTGTCTAAGGCAGGAAAAAATCCATTTCATTCTCTTCCACTTCATGGCAATGATACTACAATAATTATAAACTAAATAATAATTTCCAGACTTTTCAAGGTGCCACCTCTACTTGCTGGATAATAATAATAATAATAATAATTTGCTTGTTTCCCGCTCTCCTCATGGCAGAGTACAACAGTTAAAACACCCAGATAATATGCAATACCATTAAAAACACAGTATAATGTTTTAATCTATGTATTTTTTTCTTGGCTTTTCCTCACGAACGAAGATTCTTAGGAAGGACTCATCCCACGCTTTCTACAAGCATTCCTCCCAACAACATCTGGAGGGCTAGTTTTCACCCCATAGGAAATACATGGGACTAAATCCTGCTGAATGAAAGAAACCAATAATAATAATAAAAATCTTTATTTATCTATCTCTCTCGGCATTACTTCGCAAACAAAGATTCTTAGGAAGGACTCATCCCACGCTTTTTACAAGCGCGTTGATGACTAAAAAGGCCAATCTGAAGGCAAGTTCGGTTGCAGAAAGCACAGCAGAAAGTCTCCTTGGGTGATGTTTCCAAGTTGCAGTTCTTTCTGCGTTGTTGTTTCTCTTCGAGACCCATTCGGCGTTTCTTCTCGAAAGAGGCCGCAGCATTGTGGATAGTGCATCTCCATGCCTCCCTATGTGAGGCCAGGGTGGACCATTGTTGGTGATCAATCAGGCCAAGCCTGAGATGTTGTTTCAGGGAGTTCTTATATCTCTTTTTTGGGGCGCCTCTCTTGCGCTGACCCGTGGTGAGTTCACCATAGAGTAGTATCTTTGGGAGGTGGTGGTCCTCCATCCTAGAGACGTGCCCTGCCCAGCGCAGCTGTGTTCACAATAGCATGGCCTCAATTCTGATGATCCCTGCTTGCTCAAGGACAGCAACATTCATCACATAGTCAGTCCAGTGTATATTTAGGATTGTGCAAAGACAGTGCTGTTGAAAGCATTCGAAGAGTCGTAGGTGTTGGTGATATGTGACCCATATTTCAGACCCCTATAGGAGAATAGACAGTACACACTGATTTTTGTGCTTTGCCTCAGGTGCTTGTTGCTCCAGACTCTTTTGTGAAGCCTTCCAAATGCACTATATGTCTTTGCTAATCTGTGATCTATCTTTTATCAATCTTGGTGTCTGAAGAGATGATGCTCCCCAGATAGGTGAACTGCTGAACAGACTTAAGCACAGATTTGCCTATGCTGACGTGAGAATGATTGTGTTCTTCCTGTGGTGCGGGCTGGTAGAGAACTTCCGTTTTCTTTAGGCTGACTTCCATGTTTTAATCTGTGTACTAATAGAATGTAAATTTAAAAGTAATATTTTAAAATTGGTTGGGTAGGCCTGCCACAAGAGATAGGTCTTTAATTGTGTCTTGAATTTTGGCAGCTCATTTAGCTATTGAATCTCTTGCAGCAGATCATCCAACAGTCTTTGGGCAGCTGATGAAAAGGTCCTCACAACTCTTAGGATGCCTGCCATAAATGCAGACGAAACGTCAGGAGTTAATCCTACTGGAATATGGCCATACAGCCTGAAAAACTCACAGCAACCCAGTGAATCCGGCCATGAATGCCTTCAACAATACACTGATGAAAAGGTCCTCTGAATTACAGTTGCCAGTTAGAATCAGACTGGTTGAAGTAAGTATACCCTCAAGAAGCTAAGTGTCTATGACGAATTATACAGGATAAAGCGATTCCTGTAGGTAACTTGGACCCAAACCATGACAGGCTTTAAAAGTCAAAACCAAGAATAGTCCAGAAACTGAATTGGTAGCCAGTGGAGTGACTTTAGTATGGGTGTAATATATTCATTCCTATATTAACTATCATGTTTTGATCTAGCTGGAGTTTCCGAAGTTTGGTAGACAGATAGTCCCATCTACAGCACATTGCAAAAATCCAACCTTGAGGTAATTACAACCAGCACTACCATCTTTAGGTCTTCTGAGTCTAAGAAGCTGGCATATCAGCAAATAAGCATTCCTGACTGTCGCATCTATCTGAGCTGACATTTTGAGGGAAAATCCAGAGGCACTCCCAAGCTGCCAGCACAGTCTTTCAAGGGGAAAGACTGTGTGTCATCCAAAACTGGTTGACACACCTCCAGCCTCAGGTTAGGGTCCTTAATGGAAAACATCTCTGCCTTACCTGAATTCAGTTTCAATTCATTTTTCTTCATTCAGGCTAATATCTCTTCCAGGCATTCATTCAGAGGAGACCTTCTATTCTTAGTTAAGGCTATTTTTGAAGGCATGGGGGAATACAGTATATTTGGCTGTTATCAGCATACTACGGTAGTAGCATCTTGCCCCATGCCTCCTGATGATCTCTCCCAGTGGTTTCATGTAAATGTTAAAAAGCATTTGAGATAGAATGGGACCCCATTCAAGGTGCCCCATTCTGCCTAATAGTAAATTCAGCCTTCTCTTGGTAACCTGATAGTTGGTCCTACATGTACATGACAGATATGCTTTTGTCTATAAATTTGCTAAACCTATATTCTAGATATATACATTTCTACCTGTAATCTGGATAATTGGAGCCATTTTCTTCCCAACCCCTGAATTATCCCTTTCCACTACACTATTAATCAAACTCGCTCACAGAAACTATGTGTCTCATATACATTATGAAATATCAGACTCAAATAGCAATGTCACTTCTGCTGTGGTGTCAACCTGCAAGACAAATTCGGCTTTGCTCTCCTGCTTTTCTCTGCCCGCTACTGTTAATTACCCTTTTCTTTGTGAACAGTTCTTTCATTGACTATAGCAGAAAAGAATAGGAAACAAAACTAAGCAATCTCATCTCCATATAGAAGGAGCATTGTTGAAAGCAAAACTTGGATGTGGAAGCTTGACAGTTGAGGAATTAAGGCAGCAGGTGATACAAAAATACCAATTTTTAGATGGAAAATATTCAGGTCCCTTCAAGTTGTCATTCCTAGCAACATCTGACTAAAAGAGAAAAGTGGTTCTAAAAGCTTATAGTAACTTGGAGAAGATTGGTACGACTGGCACATTGCTTTGGGACAGTTGTTGGCAGTACAATGGAGCAAGATGAGCCCTATCATGGGGGGGGGGGGATCAACAGATAGTAGTCTTCCTCCTGAACACCTATTTCCTAGTTGTCCTGCATTCAATGCCCCACACATCCACCATTCCCAACCTCCAGATCCTGCACCTTGGTAACAGCTGTGCTTTATATCATTGATGGTTTGGGTTGTCTGGGAATATTGTTTAATTACCTTCTCCCAATAAATTACACATAGTCCTGTTAAGAAAGGCTCCTAACGAAATGACCATACGGGGAGAAAAGGAGGAAGCCAGGTAGCCAATCTAGGCCACGTGTTCAAGTAGGTTTTACTGTGTTGTATTGCGCTTGTTGCTGTGTTGTATTGAGGGCAGAGACTGCCTGTGTAAACCGTCCCGAGTCGCCTTCGGGCTGAGAGGGGCGGTATAGAAACATGACAAATAAAATAAATAAATAAATTTACACCCATGGCGTCCAGAACAGGATGCTCTGTTTACATAATGCACCTTGTTATGCTGCCGTATTTATTTGAATACAAAAAAAGAAAGTGCTGGGTAAAAAAAGTTTGGAGGACAGTCTTGTGTGTTTCAAGGGGCCATTCATTTCTATCTATTATGTGTGTGTCTGCCTTCTGCTTCAAAATTTCTCAGACCAGTCCTGAGGGCTGCTATGCTACGCACACATTAATTCTGCTAGTCCACCTCAACTAATAATGACAGTGATAAGAGGATGGATTGAGAGTTGGATGGCTAGATGGACGGAGGGAAAAAGTTCACTTGGAACTGCTTTTCTCCAATAAACACCAGATAAATAACTGGAAAAAAATGCATATGATCTGTTAAAACGGAAATGAAGAAGACCAGGGACCACTGTACAACATTAGTACCAAAAGGTTTTTAGCCAACTTTAGATTTGATTAGATTATTTGGGGTGGTGATTTAGACAATTGCATTGGATAGCCCACATGCAGAACATATGCCATCCAGTAGTCACCATCTGCTCATCCACAGAAAACCATATTTAATCATCTAGAGCTGATGTAGTCTATCCAATGAAATTTTCTGAATCAGCATCCCAAATAACCCCAGAAACAGACCCAAAAACAAAAACACCAAGGTGCCCCTGCTTCCAGATGCCACATGGAATGGCTCTTCCCAGGTTGGGGGGGGGGGGAGGTAGGAGGAGAAGCAGCAGTCAGGAGGCTTGTTGTCGCACCTTTTGTGGGTAGTCAGCCTCTCCCCTCCCAACATCCCTGTTACCTCTGTACCATAAGAGGGTTTTGCAAGTCCCTCCCTCCCCACTTACCCATTCCCCCCCACCTATCTACTTTCCCTCTATGGGCTTCGTGTGCCCATCTATACTGTTGCGTTTCTATATGTTGACTTTTGTATGTTGAATCTCTCAATAAAGTCTTTTAAAAATTAAAAAAAAAGAAAAAAAGAGGGTTTTGCAAGACCAGTCACTCTAGTTGCAACAGTGTAGTAACGGTGAGACTGCAGACCATATTTTAGTTCTTGGGGACCACTGGTGGTCCACGGACCACAGGTTGGGAACCACTGCATTAGATAATGACTTGAAAGATATAATGATGAAACATGCCTCAACATTTGGGAAGCTGCTTTAGCATAAAGAACTCTTCACCTATCTACTTGAAGACACATACACAGGTAAAAACAAAATTGCAAAGGCTAAAATTGTAAACAGTACTGATGAGTAAAATGTCACTATAATTTTAGAGACACATGAGAGCCATGCACTTTAAAATGGGAACATACACGAAATTCAACTTAATTCTAAGAGGAAGATTTCTAAATATATGGACATCAGTCTCCCTGGACCAAGTTGTCATCCGTCTTCCATTTTAGATGCCCAGAGTTGTTCCCACTGGGCAGTGTGTGAATATTTCCTCATTAAGAATTTGGATGAACTCACAAGCTCATTTATTATAGATGTGTAACCTACTCAACAGAGAGCAATAGCTTTTGGTTACTGCTGACCTGAGAGAGGGCCAAACCAACAGCCTCCATACTATTCCCAGTTCCTCAAAGCTATCTACTTTTATTATCCCATTTTCATACAGTTTTTCTTTTAATAGTTAAGAGGTGAATCCTGAGCATGCATGAAAACCTTCTGGCGTTTCATTTATTTGGATTAAATTGCGGTCGCTCCATGCTATGGATCTATGACAAAATAAATAGGATATACAAGATAAAATGTGCTATATTCCCAAAGCCAAATTAAAGTCTGTTCTGGCATTAATTAACATAAAAGCATTTCCTTTCTTAGCCTTATCTCATACACAGTAATAACAGTAGCATTGCTTTAAAAATCTAGCCATGGTCAGCTGATATGCTGAGCCAGCCAGCTCTTAGACCATCAGTATTAAAACATTGTTTTCTTATGCTCCAATTTGTCTGTCATCTCTGTCTGCTGCCTTTTATTTATATGGTAAGATGCTTAGCAGGGATGGATAGCTGTTTTCAGAGAAGGCATTTGCGCTGATTAAGAAAATCAGCTATTAGCATTATAAAGTTAATTGACTCTATTTCTCTCAATGCTGCAAAGCTCACAAATCTCAAACTGTTTGGTGGACTGAGGTCTGTCCAACCAGTACAAAGATGCTACTTCCAAGTAGGCAGTTTCTTGTCTTAGAAAAGGACATGAAACTGTTCAGTCCTCCCTTTAAAATGATTTGATTGGAGCAAAAGGCAAAATATTCAATCCTGGAAATAAAATTTGTGTTGCAGGATAGAAGGATAATAGTAATAATAATAAAACCTTTGCCTGCAGTTAAACACAATCGGTGCTGACAAAATTACCATCTGTCAGCTGCAAAAGGCCACCCTACTGGGATTAGGGTTGCCAACTGTCCCTTATTCTAAGGGACGTCCCTTATTTCAGCCCCAAATTTCGTGTCCCTTATTTTCAGCTCCTGTCCCTTATTTTCAGCTCCTGTATTGACAGGACAGGTGGCACCATGAGGTGAGGCTGGGCCAGTACATATACACGCATACTTCCATCTTCCTCCTCCTCCATCCAGCTACCCCTTTTGGCTCCGCCCGTTTCCTCTCACCTCCCCGTGCATGGCCGGGAATGGTAGTCCAAGGCTGCCTCCTCTTGATTGAGAGGCGCGTGCGGCCCTTTTGGGCGGGATTCCATTTCCCAAAAGCCTTTGCTCCCATGGGGAGGAGGAGGAGGAAAAGGAAGAGGGAGAAGGGGGCCTGCCAATCTTCATGGCGCCGCTGGTGAGTGGTCTGAGGGTCCTGCAGGTGCGAGGAGATGCAGGTCCGCATGGAGCTGCTGATCATGGAGACCCAGAGCCAGGTCTGCCGCACCCTTGCCCACCTCAACTGCGCCCTTGCCCACCTTCACTGTTGACCACTAGCAGAGGAAGGAAGGTGACCCCCTGCCCGACAAACAAATCACAGCCACACCGGGACTGAGAGACGGGTGGGGGTCTCTGGAGGACTTTTGAGCTAGACGGGCATCTGTCGGGAGGGCTTGGGTTGTGCCTTCTTGCAGAATGGCCCAAGTAGATGATATTGCCCTGAATGCATTCAAAAGAAGGATTCTGTTAGACACCAGACTAAAGATCAGTCAACAGTGTGATGCCGCAGCTGAAAAAGCCAAGGCTGCATCAAAAGGAGTGTAGTTAAGGTTGCCTAACATTTGATTTTCAAGTTTTTATGAAGTGTCCCTTATTTTTGCGAAAAATCCTGTATTTTTAGGTAAATGTCCCTTATTTTTTCCCCAAAAAGTAGCAACCCTAACTGGGATCTACACGCATTATTCACCAATACATCACACAGTCCTAGACACTTGGGAAGTGTTCGATGTATGATCTAACAACAACCAGAATAGTGATATTGTTTGCTGTGTACTAATCTTGTTGTGTCGTGACCAGTAGCCGGGAAAAGTGGGCATGTTCAGGATTGACAGGGCAGGGCAAGAATATCACAGTGATAATGCATATGTTAATACTTAGTTGAGCCTCAACAGTGTAGAAGCATAATTTGATCCAAATGGGAATACACAACAATATTATTCACTAACACCACCTGTGTCACATCTTGTGTGCAGCATCAGGACAAAAATGAGCAACATTACTCTACATATGACTATAGCATGAACTGTGGCCTTCCCAATTCCTCAGGATGTTGGAGGTGAATCAAAACTTTCCAGTTGAGCGCAGTTTATTTACTTTTTTGGTGTGACAGGCATCTGTTGCTTTCGTACGTCCTTTTCCCATTGGCCTGATTATACCACTCCATCCCATCCCAACTGATAATGTCTCTATCATCTTTATTTTATCTTAGTACACCTTCTTGGACATACTTCTAATCTTATTTGCCCTAGTCTAAACAGAATCATTTCATTACACTCCTTACCTCTTTAATTTTATTAATTATGTGTGTGACATTAAGATGTAATGCTTCCATCGCTATTAAAACACCAGATTCTCAGGTATTTTTCCTCTTCATTTTTAATGAGAAGACAGAATCCAGATGGCTCTGTTCCATTTTCCGTTTGCTGTTGTGACCAACTACCTTTGCAAATGTAGGGACCAGAGTAATTAATGGGGACCAGAATATCAACATCTGCTCAATAGGGACCACTTCACTATTACAGTTTTCTACGCAAAGGCAAGATCTATGTAGGGAATAATTAGTTTGTAAGGCAAGATTATTCTATGATGTCCTTATATTGATGCCTGTGTCAGAAACAATGCCAGTATAACATAGTTACGTATGACCAGCAAAAGCATCAGGGCTACAATGGTCACAGAAAGAAATAAAAGCACAACAATACCATCAATATTCAAACAATACTCTTAGGAATTCTGATGAGCATCATATATTGTAAAGTTTAATGCTGCTGCCCTATACCGTTTATTAAGAGAAAGCAATCTGAACAATAGTTTCACATCATTATGATTCCACCCAGTGCTAACAATCTCTTTACACGATCAGAAAGCTCAGGAGACAACAGAAAGAATAGTGTCTTGGCTTTGGAACCCACCATCTTTCTATGGGCTTAATAATAATCTTTATTTATATTATTTATTTACGGTATTTATATACCGCTTTTCTCATGCTTTCTCACACTTAAATAATGGCAAAATTCAATGCCTTACATATATAAGCAAATCATAACTCAAACAGCAAGTGACTAAGCATAAAATACAATAGGAAAAATTCACCATGAGACAAAAGGACATTTAAACATGAAGTATAAAAATGAAAAACAACTTAAAAAAACATTAAAATCATATGATACAAACATGATCCAAAATGGCAAATATTTAAGGACCAACAAATAACATAAGAACATAAGAAGAGCCATGCTGAATCGGACCTCAGCCCATCTAGTCCAGCATTCTGTATCACACAGTGGCCCACCAGTTGTACACGGGGATCTCGAGCAGAAGGGAGGGCAAAACCCTGACCTGCTCCCGACCCCCCACAACCAGTACCCAGGGAAATCCTGCCTACCTCAACCAACTCCGAGGTGGCACTTGAATGTCCTTTTCAGTAACTACCGATACACTTGGTATCCATGAATCTGTCTAATCCTGCCTTGAAGTTGTTCAGGCTGACAGCTGTCACAACCTCTTCTGGAAGTGAGTTCCCAATGACCCTCTGGGTGAAGAAATATTTCCCTTCATTAGTCCTAATTTTCCTACCTTGGAGCTTCAGGGAGTGCCCTCTAGTCCTAGTGTTTTGTGACAAAGAAAATAATTTTTCTTTATTCACCTTTTCTATCCCATGCATGATTTTATACACTTCGATCAAGTCACCTCTTAAACGCCGTCTTTCAAGGCTGAAAAGACCAAGGCGTTGCAACCTGGTTTCATAAGGGAGCCGCTCCATCCCTTGGATCATTCTTGTTGCCCTTTTCTGTACCTTTTCCAGTTCCGTTATATCCTTCTTAAGGTGCGGAGACCAGAATTGTACACAGTACTCCAAATGTGGCCTTACCATCGATTTGTAGAGAGGTAATACAACATTTGCTGACCTATTTTCGATTCCCTTCCTGATCATGCCAAGCATAGAATTTGCTTTTTTTCACTGCTGCTGCGCACTGGGTTGACATCTTCATTGAGCTGTCCACCAAAACCCCAAGATCCCTTTCCTGGTTTGTCTCAGAAAGCTTTGATCCCATCAGTTGATAAGTGTATTTGGGGTTCTTTGCCCCGATGTGCATGACTTTACACTTGTTTATGTTAAAATGCATTTGCCATTTCGTTGCCCATTCACTCAATTTCAAGAGATCTTTCTGGAGCTCTTTACAATCAGTTTCATTTTTAACTACCCTGAACAATTTAGTGTCGTCTGCAAACTTTGCTACCTCAGAATTCACTCCTACATCCAGATCATTAATGAATAAATTAAAAAGTAACGGACCCAAAACTGAACCTTGGGGTACGCCACTTCTCACCTCTTTCCACCCAGAGAAATGTCCGTTTATTACCACCCTTTGTTTCCTACAGTTTAGCCAGGTTCCAATCCAGGACAAGACCTGTCCTCTGATTCCATGGCTGAAGAGCTTATTTAGGAGCCTTTGGTGAGGACTTTGTCAAAAGCCTTTTGAAAGTCAAGGTAAACAATATCAACTGGGTCCCCTTTATCTATGTGTTTATTTACACCCTCAAAGAATTCTAACAAGTTAGTAAGACATGATTTGCCTTTGCAGAAACCATGTTGATTTTCTTTCAGCAATGCCTGTTCTTCTATGTGCCTAGTAATATTTTCTTTAATAATGGTTTCCATCACTTTGCCTGGAACTGAGGTTAAACTGACTGGTCTATAATTTCCTGGATCACCTCTGGATCCTTTCTTGAAGATCGGTGTTACATTTGCCTCCCTCCAGTCCTCGGGTACAGTGCCTGATCTTAGAGAAAGGTTATATATCTTAGCTAGAAGTTCAGCAATTTCACACTTGAGTTCCTTAAGAACTCTGGGGTGGATGCTGTCTGGCCCTGGTGATTTGTTGACATTTAGTTTAGTAAGGCATATGAGAACATCCTCCTTGTTTATCTCTATCTGTTTTAATTCTTTTAATTCCCTCCCTGAAAAAACTGACTCAGCTGCAGGCATATGTTGTCTGTCCTCCTGTGTGAAAACGGAGGCAAAGAAGTCATTTAGTCGCTCAGCAATCTCCTTGTCTTCGCTGATTTTCCCTTTCTGACCATTGTCGTCGAGTGGCCCAACTGCTTTTCTAGTTGGGTTCCTGCTTCTGATGTACTTAAAGGAGTTTTTGTTGTTTTTTTTAATATTCTTTGCTATGTGTGCCTCAAAGTCTCTCTTGGCTTTCCTGACTGTTGCTTTGCATTTAGTTTGCCAGAGCTTGTGTTCCTTTCTGTTCTCCTCGGTAGGAAGAGCCTTCCATTTCTTTAAAATAAATGCTTTATTTGGAGTTTCAATATTAAAAGAAAACAAGACATACAAACAACATACAGCAGACCCACGCAGGGGTCTAGAAAGAGGGAAAGTGGGGGTGGGGAAGAGAACATCCAGGGGTGAAGGGAAAGGGGGGAGAAAGGTTGTGAAAAGCGTATCAGTACATAGGAGAAGGGGAATAAAAAAGAGAGTTGGTCTGTTTTTGATTATACAACTTGTGGAGACATTACATTTCTTCATCTTCTATAATTTCTTGGAGTTGTCTGTTGCCTGCATGTGAATATACAAAAATATATCTACATAAGTATCCATCGATTCAGTTTTTGTGACACCCAGCCACGGGTTTCCTTTGTAATACATCATCGGTCTCCGCCCCCCACCCCCCTATCTCTCCTCTATCCTGTGGGCCTTAAAGCCTTTCTTGCTCATGCCCGTTTTATATCCTTATGTATTATTTTATTTAACTTTTGATTACCAATTTAGTCTAAGAGCAGTCCCATGCTCCCTCTCGAAGTAGCTTTGGATTGGTGACCAGTCCGTCTTATTGGTTTCTATCCCGTCCATACTTCTGATCTCCTGAGTCAGCCATTCCATCAGAACCATTTCAATTAGTTTGTGCAGCCATTCCTCCTTCCCCGGCTCGTTGGTAGATTTCCAGTGTCTAGCATACGTCATTTTGGCTGCTGTGGTTATAGCTAGAAAGATGATCTTTTCGTTGGTACTCCATGTTGGGTCCATCATCCCCAGGAGGAACGTCTCTGGTTTTCTCGCTATCTTTTTTGGGAGAATTTTCTTGATTTCATTATGAATAGTTATCCAAAATTTTTTTGCCTTAGGGCATAACCACCATAAGTGGAAGAAACTTCCACATTGGGTACCGCAGTTCCAGCAACTTGGTTTAATATTATGGTACATCTTGGCCAGTCTATCTGGGGTCAAATACCATCTATATAAGACCTTAATCCAATTCTCTTTATATTTATGGCATACGGACAAGTTGGTGTTTTTTCCCCAGATCGACAACCACGAGCTCCACTTTATTCTAACCCCTATGTTCCGAGACCATTTTTTAACATGGTCATCCAATTTAGGGTCGCTTATCGATAATAGGTCATATATCTTTCTGACCAGATTTTTGTCGGGCCCAAGGAGGACCCCCTCCCACTCATGTTGGTCGCTTTCAAAGCCCCTTAGTCTATCCAATTTAAATTTCTCAGTGATTTGGTGATATGTAAACCAACTTATATCCCTACCCTCCCGAGCTAGTTGATCTTTATTTTTTAGCATAAAGCTTTGTCCATTCCAATAGATCAACTCTTTGTAAGTATACCATTTTTTGTCTTGCAATTGTCTTAATCGAAAAGCCTCAATCGGTGACAGCCATGTGGGGGTTTTTGTATATATTTTACTATAATATCTATTCCAAATTCTAATTAATGTGTCTCTAACATAATGATTTTTGAATTTTTGATCTTTGGTTACTTTATTATATCCTAGATAGCCATGTATGCCAAATTTCAGATCATATCCTTCTAGATTTGTTAATCTATTGTCATCCAACTTTATCCAAGTCGTAACCCATGCCAAGCAAATGGCCTCAAAATATCTTTTTAGATCTGGTACTCCCAATCCCCCTCTTTCTCTTCCTGATTGTAGTAATTTCATTCGAACTCTAGGCTTTTTACCGTTCCAAATGAATTTTGCTATATCCCTCATCCAAATGTTAAATTGCGAATCTTTTTTAATTATTGGCAATGTTGCAAAGAGGAAGTTCATCCTGGGGAGGACCATCATCTTAATTGCAGCAATTTTGCCCAGGAAGGAGAGATTCAACTTGGTCCATTGGTTGAGATCTTTTCTAATCTTCGTCCAAATTCCATCATAATTATTTTTGAATAAAAGTGAATTCTTGGGGGTGATGTTTATCCCCAAATATTTCACCTTCTTCGTAATGGTAATATCAGTTCTTTTTTCGAGCTCTCTTTTTCGAGCTCGTTTAGATTTATGGTGAGCAATTGTGTTTTTGCTTTATTAATTTTATATCCTGCCAGATTTCCAAATTCTTCAACCCTTTTAAGCCACTTCTCTGAGAGAGCATTGGGCTCCTCCACAATTAAAACAAGATCGTCCGCAAACGCCAGAGTTTTTATAGATTCACCCTTTATCTTGAGACCTTTTAGTGTCTTATCATGTCTGATCTCTTCCAGCAGTACCTCTAAAATCCATATGAAAAGCAGCGGGGACATGGGGCATCCTTGCCTTACCCCTTTTTGAATACTGATCGACTTAGTTTTTGAACCGTTGACTAGAATTTTGGCCTTTTGTTTAGTATATATCGCTTTTATTGTGTTGAGGATGTTATACCCAATATCAATTTCTTTTAGCAATTGTTCAAGGTAATCCCAATTAGTTCGATCAAATGCCTTTTCGGCGTCTAGAAAGAACAGAGCCACTTTTTATTAATGTTTTGGTTATAATATTCGATAATATCTATGATAGATCGTATATTTGTCTTAAGGTGCCTATCGGGCAGAAACCCATTCTGGTCTTTATGGATTTTGAACTTTAGATACCCCTTCAGTCTCTCGGCAATTATAGAAGCAAAGATTTTATAATCTGCGTTGAGCAGCGAGATTGGTCTATAATTCTCTGGTAGGGTTAGGTCTTTACCCTTTTTGCCGATCAACACAATATTTGATTCACACCAGGTCTCGGGTGCTTTACCCTGTGTCATTACTCCATTAAAGACCCTTTTGAGGATGTCCGCTACCTCCGTGCTATGATCTTTATAAAACTCAGCGGTAAAGCCATCGGGCCCCGACGCCTTTCCCCGCTTAGCTCTTCGGATTGCTTTTATTACCTCTTCCCTGGAAATTTCTTGATTTAACATTTCTCGGTCATCTTCCGAGACTCTGGCCATTTTTTTTCCACTGATGTGTACGATCAGGTCCTCCATCCTTATATCCTCTTTTTGGTAGAGATTAGAGAAATAATTCTCTAACACCTCTTTTATTTCGGACTCTGTTATTACTTCTTTTTGTTTGCACTTTAGCTTATGAATCACATTTCTTTTTCTTTTTTCTTTTAACTGCCAGGCAAGCAGCCTGCCTGGCTTATTGGCCTGTTCAAAATATTTCTGATTTGTGTATCTTGGATTCTTGGCAATTTTTTCTAGATCAAAGAATTCCAATTGTTTTTGTAGAAGTTTTAACTCTTTTTGGACCTCTTTATTTTTGGGGTTATTTTTAATGCTGTTTCGGCCTTCTTAATTTTGTTTATTGTATCATTATATTCTTTTTCCTTTTTTTCCTATGGGTAGACTGTTGCTTCATAAAAAAGCCCCTCATATAGGCCTTACCAGCGTCCCAGATTACATTGTTATTGTTGTTATTTTTACAGTTGATTTCAAAAAATTCTTTGACTGTTTGTTTGCTTTTATTTTTTAATCCTACGTCTTTCATTAATGCTGCTGGATATTTCCAAGAGAACTCTGTGTTTCTGTCCGCTATGTCTAGTTCCACCGCGCCGTGGTCGGAGACATGGCGGGGATGGATCCTAATGGGCCTTATTAAGCTCGCTAAGTTCGTTGACACCAAAATATAATCAATTCGTGACCACGATTGATGTCTGTCTGAAAAGAAAGTATAATCTCGAGTCTTTGGGAATTGAGCCCTCCACACATCTATTATCCCTGTATTTTTCCCCAACTCAAAAAAAGATTTGGGCAACCTGCCGTGCAATCTCGACCTTCCCTTTCTCTGATAGCTCCTATCTAAGTGTGCGTCCATCACCCCATTCAAATCCCCCATTACCATTAAACTATCATATTCAACATCTAACAATTTTTCCTCTATAGTCTTAAAGAAATTGGTTTTGCTGTCATTCGGTGCATATATATTACAGATCAGCCATGATTGGTTACCATACCAAATTTTGACTCTAATATATCTGCCCTCAACATCTTTGAATTCTAATTTTGGTTGCCATATCTTATCTATATAGAGGGCAACCCCTTTTTTCTTTTCCTTTGCGGAGGCCTCAAACAGTTCACCCAGAGATTCTTTCTGCAATAAATGCGTCTCATTATTTTTAACATGGGTTTCTTGGATCGCCACAACATTGGCTTTTCTTTTTCTTAGGTAATTAAACACTCTCTTCCTCTTCCCCCCACTGTTCAGCCCGTTAACATTGAGAGTAATGCACCTGAGGTATTTCATTCAATATCCGACGTCTTGCCCTCCTCAGTCCCCTCTTTGTCCGTTTCTTCTTCTTCTTCCTCTCCGCTCTCCAGACCAATATCATTTTCTGCATTTTCTCTGTCTTTTCTATTGGGGTTACTGTCTATATCACCTCCAGAAGCTTCCTCGTCACCTTCTAGTGTGGTCTCTTTTGGTACCGTCCAGCGTTTGGGGTTTCTGTCCCCTCTGGTAGCCCTTTGGGTCTCTTCTTGAACTTCTTCCTTCAGATCTTCCGCAAACCTCCTTAAGAATTCCCTGGCCTTATGGATCGAGGTCAGCCAATGCTTTCGGCCTTTGAAGGTGGCCATAACTCCCTCTATTTTTTCCCATTTTTTCCCATCTATAACGGATGTCGTTGGCCTTCAAAATGTCCATTAGGAAAAAGTAGTCTTTTCTCCTTTCGAGAATTTCGGTTGGTATTTCTTTTAATATTAGCACCGACTTTCCTTTGTAGGATCCTTTTGTTTTCCTCTGCCATTTCAAAATGTCATCTCTTATACATTTTAGAGAGTATGTTACAATAATATCTCTGGGGACTTTATTCCTTTTGGCGAAGCTCGAATTTAGCCGGAATACTCTATCAATTTTTCCTTCAATATATGCCACTGAAGCGTTCAAAATCTTAGCCGATATGGCGATGACAATCTCTTTTAAACGTTCACCCTCCCCTTCCATTTCTTAAATGAGTTTTTCTTCTTTCCAATCACATCTTTTACTTCATTTGTAAGCCATACTGGTGTCCTTTTGGACTTTCCATGCCTCTTTCTTTTTATTGGAATGCATTTTAGTTCGGCCTGTTTTAAGGTATTTTTAAACAGTTTCCAAGCATTTTGGAGGGATTTGATTTTTTTTTACTGCTCCTTTTAGTTTGTTCTTTACAATTTTTCTCATTTTGGTGAAATTCCCTTTGTGAAAGTTTAATGTCTCCATGCTAGTTTTCACTGACAGTTTGCTATCCAAACTTACGTTGAAGGTTATTGTGTTATGGTCACTGGTACCTATGGGCTCAGCTACAAGGACATCTTGAACGAGATCTTGTTCATTAGTTAGCACCAAGTCCAGGATCCCCTTTCCCCTGGTTGGTTCCATGACCATCTGCTCAAGGGAATAATCAGCTAGCATGTCGAGGAACCTTGTCTCTCTTTAATGCGAAGAACAGGAATTTGGCCAATCTATTTGGGGATAGTTGAAGTCCCCCATTATGACTAATATATTTCTTTTTGAGGCCTGTTTAACTTCATTTTCCAGATAGCAGTCTGCCTCTGGAGTTTGGTTGGGAGGGCGATAGCAGATCCCTAGTGCTAGATTAGTTTTTTGTCCTGGGACTTTTATCCACAATGTTTCTGTAGGTGAGTTTGAAATTTCTTGAAGTTCTAATTCATGAGATTCTAGCTCTTCATTTATGTACAAGGCCACACCGCCACCATTTTCCCTCTCCTGTCTTTCCTGTACAGTTTATAACCTGGAATCTTTGTGTCCCATTTGTTTTCCTCCGTCCACCAGGTTTCTGTTATGCCAATAATATCAATATTTGTTCTTTTGCCAAATATTCCAACTCCCTATTTTTGTTCAAGGCTTCTAGCGTTTGCGTACAGACATTTATATTTATTTCTCTGGTGCACTTTCAACTTTGGCTGTTTGTGAGAATTTGTAGAAGGCCTACCATGTCCTACCTCTCGACTACTACTATCTATCTTTTCTGTTGACTCAGCCATTTGTGTATGGATTTCGTCCTCCATACTTGGCATTTCACCCTCTCGAACCGGAAGCTGCCCAGCACCTGTCGACTTTCCCCTAGGAATCAGTTTAAAAGCTGCTCTGAAATCTTTTTAATATTAGTCGCCAGCAGTCTGGTTCCATTTTCGTTCAAGTGTAACCCGTCCCTTTTGTACAGGTCTGGCTTTCCTGAAAATGTTCCCCAGTTCCTAACAAATCTAAAACCTTCCTCTTGACACCACTGCCTCATCCACGCATTGAAGCTCTTGAGCTCTGCCTGTCTGGCTGTCCCTGCGCGTGGAACAGGTAGCATTTCCGAGAATGCTACCTTTGAGGTCCTGGACCTTAATCTTCTACCTAGCAACCTAAATTTGGCTTCCAGGACCATCCGCTTAGCCTTCCCAATGTCATTGGTACCAACGTGTACCACGACCACTGGCTCCACCCCAGCACTATCTACCAGCTGCCTTGTGTAGGAAAACTACCCTACAATGTAGAGATCCAAACAAAAGCAGAATTTTAAAACTTGCAAAGTTTCCATTCTATGGATTCCTGGAACCTGCGGTTTCATGCAGTATTTCTAATTCTTTGCTAAACAACTCCAATGCATCACCAAATTAAAAAAACAACAGCCAAGGATTCCATAAGTTGTGCCCATGGCAGTTATAGTGATAACAAAATGATGTAATTATATAATGTATTACATGTTGCTGTTAAGTAATCATGAGTTCTGGAGTGATCTGGATAAGATATAAAAGAAACTATACTTCTTCATTAGAGTTTGAATATTTTTTAGGATAGAAGTAAACATTTGCCTAAAGTATTGTGATGAGAGCCAGTGTGGTGTAGTGGTTTGAGTACTAACTAGGACTCTGGTTCAGCCATGGAAACCCATTGGGCAGCCTTGGGCTAATCACCTTCTTCCACCTGCAGAGGAAAGCAAAGGCAAACTTCCTCTGAACAAATAATGTCAAGGAAACTTTGTGAAAGGTTCACCTTAGGGTTAACAGAAGATGGAAATGATTTGAAGCACACAACAACAAATGATGACCACTGTTTGTGAACAAATGAAATTAATTTGTTTACAGATAAAAGCCAATCCCACTGATACTAAATATACTTGGATTTCAAAGTACCCTTGACAAGAGATCTCTTATCAAAGGCTTAAGAACATATATATAGATAAATACAAAATAGCATCAGCAGTTGGTTAAAAAGTAGAAATATAGAGTAGGCATAATTGGAATCAAATATTAACAGCTGCATCTCAGAGCTATTTTACACAGCAGGTGATTTCCTCTTCCAACAGCATGTGCCAGAGTTGACATTATAAAGTGTGAAAGGGAATTATAAATCCCTAATAGGTAAGGAGACATAAGGAGAAAATGGACCAGTACACATTTCTTGCACGAGTCTGCTTTGCCAAACCCAGGTCAGCATGTCTCCCTCTCAGAGGAAGCCTGCTGGCTCTAGCACATTTGCAAGTTCCCCTCATGCCGAGGTTGGGAACCATAATTACATTCCTCTCACCAAGGTTTCTGTGATCCACATGCAATCAGGGGGCATTGCCACATGAAACATCATTGCTTTCTGGTTGCATTGATGGAGGGAAACTTTTCTCTTAGTGCTTCAGCTGAGCTTTGTGCCTTTTGTCCCCATTGCTATGGTTTTGCGCACGTGCACGCACACACACACATACACACAAGAAAAAAGATTCAGCTGAATATATGACTGGCTTTGATCTAATTCTCCATTTCCTACCAAAGTGGAAGACGAATTGAATTACTCCCAGAAGATTCTTACAAGAGGTGGCTGAATCCTTTGCTGCTCCTCCCCCTCCTCTTTTCCAGGACAGGGAAGGCAGAAGTGGCCAACTGCTGTAGGAGGCAGCTCCTTGGACAACAGGTTTCACACACCAAATAGGATGACAAAATGACGCAGAAAGTGGTAACAGACAGGACCTCCTTGTGGCCTTCAGCTAATGCTGCATTGCAAGGGGACAATGGTCCACAGAATACTCTCTCCTTACCAGTTTCCAAGGAGCACGGCTTTGGCAAGGGGTTATCTAAGAGATTGTATTGGCCCAGGACCATCTGGTGTTTGCTATAAAGGCTTTTAATACAGGCAGAGGTTTGCAATTGCTTTGAAAATTGCTTATTTTAATTAACCAGCTTTAATATTTTAATCATCTGTCTTTTAAATTCTTTTTATTGCTAGGCCTTTTTGGATGGTTTCATGATCTTTACTCTTTTTGTAGGTTGGGGTGAACAAGCTGAATGGGAAAGACAACTGACTACATCTGTAACTTTGTTTGAAATTACTAGCTGGTAGACAAAAGGGTAGATTGATCCGTTTTACAGCTTTGTCCTACAGACTGTTGGTAGGATGGAAAAGGGACTTGAGATTGATAAAAAGAATGTATCTTTCTGCCATCTTCTCTTCCTTGTTGAACACTGTGAGGAATGATAGAATCATAGAGTTGGAAAAAACCTCGTGGGCCATCCAGTCCAGCCCACTGCCAAGAAGGAGGAAAATCTAATTCAAAGCACTCCCAGCAGATGACCATCTGTTTAAAAGCCTCCAAAGAAGGAGCTTCCACTACACTCCAGGGCAAAGAGTTCCACTGCTGAACAGCTCTCACAGTCAGGGAGATATTCCTAATGTTCACGTGGAATCTCCTTTCCTATAGTTTGAAGCTACTGTTCCACGTCCTAGTCTCTAAGGCAGCAGAAAACAAGCTTGCTCCCTCCTACCAATTATTTCCCTCACATATTTATACATGCCCATCATGTCTCCTCTCAGCCTTCTCTTCTGAAGGCTAAACATGCCCAGCCCTTTACACTTCTCCTCACAGGGCTTGTTCTTCAGACCCCTGATTATTTTAGTTGCCCTCCTCTGGACACATTCCAGCTTGTTGACATCTCCTTTCAATTGCGGTACCCAGAATTGGACACAGTATTCCAGATGTGGTCTGACCAAGGCACAATAGAGGGGTAGCATGACTTCCCTGGATCTAGACACTATACTCCTATTGATGCAGGCCAAAATCCCATTGGCTTTTTTTGACACCGCATGATATTCTTGGCTCATGTTTAACTTCTTGCTCACGAAGACTCAAAGATCTTTTTGACCCGTACTGCTGTCGAGCCAGGAGTCCCCCATTCTGTATCTTTGTATTTCATATTTTTTCTGTCTGAGTGGAGTATCTTGCATTTGTCACTGTTGAACTTCACTTTGTTAGTTTTGGCCCATCTCTCTAATTTGTTAAGATCGTTTTGAATTCTGATCCTGGCTTCTGGAGTATTAACTATCTCTCCCAATTTGGTGTCGTCGGCAAACTTAATGATCTTGCCTTCTAACTCTTAATCTAAATCATTAATAATGATTTTGAATAGGACCAGGCCCAGGACAGAACCCTGTAGCACAGTGGTTCTCAACCTGGGGTCCCCAGATGTTTTTAGCCTACAACTCCCAGAAATCCCTGCCAGTTTAACAGCTGCTAGGATTTCTGGGAGTTGAAGGCCAAAAACATCTGGGGACCCCAGGTTGAGAACCACTGCTGTAGCACTCCACTTGTTACTTCTTCCCAGGATGAATAAATAGGAAGCATTGGTGAGAATCACCTTCTGGGTTTGTTCGTTTTACCAATTACAGATCCACCTAACCAAAGTTTTGCCTAGTTCACATTTGACTAGTTTGTTTGCCAGAAGGTCATGGGGGACCTTGTCGAAGGCCTTACTAAAATCCAGATATGCTAGCTAGCTAGACCCAAAGGGTTCCCTGCATCTACCCAGCTTGTAATTCTATTGAGAGAAGAAAAAAAGATCAGATTACTCTGGCATGATTTGTTTTTGATAAATCAGTGTTGACTATTAGCGATGACCACATTCCTTTCTAAGTGTTTGCAGACCACTTCCTTAACAATCTTTTCTAGAATCTTGCCTGATATCGACATGAGGCTGACTGAACAGTAATTGTTTGGGTTGTCTTTTTTTTCCCTTCTTGAAGATAGGGACCACATTTGCCCTCACCTAATCTGCTGGGACTTCTCCCATTCTCCAAGAACTCTCAAAGGTGATTGCTAGTGATGCCATTGTTGTTACTTGAAGAATATATAGGTCACTTAGGGGAAACAAGGGGTGAAACCCCAGGTCTCGGCGGTGGCCAGGGGAGCTTTTGCACAGTTAAGACTCGTGCGCCAGCTGCGCCCGTACCTTGGGAAGTCTGATCTCGCTACGGTCATCCACGCTCTGGTCACATCCCAAAGAGATTACTGCAACGCATTCTACGTGGGGCTGCCTTTGAAGACAGTTCGGAAATTACAATTAGTCCAATGGGCGGCAGCCAGATTACTAACCGGAGCTACATACAGGGAGCATACCACCCCCTGTTGTGTCAGCTCCACTGGCTGCCTGTCCACTTCCGAGCTCAATTCAAAGTGCTGGTTTGACCTTTAAAGCTCTATATGGTTCTGGCCCAGCTTACTTGTCCGAACGCATCAGCCTCTACGTCCCACCTTGTAATTTAAGATAATCCGGGGAGACCCTGCTCTCGCTCCCGCCAGCTTCTCAAATGTGGTTGGTGGGGATGAGAGAGAGGGCCTTCTCAGTGGTGGCTCCCCGTCTGTGGAACGCGCTCCCAAGCAACATACGATCAACACATCCCTCCTGGCATTCAGGAAAGGAGTGAAGTCCTGGCTGTGGGACCAGGCGTTTGCGCATTAGCACAATGCAGCACTTTGGACTGGATTTGTAAGGGCAAGTTGATGGAGATGGCTCAATGCCCCTGTTATGGACGGAACACTGTTTTTAACTTAAGTGAATGTGTGTGATGTGTTAATGTTAATTGTATTTGAATGTATTTTAATGCTGAATGTTTTTGGTTTTTATATTGTATTTTACTATTTGGGCATCGAGTTGTGGCTTTTGTTAGGCCGCTCTGAGTCCTCCCTCGGGGGTTGAGAAGAGCGGGGTAGAAATGTTGGAAATAAATAAGAATAAATAAACTAGACTGCCAAACCCACCTGCTGGAAGCCATATACCCCAAAGTGTGTGCTCTGAATATTGCTATTGTTTCACCCTGGTTTGTCCAATTAAGTGGAAATAAAACATCTTGGAACTGAAGCTGTAGCACTTATGTATTTAAAGAGTATGCCAATTATGGCATGCCATAATTCCCTATGTTTGCACTCTCTGTCACCATCTTGGTTCCTTGATTCTCAATGGTTATGTCAAGTCATCCCAAGAATATTCAGTTCTTGATATCAACCGCCATCCTGGGAATTTCATGTGAGGAAGAATAACCTTCCAAGTCACCCAGTTTTAATACATGCTGTCTGAGCAGGCGATTAGACAAGATATGATGCCCTGACAGGAGATTTACTATATAATATATTTGGGAGTCTCATGCTACTTGCATTTTTATATAGTCTATACTAATACCACAATTTCATTATAGAAATTGATGAACACTTGAACACTTTTCATATCATTTTTTTATTATAAGGCTAAGAATTACTGGAAAATACATATCATAAAACAACATTTTGATGTTGAATATAGCACAAATTCTATAGAAGAAAATGAGTCTGGAAGGATCAGAAGTCTCTAGCCTTCAATAAATACTTCTGAAAATGAACAAAGATCATCAATGTGAGTGGAAAGAATGAAAAGTAATGCAATAGTGTTTCAATATAGAATTCATACTGCACAATAATAGATGATGTACAAAAATAATGGGCCATCAAAATTGGCAAACACAATGAACTATTTAAGTGATACTAACATTCTATATTTAATTCATGATGATTGAAGTGATTTCCTCCAAGACTTGTCTAAGCCACTCCTAGACTGCCACAGAATTCAAGGTATTGTGCACATAGTCTCTCCCATTCATATGTACTCTAGACCCAGACAGGTTTCAACATCCTGCACCTTCGATAATGCCCTGAAGGGCTGGTTTAGGGAAACCAGGAAAGATATGACTTAAGATTTCAAAAACAAATGCCGCTCAAAGTCTAGAAGTGAATGAAACAAAGGTAGGTAAGAGGGCAGAAAAGACTGAGTTGAGACATCTGTATACATGATCCAGAGCAAACATGAGTAAGAGAAAATTACAACACAGTCTTATACATATCTCCTTAGAAGTGAGATTTTATGTCCAGGCAAGTGCAGTTAGGACTGGTGAAGTTGAATACTACACATTTGTTGTTGTTGTTTTTTGTAGGGGCTATGTAGGCTATGGCGTGGTCCGAATTTGCGGAGAGGGATGAGCTCCCACTGTTAAACCCAACTTCTGGCAACCTAGCAGTTCAAAAACATGCAAATGTGAGAGCAATAGGCAGGAAGGTAACAGCACTCAATGCTGTCATGCTGGCCACATGACCTTGGAGGTGTCTATGGACAATGCTGGCTCTTCGGCTTAGAAATGGAGAGGAGCACCACCTCTCAAAGTCAGACACAACTAGCCTTAATGTCAGGGGAAACCTTTACCTATGTATGGCAGAAAGCCTCAGTATACCCATTACAATATGCCAGCACAACCTTGATAGCAGAAGGACCAATGTGTTAGCTACCTTTCCCAGTTTTGTATCGTCTGCAAATCTCATAAGGATCTAAAGCATTGATAAAAATATTGAAGTGTCAGCTTCAGTACAATACCCTGCAATACTCCACTTAAGACCTCCTACCAGCTTGAAGCACAGCCATAGATGGCAATACTTTGAGTGTGTTTATGCAACCAATTGTGGATGCATCTATCTACGCTGTATTTAGTCTGTTTGCTAATCAAAGTATCACAGAGGAACCTTATAAAATGCTTTGCTGAAATCTGGCTGAATGAAATCCACAGCATTCCTACAAAACTAGTGATTAAATTTTTTTTAAAAAACATGGTTAGTTTGGCAGGAATTGTCTTGACAAATCCATGTTGACTCCTACTAATCACAGTATTGTCATCTCTATGTGTGCAGATGGGTTCCTGGAATCATAGAACAATTGAGTAGGAAGAGACCCACTTCATGGACCGTCCCATCCAACCCCCTGGTAAGAAGCAGAAAAATCACATTCAAAGTAATCCTGTATAATCTGTTCTAATATTTTTCCCATGATGAGCCTGTAGTTTCCTTGATTTTTTGTTTTGCCTTTTTAGAAGTGAGGGACAACTTTTGCTTGTCTGCAGTCCTCTCATATGTCGCCTGTTGTCCAAGATTTTTTTTCAATGATGGCAAATAGTTCTGCAAATACACCAGCCTTCATTACTCTGAAATGCAGTTTATCTGACCCTGAAGATTTGAATGTATTTAATTTATCTAGGTGATTACTGGCTAAGTCTTTCGGTGCATCTGCACTGTATCATTATTACAGTTTGACACCACTTTAACTGCCATGGTTCAAAGCTGTGGAATCCTGGGAGTTGTAACTTGATGAGGCACTAGCACTCTTTGACAGCGAAGGCTAAAGACTTTTAAAAACTACAACTCCCATGATTTCATAGTATTTTATTTATTTAATTATTTATTATTTCAATTTATATACCACCCTTTCTAACAGGCTCAGGGTGGTTCACAACATACAAGCATAATATCAATAAAATAGCACTAAAACAATAAAAGCATTGAGCCATGGTAGTTAAAATGGTGTTAAACTGTATCAATTTCTCACAGCAGATGCATCCTTTATCAATCTTGATTTGCAACCCAGATTCCTTATCAAGGTCTCTGTCGATGCATGTAAGAAAACAGTCCTCTGAAATAGGCTTTGTGTAGTTCCTCCTTTTTCTTGTGATCTGTTAGCATTTTACCACCCTTACCAAGCAGAGGTCCTGCTATTTCCTTCATCATTATCTTGGTTCTAACATATTTTTAAACCCCTTTTCATTGCTCCTTGGTTGCCTAGCTGTGAGCTCATTTTGAGCTTTATTCCTGCAGGCTTGGGCTACACATCTGTATTCTTCCTTGGTGACTTGTCATTCTTTCCATTCTTTATACATATTATTATTATTACATTTACATCCTTTGCAATGCAGCCACATTGGCTTTTTCATCTATTTCCTATTCTAATTCTTCCATAGATTAATTTGTCTACTAATTTATCTCTTTTCAGGGATTTTCTTTTAATAGTTCCTTCTTCAGCAAATGCCACCCATGCTTATGGTCTTTTTATTTAGCATTTCTGGCCTTAGAATTCTAACCAGTTCCTGTTTTACTATACTCTTCTTTGGCATAATCCAGAATTGTAGTATTATACAGCCACCCCACCCCATCCGAAGTGTTAACTGCTTCGATTCCAAATATCTCCCTATTGGTTAGGATCAGGATTGTGGATGTCCTTGTTCTTTCGTCTAGCTTTAGAAATAGGAAATTTTCTGCAAGGCATGTAAGGAACTCGGAGAATCTAGCTTAGCTGGCCTCTTAGAAGATTTCAAGTCCTCTATAACTATTGGTTCTTACTTATTGTAGATCTCAGAGATTTATTTCACAAAAGCATCATCCATCAGCTTTTCTTAATTTAGTGGCCTGGAGTAAATTCCTACTGCAACATACTTTTTATTACTTTCTCCATTTATTATTACCCAAAATGCATTTATTTTTTTCTGGTTCAGTTTGATAACTTGTGTGGCTTTCTCTATACCAGTGTTTTTCAACCTTTTTAAAGCCGTGGCACATTTTTTACATTTACAAAATCCTGGGGCACACCACCAACCAAAATGACACAAAATGACACTCTAACATAGTAATACATATAGTTAATATGTTTTAAAATGTATTTATATATTCCTGACTGTGAGAGCCGTTCAGCGGTGGAACTCTGTGCCCTGGAGCGTGGTGGAGGCTCCTTCTTTGGAGGCTTTTAAGCAGACGCCATCTGTCAGGGGTGCTTTGAAGGCAATTTTCCTGCATATTGGGTGAAAGAGGCCCACGAGGTCTCTTCCAACTCTAGGATTCTATGAATCTCTGGCTATTCTAAAGGAATTCCAGCCTGTGAAGGCCAGAGAGCAGAGCTAAAGAGGCAGGAGGGGAAATGAAGCCCGGAAGTCAAGAGGCAGGACTGAGCTGTCTGGCTCTTCCAAAGGGATCCGAGTCTCTTTTGGTCAGATATGGGAGCTGAAGAGGCAGGAGGGGAGACCGAACACAGAGAAGGAAGAAGAAGGCAAGAGGCAGGGCAGGGGTATTTCTGGAGGGGAGGGGGAGGGGGGAAGGGAGGGAAACCTCACCACCTCTGAGGAGGCTAGTCATAGATGCAGGAGAAACGCCAGGAGAGTGTGCTTCGGGAAGGAAGGGAGAGCTGGGCCAGGCCGCTCTCTCTCTCTCTCTCTCTCCTCAAGGCCACGGAAGAGGCGGCCCTTGGCTGGCAGGCAGGCGGGCGTGTTCGGGGATGCCGCAATGCCCCTTTCTCGGCCCCGGAGGGGTCACTCCACCCCTCCCTGCCCCTAAGGCCACTTCCACTCCACCCCTCTCCTACCACCTCCTCCTTCCTTCCTTCCTCTTCACTCATCTCTGCCTCATCAAAATGGCGGTGGCGTTTGCTGTGAAGGGGACAGGGTCAGAGTGACGTCACTTCCTACCTCCCCCCTCCGGAGAAGAGGAGGCCAATGAAAATCCAAGGGGCGGGGGCCATGCACTCCCGATTGGCCGCCTGCGAGATTTGTTGACAGCTGCCACTCTCGGCCTCACCCCTCTGCCGGGCTCATTTCCATGCTTAAAAGGACAGAGGCCAATTTTCCACGGCACAGCTGATGATCATTCACGGCACACTAGTGTGCTGCGGCACACCAGATGGGAAACACTGCTCTACGCATTACTTTGCCTTTGGCATATAATACTACTGTACTCCGCTCCTTTTCTTTTCCAACTGTGCTTTTTGAACAAATTGCATCTCTCAATTGTGATATTCAAATCATAAGATTCATCTTACTTTATAACTATAAAGTCACATTTACCTTTCTTCGCTAAGACTTCAAGCTCATCTTGTTTGTTTCTAAACTGTGCATTGGTGTGTGGACATCTAAAGCATTGTTTTTTTACACCAAAACTCCAATTGTAAGGAGTAGCCTCACACCCAAAACCCAGCCGTGCGGGCACTGTGCCCAGTGCGCCTTTGTTTTTCCTGGTAAAGAGATCTACAGCCCTGGTAAACAACGTACTTTCAAATTGGCATTATTTTGTACGTGTCAAGTTGAGTCCCTCGTGTATGGCCTGGTCTGCTCCTGCGGCCTTCTTTATGTGGGCGAAACTGGGAGGAGTCTCCGCACGAGGGTATCGGAGCATCGCTCGAGAATCCGTCTACATTCGGAGGATTCCCCTCTGTACGCACACTTTAAAGCGCATCAGCACAGCCCTGACGATCTCCGATTCTTCGGCTTGGAAAAAATCCGGGTATTGCCCCATGGTGACATACAAAAAGCCCTTTTAAGGGCAGAAAGTAAATGGACAGTTCTCCTTAAAACCGAGCAACCTTGGGGCCTGAATGAAAAAATCCCCATTAACACTTTACTCCTTTAATGGATTGACCTGTGGACTCCTTCCACTAATAAATAGTTTCTTAGCCCTCCTTTCAATGCATTTGCCCTATCCACCTGGATAGTTTACCTGCGACTTCGCTTAGAAGGTATTTACTTTCTTATTAGTACTTGATGTGCCTCCATTGGATATTGAAATGCTTATATTATTGTGATTGCTTGATTTGAACACCCACATTATGTGATGTATACTACTATATGTATCTTTATTTATATATCAGAAAACTGCCGCCATGCCGCTCGAACTGTGGTGGGAGAATATTTACTTCTATTGGCCTTGAAAAAGACCCGCAAAGGGTCAAAACGAGAGTGGACTCCGCAGCATTGGTGTCCTCGTCGGCCAGAATCCATGTAGACTGAACCTGGCAACCCCCCTGTTAATTTTGGAAGGCTACTGAGCCGCGCATCCTGGAAGCCAGCATTCTGTCTCCGGTCTCCCTGCCCTTGTGGCTTCCATGAAACAACCCATCGGGGTTTGGATTACAAATAACCCATCGGGGTTTGGATTATATATTTGTGTTCAACGGCCGCACACAGACAACCTTGTTTCACATGAACAACTGCAGCACCATGCGCATTGAACATTTTGAGGACTGTAATAAGGTTTGCCTTTGCATGTGTGAGTAGCAACCCGACAATGGGGATTTATGTTTGATGTTTTGCCTACTCCACTGTGTCATACAATATATTTGTTAAAACTTCATTACTGTGTTCAGATTGATTGTTTCACTTGATCAGCAATCACTCCTGTTTGTGTATTTAGATCATCTCCAACATCCCATCACACCAGGATTTAGTTTAGAGCCCTCTCGATTTATTTACTTACTTACTGTATTTGGATACCGCCCTTCTCAGCCCTCAGACGACTCAGATTCTTGATCAGATTCTCCATGTCTTAGTATGCTTGTGGTGGAGATTCATGAGGAGAGAGTCAGTTATGGAAATTTGGGAGGGGTGTGTGTGTTTGGCTTATACAATGGGAAGACTTTGCACATACACATTGTCCTTGAAGAAATCAAATTGCTAAAGTTTACTTGCCTCGGGACCCAGACACCTAATAGCACTGTGCAATCACTTATAACTAGAATATATGGATAAAGCTGTATCCAGGTGTGCCAATGAAGTGGGAAATCTGTTACACAGCATACATTTCTATATGTTGTAGGATATTTACTCTTACAACTTCCTAATTGTCTGTGCTGGCAAAGGCTGATGGATAGCAAAGTCCAGTCATGTCCAAAGGGCCACAGTCTACTTGCCAAATATATTCATATGTTGATCAACCTCATCTGGCAAAAAAACCTTCCTTCACAATTAAATCTCCTACAGAGATTCCAGGTAAGTATAAATAGGGTTGGAAAATGCGAGTAAGCACACGAGAGCCATGCTAGATCAGACAAAAGGCCTATCTAGTCCAGCATTCTGTTCACCAAAAAACCAAGAAGATGCTTATAGGAAGACCACAAGCAGAGTATGAATGCAGTAGTACTCTTCTCACACATCTGTCTATATTGGTCACAACCACTTTACTCCCACCAGCACAATTGCTGACCAATCACACATTTGTTTCTGCTGGCATTTCCCCCATTTGTTTTTCTCTTGCCTACTTGTCTTTCTTAATTGGCAGAAGGATCTCAGTTGGTATGTTTGCTATTTCTTAGCCAGGGTCCCAGTGTGTTTATCATCTGGAGCTTGCTTCTGCAGCTTGTTTTCTTGCTGCTGTTTGCCTTCTTTCTGGATAAACGTCAAAAATATTACTTGGCTCCATTAGGGGTTTAACGGATGAACAGTGTGGGGTCCTGCAAAATGGATTAGTTTTCACAGGATCTGTGACGTGGGGGAGCACTGTGGCTCTCAGTTTCTATTTGCCATGAGACGTTGCAGGGCAAGTCCCCAGAATATGCATTGCCTCCTTGTTGGTAGGAAAGAAGGGCAGTTGTTGCTGCCATATCTGCTTGCAATTTATAATCACTGCTTGTGATGCCATTGATGTTTGGGCACAGCAGTCATTCTTGTTCCAATCTATTCCTTCTGTGGTGATGATTCTTCTCCTGCACTTTTAAAACTGGGCATATGCAGGATCTCATTGTTGTGTGCCCTGAGGTCAACTCTGATTTATGGCAACCCTGTCCTAGGACTGCCTTTGAATGAGGTTTACCATTTCATTCCTCTTAGGCTGTGAGACTATGAGTTGCCCGAGGTATCCCACAATTCTAGTCCAACATTCAAACCGCATAACACTGGTTGAAGTACAGGCCACGGTGTGCAAATGTCCGATTACCATCTCCCAAAGCTTTATTTTTTACTTTATTCTCAACCTAAGAATGGAAAATAGAATGCCGGTGGACAATAAAAAGAGATTTAAAGATGGGCTTAGATTTAACCTTATAAAACATGGTATCAACTCCAAGAATTGGGAATCCCTGGCACTTGAGTATTCAAAGCTGTTACCAACAGTGCTATGGCTTTTGAAGAGCCACAAATATGGGACAAAAAGAAAGAAACATGCCAAGAGGAAGAAGGTATGTCAAACAAACCCTTGCTGTCATCCTCTTCCATCTGGAAACATATGTCTTAATTGTGAAATACATGTGGATCCAGAATAGGTTTTCACATTCACTTACAGACCCAACACCAAAACTCTACCTCTAGAAGACAATCATACTTGGCCTTGAGTGATCACTTATGATGATGATGATAATGATGATGATGATGATAGAGGAGAAAAAGCTTTGCTGACATTGAAGCAACCTCTCGGCATATCAGAGATAACCCATACCCCTCAATGGATTCTCACCTTGTCGTGATGAGGGGGCTTGCATGTGCCAATAAACCTGTGGGCGTAACCACTGGAGGCGGAGCCATGGACTTTCGGGGGGCTGCAGGGGAGGTTCCAGACCGAGCACAATCTGAAGACCTCAACGGCAAATCAGGCAGAAGAGAACATGGTACATGTTACTACGGCTGTGAAGGTGGAAGAAAGCTGCAACAGATTGAGAAGCCACCGTTGTAGTGTTAACTATGCCACTGGTTGGGATCCTCACTCTGTGAAGACTGTGTGTTATCGACTATGCACCAACCTCCACACATTTTAAAAAACTCACACACTGGTGTCTTCCAAGAATTTGGAAGGCCATCATACTCAGTGGGAAAACTTTTTGGAGGCCCCCTCTATCTCTACTAGGCCTACCACCTGCTCCCTCGACCCGTGCCCCTCCTGGTTTGTTAGATCCTGCCTGGAGGGGTTACGTGGGCCTCTGTTGAACATCGTCAATACCTCCCTTGTGCAAGGAGTGTTTCCAGAGTGCTTAAAAGAGGCGGTGGTAGCTCCATTGCTGAAAAAAACGACATTAGATCCTGCGGTTCCCTCCAACTACCGACCAGTGTCGAATCTTTCGTTCCTGGGGAAGGTAGTTGAGAGGGCAGCAATAGAGCACTAGCAGTCCTTCTTAGATGACGCAACATGGCTAGACCCCTTCCAGTCCGGCTTCTGTTCGGAGCACGGGACGGAGACAGTCCTGGTCTCCATCACAGACCAACTCCGCTGCCAGCTTGACCAAGGCGGGTCTTCGCTGCTTGTGTTATTGGACCTCACGGCAGCGTTTGACACAGTCGACCACAATCTTTTGACTCACCGCCTTGCCATGGCTGGAGTGAGGGGGACAGCCCTGAAATGGCTGACCTCCTTCCTCCACCATCGGTTCCAGGGAGTGAGGAGGGGAGAGGTGGTCTCTGAGGGTTCCCCACTAGTTTGTGGGGTCCCCCAGGGGCCATTCTCTCCCCTCTGTTATTTTACATCTACATGAAGCCACTTGCAGTTGGTGCGGAGTTTTGGGCTTGAGTGCTATCAGTACGCTGATGACACTCCGCTCATTCTGAGGATGGAGGGCAGACCTGGCTCCGTCCCCGATAATTTCCAACATTGCCTCGAGGCCGTCACTGGATGGCTGCGAGCCAGTAGGTTGAAGATGAATCCAGTGAAGACGGAGATCTTGTGGCTTGGCCGCCCGGGCAATGGGGAGGTCCAGCTTCTGACCTTGGACGGTGTGGCGTTATGCCCATCGCCTTCTGTAAAGAGCCTGGGAGTTCATTTGGACCCAAATCTCCATGGTCAGTAAAATAGCTTTTTTCCATCGATGACAGGCAAGGCGGCTGGCCCCCTATTTGTCCCGGAATGACCTGGCCACGGTGATCCAAGCCACGGTCATCTCGAGACTGGATTACTGTAATGCCCTCTACGTTGGCCTTCCTCTGTCAGTGACCCGGAAGCTCAAGCTGGTGCAGAACACTGCCACCCGACTCCTGTCTGGTACTCCAGCAGGTTGTCACATAACACCCACCTTGCAGGATCTGCACTGGCTCCCAATTGAGCACCGGATCACCTTCAAAGTGTTGGTACTTACCTTTAAGGCATTACACGGCCTGGGGCCAATGTACCTGAGGGACCGGCTTACCCTATATTGCCCTACGAGATCACTGCGGTCAGAAAACAACAACCTGCTGACAATTCCCTCCACTAAGACACTCAGGCTGACAGCAACCCGTAGGAGAGCGTTCTCAGTGATCGCCCCAACGCTGTGGAACGCTCTCCCGGCCGAGACGAGAGCCCTTCAAGACCTCCTGTCTTTTAGGCGATCGTGCAAGACATTTCTCTTTCGACAAGCCTTCGGCCCTTAAGTTGCCATCAGGGTCCCACCATCAGGGTCCCAGCTTCCTTGCTGTCTTGCTGTTTATGTTGTATTGCGCTGTGTATTGGTCGTTACACAGCACCCTGTGTTTTAATCCATGATTTTAAAGTGTATAATGTGTTTTTAACTATGCTCTGTTTTAACTATGTTTGTTGTGCTTGACTTGTTGTGAGCCGCCCCGAGCCACCCGGGAGTGGCGGCCTAGAAGTCTGACTAATAAATAAATAAATAAATAAATAAATAAATACTTAGGCGATCCCTCGTTGTGTGACTTCATCACACTAGAGAACGAATCCACTTTAAATCTGGTTGCTGCCTCTTGCAGAATGCTGGGGTTTGTAGTTTAGGGAAGAACCTTTAACAGCCTCACTAAACTACAAAGCCCAGAATTCTGCAGAAGGCAGAAACCGGATTCAAAGTAGATTCATTCTCTAGTGTGATAAAGTTGTCAGACAACGAGGGATCACCTAGATAGAGATAGAGGGGGTCCACTTTTGACCTCCAATGAGTTTCCCCCAACTTTATACATTCAATTGCTCTTTCTTTGTCTTCATCCATCTCTCCTTTCTTCTAGTCTCCGACTCTTTCATTTCAAAGGCAGTTAAGATGCGGATCTCTATAAAAGTGTACACTTTCGGCCCCGAGGCTCGGCAAGCCCCAACAAGCTGGAAAGTGTGTGTTAACACAGTTGAAAGAAGCTTGGGTTTTAAAGACTTGCTTCGAAACCTGACATCAATGCAATTGCGATGGGTAATGGGTGCTTAAATTATTTATTTGTGGCGGCACAAAATGATGCACATGGGGTGTGTGCGTCTTTATGTGTGGAGCCAACACATATATAGCCAGCAAGCCCATTTCCAGAGGAACCAGCCTCTCTTCTTGACAGAAACCTCTACAAAGTAGGCTGCTTAGTAGAGCTTTCTGGGCTTTTGTTACCTGTCTTTGGCAAGGGAGGCTTGGGCAAGGCGGAGCCGCGTCCAGTGGGAAAGCAGCCCTGCCTCCCAGCTTGGCCTTGCGAAGGAGGAGTGGCTGGAAAAAAAAAGAAGGGAAAGAAGGGAAAAAAGGTGGCGCTAGATGTGTCTGACTGGTTCCTCTTACAAATGTGCTCACCTTTCGCCTTGAAGCAGTTGGCACCTATCGCTGAGGAAAATGCCATGACTCAGTGGAGGCAGCTGGGAGGGAAAAGACCCAGTCAAAAGGACAGTTTAACCCAGGTACAGGCAAACTTGGGCCCTCCCTCCAGGTGTTTTGGACTTCAACTCCCACCATTCCTAACAGCCTCAGGCCATCTCCTTTTTCCCCTTCCTTAAGCGAAGGAAGGGGGAAAAGGAGGTGGCCTGAGGCTGTTAGGAATGGTGGGAGTTGAAGTCCAAAACACCTGGAGGGAGGGCCCAAGTTTGCCCACACCTAGTTTAACCTGTCTGAATCAACCCCCCTGGCAATGCTCTCCCTGTATACAGAGGCAAGGGTCAGGGTCAGAAAAGTAGACTAGAGGAGGCACCCTGCGGGATGCAAAACAAAAAGAGGGATGCTGGGGTGGATGGAGCAAAAGGAGAGGGGGAATGGTGTGAAAAGAGAAGGCAAGGTAGGCAGAGAAGAGGGGCAAAAGGGGGGTAATATTCGGTGGAATGGAGCCAGTGCCGGCTTGAGACTGAATGGTGGCCAAGCCGGTTCCCAGGGAGGGAAGGAGGTGCCCACCTGGCTCGCCAGGAAAAGAAGGAAAGAGGGATTTGGAAGGGTGTCTCAGGCTTTCCACGCGTGGAAGGAAGGCAGGCAGGCAGGCAAGAAAGAGGGCAGGCAGGAAAGAAGGAAGGCAGGCAGGAAAGAAAGAGGGCAGGCAGGAAAGAAGGAAGGAAGGCAGGAAAGTAGGAAGGAAAGAAGAAAGGCAGGCAGGCAAGAAGGAAGGAAGGAAGACAGGAAGGAAGGCAGGAAAGAAAGAGGGCAGGCAGGAAGGAAGGCAGGAAAGTAGGAAGGAAAGAAGAAGGGCAAGCAGGCAAGATGGAAGGAAGAAAAGAAGAAAGGCAGGCAGGCAAGAAGGAAGACAGGAAGGAAGGCAGGAAAGAAACAAGGAGGGCAGGCAGGCAGGTAGGAAAGAAAGAGGGCAGGCAGGAAAGAAGAAAGGCAGGCAGGCAAGATGGAAGGAAGGAAAGAAGAAAGGCAGGCAGGCAAGAAGGAAGGAAGACAGGAAGGAAGGAAGGCAGGAAAGAAAGAAGGAAGGCAGGCAGGCAAGAAGGAAGGAAGACAGGAAGGAAGGCAGGAAAGAAGGAAGGAAGACAGGAAGGAAGGCAGGAAAGAAAGAAGGCAGGCAGGCAGGAAGGAAAGAGGGCAGGCAGGAAGGAAGGCAGGAAGGCAGGAAAGTAGGAAGGAAAGAAGAAGGGCAAGCAGGCAAGATGGAAGGAAGGAAAGAAGAAAGGCAGGCAGGCAAGAAGGAAGGAAGACAGGAAGGAAGGCAGGAAAGAAAGAGGGCAGGCAGGAAAGAAGGAAGGAAGGCAGGAAAGTAGGAAGGAAAGAAGAAGGGCAAGCAGGCAAGATGGAAGGAAGGAAAGAAGGAAAGCAGGAAAGTAGGAAGGAAAGAAGAAAGGCAGGCAGGCAGGCAAGATGGAAGGAAGGAAAGAAGAAAGGCAGGCAGGCAGGCAAGAAGGAAGGCAGGAAAAAAGGAAGGGAGACTGAGCAGCAGGTTTCCCCGAATGGAAATGGGTTTTCCTTCCCTGTAAAAGGGGCGCCTGGGGGGAGGGGGGAGAGGTGCGTGTTAGGAGCCCCTGGAAAGGTGAGGCGCCGGGAAGGGTGGGATGGGAGCGTGTGTAGGTGTCTATACAACCCGCATTTATGTATCTGTGCAAACGAGGATCCATAGATCTGGCTTAGTGAGAACACAACTCTATTATTATTATTATTATTATTATTATTATTATGCTTTGAATGCAAGCGCTTGTGTGTGTGTGTGTGTGTGAGTGTGAGTGTTTGGGTGGGTGGGTGCGGGCGCGCTCCCAACCTGGAGAATGAGAGAAAGAAGGAAAGGAGAAGGGATGAATGGAGCTGCTGCTGCTGGTGGTGGTGTTGGTGGTGCGCGCGGGGGTCGCTCCTCGGAACGCAGAAGGAGACGGGAAAGAGAGAGGAGAGGAGAGAAGGGGAAAGGAAGCCAAGGGGAGGAAAGAGAAAGCCCAAGGTAGCGGGTGGGAGGAGGAGGAGGAAAAGAGAGAGAGAGAGAGAGAGGAAGGAGGGAAGGAGGAGGAAAAGGAGGGCTCTGCGGGCGGGCTGCCGGGTTGGCTGGCTGGCTGGCTTGCTGAGTGAGTGAGTGGCTCCGGGAGCGCGCGGCGCGTCCCCACTCCAAAGGCGGCTGTGGCGCTGCTGGCGGCTCTTTCTTTAGTCAGTGGAAAGAGAGTAGAGGAGAGCGTGCGCATTGCGTGGCCGCGCGCGGAGAGAGCGAGCGAGCGAGCGAGAGTGCGCGCGCGCGCTTCTACCTCTCTCTCTCCCGCGTCCTGCCTGCCTGCCTGCCTGGAGAGCGAAGGGGCTCCGGGAGCTGCCGGCGCGTGCGGACGGGCGAGAAAGAGCGAGCGAGCGAGCGAGAGAAGGGAGAGAGGGAGGAAGAGAGGCATCGTGGCGGAGCCCGGCGCCGGCGGCTGGTCGGTCGGTGGGCCGGAGCTCCAGGCAAGGTGGCAGCATGCGGGCGGCGGTGGCAGCGGAGCCCCGGGCGCGCGTGGTGAGTGAGCCCTTCCCTGGCTGCTTCTCTCTCTCTCTTTCTCTCTCTCTTTTCCGCCGCCTGTTGAGTGCGCCTGGCACCCCGGCTGCTCTTGCCAGCTCCCTTGGATACAACTCGAAGTTGACCCCGGATCCCTCTTGCCTTGACTTCTGGACTGATCCCCTCCAGGACTGGATAGCCGCTCGGGTTGCATTGTAGGCGAAGCTTTCCTTCCTCTCCCCCCCTCCCTCCCTCCCTCCCTTTCTTCATTCCTCTTCCTTACCCTCCCCTTCCTTCCTTCCTTCCTTTTCTCCTTCCCTCTTCTCTCCCTTCCTTCCATTCTTCCCCTTCCTTCCTCCCTCTCCCCTTCCTTCCTTCCTTCCTTCCTTTTCCACTTACTTCCTCTCCCCTTTCCTTCCTTCCTCTCTTCCTTTCTTCATTCCTCCTTCCTTCCTTCCTTCCTTCCTCTCATTTTCCATTCTTCCTTCCTTTCTTCCCCTTCCTTTCTCTTCTTCCTTCCTTTTCCACTTCCTTCCTTCTCTCCCTTCCTTCCTTTCCTTCCTTCCTCTTTCTTTCCTTCCTCTCCTCCTGCCTTCCTTCCTACCTGCCTGCCGCCATTCCTGCTCCCTCCCTTCCTTCCTTCTCCCTCCCTTCTCCTTCCCCCTCTTGCCCCAACTACCTTGTCTTTCTTTTGTGCTGTTTATAGTTGACATGGCCACTTGAGGACCTGTTTGGGAACTACTGTTGCATGGAAAGGGCATGTGCCTTTCTTTTCCCCCTCCCTTTGCACTTCGTGGCAGGGCAGATCAACACCCCCCTCAGTATTTACCCCCTTTCCCCTTTAGAAGTCAAACCATGGTGTTGGTTGCAGAGAGAGACACTCCTTCAAAATGCCTGACCCAGAGCTCTGGGGTCCCTCTTGTCTTTTCCTTGGGGAGTTTGCAACCCACCCAGCCAAGGCTTTGCAGGGAACCAAGAAGGAAAGCGGTCTGAGTGTTTTGTTTTCCTCATACCTTGGAAAGGTAGACAAGGTGTTTGTTTTTTTGGGTTGTTTTTTTTTCTTTTTTTGCATATTCATGAATGCAAGTGGCCTGCTGACCTTTCCCACTGGTGGAAGACGTAATGCACACACAACATGGGTTAGAAAAACCAGGCTGGCTGTGTATTTTTAGCCCTGATCCCTCTGCCTGGCTTTACCTGCGGTGTCTGCCTACAATCTCAGGCTTTTCTCGGCCAGGAATGTGGCCTCGCCTGCTTCTCCGCCCAGAGAGCAATGTTTAGAAACAGAAATCTTTGGATTTCCTCCCAGGTTTACCTTCCAGTCTGGAAAAAAAAGAGAGAAGCAAAGGACTCCAGGAGCGGCCCTTGAAACCAGATGCTTTGCTCAATGCCAGTTTCTCTCCCCCCCCCTCCTATTTTTTTTTCAATTCAAAAGACAAGCGAAGATTGTTTTGGGGCTTTCCCCCCATCTTTTTCTTCCTCCCCTTCTCTTCCCCTCGCTTTGTTCTTTTCGACTGCAGATTGATGGAAAGGAATGAGAGGAGGGAAGAACAACAATGAGCTTCTTGGCTTTGCTGGAACTGGCTTGTGGTTTTGGAAAGGTGCTTTTTTCACATCAAAGTCTGAAAAAAAATGTGGAATTGGAAAAACACCAGAAAGACAATCAATATTATTATATTATAATATAATATATAAACCCTACTTGCCTAGTTTCCAACAGACCTCACAACCTGTGAGGATGCCTGCCATAGATGTGGGTGAAACGTCAGGAGAGAATGCTTCTGGAACATGGCCATACAGTCTGGAAAACTCACAGCAACTCATTATTATTATGATTTGCTCCAACAGTTGGTTGTTTGCATTTTGTCACTTTTCTTCAAAAATAATAAAAAAAATCACACTCCCCAAAATTATGCTTTGTGACTTCTTAGGATTCACCTATTGTGTTGCTCGGATTCAGGTTCCCGTTCCTGGGAGCGGAAAAAATGTTTGCGAACAAAAAAGAAACAGGAGGCAGCCATGTTAAATAGTCAGTTGGCAGTGAGGATTAATTACTGAGCAAAGTTTTCCTACATTGTGAGTGTGTCAGGTGTTGTGTTGGGGACACAACCACCTTGTTGTTTTTGTATAGAATGGAAACAGTGGAAGGTTCTTCCTTGGAGAACAGCCCTGCCACTGTAAATTCTCCCCTTTTTTCTTTTTGCTTGAATATGCTTGTGAGCAAGATTTAAACTTTTGCCCCCTGTTGGACTGGCAGGAATGCTGTAAGCGAGAAGAAAAGGGCCCTTTTAAAATGCAAATAGTGTAGGCACTTTGTCAGCCAGCTCCCACTCAACCTGTTGGTTCCTTTTTAACCGAAGCAATGACTGACGGATTGCATAAAATCCCAATACTGCTCCTGAATATCGGGATTGAGAGTCACATTTTTAGTCTTACACTAAAATGTAAATACAGGATCTCATTCATAAAAATGAGTATACTGCAAATGACTGAAATATTAATCAAAAAAATAAAAATTATATTTATTTGTACCCCACCACCATCTCCCCAAAGGGACTCAGAAGCACTCCCAAGTACCATGTGCAGACAACAATACAGAAGTATAATCAACAGCGTATAAAAATCTCATTGACAAAATTATTTTTAAATAAGAAAATAGTAAAATTCCTAAACGAAGAAAATGATTGTGTGGGACTCATGGTTAGTTCCCGTTTTTTCATAAAATAATTTTAGTGATTTGATCACTGGGCTATAACTGGAGGCCAGGGTCCCTTCTTGGCATGGAAACACACTGGGTGACCTTGAGCAAGTCACACACTCTCAGCCTCAGAGGAAGGCCAAGGTAAACCTCTATGGCAGGGGTGGGCAATTACCGGCCCTCCAGGTGTTTTGGACCTCAACTCCCAGAAATCCTAGCCAGTTTACCACCTCTTAGGATTTCTGGGAGTTGAGGTCCAAAACACCTGGAGGGCCGGTAATTGCCCACCCCTGCTCTATGTAAATCTTGCCAAGGAAACTTCATGATATGGCCTTAGGGTTGCCATGAATCATAAACAATGTGAAAGCAAACAACAACAAAGTTATACATTTTAGAAATTCAACCCTGGATTCCACCATGAATTAAACACTTTTAAAGAGTTTCCACCTTGAAAAATGTATTTTTGTGGATTTTTGAGAATTGCTTCAGGGCCTGTTCAAGAACTATATTTATCTCAAGGCCCTTCCACACAGCCATATAACCCAGAATATCAAGGCAGAAAATCCCACAATATCTGCTTTGAACTGCGTTATCTGAGTCCACACTGGCACATATTCCAGTTCAAAACAGATAATGTGGGATTTTATTCAACTGTGTGGAAGGGGCCTCAGTTGTCATAGATCTTATCTATTGTGATAACTATCAAAATAGCCACTTGTCAAATACAAAACTAAATTACAAAGAATTAATTTTATTATTATTTATTTGCTATATTTATACCGCATTGGACTCAGAGCGGCGCACATAAAGGCACAATTTGATGCCATACTACACATTAACAAATAAAACATCTACATTAAAACAACAGCTAAAAACATTTCAGCAGTTAAAATCATTAAAAATCACGTAATCCAATATCACAGTCCAGGCCTTTCCAGTGATCATTCCACCATTCCAAAATCACATATTGCACTGATAGAATGATTGTGTTATTCCTCTAATCAGGGTTGAGAGATTAGCCAATCTTAATGTGTCCAGGAGTTTGAAGTCCCATAATACAGCTAACTCAACCTTATAGTTAAAAAGCTCAAGGGATGGCTGCTAACTCCATGTCCATGAATGTGATCTCATCTGCTCCTACTATTCCACCACCAGACTCATCTTGTTTGATCATTCTTCTGGAAAGCGCAGAAGGAACTAAAAGCACATCCATAGTCGAATTAATTCAGTTTGATATCACTGCCATGGCTCATGGTTGTGAAGCCCTGGCATTTGTAGTTTGGTGAGGCTTGGTGGTCCATGAGGTAACGAAGAGTCAGAAGCGACTCAACAAATAAGCAACAACGAGGCACTAGCACTCGGGCCTAGCAGCTAATATGGTGTCAAACTGCATTAATTCTACAATGTAGATACATCTTAAGACAAGGAACTGGTATTAGGCTATGTTGTTTCTATATAACGTGCTGACTGTGGTGGTTCCCTACATCTGAAGGAGAAATAAATACAAGAGCAGTGTAGCGCTCATGTGTTTTGGTATCTTTGCCTAGGGAAGGCTTTCCTTTTCTCTGTGAGCATAAAATGCTTTTCTGGTTTCCTAGGGGTGATTTTTTGCTCACCACCTGTGGAAAATAATTGTCTAATTACAAGTCTGAATTAACTCCAGGATGGAAAAAATGATCAAACAGAGCCTAATCCAGCAGGAATGTCTGCCTGCTGAAGGCTCACTGAGCAGCAAAATAGAATGCTGGAGCCTAGGTGTTTTTCTGTGCAAGTCAGGTTAGTTTCTGTAAGGCTTTGGGAGGAACAATGGTTAATATCTTTTTATTTGCTTCTATTCAGCTTCCAAAAGAAAATGTTACATGACAGTTTGAGATTGCCAGCACTGTAGGCCGCTTCTTCGTGTCACTCAATGACCTGAGGTGACTACCTTCATTTCAAAAACTGCACGTAAAAAGCATGTAGATAGCACTCATTATCTTGATGCTTGACTCAACAGTGCTGTCAGTGTACTTTAATCCTTGGTTTATTACTTTTGAGTTCATGAAAAATCGAGCTATAATAAATTTGTTAGTCTTGTATAATTCTGCTTGTACCGAGTTGCCTGTAACAAAAAATGGGGGTGATATTTGGTAGCATTCATTTCATTTCTGGAAAAAATACATTCTTAGTGAAGAGTTGACATAGCTTATTTCAAAAACAACAAACCATTCCAGAACATCTTAATGCACGCGTGCGCACACGCACACACACATCAGTTTGGTTATAAATATTGCCATCTGCCCTTTTTTATGCATTGTTTGAGATTGTATGTTGGCTTTTTGGCAAAAAAAACTATCAACGTTTTCCTTCTGTGCTTTTACAGAAAATGTCAAAATATTTGGAAAACAAAATGTTTCTGCATTGATGTCTTTGGTTCACAAGAGTGTTTTGGCTTATTTTGATCTTAGCTTGTTTGTGATGGTGCTAATGAGAAGACCAGACCAATTTGGGGTTGTTTGACAATGGCAACTGTCTGAGAGTGCAGAGGAGAAAAATCTTAGCTTGTGTTATGGAATAATTCTTTGTCTTAATGTCCTTACAATGCTGGAGTGAGAGCAGATACATTCTTAATGCTAATTGACAATTTTGAATTCATGACCTTCTATAAAACAACTTGTAATATAGCTTCATGTGTTTCTATGGAATCTGTATACTTAATCTTGCAAATGGTACTGATGGAGTTTGCCAATGTTACACTGTCAAGGAAACTTAAGATGCTACCCTAGTTTGCTGCTGTTGTTGTTGTGTCCCTATATGAGAGACCTCTGAGATCCTGGTTATCCACTGCCCTGCTCAAGTCTTGCAAATACAGGCCCACGGCTTCCTTAGTTGAATCTAACCTCCCCTTTTCCCTAACACACTCCACTTTACCAAGCATTATTGTCCTTTGCAATAAGTCAGCATGTCTTGATGTGTTCAAAGTGCAACAGCCTTTGTTTAGTCTTCTTTGGATCTTGTGATAAGTTAGGATTGTTTTGCTCTAAGACTCATTCATTGGTCTTTTTTTTTTATCAATCCGCTGCTCTGTTATGCATTTCAATATTATTGTTACATCTGCCAGCATTTAAAAAAAGATAGGCAACAGGTTCATTAAGAAATATAATGTTGTCATATAATTGTATGGCTTTGAAGGAGCTGGGGGTGGCAACAGCCAACAGGGAGCTCTGGCATTGGCTGGTCCATGAGGTCACTCAGAGTCGGAAGCAACTGAACAAATAAACAACAATAAACCGCACGGCCTGCAATGAATCATAAATATGGTGGTTTATTTTGTTGCCAAAAGCCCTAAGAGTGGGATATAATTCACAAATCACCATATCAAGACCATTAGATGTCTAATATATTTCAATTAATGACATAAGTTCACTATCACAAGTTAATAACATATTATAAGCACACAAAATAAGTAATACCCATTCCCTTTAAGGGGTCCTACCAGCGAGGATACTCAAAGAGTCCAAATGGATGTTAATCCAGAGTTCATATAGCGGGATTCCTAAGTAGTCGTTGAACTAGTAAATCCAAAAATACAAAGTACAAGGTCTGTGTCCAGTGGTAAATCCAGAAATGTAGCGTCTCACTTATCATTAATAATCCAAGAGTTTGTTAATCCGTGGTTCATGTGAGGAAGTGCATGAAAGAAATCCGTATCAAATAGAAAGGCCAATGGTAACGCGTCCTGATCCCTTATGTATCCGTATCCGCTGGGTAATGTGGATACGGATACTTAGGAATCCCGCTATATGAACTCTGGATTAACATCCAATTGGACTCTTTGAGTATCCTCGCTGGTAAGACCCCTCAAAGGGGATGGGTATTACTTATTTTGTGTGCTTATAATATGTTATTAACTTGTGATAGTGAACTTATGTCATTAATTGAAATATATTAGACATCTAATGGTCTTGATATGGTGATTTGTGAATTATATACCTCTCTTAGGGTTTTTGGCTAGTTTATCAGCAACTGTCCCGTTTGTTTGTATACCTGGTTTATTTTGTTGCCCCTTCATAAGTGTGATGTACCTTTTCAGTGGAGGTAATGTATTCAGGTGTCCTTTCAAATAGAAATGGATTCCTCAGATAGTCCTAAAAGTTATAGGAATACCAAGAGAGTTTAGTAAACCGTTCCAGCTGAGTGTGATTTTTACATTTGCATCTGCACAGTGTGTGATTGACACTTTTGTATTACGTGGCTTGGGTGATTATGCAAAGGTTGAGTTGTGTCATGGTAATAAGATTGTAAACTTACAAACCGATCAAGTATTTGTTAGATCAGCTAAATACTACTAGGCAGCATTTTTGGACTTGTTAGTACATTATGAAAGGCAACCCTTTTTGCATTCTAATTTTACAATGAGTCTAAAGTGCTTTTCAGAAGAGGCTAAAAGTTAAAACTGCTTAGTTCCAGTATGCAACATAGAAATCGCCACTACCACCACCATCATCTGTATCTAAAATGTCAGGTCAAAATGCTGATGCATAATACTAATCCAACACAGAAATATTATAGTGTCTTTTTACAGTGTAGAGTAAGAGGATCAGAGTGGGGTAAAATAATAGTTGGACAGTTTAACTTGAAATAGTGTGTATTTAAATTGTGTACATAGGTTCACATTTCATGCAGAAATTTTGTGAGATGTATTACTCTTGTAGGATACATAGATGTAGGCTTTGAGGCATGCATGTAGTAATACATTTATTTGAATTTTTTCTAGTTCTATTGGCTATAAATAACATGACATATTTAAAAATCTTCAAAAGACTAAGATAAAATAAAAACCACCCCTCATAATTCTCATGCATGCCATTGTTTTAACAATCTGATTCATGAATAAGCAACTATAACCATCCAGAAGTTTTGGCCCACAACTCTCGTGGCACTTCATTATTGGTTATAAAGGCTTGGGCTCCTGGGATTTGTTGGCAAAAAATAAAATAAAATTGAGACCTTCAGTTGTCTATTGTTTGTTTAATTACTATATTTTATTATTGTGTCTAAAATACCCAGGGAATACGTGATTGTCATGTTTGTACATACAAATACATAAATAAATATACTTTGCATTTTCTATACACCACCCTGCTAATTCATATGTTTCCAGTACACATTCAGTAGTGATAGGATTGGCACTGAAGGATAATGACTGGAGTGAATTCAGTTAAGTTTGCATATTATTATTTCTTTATAATTATCACATAAACCAGGATTGCTCGTTCGTGATATGCATTCACAAGTGCTTGCTAATCATTTAGCTGAAAATTTCTAGATGTTGTAGTATCTCTGCTCATTAAAGTGTTCTGGAATCCTCCCAACACGGGAAGTTGATGATAATTTTGTTGACCCCATGGCCATGATGGTTGGGCATGCAGTGGATCTGTTCATAAGGCCCCCGTTCACATAGCTGTCTAGAAACAGCTGCCAACTCCTTCCCCAAACCTGGTATTGTTGGAAAAGTGAGATAATTCAAGTTGAATACCATCTATTTGATTGTTACCTAATTTGCTTCTGGACTTAATACTTCAAGGGTAAACTTTAACTTACTGTATCAGCACCTTATACTATAATAACACTTAAATTATCATGGCTCTCTTCTGATGAATCTTGGAATGCATAGTTTGAGATACTTGAAATTTTCTGGCATAGGCCAGTAGTACCCTCCCTGAATAACAGTACACTTTTATATGAAAATGATTGTGAAATAGATCAAATTCAAATTTACAGTGCACTTTCATTCCAGTATACTAAAATTGTAATTTAGGGGTGTAGGGGTATTTCTATATCAGAATTCATTATTGGAGTCCATTGTTGTTTGCTTTCCTTTGCTTTGAAGAGGTTTGACTTTTCTAAACAATTCACTTTTCTCCTTGCAAATATTTTCTTTTAAAAACACTTTCTATTAAAACATCTTTTTTCATTGTTACTAGTTTTAAAAGAAAGCAACCCCTTGATTATTTCTGCATAGAATGTTAGTGCTATTTTGAATATTTTCTTTGTGGATACAAGTCTAAAGTTCTATTAATTGAATGACAAGGTTGCAGGGGAAAGTACTGTAATTGTAGTTTACATAAAAGGTATGGTTGTTTGTTGATTTTCTTTGTGTTTATTAATACCTATTTACCAGTAAGGCTAGCAACAAAATGTTATACCAAAGATTGACCCCTTTTCAATGTTCTACTCATCCATCCATTTACTTGTCCATTGTACTAGCACACCATTTCTCATTCCTTCAACAGTTGGTCGGAATCCCATGTTATTCATCATGCTCAGTCTTCACAAGGTTGTTATTTGAGGTTTCCTCAAGCTTGCTGATTTCTCTTCCTTCTGCATGAGTAGTGCTGGTTGGATTACATAAACCTTGCTGTTCACAGATAGACCATTGGAAATAGATTCCCAAAGTTGTTGGTTTTTAGGGGTTACAGCACTGTTTTTTGATAATTGAAAATAGAGTGAATTTATTTATTTCCTGCATTTGTAACCCGCTCTTCTCACCCCCAGAGGAGGATTCACATAAACCTCACATGAATTATGGTGATCTTAATGAGGCAGAGCACATAATGCCTGGACCATCCCTAAAAACCAAGATGATTAAACTAAGATTGCCGTACTTAGGCCATATCACGAGAAGACAGGACTCTGTACAAAATATTATAATGCATGGGAAGATAGACAGCAGCAGGAAAAGAGGAGGTCCACATTTCAAATAAATAGATTCAATTAAGGAAGCCGTGGCCCTGAATCTGCAAGACCTGAGCAGAGAAGTTGGGGATGAGGATAGGGTGACCTGGAGGTCTCGACAATAGTTAACAACAACAATGGTGATCTATCACAGTTTTCACTTATAGTATTATCAGGATGAATAATCAACCAGATTAGGCAGCCTGTTTAAAATGCAGATATCTAACATGGACAATATAATAATAAACTTAATAAACTATTTTTAGACCGCCTATCTTCCCAGGGGACTCAGGGCGGCTTACACATACAGAGGCAAACATTCAATGCCTAACATATACCAGAACATTACAGCAATAAAACATAATACAAAATAATAACAGCATTGTGCTAATCAAATAAATATCAAGATAAAGACACAATATATTTCAAAATGTTAGTGAAGAGTTGACATAGCTTATTTCAAAAACAACAAACCTTTCCAGAAGGTTGATTCCATTATGCATTTTTGTCAGTGTGAGCTATAGAAGGATTTTACTACCGGTAGTTACTCTCCTAGGAATTCAGGGTTATGTGTGTGGTCTCTGACCCTCTAAAAAAAGTCCTTAAAACAATCCTGTGAAATAGGTTAGTTAAGGAAATATTATTGGTTCAAGCTTGACTAGTAAATTTTGGAGGTTAAATCCAGGTCTCTGTGGTCAAAATACAACACTGTCTATTGTAGAATACTGATTGTGAAAATAAAATGTTAAGAATTTGAGGGATTGGCAGCTGAGCCTTCTGTAGAGCTAGTTGAAGAGGTATCGGTGACAGGTGTGCATTTGTGCATTTCAGGATAAGTAAAAATGGTAATATTGATCCTGTATAAGGTTTAAGAGATTTGTAGTGAATGGTTTTGTAAAGTATCTTGCAGGGCCTGACTTGTTACATGGATTATTTCTTTGAGTGGTCTTACTCAGTTCAGGCATTTTTACAATGATCAAATAACACCTGCATAATCAAACACCACAGGGGTTATTTAGTCATAATTACAATTGCGCAGCAGTACGTTAACTGTGCCTGCATCAGTGCAGCTCTGCTAAACCCTCATTCAGGAGTCCACACATTTTGGTTTGGAACATTAGGCCTTATTCTGGTTGCTAGTAGCCCCTCTTTCCTCACCAGGTGAACTAAGACAAAGCTTGTCCTCCTAAGAAAGATCTTGCATGTCAAGCTTCAGCAAGCACAAAAATAGAGTTCAAGACTTGGATTTATTTCATTCTTCCTTTGCGGTTGCAACAAAGTGCAATTCCTTTGGTCTTTCCCTTGAAAAGAGAGTTGTTGTTGTGGAAGCTTTCATCTACACGCCAGCTTTGTGTTTGTATCTTTGTGTTTGCAGGTACAGCTCATAGAGGCCTTTACTATCTCTTGTTTTAACCAAGTCACACCCCTTTGCTGTGAGCACCAGTGCAGGAGAGCTCCAGCAATATCGACAAATCAGAAAAGGGCCCAGTGGAGGATGGACTCATGTGCATTGCCAGTAGCAAGTTGAGAGGGAAAGGGAATGAGTAGAAGAGCCAAGTTTTAAAGCAGCTGGGTTTGAAGAGCAGGAGATTAGATGCAGTATGGTGAGGGTAAAAACAAAAAGATACATATGAAAGAAGAGTATTCTCCCAGACTATTGAAATCATTGAGCACATTCAGTAGTTTCCCACGAAATCCATGTCTCTTTCCCCCATCCCTCCAGAGATATTTCAAATGTACATGCAGTGTGACTTGGAGGGTGGGAGGACTGGGTCTCTCACATGCACTCCATGGGTTTATTTATCAAATTTGTATCCTCTTTTTTTTCCATAGTGAGCAATAGCACTCACTACAGTTATAAGCTTTATTGGTGGTAAATGATGCAGCGGATTGTTTATAGCAGAGATGCAGTCCAGCACTCTTTACAACCAGCGGTAGCACCGCAAACCTAACAACTAATTGTATGCACACTGGTCCATGGCAATCCATTCCTTATTGGAAAAAGTCCCCCATCCTGCTGCCCCCTGGGCTGGAGGGCTCCCCTCATTAAATCAAGGCTGATGGAAGATGATTCCCAGGTTTAATATAGTGCAGAAGCAGACAAATAAAAGTGTCTAGGCAGAGAGTAAGAAAAAAACACAAACCAGGAGAAGATACAAGTTCGAAATAGAAGTCACACAAATGTTTATTACTTTTTTCTTGCTTTTTTCTTATTTTTCTTATTTTTTTCTTTTCTTCTTCTTTTCTCTTTTTTATATCTTCCTACTTTCCTATATGATTATTGTTCCCCCTCTTTCCCTGATATTTTGCATTTTATATATGTTTAAAATAAACATTCTTTTTAAAAAAGTGTCTTGGCATAGTCTGCCTCCCACTCCAAATGCTTTGAGAACTGTGCAAGGAGGTTACTAATAGAGGAAAATTCACTCCTCTACTCACTCACATCGATGAACCACCAAGCTGAAGCAAAGTACCTACTAAAGCTACGAAATATAAAATAACCTTTTTTGTGCCAGTGGACATATATTCAGTTTTGGTCATGAATTTAGCAAGAAGTATACATCTCATTTGTCATGTGGCAAAGGCCAAACTCACTACACTTCTTCCGAGGAGCTTAAAATTCAGGCAGGCTCACACTGGGAAATACAGACTTTCAGATAGCCTGAAAGAACTGTGTTGGCTTTATATAGGTCATAACCAGCACTTTGAATTCCATCTAGAAATTGGCTAGTAGCCAGTGAAGCTGTTGTAAGAAAGGAGTTATGTGGTCCTTGTAGCCAGACCCAGGATTGTAGAGGCATCATGAGGAAAGCTTGACCTTTTTTTTCTACAGTTGCTGGAAACCATGCAGGAGAGATCCATCCCTCTCCTTATTTTGCAAGTATTCATTATTAAGATGAATATTTGCTATATATATATATATACACACACATACATATATATATATATATATATACACATACACACACACACACACACACACACACACACACAGAGCAGATATTGTACACCCGAGATTTGGAGAAGGAAAAGTGACCCCACTCTTACTCTAAAGGTAATATAGAATGGGACTCAGATTTGGCTGACAGAGCTATCATAAATGACAAGGTGTTGTGCCTTTTCTTTTCAGGTTAGAAGGAAGCATTTTCACAAGTGACAAGATGCTTGTTCATGATGCTCTAAGTGCCAGATTTAATTCTTACACATGTGTGATACATGCATTAAGTGAAAAAGCCCACTTTGGTTCAGCAAACAGAAACACAAGAAACATATCCAATTCATAACTTGAGCAAACCAAAGGGGAAAACAGACATCTATTGACATCTAGGTGATATAATTGATTTGTGCTTTCATAGTCTTTTGAATTTTTCGTCAAGAGGCTAGATATCTTCTGTAACTTTGCTTCTAGCAAATGTTGGGAAAATGAATTAAGTTACTATTCTGTACAATATACAGATATATTATTGAAAGGAGAGCTGAGGTAGAATCTTTATTCTAAAATATTGAGTTTGTCAGTGAAAGCTTTGAACTGGTCAATGCCTGAGACCATTTGTTGCTCTGAAAAGGGGGGGGGGGGCATCAAGTTTAGGTAGGACTTTGCTGCTGACAGGAAGTCTACACAGAGAAATAATTTAATCTCAGTTTTCACATTGTTTGCTTTGTGAGGGTACCACTGAATGGATGGGAGTACCTTTTCTTGCAAGGTAGGCAACTAAGAAAAAAAATTAGTGTCTTCCTTCTGGCAGAGATCAGAACTATTGGCCAGTAGGAGAGGCTTTATGTCTGGCTTATTATCTCCTCACATTGTACTCTAGAGGAAAAAAAATAGGAACAGGAGCCTGACTTTGGCTGTGGCTAATCCTACATGAATAGGCAAAAGTATCTCCTACCAAAATAGACAAGAAACTGGTGTATTAAAAATAAAAAGGAGGAGGGGGAAAAGGAATCTTGTGGTACTTTTAAATGAGCTTTCATGGATGACAATCAGATTCCCCAGATTCACTGATGCATCCGAGGTAGTGGATTGTAATCCATGACAGCTTACACTAAAATAAATCTAATAGGTCTTAAAGGCGCCAGAAGGCTCCCCCCTTTCCCTTCTCTGAAGCAGATTAAAATGACTCTCTTGCTTTTTAAAAGTTGCTTTAAAAAGGTAGGTATGGCTGTCAGTGGAGATTTATATGTGGCTGCTTTTCCCAACCGGGTGCCCTCCAGATATATTGGAATACTTCTCCCATCATCACCAGATAGCATGTCAGCTTTTGTTGGCTGTGGATGAAGAGGGGTGGCATTATGTCTTATGATTGTTAACTTCTTACGCAGCAGGATTATAGGCATGACCATTTGCTGAGTCCTTCAAATTTTGCTGACTTTCTTTTGGAAAGGAGTCCATTCCTTTCATCGGACTGTAAAGAACAGAGGAAAATACCCATCTTCAGCACTTTCCTTAATACCCTGACAATGTGTGAAATTTTAGCATAGGATCCTCATGCATGAGTGTGACATAAAAATGTTTGGGTGGATTGGAACCTTTTAACTTCTTACCTGATGACTTTCCAGAAATCAGTCACTCTACCCAAGAGGTATTAGGTATGTCATCATTTATTCAGTAAATCCACTCCCTTCATTGTCAACTGGTATTGACCTTCAAGGCCTTGCTTGGTCTGGGGCCAGTGTACCTCAGGGACCGCCTCATCCCATACTGTCCCACTAGACCGTTGCATTCGGAGACAGGAAACCTTTTAGAGATCCCAAATGCTAAGAAGTACCACCTCACGGCTACTCGGAGGAGGGCCTTTTCGGTCATAGCCTCCACTTTATGGAACGCATTGCCTTCTGAGATTCGCGCCCTCTCAGGCTTGCTGGCGTTCCGGAAGGCATGCAAGACACTCCTGTTCCAACAGGCATTTGGCTTCTAAATCTGGCAATCTTCTGCGACACCATCTGCCTCCTATTTTAACTGATTTATAGTGCTGTTTTAATTTTGTATTTTACTGTTTATTATTGTTGTCATGCGGTGTTTTATCCTGTTTTATGTGTGATTTGGCTGTTGTGAGTCGCCCCGAGCCGAACGGGAGTGGTGACTGATAAGTCCAAATAAATAAATAAAAAATAAACTTTTGTGTTTATTCTGACACATAGGTCAGCAGCATTTCACACTCAGATGCATGTAGGTGACAATGGCTGAAGGAATTTAGAGAGATTTGGAAAATTGACACTGATGTGTTGTGTAGTGATTAGAGTATTGGACCATGGCACAGTGAATCCACACTTGGTCATGGAAACCTGATGGGGTGACCTTGGGCAAGTCACACTCTCTTAGACCGAGGGGAAAACAAAAGCAAACCCTGAACAAATTCTAGCAAGAAAACCCCATGGCTTATGGTCATCTTAAGTCATAAACAACATCTTGTTAATAACCCCACCCATTTAGAAGGGTTGTGGAGGGTCTGTATTTGTTTTCATTTATTCCCTAGGGAGGAATGGTATAGCCTTAATGTGGTGCTTAGATGGCAAAATTAAGTGGACACTCTAGGTCAGGTATCAAGTTCCTAAGTCAACACCTATGTAAAAATTGATCAGACACATTCATTCATTTATTTATTTATGATATTTAATATTCTGTTGGCCAGGAAAAAGATTCCCAGAATTATCACAAAAGAAAGACAACAACAGCAATTGAAACACGCACCCAATTAAAAACAGCAGTCATATAAAGAATTGACAGTGCAAATAACAGTGCATAGCTAGATAAAATTAGATCTAAAACAGCTGGGAGGGTAAAAAGGTGTTCATACGGCATTAAGAAAATAACAGAATAAGTGACGGTTGAACTTCACTGGGAAGGTACATGATGAAGCAGCTTCACATGATGGTAGGGCTCAAGAGAAGGGTTTCCATGGCAAATATTAATGTAGGGGCAGGTTGCTATAGCGGGACATAGTGCTTGTGATATCACACCGGGAGAGTCTGCAATTTGTGAGTGTCTGCTGCTTCACAGAACACTTCGATCATGTCAGGTCTAGACTGCACCTACCAGTACCTCCAGGGTATGTTAAACTTTAGTTTGATTTTTATTTGTTCCTGGCATCAACCCTGAAAGTGGGAGAAAAAGTACAGTGAACCCTCCAGATCCATTGGGGAGTTTGTTCCAGGATCCCTGTGAGTGCCAAAAAAAGCAAATGATCACATCCCATATTATTTAATGGTGGTGATGTGTGTGCAGATGCTTCCGCACATATATGTTCATTTCACGTCCATTTTACGTACAGGACATGACAATGGTTGGTGCAAGTCCAGAGTCCACAGATCTGTGGTTGGTGGACATTGCAGATCCAGAGGCCATGGATCTGTATATCTGTGTGCCATATGCCTGTTGATGATGCCTAACTCAGAAGTTTCATGTTAGATGATATGTGCATATGGAACAGCTATGAAGATCTGCAGAACAGCTTGCTATAGTTGTTACAGGCCAAAGGAACAATCTCCAACTCTTTCTGGAAACAGCCATTCCTTGAAGCTGAAAAGTGATATCATTTTTATTTTCCTGTCCAATGTGAGCATTAGAAACTATTCATAGCACATGTTAAAATAGTGCTATGGTTTTTACAGTTCAGAGGAGGGGAATGATTGGAAACTATGTCAGGTTGCAAAGTTGACTTGGTCTACAGCTAAACAACAAGAAATACTGGACTACTTCATTGACTAAGCTGAGTGAAATGAAAAGCAGTTCAGACAGAGTGATCTGTGAAACGTAGAGCCCTATAACTGTAAACACATGAACTTGTAAATAAATATGTGTAGTTGAGTATTTTTTTCCAGTTTAACAGAAACAGCATTTAAATGTTGAATCATAACAATTGTGTTTATTAGCATTAATTAACTGCTTTCCTGCTTTGACCTAGAAACAAAATGTAGTTTCTTTTTGCAGAATATGCTTGCATTATTAGTTACTTTAGATCACCTCTATGTGTATGAATTAGTTTGTGCATTCCTCTTCGGTGGTTCATTTATAATAAAGCATTTTTGATAAATTGTACTTTAAGGAAATACATGCATTACTTTGTTTTGCATAACTGTTTGTATTTGGATGGAGACGGCAATAAATACTTGGTCTTAAACCCAAACATTTAACCATCTTTAATGGCTTTTCTGTTTGTTTGTTTTAATGTTTTGCTTTGCTTTTGTGGATTATTTATTTGTTGAATTTTGTTTCCTTGTTCTGATCTTGCTCTAGGGCAACTTTCAATTATTGTAATATTGGGTATAAGGAAAATTGAATGCACGAAAACAAGGGTTTCCTGAACTAAAGAGCTCTTGATTTTATTTTCCATTCCTCCTGTAAAAATGGAGATCATAAACTTCTGGAAAGAAAGCTTAATTTTTTTTCTTATGACATAAGAGACTGAAGACAATTACATTTTTATCTCATATGTCTGTTTCTTTCCGACTTTGATAGGTCCTACTATTTACCACCAGGTGGAAAAGAAACTGCCATACATAATGGGAACATAGCAGTTGGGTTTAATATGAGCTATGCCTTTTAATTTAGGAATATTTAATATGGTCTGCTAGTGAATGTTGATTATGTAACTATTTTAAAACTTTTTATTTAATCCTTAATCCACAGTAATCTCAGTATCTGCATTTAATCATAACCTAGGATGAAGTTGAACTCTAAGACATAGCTGTGTCAGTCTGGATCACTATGCAAGGGATCTTGCAGCACCCTTGAGACTAACTGAAGTTGGTAGCATAAGCTTTCATAGACTTATGTCTCATTCAACAGATACAGATTGCTTATCTTTAAAGGCACAGAAAGAGGAGGCTAAGCATTGCAACAGCTTCCCTAACACCAGATGATGATGATAGATAGACCTAAATGTTCAACCAGTTCTACATTTTTCAAGCTGCAGCATGTAAAAATCCAGAAATTAGTGAAGTGCTTTGTCATGTTTTTGTGAGGAGGTCCAAAATAAAATTGATATACTGAAAAGTGGTGCTTCTCAGACTTCTTGAAATTGAGAAAGTGGTGTTTTTAGACTTTTTATACTTCTATGATTATTTTCAGGTAGGTACACAGAATATTTGCACACTACTGATTATGTGTTGCTAAGTTTTGTAGTAAGACTGTTACAATCACCTGTTAATATGTCCTTTTTGGACTCAAATGGATAGTAGTTGCGCGGTTTCATAACCACTTGGGTCTATTTCAAATGGACTTTATTATTTATTTATTTATTTATTTGCAACATTTATATCCCGCCCTTTTCACCTCGAAGGGGACTTAGAACGGCTTACAAGTTATATGTACATACAATATATTATATTATTTGCATAGAACAATATTAGTATCATATATTAGTATATTGTACTATACTACTATACTGTAATATTAGTAATATTACATGTAATATAAATATATAATTCTTGTATTATTCGTATTATATTGTATTACATTATAATGTTATTATCAATATTAAATGTGTATACAATGTATTATATTATTAGCAGAACACAATATTCGTATTATATATTTCTATATTGTACTTTACTACTATACTGTAATATTATTAGTAATTTATATTTTAGACTTGGTTTTGCCACTGGAAATTGCATTGATTGTCCTGATGACTGTTTTGTGTTGGGAGAAAGCTGATTAGTGCTGGGAGAAGGACAGTCCTATTCTTCTGGGACTCCTTGTAGCTTTCAGTATCATTGACAGATGGGAACTTATAGATAGGATTTCTGATTTGGAAATCAGTGGTATTGCTTTTTAGATTGATCTGGTTGAACTTGAATGCTCAAGTGGTGTTGCATCCATGGTGTTCTGCAAACTTCTATTTCAGGTTAGGCATTGGAAATGTTGAACCATCTCTGGACTTGGTAGTTGATTAGTTGAGGTCCGGTAGATTGAAGCCCAATGTAGATTAAGTAGAGATCCTTTTAATAAGTATTTTCTCTCTTGAAGATAGAAGGTTCTGAAAAGGCTTCCCTGTTAACAGTTGTGCAGGGAGTACTCATCAAGTCATTTTTCTTACTGGAGGCGGCACGTGCATACTGAACTCACCTGCACCAATCACACTGCTTTAACATTCATAATGTCACAAATATATAATATCAACATTAATTTATTAAACAAAAAATCATATGATTGAAGATTACATAACAAATCAAAACCCTGACCTATCTAACTTACATCTTTTTTGCATATTTCTAATTTCCATATTTATAGCTTTCACTTTCTCTGTGATACATGCCAGACTTTTAAAAATTCAAATGTTCACCCAACCACTACTTACAATTCTATATTCCCATCCCTCTCAAAAGATCCTTTCCTTAGTTATACGCTTACCGATTGATTTCAAACCATGATCACTGTGATGATTCTCACTTTAAATACCTTTACTATTTAAGCTGCGATAATCGCTACTGGAAATATTTCTAACCTTCATTGTATTTAAATAACCTATCTGTGTAAACTGTGATAATTGCCAGTGGAAATATTCCTAACCTTCATTGTATTTAAATGACATTTTAATTTATCATTTAGCTATATTTAATAATACCAACCATTGATCTGGTTACAACTGAATTTTCAATACCTAATTAATTGTAAAATGAAGTGCTTGTCAATGATAACAAATAATATATGGTGAAACTCATTGGTATACGCGACTCCTGTATTTGTACAAATTAAAGCAATTACTTTGTGCACAGTCTCTTTTATGGACAGGTTGTTCTTCCTCCTGGTGCTGAGTAGCCCAAGCACACTTCTCTGTAGGTCTTACAAGGGAAATATAAGGCAGAGGAATTAGGAAGTTAAACCACTCAGGTCAGTTAGGTCCACATGTATTTAGCTAGGCTGTAGTCTTGCCTTTCCCATTTCCCTGCCTTTTCTGAAAGCTTCCTCGACTGGAACCTATTGAGTCCTCTGGTTACTCGGGTAGGGTTCCCAGGGTCCTAATGTGTCCTTCTTTCTCCTACTCAGGGTTTCACTACCTTTTCTTCCATTTCCTCCAGTCTAGACCTTGTAGGACATTTTTAAAAATCTGCACATACAGAAATGTTAGTTCTGAAAAAGAGGACATATTTTGACCCTTTACAGGAGGGTCCTTGCTATTATTTCTAAATAAAGATAAAAGCTTTTTTGATATAAGAATAAGGGACAGGCACCTAAAAATAGGGAATTTTTCCACAAAAATAAGGGACACTTCATGGGTTTAAACATATTTTTCTAACAAACACAACAATCCTTTCTGCAAAAGGTTGATTTGTTTATTAGAAAAATATGGTTAAACTTCTAAAGGTCCATACTCTAGGAGTGCCTTGCTATTATTTCTATATGGAGACAAAAATGAACATTGTCCCTTGTGCTATTGGACTTCCCAAAAGTTCATACCACAGGAGGTCCTTGCTATTATTTCTAAATAAAGATAAAAGCGACTACTGTCCTATGTGCCACTGGTAGGGTTGCCACTTTTTGATATAAGAATAAGGGACAGGCACCTAAAAATAGGGAATTTTTCCACAAAAATAAGGGACACTTCATAAAAACTTGAAAATCATCAATTGATTTTCAAGTTTTTATGAATTGTCCCTTATTTTGTGAAAAATTCTCTTATTCTTATATCAAAAAGTGGCAGCCCTAGCCACCGGCCTTCCCAAATGGCAGTGGGAATACCTAAGAAAAAGTACATCTGTGCTGATATCACTCTGGGAATTTTCTTGTCCCTACGCGACTCCAGTAGGATGGCCCAATAGGTTGGGTGGAAGTCCCTAGAGATAGGCTATCTAAAAGTCGTAAGTGAAATGGATTTGTGTGTATCCACATACAGAAAGACTGAACTTGTACAATCCTTATTCTTAGAATTCAGTCCTTGTCGTCAACTCTGTAGAAAATGCAAACCTGGGAGGGACAGAAAACTGTTAAAAGACTAGATTAAAAGTGAGTAGTGTTGGACTGAGAACAATAACATTAAATTCAATGAAGATGCATTGGGAAACGTTAAGTTGCAGGCTTTCAGTGTCAACAAGCAATTCTATATAGCTATATTATGTGCAGATCTTTAAAACGGTCTGACAGCTTTTATCTTTTTTTATATAACTGTGTTGTCACTTTTGCCAAGGTTTCTTTTGTATGCCTCCCTATCCCCACCCCCATACTGATATGTTAACGGCGCTCTCCTTGGAACAGTTTAGGCAGGCTTTCCTTCTTCTATGATTATGTTGATTTTTAAAAACAATTAGCTTGCCATTGCATGCTGTAATTGGAAATGCTAGACGAAAGCTACACGGAGAATGGCTTTGGAATGTGTGGCAGAGAAATAAAGAAACAGCTTGAAGAAATCTGAAGAGCTGCCACAAAGAAGTTGGGAGGAGCTTGCAAAAACTGACAAAGAAAAGGCAAGAATTAGCAGTAAATCTAAAATCTAGAAAAGGAATGAATTGTGAAAATGAATGAATGTATTTGAAAAATGAAGTTATTTGATCGTACTGAATAGATATTTTTAAACCTTTTGGCCTGAATCTAGTTGTTTGGTCCTGTGAGAGCAGAACCAAAGAATGAGTGGGATTTAGATAAGTGCTGATTTACCAAATTGGCTGATTTAATGGGCATCCTCTGGTTGATACAAAACTATGTTCCCAAGAGGGTTCCTAGATGTACATATCTTATTTCTGCTTGAAGAAATGAAGCTGAGAGCCATGCACTTGTCCAAGACAGCCTGTACATTTTCTTTTATGACTAGATTTGATACTTAGGATGCATCCATACTGCACATTTATAGCACCATGATACCACTGTAATTGCCATTGTTCCATATATGGAGTCCTCGTGTTGGGATACTTCTCCAGTCCATTTCCTTGAATTATAGCATTAGAGCTTTCTGGCAGCAAATGCTAAATACCGCCTTAAACTTCAAATGCCAGGATTCTGTATGGTGGAGTGCATCCTTATGGGTCATATGCAGCTCCTTTGTCCCATTTGAAACCTCCCAATAGTTCATCAAAGCCTCTCAAACCCCATGATTTTTCAAAAGGAAAAAAGCATGTTTTTAAGGCACTTTGTTCTCTAAAATTTATTATTAAACACAGAATTTATTTTTAAAATACATGAAACATGCAAAAATATGCCCCACATGAACAACCTTCCATCTCCAAATGACTCCGTTTTCACATGCAGTCATTGTCGAAATATTTTATGGAATACATGTACTGTCACGTTCTGCTGCCATTCTAAAATCAGTGAAGAAAGACCTTTTCCTGATAAAAAATCTTTCTTCACTGATTTTAGAATAGAAGATGTGTGTCCTTAAATGTTTGTTTTGTGCACTTGAAGTTATTAACATTTACTTTTAACTGCTGGCTAAATATTGAAAACAAACCAACCAAAAATCAAATCCTGATTTCGCCATTTTATATAAGGGACACCATTTCATTCAATTGGTATCCTCGGTGGTCCTGGGACCATGGCTAGTAAATACCAAGGGCCCTCCTTAATCGGACTTAGTCAAATATATCCATTTTTCATGCTCTAGAGCAGTGGTTCCCAAACCTTTTTGGCCTACCGCTCCCTTTCCAGAAAAAAATTTACTCACCGCCCCCCTAGAAATTATTATTTTTAATTTAATAGCAATTAAACAGAAAGATATATGTATTAATGCAGTGGTTCTCAACCTTTCTAATGCCATGACCCCTAAATAAGGTTCCTCATGTTGTGGTGACCCCCAACCATATTTTCGTTGCTACTTATAAATAATTTTGCTACTCTTACGAATTCTAATCCAAATATCTAATATGCAGGTCAAAGCAAAGGGGGCAGGGCCAAAGAAGAGGGCCGCATGACCCCTCTTAAATGGCCAATCGTTCACCGCCCCGCAAATTCCCCTGAGCCTCCCACTACCCCCTTGGATCACCTCACTCCCCACTTTGAGAATCAGTGCCCTAGAGTATACGTTCCAGTATTTCTTATGTGTGATATTTTATATCCCTTTTAATCTTTTTCTGAAGTCTTAGTATTCAGAGTTGTGTGAATAGTTGTTTTCTGTTGTTGACTTATCTCATAGGACATCATCATACTGTAACAGTGGTTTCCAACTTTTGGTCCTCCAGGTGTTTTGGACTTCAACTTCCACGATTCCTAACAGCTGATTTCTGGGAATGGAAGTCCAAGACATCTGGAGGACCAATGGTTGTGAACCATTGCACTAGAGTGTCCATCCACTTTTAATCCTGTGGCTGCCTCCTGAAGAATGCTGAGGTTTGTACTTTAGAATAATTGTGTCATGTAAAATATGCCTCCAAGGAATTGATATGATGGTTGTTCTTGCTGCAGTAACATTTGCTTAAAATCCCCCAATTCTTCCATTAAAACATATTGTGCATAAGGTTCAGGACAATGTAAATGGACAAACTGTACCCTAGATTTGTATTTCTCCCTAGACAAGGTTTTATGAGGCAACAGGTGTGAAGCAGCACTAAGTTAGGAAACCATTTTCCTTGCTATGCCACATGAGGGAAAAGAGGGAAGGAGGAGTAATGTATTTAAATGGAGGAAAAAGGTGGCCAAGTTGCCTGGACTTCTAGGTCCTTTTTTCTTGAATGGGCCAACGCAGCCAAAATTAACACTTCTTTGATTTCTCTCTTTAGAATAGTTGTAGTACGTTGGGGAGAAAAGCCACTTAGAAGAAGCACTTTAAATAAATGAAAGGATGAATAATTAATAATAAAAATAAAAATAATGAATAATTTAAAATAAACGAATAAATCTCTTGGTTGCAGCATATTAAGAAAAGTCACATTTTGCACTATTACAACAAGAACAAAGAGACTTCTACAATTTTAGTCCAAAGACGTTTTTCCCCCATGTTGTGGTTTCTACAGTATCATAGCAGCTTAAGAGCCACATCAGCATTATTCTTGAGGAACTACAACTACCGTGATTCCCCGAAAGTAAGACAGCGTCTTACTTTCTTTCCCCCCCAAAAAGTCCCCCTACGTCTTACTTACTTATATAAACTAAGACGTACCCCATCGCCACACCGCCGCCGCCGTCGCCGTCACGCCGCCGCGGCACACCTCCGCGGCACAGCTTTCTGGACAAAGGAAGGGAGGGGAAGAAAGCCAGGAGCATGGCAAAGCGCCGCTGCGCCAGAGTGACGCGTCGTCGCTCTGCCCCGCCCCGCTCCCTTCTCCCTCCCTTTCTTGGAGAAAGGAAAGGAGGGAAGCGAGCCGGGCGGGGCAAGCGACGCCGCGTCAGAGTGCCGCGTCATCGCTCTGCCCTGCCCCCGGCTCCCTTCTCCCTCCCTTTCTTGGGGAAAGGAAAGGAGGGTGAGCCGAGCGGGGCAAAGCGACGACGCGTCAGAGTGACGCGCGTCGCTCTGCCCCCCCCCGGCAGAAAGGAAAGGAGGGGGAGCGAGCCGGGCGGGGCAAGCGACGACGCGCCAGAGTGACGCGTCATCGCCTGCCCCGCCCCGGCCCCTCTCCCTCCCTTTCTTGGAGAAAGGAAAGGAGGGGGAAGCGAGCCGGGGGCGGGGCAAAGCGACGACGCGTCACTCTGACGCAGCGCACGCTTTGCCATGCTTCTGGCTCTCTTCCCCCTCCCTTGGAGGCCTGGCAGAAAGGAGGTGTGCCGCGGAGGTGTGCCGCGGCCGATGGGCCGGTTGCGGCGGCGGCGGCGTGGGCGTGGCGACGAGGTACGGCTTACATTCGGGGTACGGCTTACATTAGCCGACCCCCCTGACACCCCCGATACGTCTTACAATCGGGGGTGTCATACTTTCGGGGAAACACGGTATTACATGTCATTTCTGTTCATGATTCCATTCCTCTGAGGGTTGACATAGGTGCATCAAAGAGTTTTAAGGTGAACCTCTCATGAGAATATTCTCTGGGGTTTCTCAGGAACTGGGAAGGTGAAGCCCTATTGTGGTACCTCTGTCTGCAAACTATTGGTCGAACATAGTTGTACTGATCTTGAGAACCATCAGATTTCATACTGTATTTTCTGCTTTGGAGCCTGAATGTTTGTGTGTTTGTTTGTTAGTTACACACAAATAAATTTTGGTTGGCATCAGGAAAAGACTGAAATGGGCTTTCATGAACATTAAAAATCACAATTAAATATTTGTGTCATAGATTCAAAAGTTGAAATAAAGTGAAAATACAATTAAAATACAGTTAAAATTACATTAAAAAACTAAACATCCCCCAAAAATCCCATTCACAACATCCCCAGCAGGTCGCTCATCACAGGAGGCATCTAGACTGTAAAATGAATACAATTTGAGAGCACTGTAACTGCTATACAATCATGGGAGTTGTAGTTTTAACTACATCTTTAGTCTTTTATAATGAACAGTGCTGGGTGTCTCACCAAACTACAACTCCCAGGATTCCATAGCATTGAGCCATAACAGTTAAAGTTCTGTTAAACTGCATTAATTCTACAGTCTAGATCAGACCTGGGCAATTGCCGGCCCTCCAGATGTCTTCAAATCCCAGAAATCCTAACAGCTGATAAACTGGCTAGGATTTCTGGGAGTTGAAGTCCAAAACACCTGGAGGGCCGGCAATTGCCCAGGTCTGGTCTAGATGCATCCACCATACGTGGTTGAGCGGTTTTTCCATTGGTTGGAAGTTAGCTGACATGAAGTGAGCGGCAAGAAAATGAGGAGCAAGTTTTCTAAGTGGCACTCAGTGCTCTACAATTATTGGTTTTCTCAGTGTCCTAAATGATTTGACAGCCTGTTGAATTCTAATTGCAAAGTGTAATTAAAATAAACACCATAATGCTAATCATTTATGTATTTTGCCTGTGGCTGAAGTTTTAAATTGGGCACTGTGATAGTTCAGTGGAAGTGTTTTTATTACTGTTTCTATTATTCTGTATGTTTTCAGTCCGGTGGTATTTTTGAAAGTGGATAAAATATTGCTGCACAGTGCCATTCCTGGTTTTTTTCATTACTTAATTGTATATTCTAGTAATAATGTAATTATTGCTTTTAACAAAATCTGCCTAACGTGAGTGTTTAATTCTATCAGACTCGAGCAGTTGCTGATGAGGGGAATAAATGACAGGTTATACATGGATATGAATGCTCAATTATTAGCTTCTTTGGAGGAAGAATGTTTCATTTCTGTCCAATGCCTTGTGTTGCAAAGCAATATACCAGATGTTTTTCATAATGATTGCAGTTCATGGCTTTTTTGTTTTGTTCTGGTCTTGTGTGTGTGTGTGTGTGTGTGTGTGTGTGTGTGTGTGTCCAGAAGATTTGAAAGAAAAGCGCTTCTTCCTTTAGTTCCTTTATTTCTTCCGGCGGTGCAGCCCACACACCCTGTGGATGGTGTTTTAAGAGATTTCTATGGGTCATGTCCTTTCTCAGCCTCCTGTTGTTTACATTTTAGCTTGTGAACTACTTGGATGGGCTGCAATTGGAATAATGATCAAGGTTTGGTCTAAGATGCTAGTAATGAAACTGGACTTCTGCCTGTTTTGATATGAAAACCCTTTTCATTTTGTTATCTAAACATTTAAAGTGAGATTTTGTAGGAAACAATAGAGCTTGATCTTGTGGATTTGGTAGCTGCTACATTTTGATAAACTCAAGCTCTCTACTTGGCTACAATCTCATGTAGGGTACAACATCTACATAGACCACTTAGATTGGTTTGGAACTAATTTGAAAGAAACCAGGTTTGTTATGCAGATAATTAGAGTCATAATCATGATCATGATCATCGGCTTTTACTCGTGGCCAAGTGTGATTGCCTTCCAAGTGTTGAGTCTTGGTGGTGGATCCATAAGTGACTTTAGAGACCTATTATCGATTGATATGTCTGGAACAGGTTTGAGGCCAGGATGGTGATTACATTAACCACAGTACTCTGGAGGGATAAGAGCAGCCCTTGGCAAACTTCTGCCCTCCAGGTGTTTTGGACTTCAACTCCCAGAATTCCTAACAGCCTATAGGCTGTTAGGAATTGTGGGAGTTGAAGTCTAAAACACCCGGAGGGCCGAAGTTTGCCCAGGCCTGGATAAGAGGGTACATAAAAAAGGAAAAGTGACAGCAGTGGAGATAATCAGTTAGCCTTCCCAGGGGTCAGTTAGTGTCCTTCTGCACAGGTATGCCCTTGATATATTTCAGCAGCTCTCATCCCCATGTTTCGAATTATACAAAACACTCCAGTGTTGGTGGTTATTTATAAAGCGCTTTGGATTTTGTGGAACTGATTTTGCTGTGTGATGCGGTTTACATGTAGGACTTGCTGAAGAGCAGCAAGGAGCTTAAGTTGGACTTCCCCCCAACTTTGCTTGATGTGCTTTAAAGGCTTTAATTCATCCTACAGCACGCTTGGTAGTGAGTGTTTCATAGCTGCCACTGTTTGAAGCTAGCTCAATGTAGTTAAGTTTAGATGTGCCCATAGATGCATTAGACCACTGCTTCTTAAACTGTGGGCCGCAACCCCAAATGAGTCCCATGACAGAAAATGGGGTCATAGAACAATGGGCAAAAATAGAACGTTCCTGAACTTAGCCACTGTTTTAGACATTTACACATATCTGTTAGCAACAGTATGCAGTGTTTACAGTGAACTCTGCAGAAGATGCTTCTCCTGTGCATCATAAAAAAGAAAATCAGCCACCTTATCAAGCCTTGCAAATTCTGATTTTTTAAATCAATGTTTTAGCAGTCTCCTGTCCAAATACTAACCAGGGCTGACCCTGCGTAGGTTCCATGATGAGATGGAATATGGTTCCTTAGGATATTTAGGTCAGTTGTTTATTTGGCCTATTTTTAGGTATTTGCATGAGAGAATAAACATATTTTACTACCACTCCAGTTGTACACCAGTTGTACGGTTGAAAAAGACAAAGCCACCTAAAGCCAGCAGGCTGTGCAAAATAAAATAGGCACAAGCAAACATGATAGATTTTCTGGCAAAATTAGACCACCAATCCTTCCATGCCTCCTCAGGTTTTACAATCAAGAGTGTTTTAAATGATCAATTGTTAAGAAATATGAATACGGCTATTGTCATTTAGCCCTCTTAGGAGTAAAAGAATGCCTGAAATATGTCTTATGCTACATCTGACATGGAAGGCACCTCTATGTCAATGGTATGCTTCACATTTAAGGATGTGCTAATGATAATGGATGGGAAAAATTATTTCCCTTTTATCCTTTAGTTTGTTTGATAAATCAATTATATATTTTTATTTACTGATGAGCTTTAGATATTGTAATTAAAGTTTTAATTGAGTTATTACACGATCTTTCTCTATTTTTCCCATTATCTTGCATTTGACATCACAGTATTTATTTTTTGTTCATTTTTTTTATTATCCGAGTTGGTTTAAGCTTCATTTTAGAAGCAAAAACAGGAGACAAATAAATTATGATGATGTCAGTGATGAAATATAACCAGCACTGAAAACTCACACAGATTTAGCAGATGTACCTTGCTAACAGGAATAGCCAGCAATCGACCTTTCCTGATATTGATGATTAAGGCAAATGCTTATGGCACAATATTTTTATTTATTACAGTGCCACAATTTGTCTTGCAGTCCATTGCAAAGTTCCATTTTTATAGATAAGAATGCTAAAGTCTCTCAGAACAGAAGTAAAACACAGAGCCCCTTATCCATGGATTCAGTACTCACCATTATACCTAATCATGCTCCAAAAATGCCCCCTCCCCAAATATGTTTGTGGACCTCACTAGGTCAGTGTGATTCTATGTTATGCTTCGAGCCCAAAGCTCGTTAAAATCACTGTTATTACACTTTCACATATCCATGGAGGTGGGTGGTTGAAGAGTACCCCCAGTGGATGTGGGAATCATACTATAGATCAGGGGTCGGGAACCTATGGCTTGCGAGCCAGGTGTGGCTCTTTTGATGATTGCATCTGGCTTGCAGATTTCGGCTTTTCAGATAAGACCAATGCTGGAGCAATCCCCAAACAATATGGGCAAGAAAGCAGTGTATAAATAAAGCCCTAGAATGCTCCCAGGCTCCGCAGGAAGGCGGAGAGGAACAGAGTTCACATGAGGCTACTGCGGAGGACCAAAGCAATCAATCGGCGAATGGGGGGTTGGAGGAACGCTCTAGGCAAGCCGCTCTGAGCAGCTTGCCTAGAGTGTGCCTCCAACCCCCATTCCGCGATTGATTGCTTTGGTCCTCTGCAGCAGCCTCATGTGAACTCTGTTCCTCTCTGCCTTCCCGCGGAGCCTGGGAGCGTTGTAGGGCTTTATTTATACACCACTTTCTTGTCCATATTGTTTGGGGTTTGCTCCAGTATTGGTCTTGGTCTACGGATTCTTCGGTTGGACATACACACCATCATTCTGCCGGGGGAATCCTTTTCTCATCATAGTATATTCTCACATTTAGTTGAATTCAGTATATTCTCACATTTAGTTGAATTCATATTTTGCTTTCATGGCTCTCTGAGTCAAAAAGGTTCCCGACCCCTGCTATAGATGCAAGCTTTTTAGATCTGTATAGTAGCATTATACCAAAGATGTCAGTGGTATTTATTTAAGCCTCAGTATTGCCCAATTAAGTAGATCAGACTATCAAACTTTCTAAAGCATGGCTTCTTAAACTGCAAACCCTCCCAAGTTCTTGCCAAGAGATTCATGTAAATATCTAGGAGATGTTCAGAAAACTTTTACTGTTGCCAATTTTTGTGACCCCAATATTGTGCTAAGATTGAGCTATTTAGGGTCGGCACCCATAAGAAGCAGTGCTCTAAGCTATATCTCAGAGGAAAAAACTGGCAAAACTACCTCTTGAGTATCCATTGCCGAAGAAAAACGTATGATATTGATAGGGACACAAAAAGTCGACAAGCAATATGAATGCCCATACCCATATTGTCAATGTTGCGGATGCTTAAGAAGACCTTCTCACCTCTTTGGTTGCTTCTAGACAGTGGGCATCCTTTCTAAGGAAAGCTAGACTGGATCCCTCCTGGTTGTCCTTCTGTTGTCAGGCTTTTTTTTCCTTCAGGCAGAACATTAACATTTCAGTTGTGTTGCTTCTGAAAGAGAGACTATTGGTTAGGTGCTATTTCTTTTTATTGATGCTTTCTGACTGTGTGATTAATTAGGATTTAATTTGTTGTGTTTTAATATTCATACTGTTTGCATCAGAATTGTGCGTTGTTCATTTCTTCTTTTTGAGAGCTACCTAGAATCTCGTTTCCAAGAAGAAATACATTTTCCAAAAGTTGTATACGAAGCAGCATTTGAAGGTGTTGTGGATCAGGTTTTGCTGCCACTTTTTAGCCTAAAGTGCTTTGGATCATTTTAAACCCAAAGGGGAGATTCCCTGTCTTCCTAATGGTGAGATTTACTGCCAGAATTTTCTCCCCACACCCTCAGGTTTCGCAAGGGCTAAATTAGCTTGATATGCCCAAAATGTTTTCAGCAATTAAAGCAATTACTTCCTTTTAACTAAGTGGATGTACAAGGCATTAGAGAAAGGAAAAGGATAAATCATGCATGTGTGTGTCTGTGATAGAGAGACAGATGTATCTAAGACATGCAAACACAACCTTGGTAAAAGCCTTGGTCAAAACTTTTCAAGGTCTCTAAGCAATATAAAAACATGAAATAAGCCTGTTTGAGATCTATTAAAACATTATCTGGTTCACTGAACATTCAGTGCAAGCTCCTCCTTGGACGTGGTTGCTTTTAGAAATGTGTTTTTAAAAGCCACAGCAACATTGTTTGGACAGGTGGACATCAGGGACTGTTATAGCTTTATTTTTATAAAGAAAATGTGTAGAATTAATATTGATTTAATGCAGCAGCTTGCTAGCACTACTGTATCAAAGGGTCACTTTCAAGTTATGCTATTAATGTCTCTTCCCAACCCTGCCTTCAGTGACTCCTTCTATAAGGAATTGCGTTTTTTTTCTTACCAAGGTTAAGGGAGTGTGGGGTTCTCATTCTTCTTTAAAATCCATTTTGAAGGTTTTATAGCTTGACTTAGGTGGTTATGAGACTAGAACCCAGTGCATAAATTCTTAGCGACTGGAGTTACATGCTATCATGAAGTCTGCCGTGTTCATTGATTTGCGTACTGTTCTTGTTTGTATACATTTTATTAAATCATATTTTACAGTTGTGCTCCCCTGTGTGGATAAGCAAGTCTCTGTTTAAGTAAATCCTTTGCTTGGGTCATTGGGCTACTTACAGGAGTCTATGAATCATGAGTATTTCTGTTAACAACAGTACCAATCATTAAGCTATATGGGTTCTCTGAAAAATTATTTCTACCTACAGGGAAATCTTTAAGATACTAAGCATTAGTACCACATTTTCACATCTCAGTCTTTATATTGGCATATGTAGGCCGTTCAAGTTTTGCAGGAAATATTTTGTAGAAGCAGTTTATTACTACTTGATATTACAATGAAAGTGATACTGCATTCACTTTTATTTTCATTATTAACAAATAACATTGGATCAGTTTTGCCATTCAAACAATAATAAGTAAAAACTACCGTATATTCCGGCATACTAGATGGCCTTTAAAGCCAGGAAAATAATATGAAAATTTGGGGGTTGTCTAATACGCCGGGTATAAATTAAAATGATAAGTTAAAGAAAAATAAATAAAATCACCCTTAGTTGCGTGGCTTGGGGAGGAAGGGTGGAGGGAGGGAGAGACGGCATAGGGAGGAGGAGTGGCAGGCTGCATTGCCACGGAGACCGGCTGGGGGTGATGGCCCGCTTGGCTTTCCCAGCGGCCCCCGCCACTCTCCATTCAAGGACCTCCTCCACCCTTGCCGCTTACCTCCTCCGAAGGCTTGCCTAGGCCCAAGGAAGTGCCTCCAGACGCGGACTCCTAGCAGCGCTGGGGGACGGCGTGCCTTGGATGTGATCCCAGAGGCATGCTGGGAGCAGTAGGAGTCACTGAACTACTGCTCCCAATATGCCTCTGGGAGCACATCCAAGGCATGCCGTCGCCCAGCACTGCTAGGAGTCGGCGTCCGGAGGCACTTCCTTGGGCCTAGGCAAGCCAAGTGCCCTTCGAAGAAGGTAAGCAGTGAGGGCAAAGAGGTCCTTGAACAGAAAGCGGAGGGGGCCGCGGGGGCATAGTCTTGGAAGAGAGGGGTAGTCTTAAACCCAGGGTATATCCCTAACTCTGTATTTTATCTTGAAAAGTTGGGGGGGGGGTCATTTTATAGCCCCAGTCGCCTTGTATTCCGGAATATACAGTAATTCCATCGAACCTCTCTTAGCAGCATGATAGTTAATCTCGTAAAGCATTGGCGAGGCATATCTCAAGTGGGTGAACGTTGTGTTTGAACAAACAATTGAATTTCAGGCATGCTGTTTTTAGTAAAACAGCCTACTTCTGAATTTCTGCTAGTTTCTGTTCTTCTGAGGTCTTGGTGTCATGAGCCCAGACTGAAAATGTGTGTCTTACACTACCCTTGCTGGTTTGAGCAAAATATTATTATTAATAATAATAATACTTATTATTTATTTCTATCCTGCTTTTCTCCTAGAGCGGGACTCAAAGCCGTGTACAACATAACAAACACAGATTACATAACATAAAATACAGTAATAAAACACAGCATATGTAAATTAACAATTTGTCATACTAAAAAGTCTACATCCCTGACCCCCATAAAACAAACAACATAAAAAGCATAATTTAACATTTTAGTTAAAAAGCCCTATATAAAAATTCAATTGAGCCATAAACACACCATACACCCGATACAAGAAAGATCTATGTGTAAAAGACAGGGGGAGTTACTAGACTATGAATGATTTCAGTGATCTCCATTGTTGAAGGCACCTTACTAAATTTTTATTTGTACTCTTGACAAGGAGAGCAATTTTCAGCTGATAGGAGGTCAAGTAAATATTGCTTTATTTATCACAATGACTTTGTTTCAGAAACTGAAACTGGCTCAGTGTGATTTCTCCTAAAAAATTCCTTAAAGTTGTAGAAATGTTGTGCTGTGCGCCGTTTAACTTAAAATTTACTATCACAGTTGCAGACTTTACAATAACTGCAGTGATGATTAAATACAATAGTTACATGTTTGTGTTCTCCAAATTGAGTAATTGCTTAAGAGACTTGACAATAAATATTATGGAAATTCAAAATACTGTTGCCAAGTTTTCTTGCTATTACCGCCATAAATTTGGAATGTTTTAAGAAAAGAAAAAGACAGCTTGGTCAGTGAATTGACTACCAGCTTTAGTAATGAGAAAAAAGTTTAGCAATATGAAAACATTAGTTTGAAACTACCAGCAAGAACACAAACAGTCATAAGACTGCCAGTTCTTGCTAAATGTCAGTTGTTGAGTTTCCTGTTTTAATTTCTGATCACATAACACAAAATATGGTCACAAAACATAATAAAGAAGAAAAATAATTTGATTTTTTGGGAGGGAATCATAAGAAGATACTGCACAGGCCATCTAGTCCAACCTCCTGCTATGCAGGAAAAGCACATTCAAAGTACCCCGACAGATGACCATCCAGCCTCTGTTTAAAAGCCTCCAAGAAGGAGCCCCCCACTACACTCCGAGGCAGATAAGTCCACTGCTGAACAGCTCTTACATTCAGAAAGTTTTTCTTGATGTTCAGGTGCAATCTTCTTCCTTGTAATTGCTCCAGGTCCTAGTTTCCATTGCAGCAGAAAACAAGCTTGCTCTCTCCTCCTTGTGACATCCTTTCACATATTTATACATGGCTATCTTGTCTCCTCTCAACCTTCTACTCTATAGGCTATACATACCCAGCTATTAAGACCTTTGATCAGAGTAGAGGAGTTCCATGACTTCCCTCAATCTAGACACTATACTTCTTCTGCTACATTGACTTTTTAAACAGCTGTATCACATTGTTGGCTCATGTTCAGCTTGTTGTTCACAAAAACTCCAACATCTTCTTCACATGAACTGTTGATGAGTCAGAAATCACCTATTTTGTATCTTTGCATATCATTTTTTTTTGCCTTACATTTGTCCTTGTTGAAATCCATTTTGTTAGTTTTGGCCCAGCTCTCCAATCTGTTAAAATCATTTTGAATTCTGATCCTGTCCTCTGGAGTATTAGCTACCCCTCCTAATTTGGTGCCATCTGCAAATTTGATAAGCATGCCCTCTAAATCTTCATTTAAGTCATTAATAAAGATGTTGAGTAGTACTGGGCCCAGGACTGAACCCTGTGGCACTGGACTAGTCACTTCTTTCCAGGATGAAGAGGAACCATTGGTGAGCACCCTTTGGATTTGGTCACTTAGCCAATTACAGATCCACTTGATAGTAGTATTGCCAATGCCTAGCCCACATTTGACTAGTTTGTTTGCAAGAAGGTCATGGGGCACTTTGTCAATGGCCTTACTGAAATCAAGATATTCTACATCCACAGCATTTCCTGCATCTACCAAGCTTATAATTCTATTGAAAAAAGAGATAGGTTTAGTCTGTCATGGCTTGTTTTTGAGAAATCCATGTTGATTTTTAGTGATCACAGCATTCCTTTCTAAATGATTGCAGACAGCCTTAATGATATGTTCCAGAATCTTTCCTGGTATTGATGTCAGGTTAATTAGACGGTAATTGTTTGGGTCCTCCTTTTTTCCCTTCTTGAAGATAAGAACATTTGCCCTCCTCCAGTCTGTGGGGATTTCTCCTGTTCTTTAAGAATTTCTGTGGTTCTGAAATCACTTCTGCTAGTTCATTTAATACTCTTGGATGTAGTTCATCTGGCCCTGGAGACTTGAAATTGTTTAGAGTGGGCAAGTATTCCATGATTTCTTTACTTTTTTTGGGTTGCATTTCCCCTATTACTTTGTCTACTCCAGTGATTCTCAACCTGTGGGTTCCCAGATGTTTTGGCCGTCAACTGTGTGTGTGTGTGTGTGTGTGTGTGTGTGTGTGTATATATATATATATATATATATATATATATATATATATATATACACTATGCCACCGGGGGCTCCTAAGATATACTGTACATACAGATGAATAAATGCTGGTACCTACGTTTACTATATATTGTGTGTGTGTGTGTGTGTGTGTGTGTGTATATATATATATATATATATATATACACATATATATATATAGTAAACGTAGGTACCAGCATTTATTCATCTGTATGTACAGTATATCTTAGGAGCCCCCGGTGGCATAGTGGCTTAAAGTGCAGAGCTGCTCAGCTTGTTGACCGAAAGGTCGCAGGTTTGATTCCAGGGAGCAGCGTGAGTTTCCGCTGTCAGCCCCAGCTTCTGTCAACCTAGCAGTTCGAAAACATGCAAATGTGAGTAGATCAATAGGTACCACTCCAGCGGGAAGGTAACAGTGCTCCATTCAGTCATGCCAGCCACATGACCTTGGAGGTGTCCACGGACAACATCAGCTCTTCGTCTTAGAAATGGAGATGAGCATCACACCCCAGAGTAGGACACGACTGGACTTAACGTCAGGGGAAAACTTTAACTTTACCTTTTTTACAGTATAACTTTGTCTGTAAATAAATAGGTAAACAGCAATGGGCTCACTATATACACAGGGGTTTGGTTCTGAGACCCACCATGAATACAAAAAACATGAACCAATATTGTTAAATGATATTGAACTAAACATTCCAGTTATCACTATTTGCTAATACGGGGAGTGACAATCGGCTGTCTCTGAAAGTTGCAGAGGGCCTCCACTGTATTCACGGGGATAGCACTGTATATGTCTGAGGAAGTAATATCTAGCTTAGTAAAACTCATGCTGCAGTACATTTTTCTTGTTTTTGAGTGAAGCCATTTGCTTTAGAGAAGGTTGACTTGTTGACCTGACAACAGTTGTGTTGTTGACTTAACAGAGATTTGATGTGCAATATTTCCCAAAGGGTCTTTTTTCTCACTGTAAAATGAAAGGCTTGTCTCCACATTTATAGACAGTTCTCTGGAATACTGTGAGAATATATGGAATAATTGAACAATGTTCACTATATTCCTATAACTTTATTAGCTGTATTTCTCTTCTGTAATGCTAGATAAATATAAAACTTAAACAATATAATTAAAAGTATACATTTATGTACATACTGTAGATTATGCATACTTTTATATTTATATATTGATATTTTAAACATTATATAGGATAGAGTTTTAATTTTGTGGTAAATTAAAATAGCATTGGAGTAGAAAGACATTTCACCTCCAGAAGGTAAAATAACAATGACATGTCCTTGTCTGCCTCCAAAAAGCGCGAACAAAATGAGCATCTGTTTCAAATTTGTGCTGCTAGCATTGAAAAGGCTATGCTTTTGATGAGACTAGTGTTGCATGGTGGAGTCTAAATACTGGAATAGTCATATGGAGGAATTTGTGAGCTAATCACAAACTGTTGCTTTCTATGTCTACTAATAAAATAAATTTACAACCAATGCAAATGTTTAAAATAAGCTTAACATTGCACCTGTATAGCATCCATCAATTGTCAATGTCCTTTCCTGTAGTACTTTCATCTGGAACTCACAAAATCTTGGATCAAGATCCGTTTTCCAGCAGCAGGTCCATTGGGTGGCATTTTGTGAACATGTGACCATTGTAGAATTAATGAGAAGCTAAAACTTTGAACTTCCAGTTGTTTTCTTCAGTTGATTCACAATTACTTTTTTTGTATTGAATTAACTGTATTTACTCCTACCCAAACTGTTGTGTATCCAGATGTGTATTTGGGACTATCACCACCTCACTTAGGTTTGATGCAATACAGTAGAATTGAATGCCACTTGTTTATAGAGAAGAGAAAACCGATATCACTGGACCACATTTCCCAGTGGTTTAATGAAGAATGGATATTGAAACTCAGCGGTAACAGAAACCCAATTCTGAGGAACCCAATAGGACAGTTCCTACAAAAGAGAAACAGTAGTTTCCTACGACCAAGATCTAGAACACTGCTTCTTAAACAGTGAGTCTTGACCCCAAATAGGGTCCCCTTCATTCAGTGATGGAGTCTTGAAAAATTTGGCAGTAGTAAAAAGTTTCTGAATGCCGCCCATTTATACAAATCTGTAAGCAACAACATGTAGTGTTTACAGTGAACTCTGAAGAAAACTCTGCAACTCTATTCCACAAAAAGGAATATCAGCCTGTTCAGCAAGTCTTGCAAATGCTGATATATTATCATTTACTGTTAATTTTCATACTTATTTTATATACCCCCTGGGGTCACATAAAAAAAATTCAGGCAAAAAGGGGCCACGAATGGAAAAGTTTAAGAAGCCCTGATCTAGAGCTTACTATCCATAAACAAATTGCATCTTAAGGTGTGCTTTCACAACTGCAAAGACATCGTGGAGTCTGGGAAATAATTTCAAAGGGGTTCAAATAGGCTTTCCTAAGATGAAGAGTGAAATATGTGATTGAGAGCTACCATGTCGCATAACAGTCTCAAACCCTTCTGGCAGAATGAGCAGACTCAACAGTTCCTTTATCCTAATAGCCATGCAATTTGTCTCGCTCCCCTGCTCTATTATTCCATCCAACTCAGAACACAGCCTAAAATTATGGCAAGGGTGAATTCAGAGGAAGACAGCAAACCTGTATAGTTAGAACTATTTTCCCCACCCTAGTACTGTGGGAGAAAACAGGAGCAATCACTCTTTAATTCTGTCCCCAATCATTTCTGAGAGAGATAAAGAGCAGCAGATCCGGTTCCAAAAGAGAAAAGACCTTTCTCAAGTTACAACAAGTCTACTGGAAGTTTTGGCCAAACAGAAATTTAATAACTATAATTTTGTACAAAGTTAATAAGACAGGCCAAGTTTGTATTTACATTGCAATGGGCAAGAGCTTCTGCTTTCATAAGGTTTGAATATTAGCTGCAATTTTCGTCCAGGTAGTAGATTTATTATGCACTACAGGTTGAGTACCCTTTATCCAAAATCCTTGGGATCAAAAGTGTTTTGGATTTAAGATTTTTTCAGATTTTGGAATATTTGCATATACGTACATAGTGAGATATTTGCACACACACACACACATACACACACACACAGAGTGAGATATCTTGGATATGGAACCCAATTCAAGGGAGGCTGGAGCATCCAAGCGAAATCCAGTAGTGGGTCTGCAGCCAGGAAAAGGGAGAAGATATCACCCTTCCAGATCTCTGGAAAGCTAACCTGAGGTTTGGATGATGGCTTGTTCCTATCCATCTTTTATAGATAGATAGATAGATAAATAGATAGATAGATAGATAGGAGGTAATTCTGTACTATATTTCAAAAAGTTTGGTGAATGAAAGAAAATGTGAGAATACTGAACTGCAAGAAAGCAAAGATGTTACTGTCTCAGGCTACCCATGTAGACAATTTTGAAGTAGTGTTGATTTTGAAGTCTAGGTAAGGGATGTACAACCTGTACTATGTTTCCCCTCCCTTTTCTCAAGTATCTACTAAATCAGCAGATGATAATGATAATAATAATAAAATTTATTTGTTATCTGCCTCTTCTTGTGGTTCGTGATGGGGTACAACATGGTTAAAACAGAGAGATAAAATGCAACACTATTAAAATATAAACAAACTATTCACTGACACCTTATATACTGAACATAGAATTGCAGAAATAGAATTGTTTTTAGTTGATGTTCTGTAAGTCTTGTACCTAGAAAGTCTCCTGCTGCTTCAGTCTACAAGCAAGAGTGGTAGGATGTTTTGGCTATTGGCACACACACACACACACACACACACACAGACCCCATAATAGAATTTCCCTATCTTTCAACTCATGCTGAAGGTATATTTCCATGTCTTTGATTTATATGCCTCAGAGCATAAGAAATAATATTTTTACCATGTATAGTTTTATGGTAACAGTTTCCAGATAAATAGTCTAGTGTAGTCAAAATAGGTAAGTGTTCCTAAACCCCTTAAAGATAAGCTTTTGTCAATGGTAGTCCATTATATGGGAAACAGTTTGGGTTAAAATGTAGGTTAAACATGTTGCAGGCGGTGGGGTATGACTGATCCATGAGAGGACAGGGGAATGAAATGTGGAAAGTATGGACAGTTACAGTCAGATTGAGAGATGACATTTTATTGTTACTGAGCCAAACCTTTATTGTTCAGTGTTCAGCAAAATTCATATACAGAACTAAACCTACAAAGTAGGTGCTGTAGTATGTTGTCGTCCCAAGATTTGTAAGCAGTGTTACTGAATTTCAGGTACCTGTAATAAATACTTGTTTTAACAGACAAAATTCTAATATGGTTAGAAATCTCTCCAGTAAGTCTATTTCTTCTGGATGCATCTTTTGCAAACGAAGAGAACTTCCATCTACTTTAAAACAAAAATCCCACCTCTCTATATGTGTACTGTAGAATATATTTGATTGTCAACCCACAAACCATGCAATACCCTGGAATTCCTGTTAGAGAAAAAAATAGCACTTATTAAGCCACTCAGTGGATTTTTAAAAATCTGCCCAGATGAGAGTAAACCATTGCCATTCACAAAATAATTATTACTGATAATACCTTCCACTGGGTAAGCCAATTAACAGATGTAATGTGATAAACATCTTTATCCCGATTAGAGCTGTAGGAGACTGAATTGAACCTCTTGTTAAATTATAACTAGGTGGTCTCTAGTTCTAATCCCCATTTGAAGAGTCTTGGCTTGGTAATGGACTTTCTGAGGTCAGTGTTCTGAGAAGTTGAAGTGCTTTTATATTAGTTTTTCAGTGTTGCCATTTCCGATACAAGATTTTTCAGAGAGCACTGTTTACTATTGTATAATTCACAGGAAACTGCTGGCAGATGATCAGGTGAATAAACTCTGATCTCTCTTAGATGACATAGATTCAGAGTACGTATGGAGATAGAATTGGAACCTAGCTATGTTGATTCCTCCCTTTGTTTTCTTGTTATGTGGCAGCTATTCGCTAGCAACAACAGGCCACATAACAAGCATAGAAGCGTGGGGCCCACACCCTGAAACAAACTCAGTTGCCAACAGTTTTTAATGTTTACTATCGTAAAATATTATTTATTAACTTTATTTGGAATTATATTGGGTTAAAGATCTTAGGAGGAAAAATACAAGCCATTCCAATGCTGCTGATGATGGGAGAGCCCTATTGCCAAGAAGCTGACAGATATTTTCTTTCCCCACAAGTGAAACAGTACTCAAATGTAGCTGTGATTTTTGCTCAACCTTATTATGGAAAAGGATACACAAATCTGAATATATTGAAGAACTGTTGTAAATCGTGAATGTTAAAAGACATTATGAATAGCATTTAAGGGAGTAGAAATCATAACTTCTGAAAATTAAATAGAAGAAAATAGATAATTACACAGTTAGCCACAAGCTGTGCAAACCCCCTCCTCCTGATGAGATGAATGTTAAATGGTGAGAAACAGCCAGAGGACAAATGCAGAGAATCTTAGTCAAACCTGATTTTCAAGCCCTTGGGCATACAAGTAATATTAATTGACATAGTTCATGGAGTTCATTGCAACTTCTCATCAAGGCAAGGCAAAGTTTATAGATGTTTGGCTCCCATTGATTTTTTTTTTTAAAGAACAGCTTATAAAAGCTTGTGATTGTCTGAGTACTTCTGCCAATGATATCCCATCTTCAAAGTGTTTTAAGAGTTGGATTATAATTGCAGCTTTGAGGTAGTATGTAAATGAAACTTAAAAGAGTAGCTGAAATTTGGTTCCTTGCTAGTTTGCAATTACAAGGTTATGTTGTTGTTGTTCTGTGCCTTCAAGTCATACCTAACTTATGACAGCCTCGACACAGGGTTTTCTTGGCAAGATTTGTTCAGAGGAGGTTTCACCTTTGCCTTCCTCTGAGGTGTGTCTGCTTTCTCCAAGGTCACCTAGTGGACTTCCATGATGGGGTGCACACAATGTTAAACTTTCAAATCTAATGAACATATATAATGTGAATATTATAAAACTCTACAAGTTTTAATGGTGCTAAAGGGTCTACTAGTTTCTCCCTTTATATGAATAACAAACATTGAGAGCCAGCATGGTTTGAGCGTTGAACAAGGGTACTTGAGAGTCCAGGGTTGGGACCCCCACTCAAGGTCCCACTGAATGCCTGAGAGCACACTCTCTCAGAGGAAGACAGTGGCAAACTCCTTCTGAACAAGTTCTGCCAAGAAAACTCTGAGATAAGTTTGCCTTAGGGTCACCATAAGTCAAAAATGACAACAGTAATAAATTCTAAAAATAATTAAGACCCATGATTAGAAGAAATGAAAATCCAAGCGACTAGTAATATGAAGGTTTTGTGCCAGCATTTATTTATTTATTATTCCGACTTGTATACCCCCATTCCCCGAAGGCTTGGAGCGGCTAACAACTAGCTCCATGGGTAGACAGTCTGACGACTTAAAAGTGGACTGGGTTATGCTTTCAAGCTATAAAGGTGCATATTTGGTAGCTGCCTCTTTTATCCATTCTTTCAAGAGAAAGGAGATGATCTAAATGCTTTTTTTAGCATTTAGATTATATTGTTTGAGATGGGTTGTCACAGTTAAGACCTTTGGATGCATGTTTGAGAAGATATATTCAAGCTCATTAAATCATTAACTCAGTGGACAGTTCAATTCTTCTGACTCAAAGTGCCCCCCCCCCCCATGATGAAGACACAAGGCATACATGCCCCAGTTGAAGAGTAGGGCCACAATGAGAGTGTCAGAAGTGCAAAGAGATGAGTGGAGCAAGTGAACCAGACTACATAGTCGATGGAAACACACCTCTTTTATGGGCCTGGCAGAATTTGTGAAAAACCTAAAATTTATGAAAAACTTACTTGCTGATTTGTTGGAATGGTCTGGTAAGTAATCCGGTAGGTTTAAGGCTTACTGGTACTCTGAACCTGTAGAA